>CM053027.1:575524623-576124623 GCA_028564925.1 Lithobates sylvaticus
TTTGCCAAAATAACCTGGATGGTTCGGCACAACACCATGGTTCACCTTCAAAAGCTCATATCTTTCCCAAAACAGTTCATTCATGTGTCAAAAATAAATTTCTTTCTCATTCAAATAGTCAGTGCCCCCAAAATGCTTCATCCCTTTGGCATTGTGTAAGCACTGCAAGTCAAAATGTTTAGATGTTTTGTCTCTATGGCGGAGGACCATTGAAATATCCCTCATGTCCACCTTTCAGTCTTAGCCCAGTCCTTCATTGACAATGGTTACTGCACAGTTTTGGTCTGGCTAACTGAATACAATTGTGTATAAAACTGAAAAAAAAGAAAAGATTTTAGGGTAAGAGTAGCCTTCAAGGTTTGACATCACACATTGCACTCATACTGCCAAGGAAAAATTACTTTACTTCCATACATGAGAGTAAAAAGAAAATGTATACAGCATAATATACAGAAATATAAACACACAAACAAAAAACAAGGAAAATTAAATTTAGCCTACAATGTTGTAAATAAAGCTGGAGTTTCACAACTACTGTAACATCTCTTCACTGGCCACCGTCCTCACCCTCCTGCCCATCCACACTCTGCTGTCTGTCTGGCCACAGATTCTTCGCATCGTATATCCTCCCTTGCGATGCAACGAGGGAAGAAACGGCGTGCATGTCGCAACCATCCCCTACACTGATCTCCTGTATAATCCTCACAGGCAGCGTCCATTGCATGGAGCAGGGACCTCTGGTCTTGAGCCCGATGCTCATACACTCTCCACCTCCAAGCGGAGAAAAACTCCTCAATAGGATTGAGGAAAGGAGAGTAAGGTGGTAGGAACACCATATCCATTCTTGGGTGAGCAGTGAACCAGGCCCTGATAAGCGGGCCACGATGGAAATTCACATTGTCCCATACAATTATATATCGTGGTAGGTGACGCCCTATGAGACCTCTCTCATTTTCAGGGATCAAATCCAAATGAAGGCGGTCCAAGAAGATGAGGAGCTCCTGTGTATTGTATGGGCCAAGACTGGGGATGTGAGTGGCCACACCATTCTCAGAAATGGCAGCACACATAGTTATATTGCCCCCTCGCTGACCTGGGACATCCACCGTGGCCAATAAAATTACGGCCATGTCTTCGGCCCTTGGCCAGGTTGAAGCCAGCCTCATCCACATACACGAGTATGTGAGAGGTCTCGTTTCCTTCCAATGCCATTATTCTCTACAATAGAGTAAAACAAGAAAACATCAAATTAGTCATACAGAAGAGTCATACACTGCAGTTTGTAACGCCGAGCGCTCCGGGCATCCCCTCCACCCCGGAGCGCTCACGGCGGTCTCTGCCCTGCAGCGCCTCGGTCAGCTCCCCTGACCGCAGGCGCTGCTTTGTTTCCGGGATGCGATCCTCGGTCTGCCCGGGGATCGCATCCCGCTCCTCTCACCTGTCCCCTGCAGGCTGTCTTCGGCGTGCGCGCGTCCCCGCTCCCCAGGCGCGCGCGCGACTCCGCCCCCAGTTAAAGGGCCAGTGCACTATCAATTAGTGCCTGGTCCAATTACAGTTTTCCCAATCCCATTAAAAACCCACTTCCCCTTCCTGTTCTCGCCGGATCTTGTGTTGCCTTAGTGCCCAGTGAAAGCGTTTGTGTGTTTTGCTCCTTCTGTGTATCCAGACCATTGCTGTTGCCCCCGACTACGAACCTTTGCCACCTGCCTTGACCCTTTGCTACGTTTGACCTTGCCTCTGCCTAATCCTTGTGTACCGCGCCTGTCTCAGCTGTCAGTGGGGTCGAGTTGCTATTGGAAGACACGACCTGGTTGCTACCGCCGCTACAAGTCCATCCCGCCTTGCGGCGGGCTCTGGTGAAAACCAGTAGCAACATTAGAACCGGTCCTCCAATACAACAAGTGCTATCGCCCCATTGGCATAGGGGATCCACCTCCTGTTCCCCGCCGTACCCGGTACGTGACACAGTTACATAGGAATGTTCTATGTTCTACACAAGTTCAATATACTACTGGCCAGTATTCCAGTGGTTCCAAACCTGGGGTACATGTACCCTATGCAGAGGTACTACAGGGGGTATTTGACAGAAAGGGGAGGGGAAAAATTATCAACGAGTAGACTTACTGAAATGTTATGCCCCGTATCTTATTCCGATGGAAAAAGTCCAATCGGATTAAGTTGTCGGAAGATCCGATCGTGTGTAATTTTCGCCGGAAAAAATTTGAGAGCAGGATCTCTAATTTTCCGACAACAAAATCCGATCAGACTTTTTCCGACCGTGTGTAGGTAATTCCGACGGACAAAGTGCCACGCATGCTCAGATCAAATTACCAAACCAAAGCTATTCGCTACTAGCCTCTACGTAGTTTTGTTGTACGCAACGAACGTCACCACGTTCAGAATGATTGTATTTTCCAACAACTTCGTCGGACCGTGTGTATGCAACACCAGTCGGAAAAAAACTGATGGATTTTGTGGTCGGGATTTCCGACCGTGTGTACGGGGCATTACTCCTCCTCCTCTTCCTCGAGCAGGCAGTTGCCCTTGTTCATTTACTTGGTTAGGTGCCTCCATGTTCAGAAATTGTACTGGTCCTGCATGGTCAAGCTATATATATACATGTTTGGCAGCATTCACAATCATGGACAGCACCTGTCAGGTAACTAAACATACTGTTTGATCGGTCATCTGAGACCAACTCCAACTCCTCCTTCATTAGTCAAGTTGTAGTTGCACCTGACTGTCAATTGCTGTGATCATTTTATCAAATGTTCCAAGAGATTCATATATGGTATTCATGGTATTATGTTCCTGAATAATTTTGACAATTGAACAGACTATTGTGCATGTGATGACTTAAACAATGAAATTACGCTGACATGTTTTGGAGAGAACGACCATTAGACTGAGAATTGATAATCAGTTTAGATCAACAAGATATATTTACTTGGAAATTGTGCTAAATGTAGGCTACTTGTACTTAATCATTTGAAAGATGTACTGAGACATTGAGACATGTACTGAGACATTTGCAATTTGAAGAAATGAATGAGAAATTCAATTCAGTTGTGAACAATTGCCAAGTGGTTTGGAGATTTGTCCATGTTGTTTTGAGAATGTCATTTCTGTTTTAAGAAATGAGCCAAAACAATGGAGAAAAACTGTAATATTGGTATTAGGAGGGATACATCAGTGCTGATGGATGGTCACTTTCAACTTGGAGGAGATATCAGAGGACAGATTTGAAATCTGTGCCCCAATTGGAGTATGTTTTGAAGGATTGTTTACCTATATCTGAGGAGCCAGCGTGGTGTGAGAGCACAAAGATTTAATAGAGCCTGTATTGACCTTTTTTTGGTTAAAGAGGTCAACATCATCTGGTGACTGATCCATTTACATAGACACATTGGTGGGTGTGAAGTAACACAGCATGGTGGAAGAGTATCTGGCACTTTTTGAAGATCTTACCTATTTTTGATTTGTGGAATATGTATTGTATTTTTGTTTAGTATAGAAATGTAAGCCACAGGAGGGTAATACATCGCTTATTAGCGCCCCCCTAGTTATTTTATATACTTTTCTGGGTGTGAGATCACACATTTGTTTTGGGTGGCAGCTGGCTTACAATTTTGCTGTCAGGGCAATTTCTTAAACTTATTTTTTATCTATTACCTTACTGGGGCGCTGGGGTACACACAGTCACTAATTACAAGGGAGTCCCCGACTTACGAACACCCGACCTACAAACAACTCCTACTTACGAACTGGGCGCTGCGTGGACCCTCTGCCGTTCTGCATGGACATCGGTCGTTCTGCGCATGCACGGCCAGACGGAGCCTCGTAAAATGGCGGAAAATTAAGGAAATGTCCTTAATTTGCCGCGCATGTGCAGAACGGCATTCGACGGAACATCGGAAATGTCCGTAATTGTCGTTCTGCGCATGTGCGGCCGACTTACGAACATTTCCGAATTACAAACAGGAAGAAAGTCCCTAACGGGTTCGTAACCCGGGGACCCCCCGTACTGTAAAAATACTTACCTTATTCCTTGCTTTCACTTCTAGTGCCAAGGCCAGGGTGGCTTTACACTACTTCTGGTGAGATCATGGTAAGAGCACCTGAAAGCTACTGTGTCTCAGCCAATCAGGAAGAAGAATATCGGACGGCTGAGACACTCGTGGACATCGCTGGATAGAGAGGGACCTCAGGTAAGTATTAGGGGCTGCTGCACAAAGAAGGCTTGGTTGCTGTGGCCAGTTGACTCCAACAAAGTTATTGGTTGTCATCTGGTCATTTGGGGGGAGGTAATGTTGGTGTTTAGGGTTTTTAGGGAAATTGTAAGCTTCAGTATCTGCAAACACTCAGTCAAGAACGGCCAAAAGTGATAGGCAGTAAGAGATCTGCCCGTCTTCTTTTGAATCTCAATCTACAGAAACCCACTCTAATCTTTCCCTTGATTCTCTCAATTTGACAGACGTTTGTTTAAAGGCTATTTAACTTTCAAAAAGCAAAATAACATTTAATGACAAGTATGCCATAGTGACAGTAAATAATGTAATTAGCGAAATTATGCACAAGCCAATCAATTAAAACTATCTAAAGTGGGAAACACTTTTAAATTGCCTTTAAATGCCTAGTTATTCCCTTGCCTTGAATTATATTGAGTATAATGGGAGCTCTATTTCAGGGATGCTCAGATAATCTGTTGACAGAGCAAGACACATCATTTTCTAGTAATGATTTACATAAGCAATTTTTAACTCCCCCTGCCCACAGCGACCAGACTTGTCAATACAACTCAATTCTAAGCCCCCGTACACACGGTCGGAAAATCCGACGGAAAATGTCCGATCGGACCAAGTTGTCGGAAAATCCGCCCGTGTGTGGGCTCCATCTGACTTTTTCCGTCTGAGATTCCGACGGAAAAAATTTAAGAGCAGGCTCTCAAATTTTCCGACAACAAAATCCTATCTGACTTTTTCCGATCGTGTGTAGAGAATTCCGAAGGACAAAGTGCCACGCATGCTCAGATCAAATTACGAGACCAAAGCTATTGGCTACTAGCCTCTACGTAGTCCCGTCGTACGCAAAGAACGTCACCACGTTCAGAATGATCGGATTTTCCGACAACTTTGTCCGACCGCGTGTATGCAACCCCAGTTTCGGACAAAGTCCGTCGGAAAAAATCAGACAGATTTTGTGGTCGGATTTTCCGACCGTGTGTACGGGGGCTAAGAGCTTCATTTGCCATCCGATAAATGATACACAACACCTGTCTGTTTGGTTCAGCCAGTAGAACATTGTGAATACTCAAAGAGTAGAAAACAGATTTGATAAATGTTCAAAGAAAATATTTTTCACCAATGTGTCAATTTTATATCCAAAACCCGTAAAAATTTACGCAATCTCTCAATTTTGATAAGCCAAATTAAAGAGTCAGCATGCATAGCTGAATCTCTATTGATATCTGCCTTTTGTCATCAGCAAAATTCTGCTAGGTGACTTGTGGAGCCTGGAGTGAGGGTCGGCACACTTATACCACCTACACACGGTCAGATTTTCTGACGGGAAATGTTGGATGTGAGCTTTGTTGTCCGCCAACAAATGTTTCTTAGCAGGTTCTCAAATTTTCCGCCAACAAAACTTTGTTGTCGAAAAGTACGATCGTGTGTACACAAGTCCATCACACAAAGGTTCACGCATGCTCTGAATCAAGCAGAAGGAGCCGCACTGGCTATTGAACTTCTTTTTTCTCGACTCGTCGTATGTCTTGTACGTCACCGCGTTCCCACGTTCGGAATTGTTGGCCAACATTTGTGTGACCGTGTGTATGCAAGACAAGTTTAAGCCAAGAACCTTCGAACAAAAATCCACGGTTTTGTTGGCGGATAGTCCGATCGTGTTTATGCGGCATAAGCCAAACAAAGTTTTTCTCCTTTGCCAAGGCTTGCTTACAGAAGATCTTCATTGTCCAATCACAGATTGGGGCAAGTACAGAACCAGCCTATGCTGCTTAGTTACATGTTAATCAGCTGATGAGATTGAGGACCTGGCTGTGCTATATGGCAGGAGCTAATTTATGTCAGCCATGTGTTTAGCTGTTTGCTCAGTGTTTGGCTTTAAAGAGAACCTATACTGTATCCACATGTCAAGTTGAGGGGTAATGACTCCAATTTTGTTTGTAGACTCCCTGCAGCAGATCGATTTCCTAAGACCAACTTACCAGCTTTGTGCCATGCTTTGTCTTTATGTGGAGGTGTTGAAGGAGCAGAGCTTTGCTTCCTTATATCAGACCCAGCCACCGATGACTGGTGATTTCATAAATAGAATGCTGACTAGCGGGGTAACAATCAAAAGGCTGCAAGAGTGGTGGAGAAAGCACAGATCTTCAGAACAAATGAAATTGGATTAAGGGGATCCCTGTACTGCAGGTCTTCAGGTACAGCATCTTCTTCAACAGGTTCTAAGAAGAACAACGTGTTACATAAAGTGACATCAGCAATTCTAACTACAGTGCTGGGGAAAACAACCCAGATCCCATAAGGACAGCAAGTATCAGAGACAGGAATAAGATATGCCATAGATGATCTCCCAATGCACCTATCCAGCTATGAAGTGACCGGAACAGGAATGCCTAGGCATAGGCACATGTCAGGAAGTGAACTGCTAGTCTTACAGAGAAATTCAAAGCAAAGACTTTTTTTCCCACCACTTCTTAAGCTGTCCAAATATGATTAATAATTTTTTTTGTTCAACCAGCTGGTTAAATGAAAAAAATATATATTTTCCCCATCCACACATTTGACGTCGATGGGGGAATCCCTCCCACTGTGCTATTGTGTTTTGACGGCGGCAGTAGGCCTTCCACAGCCGGCATCACTGATCGTTAGGGAAAAAGGCGATAGGCTGGTTGTACACAAGTCGATCAGTAGATTGAGTTTTGTACAATCAGCCTGCCCATACATGGATTGAAATTCATCCGGTCCCTGCTGAACCAGCCTTTAGCTAAAGTGGAAGTCCGATCTTGATACCACCCATTCTAATGCCCCGTACACACGGTCGGATTTCAGACAATGTTGTCGGAAATTCCGACCTTTCGTAGGCTCCATCAGACTTTTTCCGTCGGATTTTCCGACGGACAAAGTTTTATCTCATGCTCTCAAATTTTCCGACAACAAAGTCCGATCGGACTTTTTCCGATCGTGTGTAGCGAATTCCGACGGACAAAGTGCCACGCATGCTCAGATCAAATTACAAGACCAAAGCTATTGGCTACTAGCCTCTACGTAGTTCCGTCGTACGCAACGAACGTCACCACGTTCAGAATAATCGGATTTTCCGACAACTTTGTCCGACCCGTGTGTATGCAACACCAGTGTCGGACAAAATCCGTCGGAAAAAATCCGACGGATTTTGTGGTCGGAATTTCCGACCGTGTGCATGGGGCATTAGTCTTATACTATCTACCCTGTGGAGTAAAGATGTGTTATACTTACCTATTCTAAGGGAGCTCAGTCTGGTCACAAGATCATATAAGGGGGAGAAGCTGCGCTAAAATAAGTGAAACCTAGATGTATTACCTAAACCAAAAATGATTACGTGACACTAGGTAAAATAAAATATATGAATAAACAAAAAAACGTGAAATTAATCAATATAAATGTTAATGTTCCCAGGTGAAAGTCCGCAGTGATGAATTCACAGTGATAGATTCTTTCAAAAGGTCCAAATAAAATAACACCAGTGATATCCAAAATTAAATTTGAAACCTGAAATTTCTGCTTACCAGAAAGTAAGCCAAATATGAGGTTGGCTTAAACCCAGCCTGGGCCTTGTTTTTGCAAATGGGGTCTTTGAAGATTTTCAGTCAATAGCAAACTTTGGCTCCGCATACGTAATTACCCAAAAAAGAAAATCGTAACATAGCGTAATATTGTCACAGAAAAATAAAAAAATAAAAAAGCATATGATTGCACTTACAAAGTGAGGAGAAATAGTATGCAAAAAGTATATATTAGAAACACCCAGTGTTCCAAACGAAAACTCCAAAGTGTCCCAACACCACACAGAGGGGCTTCTTACCAGATGACAAGCCCAAAATTGCAACAAATCTCCTAGGTGGATAAACCGTCAACTGGATGTACAGGGGAAATCAGTTCTGATTGGTCCAAGTCCACAGCAACAACAGATATCCGTATTTCTCATATAATATAGATCATATCAACCAAAAAGAGAGGAATAGCAGACCATAGTGAAGTAGAGTTGTCTTGCAAGATGAGCAGGATTTAAGCCTCTGGGGTGTGCAGTAACGCGTGTGGCCAGAGGTGCGGGGGCGCGGATGACACTCTGAGACACTTGGAAACACTCGGAGACACTTCATTCTCCAGTGTCTCCGAGTGTTTTTGAGTGTCTGCCGCACCCCCACCCCTGGCCACATGCGGTACTGCATACACTAGCAGTGACACTGGAACAAATTATTTGAGTTTCCATTGATTCCAATGGGGAAACTCGCTTTGATATACGAGTGCTTCAGATTACAAGCATGCTTCTGGAGCAGATTATGCTCGTAATCCAAGGTACTACTGTAAATGTAAATGTAACACATTACTTAACTAGTAGCTGACCGCCCACTGTAAAAAGACGGCGGGACGGTGCAGCTCTTGTGGCGGGCCGCCGTCATATGACGGCTCTCGCTTTTTGGCCACTAGGGGGCGCGCGCGATGACCGCCAGGCACCCGCGATTGCCCGGTAATCGAGCAGGACGTGGATCTGTGTGTGTAAACACACAGATCCACGTCCTGTCAGAGGAGAGGAGACCGATGGTGTGTCCCTTGTACATAGGGACACCGATCGGTCCCCTCCCCCAGTCAGTCCCCTCCCCCCACAGTTAGAATCACTAAGATAGGGTACATATTAACCCCTGCAGCGCCCCCTAGTGTTAACCCCTTCCCTGCCAGTCACATTTATACAGTAATCAATGCATTTTTATAGCACGGATCGCTGTATAAATGTGAATGGTCCCAAAAATGTGTCAAAAGTGTCCGAAGTGTCCGCCGCAATGTCGCAGTCACGATAAAAATCGCAAATCGCCTCCATTACTAGTAAAAAAAAAATAATAATAAAAATGCTATAAATCTATCCCCTATTTTGTAGACGCTATAACTTTTGCGCAAACCAATCAATAGACGCTTATTGCGATGTTTTTTTACCAAAAATATGTAGAAGAATACGTATCGGTCTAAACTGAGGGAAAAAAAACAAAAAAAAAAAATTGGATATTTATTATAATAAAAAGTAAAAAATATTGCGTTTTTTTCAAACTTGTCCCTCTTAATTTGTTTATAGCGCAAGAAATAAAAACTGCAGAGGTGATCAAATACCACCAAAATAAAGCTCTATCTGTGGGGAAAAAATGATAAAAAATTTTATTTGGGTACATCCTTGCATGACCGCGCAATTGTCATTCAAAATGCGTCAGCGCTGAAAGCTGAAAAATGGCTTGGTCAGGAAGGAGGTGTTCGTACCTGGTAGGCAAGTGGTTAAAGGGTTTTTAAAGGCTGAACGTTTTTTATCTTAATGCATTCGATGCATTAAGATAAAAAACCTTCTGAGTGCAGTAGCCCCCTCAGCCCCCCCCCCCCCAACACTCTGTCCCTCTCTGTCCAGCAATGTCCACAAGTGTCTCAGTCGTCCGAAATTCTCCTTCCTGATTATCTGAGACACAATATTAGGCCATTGGCTCCCGCTGCTGTCAATCAAAGTCAGCTAGCCAATCAGGGGAGAGAGGGGGCGGGTCGGGTCAGGCTTCTGTGTCTGAATGGACACAGGGAGCTGTGACTTAGCTTGGGTGTCCCCATAGCAAGCTGCTTGCTGTGGGGGCACTGAACAGGAGGGAGGGGCCGGGATCACAGAGGAGGGACCCAAGAAAAGGAGGATCTGGGCTGTTCTGTGCAAATCCACTGCAACAGAGCAGGCAAGTATAACAGGTGTGTTATTTTTATAGGAAGACTTTACAATCACTTTAATATTCCTCTACATGAAAAATCATATACAGTCGGTGCCGCCAATATTGTGTTTCCAGCGCAATGGCATCACGCTGGAAATCACCGCTGCGAGCTGTGCTTCTCGCGCTCGCCGCCCCCACGAGATGCCACGCATCCATAGGAATGTATTGGGGGCGGCAAGCGGGAGGAGCGACATAGCTCGGCGCTGGCTCCCGTGACGTGGCTTGCGGGTGTCAATCTCGATCTTAAAAATATATAAATATAGCGTAAAATAGGAAAGTATTAATAGTGATGGTGCTAAATTGGTGTTAATGCTGTATTAGTGCACAATTGCTAATAATAAACATTAAATTGCATAGATATTAGAACATGAAAAATCCCATAGTGATACAAATGTGTGTATAATAATAATTAATAAAAAATAAAATAAAATAAAATTATTTTTTGTGTATATAAAAGGTGGGTAATGTCATATAAACCAATTGGTGCTGTTGCTGCACAAGCAATAAAGTTCAAAATATCAAAAAAGTCAGTAAAGGATCACTATGGGATTTTTCATGTTCTAATATCTATGCAATTTAATGTTTATTATTAGCAAATGTGCACTAATACAGCATTAACACCAATTTAGCACCATCACTATTAATACTTTCCTATTTTACGCTATATTTATATATTTTTCTAAGTGCAATTTTAGCGCGAAATCATAAATTTTTCATTTGTTTTTGTGGTTTTGTGTTCACCATCAGATTTTGCTGCTACACTTAAGAATTTTATTCTACACCTTTGGCACTTTTTAGTTGCTTTCACTTATTTATAGCACCATTTGAGATATTTATCTATTTTATATGCGTTTTTCATGTGCGCTCTTTTCTAGTTTTAAATAGCGCAAAGGTCACCTATATCACATCAATATTTATGGATGGATGTGCTGTTTGTAGTATTTCATGCAATACTGGGACTCGTCATGTGTTTATACAGAGCCTCCCACTTGCTATGCATGATGAAAATGTTCAGTAAATGAACTGCTATACTCATTGCCTGCAGAAAAGAAAGACGGTAGGTAGGAACGTGCGGTAATTCCGTCCACAATCCTTGCGATGAATAGCGTTGACCTGAGCTCCTTCGTTTTCTCTACAAAGCCGGAGTTTCACCTCGAGTGACTGCAGGTTACAGACAGTTATCTGTACATCTTGCCATGTATTGTGAGGTTGTCCTGCTGAGAGGAGGATGTAGATAAAATAAAACATACGGCACACTTTAAATATTAAAGATAATCCCTGGAAGGAGAATAACTGCTGACGGAGATATGGACCAACCGGGAGATTGACAAAAAAAAATGAATATTTCATTTATTCCCCATGGGTTCCACCTGTATCTATAGATCTTATAGCCTTGCATTTTTTATGCAACTTGAAGGCTGCCAAGAACTTGTAGTTACCTGGAAGATCTGCCTTTAGTAGCTTCTGCAGAACCAAGTTTTTGTAAATGAAATACATTATAGTAGATCTACACCCTAACTCAATGACATATAGGGGTCTAGTTATAAATGTTTGAATCCAATTTGAAAAACGTGTGTGCTAAATTACTGTGTATCATAAACTCTGCCCATTTATTTAAACAAATTTTAAATTTTAAATAAAAAAAAAATGTAAAATGAAAAAAAAATTTTTAATTTTAAATTAAAAAAAAAAATTTAATTTAAAATTTAAATGACCTGTTTTACCTAGTTTTCATCCTCAGTGTTGCTGATCTCCTACAGCATCTTTGTGGCCACTTCCTTTCTTATAGGCCGATTATTCATTGCTATCTCTACACTGATAACCTGTATGGGCTTTTAAATCATCACTTATGGAAAATATAGGGGACTAAAGTTTGCCGTCATTTTGAAGGCCTGCGCAAATTTAAAGCTTGACATGTTGGGAATCTATAAATCTAAGAGAACTTTCCAAGTGCCACATCCAAAACTATATGATCAAAAGGAAAAAGGGAGGTCCAGATGGGGAAAAAAATCCTCATCTGGACCTATAAATATGGTCTTTATAGGCACACCACGAGACCATCAATTGTATGAAAATTCATACTTTATTTAAAATGTTCACAATGCAAAAAAATGGGGTGAAGAACCCACTCATAAGACCCTCTACTGGATCTGTGCTCATAAGCTTGAGCATAAGTGTATAAACATTGCAATATAGCAGTATATTGTACAACCAGGCTGTGCCAGAACCACAAGTATGTGTCAACGTGTTTCGCATTAATGTCGCTTCATCAGGACAACAGAGGGTGAGTGGACGAAAGCAATATCAGGGATTGAGCACCCCTAAACGTGTCTGGTGGGCGGACATAGAGGCATAAACAAGGTCCACATCCTCAAAGGTGCATGAAAAAAACTAAAGAGGTGTAGTAACTGGATAAAACTGGTTCCAGATGAGCTATCAATGATGAAGGGGTTGGTGATGAGGTGCCAATAACATGATTAAATTATACAAGGGTCCATGTTTCATAGGGTCAAGGAAGATCCAGATAAAGATTCTATGTATCCTCCGGTAGCTCTAAATAGTCATAGCCTCAGTATTCAAAGCCACCATCTGCCACCGCCCGAGATCAACAGCACTGTTGGACATCCATTAAATCAGCGGAACCTTAACTTTTATTTGGAGATTTAGGATTGGGGCAGAATCGCAACGATTCTGCCCGCCATTTCAAATCACACTGCAATAGGGGCAAAAGGCATCACACGTGCTTGGGTGTAATTCATTTTTAATGGCACCGTAAACATTGTGTGAAGCTTGTCACCCAAAAGAATCTTTATTACTTGAAGCTCATCATCCAAAAGATTTATTGTACAACAATTGCGGTAAATCACATCGTGTTTGAATGGCACTCAAACATGCGTGATACACTTTGCCACTATCGCAGTACGATTTGGAATCGCAAATTGTGTTACAAGGCCTTATATTTTGCATTTGATAAATCACTGCGCAAATATTGTGTAACATAAAAAAAAAATATTCCACAGGGTGTATAAATATATGTTTGGGTGTTTTTAACAAATTTTCAGACCTAAAATAATTTTTTTAACCAGTTCCCGACCGGCACACGATGATGTACATTGGCAGAATGGCACGGCTGGGCAAATGGGTGTACCTGTATGTCCCTTTAAATTTGCGCCGGCCGGGAGCTCCGTGAGTCGGGTCGCGGGTCCAGCGAACTCGATCGCCGTGGGTATTCCCACGATCATCAAACGGAGAGGAAGAACGGGGAGATACTAATGTAAACAAGCATCTCCCTGTTCTGCCTAGTGACAGTGTCACTGATCAGCTCTCTCTGTGATCGGGAGCGCTAATCAGTGATGTGTCACTGCTAGCCCATCCCCCCTACAGTTAGAAACACTCCCCAGGACACACTTAACCCCTACAGCGCCACCTAGTGTTTACCCCTTCACTGCCAGTCACATTTACACAGTAATCAATGCAATTTTAATCACACTGATCGCTGTATAAATGTGAATGGTTACAAAATCGCGCCAAAATTGTCCGACGTGTCAGCCATAATGTCGCAGTCATGATAAAAATTGCTGATCGCCGCCATTACTAATAAAAAAAAATATTAATAAAACTGCCATAAAACTATCCCCTATTTTGTAAAATGCCATAAAACTACCCACCTATAACTTTTGCACAAACCAATCAATAAACGCTTATTGAAAAGAAAGAATACAAAAGAAAGAAAACATATCGGCCTAAACTGAGGAAAAAAAAATGTTTTATATATTTTTGGGGGATATTTATTATAGCAAAAAGCAAAAAATAATGTGGTTTTATTTAAATTTACGATCTTTTTTGGTTTATAGCGCAAAAAATAAAAACCACAGAGGTGATCAAATACCACCAAAAGAAAACTCTATTTGTGGGGAAAAAAAGACGTCAATTTTGTTTGGGAGCCACGTCGCACGACCGCGCAATTGTCAATTAAAGCAACGCAGTGCTGAATCACAAAAAGTGCTCTTGTCTTTAGCCAGCAAAATGGTCCAGGGCTTAAGCGGCTAAACAACTGTGAAAAAATACAAAAAATTTAGAAGATGAAGCTCCCAGAAGGAAACTTGTAGCAAAACGACTTGCTCAGGAATGAAACCTCTAAAAACAATGTTGGCTTTTTCCACATTTTCACCTAAAAAAATAAATCCTGGCCAAGCATTTTTCATCTCTTCACTCCATCATTTTGTGATTACTTGTTCCTTCCTGCTAATCCCAAATAACTTGGCATTACCAAAAAAATCAGAAATTTCGGCATAATCACAAAGCCAAAAATGACTTACCACTAAAGACTTGGATTTTTGCCGTTGAGGCGTACCACCCACTAAATAGCTCAATCTTGCTGTATACATCCTCCAAGCAGGCTGATGCTCAGGAAATGACTAACAAATTATGTTTCATTCATGTTTGGGACAAACACCCTAAATATTACACCAATTTGCTTGGGCTCAAATGTGTTTGTGTTATACCAAGAGGCAATCAAATACAATTAGCAACATTCAATGGCTTTCGTTACTGATTACTGAGAGCAAATACTAATCAAATGAAGTGTTTTTCTTTTCTAGTTGTTTAATACATGAATAGCTCCAATTCCCGTTCACTTCCCAGCTGAATCACAGCGGTTTGTTAAATCGTTTTGTTCCTCTAAAGCTTAAAGTATGTGTAAACCCAATCACTAAGATTTCATATAGACTTGTTTATGGAATTTCAAAATTTATTTTCAACCTTCTAAGATCTGCAGCTCTCATTAAAGCGGAGCTCCACCCTAAAGTGGAACTTCCGCTTATCGGATTCCCCCCCCCCCCCCCTCCGGTGCCACAATTGGCTCCTTTCAAGGGGGAGGGGGGTGCAGATACCTGTATAATCCAGGTATCTGCACCCACTTCCTGGACTAGCTTGCCTCAGCTGCCCCGCCCCTATCTGCAGATGTCCGCCCCCCCCCCCGTTGTGTCCTGGGAAACACACAGTTCCCAGGACACAACGGGGACCAGTAAAGACGCGCATGCACAGTAGGGAACCGGGCAGTGAAGCCGCAACGCTTCACTTCCTGATTCCCTGACAGAGAATGGCGGCGGGGGCAGTAGAGACGAGCGATTGCTTGTCATCTTCTGCCGACATCGCTTGAACCTGGAATAGGTAAGTGTCCATTTATTAAAAGTCAGCAGCTACAGTATTTGTAGCTGCTGACTTTTAATATTTTTTGTGCAGGTGGCCATCCTCTTTAAAATAATACCTGGTGATCTAGGCATTGTTCAGGCACTTCCTGTTATAGGGTGACAACGCTTTGTCCCTGTCTCCCAGTTGCATTGTCACCTTGTCCAATGGGATTTAGATGAAGACTATAGGTGGCCATTGTCTTCACCAGGAAACTTGCTCTGAGCAATCTGCTGCTAGAATGAGCGCATGCAGACAAGAAGTTGCTGAAAGAGGCTGGAGGAGATCAGTAGTGCTGATATGTCAAAAAAAAATTAAAATAATTTATGATGTAGGATGATGTGTCCTCTTCCCAGAATGCAATGTTTAGGCTCAAGCAGGAAATCATAAGGCCCCTACACGGTTATATGAGGAAGAGGAGGATGTTATTGACCCTGTGTAAGCTCTGACACATCTGACATAGAGCTTACACAGGGTTTGAACCCAGGCTATGGAATTGAGTGTTGTAATTGGAGGTTTTTATTTTTTCTCTATTGTCCCCTCGATTCTAAGCTCATACCATTATTGAACCAGTTTGGTTCATGCATAACATACTTCTATCATATACTACTTTATTTCTATGCTGTTATGGCAGCATCTATTGATACATATGCATTTATGTTTCAGTTGACATTATTAATGGATACTGGGAGATCTTTGGTGACACATTCCCCCACCCTGGCCATGTCTGCCCCCGTTTGTGCTCTGTTGGGTTCGTTTTTCCTCTGCCTCCTCAGCTCCCGAGCCGGACGCTCATTACTGCCACCTCTGGGTATCAAGCAATTGGTAGTCTGATCCAGCCTTTGGTGAGTATAAGGCCATGCGTTGTGGACCCTCTTGACTAATTGTCACAATACCATGTCTGTGCTGATGCTGATGATACTACCGCCTACAGATGTACTACACACGCATCTACCCCTGATGAAGTGAGCATGGTCTTCTGCGAAACGCGTTGAGATACTTTTCATGCCTGTGTACTTTACAATATACATTCTATCCTATGATACGTGTAATGACATTTTTTACTGTATGTATCATTGCAGTGGCTTGGCTATGATTCATGTTTATGTTTGCATAACATTTTAATAAATTTTGAGACTGCATTTACTCTGTCAATTGTTGGATAACGGCATTCACCTCATTTAAATTGCCGGGGCGATTTCCTGTTTTTTGTTGCATATATTGGGATGGAGTTGGTTTGCGGGTGACACCAAACCTTTTCCTTTTTGTCTAGTTGGAGAAGGGTGGGATATTTTTTCCCTGAATGGGCAAAGTGATGTAGTTTTACAAAAATATCTTAAAAAACAATTGCATGGTCACCACCTATCAACCATGTGACAGCTCTCACTATATGTTCAATCCCATTCTGTTCCCTCCTGCACTAAGGCTCAGTTCACATCTATGTGGGTGGTTGTGCGTGCGGAAATCGCAGCAATTCCCACACCCGCAGTCCAAACGAGCTGATGTTTGAAAACATGCAAGGCTGCCATTCATTATGAATGGCAGCCCCACGCATCTAAAAATGCAGCGCTTTTACAGTGCGGAAAATGCAGGATTTCCCTGTGCCTGTGTTTTTCAAAAGGTGCATGCACTTTTTTTCTGTGGGAAACACAGGCACGGCAGCCCATTCAAATGAATGGGCTGCCGTGCCCGGGGAAACGCAGGCCACAAAAGTGCATAGATGTGAACTGAGGATAAGACTCGTTCACACAAGCTTTGTGAATTGCTCTTCAAAGAGCACTTGACAGGCCATGAGAAGACATTGTATCAGCTTCTCACCGCCTGCTTTAACCCCCTGAACCCTGCATTAGCATGCCCCAACCACGTGCATTGCTGAGTGCTTGCAGGGCATTTGCAGAGGCACCCTTACCATTTAAATGTGTTGCAGTCGGCTGATACTACATCTGCCGAAAATGACAGGGGGTATAATTCCTGCCGCAGCCATGAAACAAAGTGTTATTGCCTGATCTTGTGTATACCCCCTGCTTCTGCAGCTAAAGGGGGTAGTGGTTTGTGGCACTTGAATGGTGGCTCAACCACTGGGTTTTACCACCCCCCAACCGCTATTGTGAATGAGCCCTGCGGTATTTTTTAAATTTGATATTGCCATAGCAAAACCCAAAATGTTATACAACAGACATTTTCATTTTCAAATACAGTAAAACCTTGGTTTGAGAGCGTTTTGCAAGACAAGCAAAATTATTTTATCAATTTTGACTTGATATACAAGCGATGTCTTGATATACAAGTAGCATCATATCACAACTAAGTATAAAAGAGAAGAGAGGCGACTCTAATGCGGCGTACACGCGGTCGGAATTTCCGATGGAAACAGTCCGATGGGAGCTTTTCATCGGATTTTCCGACCGTGTGTATGCCCAACGGTCTTTTTCTGTCGGAATTTCCGACGGACTTTGAATTGAGAACCTGGTCTCAATTTTTCAGACGGAAAACCTTTCTATCTGATTTTCCGATCGTGTGTATGTAATTCCGACACGCAAAATTCCGGCGCATGCTCGGAAACAATTCGACGCATGCTCGGAAGCATTAAACTTCCCTTTTATAGTGCTGTCGAATGTGTTTTATGCCGCTGTGTTATTGACCGTTGGAATTTGGTGTGATCGTGTGTAGGCAACACAGCTTGAGCGGAATTCCGTCGGAAAAACCGTCAGAGTTTTTTCCGACGAGAATTCCGATCGTGTGTACGCGGCATAAGTGTAGTAATATGGTTACATTTAATGAAGGTACAACATTTAGCAACTCACATGGTTGATGATTAAAACAGGCACATCTAAGTATGCAGGCATCCGGGTTAAAGATGTCCACATAGACCATCCTCCGCACCACTGATGTCATCCCTGCCACGCTGCACTCCATGAGCGCTTAAAGCCTTGCTTTCAGATCGCTCTACTGCAGGGTAGTCTTGCTGGTCACGACTGCAGACAGCTTTACCCTGGATGCCTGCATACTTAGATGTGGCTCTTTTAATCATCAACCATGTGAGTTGCTAAATGTTGTACCTTCATTAAATGTAACCATATTGCTACACTTAGAGGCGCCTCTCTTCTTTTTTATACTCTGTAGCTCCTGCTGGATTTTGCTTCTAATCCCCTTGTGGATGCTTCCATTTGTGGATGGACATTTTATGGTTACACAACCTATCACATTGCTATAATCTTTTTATATGGACTATAAACTGAAGGACTTATGAATAAATAGCTGTGGAACGAATCATTTGAGTTTCCATTATTTCTTATGGGGAAATTTGCTTTGATATACAAGTGCTTTGGATTACACGCATGTTTCTGGAATGAATTATGCTCACAATCCAAGGTTTTACTGTATAAGGTAACACTTTAAATTCCATGGGTTGGTGGAATCCATTGAGAATCTTTACATTGCCTTTGCTTTTGTTGCCTAAGTACAAGGACAAACACTGGTATTTGAGAATAACATCTAGATACAAGTATGACTGTTACACAGTTTGCATATTTTATTTTTATATATTAAGCTATGTTGAATTTGAACCTATTTGTAAAGCCATGATATAAATACTGTTTTGCTTATGGCAGTATCTAAATAGGAATAGTTTTATGGTCTATGTTTATAATATTTTACACAATTTTACAAATTCATCTGGTCATCAATATTTTTATGGTTTATTATGAGATGTGACACTTTCAATAGTATGCTTTAAATTAATAGATACATATGAACACAAGAGCTTATCCTTTTTTTCATG
The DNA here is from genome assembly GCA_028564925.1 of Lithobates sylvaticus. Lineage (NCBI taxonomy): Eukaryota > Metazoa > Chordata > Amphibia > Anura > Ranidae > Lithobates > Lithobates sylvaticus. The sequence goes on from CM053027.1 coordinate 575,543,601, forward strand.
ATTTATGTTGGTTTTGTAGTTCTGACAGAGAAGATGTGTTACCCCCCCCCCCCCCCCCGAATGTTGTTCTTTTTTATGTTCAAGTTCTAAATTATTAAAATCTTCCATCTTATGGTCTGTGCTCTTGGGATGAGCTACGATGGGTCCTAATCTGGTCCAAACCCAGTTCAAAAGGACCCATGGGACTGCATATCCAGGCCAATCAGCATCACCCAGGGTGTTACCCACCCTGCTGCTTTACTTACACAAAGGGGTAACCTAATTGACCTAGTATGCTTGTGACATTATTGACCTAATATGACCATATGGCCATTTTTAGTCCATGTCATAAACCTAATATGGTCATGTTCAGACCAAATCCATCTCATCCCTGATTTACACATAAAAGTAATTTTCTGGAACCCAAGGGAAGCTGTAACATGATCACATCCCTGCTGGCCCAATCAGCAGCCCCGGGGCATTCCCCACCCCACAACATAATGTATTTTTTTTTTTTTTTTAATCTTTAATCTTTATTGAAAAACTTTTTCTTACAGACATTTGTATTTACAATGTGTTTATCAATCCTATAAAAAAAGGGCAATAACATCATAGACCTAATATGCCTATGACATCATTGACCTACTATGGCCACATGGCCATATTTGGTCAATGTCATGGACACAACATGGCCACATTTTGAACCAAACCTAGATCATCCCTTGAGGGAGGCCTGCTTGTTTTGGCAATTGCCTCACCAACTCAGTGAGCTTATTTAAAAAAATAAAATAAATGTTATCATTTGAATAAACATAAGAATCCCAGTGCCTCTCAAACATTTCTTCCTGGAATTGCTTTTTTAATAAGGCAGGGCCAACATATTTACTGATACTGGCCTTGGAGGAAATTGACCAAGCAGTCTCCTAGAATAGACTAAATACATTTGATTGGTTCTAAATAATAGCAGGCAGCTCAGTGTAACAGCTCTTCCCCATAGTATACCCTCTACAAAGGTGGGAATATTTAATCTGACATTTTTCAGAAAGTACGGTATACATGGGTCATAAGAAAGCCTTCTAAATTAGCTTTCTTTTAGGTTTGTATACAACGGTAAACAGTTCACTGGTCTACAATAACCTAAGCTTCATTGAATAGCCAGTTTATGGAATCTTCTCCTGGATGAGATGGTACAGAATACATGTCAGAATAATTTAGCTGTCTCTTGCCATTTCATATCAGTGCATGCTTTGTTAACATATGCTGATGTATGGATTATTTTAAGTGCTGCTTCTTATTCAGGTTCTTTAGAAACCACCATTTAATCTGGAAATAAGCATTGTATAGGCTGTGTAGACTAGCGGACAGAATCTCATCATGGAGATTCATCATTCATGACAGGAATAGGGACATCTCCAGCTGACAGTGAAATGGTATTGTCAATCATAATCTCTTTGGACTTTTCTTGTTTAATGTCAGGCTTTTTAAGGCAAGAAAGTGTTATTTACAGATTTTAGTCCTTATAGGAGAATGGTGGAATATTCTTGTTTTTTTTTTCTTCTACAATAAAGATGACGGGTAGATGATATGTGCAAGAATATTTCTATATATTGTTTTGAGGTCTGATTTTGTGATGGTTAGCTGAGCTTATTTACTCATCTTTATATTCTGAAATGATATTAACAGTGCTGGGGATGTGGAGGCTTTCGTAGGGGTGTCGTGCTGCACCACCTATGCTCATGGTTTATGGTCATGTAGCAAGGTCCTTCCTTGGTCAGATGACCACAGTCCAATCACATTGCTTGTCATCTTTATTGGACACAGTCCAAAACACAATACTGCCAAATACATAGCACTAATGGATATATAGCGCCATGCATCATTTTCATAGGGAGAGTCTTTGTACGGTTCCTTTTTAACTATATTCAGGCTGGATGATAGTATGTATGTGTTGGATTTAGCTGCACCGCCATATAGCAGTAAAGATCTGGCAGGGGAATGAACTGTTCCCCACTCCACTCAAAACAGAATTCCAGGTATTGATATTTTTACAAAGTTACATTGCTCCAGCTTGGACCAATACAACTATGTATACCTTTGGGATCCCTCTAAAAGCTAGAAATCACTGAAGTAGGTCCCGTGTTAAGCGGCTGCCCTGCTGGATTGTGAACACAGGAGGTCAGCCAATTGCACAGGCACCATTCAAACTGCTTTGTATTTTCTCAACGAATGCAAAGTATTCTCTGATTGGTCAAAGTGGAGAGGTGTGGCAGTGATGTCCAATGAGAGACTGCTTTGCATTCTTTATTTAATCACTTTGCAATCACACCTCCTAAATATGGACTTGAACGTGGCTCTGCCCCTCCACTGGCGCTGCCATTTTTGATAATCCAGAACATTAGCAGAAGCACCAATGGGCTTTGTCTGGCCTTTGGGACTGGGCAGAGCAATGCAGGGCATCTGTGCATGTGCTGAGCTGTGCTCACGCATGCACAAGAAATTAGGTCCAAGACCTCCCTCACTGCACCATCCTCACGCACTTGTGCATGGAAACCTATGCATGTGCAGATGTGCCAAAGGTCTCTGCTGGGTCCCAAAGCCTGGCACGGTAGCTTGTTAAGTGAAGGGAAGGGATTACTCAGGAACCAGCGAAGGCAAAATATAAGCAGTTAAACTTCAGCTTTAAGTAGCCCTTTATGGGCTTCTTCAATTTAGAGTGATGGCTTAGATGATGAAGGGTGTTTATTGTGTCTTGTAATTACAGATCTGTAAGCTTTTATTTGCATATATTGGGAAAGGGGAGTGCCACAAATATATTGTCTTTTTTCCCTAGTGCCTTATGTCTTATAACTTTGTGTGGAGTTGGCATTGAACTTATAGAACTTCTGTGAGTGCCTACATAAAGTCTTCTCTACAGTCAGGGCTCAAGTCCTGCGGGAACAGAGTTCCCGTACTTAAAAAGTTAAAAAAGTTAATCCTGCGCCAGCACACCGAACAATAACTAAAGGAATGCTGCCCACACTTAGAGGAAATGTCTGAAACCAAATGGAATAAAAAAGAAGAGATAGTGGCGCGCAAAATTAAACAATATTAAAAAGACAAAGCTGACAGATAATAGACATATGAATTCCAATTAAAAACTCCGGGTTAAAATAATTAAGCATACATATAATATAATGTATCAAGCAATAGTGCGTATAGTGGTGTGATAAAAACCAAAACATGTGATAAAAGCAATCCTAGTTAAAAATGCATCATAAAAATCGCATGGTGTGACTGGATAAAATAACGGTGCATCCAAGTGTATATAAAACCAGTGATGTGATATAAGTAAACGTGATGAAGATCTTTAAAAGCATATAATGTGCATCCAAAAATGTGTATGAAGAAAGTGATCCAAACGGATAAAATCAATATATCATATAAGTGATATAGGGAATTCAATAATATAAAGTGCAAAGGAACAAAGGAGACTAAGAAATCTCAAATGCCAAGGTAAAAAATAATATATATATATATATAATAGTATCAGATCCGTGCCACCTATGACGTAATGGCAGACTGAAGTGAAAGAATAAATGCAAGTGCTATAATTGTGAATGGCGATTAAAAAATCGCAAGGTAAAAAAGTCCAAGTAAAAAGTCCATATATAGCATCAGTACAAGGTGAATGTGGTATCTTCTATCCAAAGAGACAAGGTATCAGTGCTGAGGTATCCGGTATTGATAAGGAATAATCTATAAATCCTGTGCAGTGATTCGTGTGTTTTTCTCGTGCAATCCTAATGGGGATATGGGTGGCCCCTTACCTTACAGCTGTAAGGTTACAGCAGTATAGTATGGGTCTTTATGGTCATAGGTGACCGTCCTCTCGGGGATGTCTTTCCGGTTTTTCAGCTGTCTGTCCCAGGTAGTTTCTATCTGTGTGTCCCGTGTAGTTCCCTTCAGCTTACTCCTTATCCAGGCAGGGGCAGGGGAGGGGGTTTGGTTTTCACCTCAATATGCACATGAAATAAAATTGCCTCATAGTGTAGTATGTCAATAATAAAAGAGCATTTATTACAATCAAACAGGTAAACAAGTAAGCGAAATGGGTACTCACATTAAACAGTGAATACAAATACAGGGTAAAAACGAGCTTCGAGCTCGGTGGCGTCACTTCCGGTAGATCACGTGTCCCGACGCGTGTTCGTCACTGATCACGTGACTTCATCAGGGGATGCACATTATATGCTTTTAAAGATCTTCATCACGTTTACTTATATCACATCACTGGTTTTATATACACTTGGATGCACCGTTATTTTATCCAGTCACACCATGCGATTTTTATGATGCATTTTTAACTAGGATTGCTTTTATCACATGTTTTGGTTTTTATCACACCACTATACGCACTATTGCTTGATACATTATATTATATGTATGCTTAATTATTTTAACCCAGAGTTTTTAATTGGAATTCATATGTCTATTATCTGTCAGCTTTGTCTTTTTAATATTTAGTTTAATTTTGCGCGCCACTATCTCTTCTTTTTTATAGAGTTCCTGTACTGTTTCCACAACAGGAACTCAGTTCCCGTTAGCAGCTGTGTCCTGCAAGACTTTGAAGTATGCAAGCTGTGTTGCAGGTGCTACACCAGCAGCCACCGACACAGCTCGCAATAATAAGTGACGCACACCAGGGGTGGACTGACCATTCAGGCATTGCCAGTAGGGGGCCCCATGACAGCTTCCGCTTCGATCTACCTGTCAATCACAGCTAGCTGACAGGTAGATCAGGTCCCTGCTGCTAAGAGATTGTATTTAGTCAGACCTCTCGTGATGCGCTGCTCCCCGCCGGCCCCTCCTGATTGTCTGTCCCCTCACCCCCCCCCCAGTCTCCTGCATACTTGCTCTGTGTGTCCCGCTGAATCCCCCCCTCCTCTATCTTCAGTGCCATATGATGAGAGAACCCAGAGGAGGAGCACAGCTATTCTGCTCACAGGACATGAAGGGAGAGAGGTGAGCTGAGGGAGGAACATCAGTTTGGAGTGGTAAGCTGAGCACAATACCTGGCAAAGTTTAATGCCAGGAGGGAAGTTTATGTGGAAATATGTGAAGGGTTGGAATAGCAGTGAGTGTGTGTTGGAGCCCTGCAGAGTTTGCAGCCCCCCAAGCTAACATACATCTCCTAAGCAGGAACACATCACTATCTCCCCAAGCATTCTGTCCAGATAATGTGCAGTTCATTTATGACCTTTCCGTTTAACCCTGTGTTATCCAAACTCTGTTCAAAGAAAAGTGTAAACTCACCACATAAACACTCTATATACAAAATAAAATTCCCCAATAAAGATCAGAACATGATGTTCACATTTGCATGGAAGCACAATTGAATGAATGCTGATTATTCAGAGAATTACCATATTTATGTTTATTGAGGATTGTTTTTTTTATGTACTAACAGTTCGTGCATATGAGCGTATCATTTTTTTTTTTTGGGTGGGGGAGTGGATCTTGGGTGGGAGTTCCCACACTTTTTTTCCCAGGACTTGACCACTGTCTACAGTGATCCCATTCCACTGGAAACAGGAGGAGGTGATACTATTTAAAGTAGTAACAGACTCTCAGGGGTTGATTTACTAAAGGCAAATAGACTGTGCACGTTACAAAGTGTAGTTGCTCACATGCAAGGAAAATGAAAAAAAACAGCATTTGCTTGCACGTGATTGGATGATAGAAGTCAGCAGAGCTTCTGCTCATTTACTAAGCTCTAGAGCAACTGCTCTTGCAGAGTGCAACTGCCTAGTCTATTTGCCTTTAGTAAATAAAATAAATGTAGCACCCTCTAGGTAGGTATGTGCTAAAGTGAGGATTTTTGGTTAGGATTAGGTACATTTAGGCAGGCCTGGCAGTTTGTTTTGATTTGGTCTGAGCTGGGAGTGGATCAGGGTAGCAGCTGGTGACTCACAGGCAGCATCACTGAGACCTCCCTCATCTTTCCAGAAGGTTCTGTAAAGAGAGGAGGAGAGAAGAGGTGGCGCTGCCTGCGGTACTCTAAGGAGCCCTGACCAATCCCCAACTTGGATTGGCAGGCAGCAGGCCTCCTTAAATACTCAGGGATGGCCCAGCTGGGGAGGACTTGGAGTTGTTCAGAGCTTTGGAGATGGAATGCTAGGCTGTCTGGGCCTTTGAGGGAGCCCCCCCATTTTGGGGGGGGGGCTGACCCTGGGCTTGGGTGCAGACGGGACCCTTCAAGAAATTGTGGAGGTGTCCTGGAAAGGAGACACAGGAAGAGCAAAAGAGGACAGCAGAAGAGAGAATTTCTGGTCAAGTCTCCAGGGAGAGGAACAACAGGTCGCAGCAAGGAGGGTTGGTCAGTGACATGCATAGACAGGAGGGCTGGGCAGGCACACCTGAGAGGTCTGGGAGCATACAGTCTGGGATGGGTGCAGAGCCAGTGGAGTGGACTGTGGTGTCATGGGCAGTGGAGAAGGGCAGCTGCAGCCAGGAGGGCTGGCAGGGCCAGAAGATGGTTTACTGGGCTCAGTAGCCGAAATTAGGACAGGTAGCAGCAGGAACTTTCTATTGCTACACTATAGGGGCCTGCGGTCCCTGCCTGCAAAAGGCAGTTGCTAAGGCCTGGCTGAGCCAGTGTCAGGCCTAACCATGCGGAGCTAGCTGTGCCTGGAAGCTCAAGCAAGTGCTGGAGGAGCTGAGGAGTAATAGTCTGTAGCAAGAGTTGTGCTGGAGGGAGATTGGTGTGTATATACAGGAGTGTATATAGTTTGTCCTAAGCAAGTGCTACCAATTTCATTGGGCATCCTCTACTTCCCTCACTCCATCCAAGTTCAATCCCCATAATAAAATACAAAAAAAACAAAGCTTATGGACTGTTCATTGTCTTGGAGTGTCTGAGAAATGAATGCCGGGTGCAACATAAACATTCCCCCGATAAACTATTTATTAAAATTCTTACCCCAGCACTTACAACTTTTACTGCTGTGACTACTGCTCTCTGATTGCTGCTTCCCTGAATTTCTGGTCTTCGTAGGAAAGAATTAACAGCAGACAGTGCAGTCTCTCAGCTTGGAATAGGGAGGGGGGGAGAGGAGCAGGGCAGTGCCTTGTCATCTTAGGCTATGAGTTGTAGGTTTCTATTGATGCACACAGGATTGGGAGACAACTCTGGTCCCAGCGGCCCACGATTGCGGTGTGGAGAGGTAGAACAGGGAGATGCCTATGTAAGCAAGGCATTTACCTGTTCTGCCTAGTGACATGACAGGGATCTACTGCTCCCTGTCATCAGGAGCAGTGATCGCTGTCACGTCAGTGGAAGCCCACCCCCCCCCACAGTTAGAACACCTCCCTAGGACACAATTAACCCCTTGATCGCCCCCTAATGTTTAAACCCCGTCCCTGCCATTGCCATTTACACAGTAATCAGTGAATTTTTATAGCACTGATCGCTGTATAAATAGCAATGGTCCCAAAATGGTGTCAAAGGTGTCCGATGTGTCCACCATAATGTCACAGTCTCGATAAAATAAAATAAAAATCGCAGATCGCCGCCATTACTAATAAAAAAAAAAGTTAATAATAAAAATGCTATAAATCTATTCCCTATTTTGTAGACGCTATAACTTTTGCACAAACCAATTAATATAGGCTTATTGCAATTTTTTTAACCAAAAATATGTAGAAGAATACATATCGACCAAAACTTTTATATATTTTTGGGGATATTTATTATAGCAAAAAGTAAAAAATATTGCTTTTTTTTCAAAATTGTCACTCTTTTTTCGTTTATAGCGCAAAAAATAGAAACCGTAATCAAATACCACCAAAAGAAAGCTCTATTTGTGGGAAGAAAAGGTGGTCAATTTTGTTTGGGTGCAACGTTGCACGACTGCGCAATTGTCAGTTAAAGCGACGCAGTGCCAAATCGCAAAAAGTGATCTGGTCAGGAAGGGGAGAAATCCTTCCGGGGCTGAAGTGGTTAAAAATTAAAGAAGCTGCATACTCAGTAAGTGATTATCAGCTGCTAAAAAAGTTTAATATCACTTTAAGGTAAAGTATCTAAAACCACCTGGTCAATCTACGGGCATTTTTACACAGTTGGGACACCATACTTATGCCGCGTACACACGACCGGTTTTCCCGTCGGAATAAACTGAAGGTTTTTCCGACGGAGTTCCGCTGAAACTATCTTGCCTACACACGATCACACCAAAGTCCAACCGTCTAGAATGCGGTGACGTACAACACGTACGACAGGACTAGAAAAAGGAAGTTCAATAGCCAGTAGCCAATAGCTGCCGTCTCGTACTTGCTTCAGAGCATGCGTCGTTTTTGGTCCGTCGGAACAGCATACAGATGAGTGCTTTTCGAAAAAAATAGTCAGATGAGGCACACACGCGATTGGAATATGCGTTGAATAGATTCCGTCTGACTTTTTCTGTCGGACATTCCGCTCATGTGTACGCGACATTAGCCGTTTTAAAGTCAAATCAACATAGACTTTACTTGGTTAAAGATGATACTAAATAAGCTCACTGCTATGGAGGAGCTAGTTACCTAACATGGCACCTTTGTTGACTTTGTCGTTTAGTATCGACCTGTGAACAGTCTAATCATTACAGCAAACAGCAACCCACCATCATCCAGATTCTAGCGAATTGACTCACATCATCCATTCAGTGATAGCTTATTGATTCATGGGAAGGAAAACACAGCACATAAACGAGATTGTTTGCTGTTGTTGTTTTAGTTGTGTATTATACTCTCAAACTGCAAGCTATAAATGATGGGTGATCCCCATTTCTAGTTTAGAAGTGATGTAAATCATTGGTGAACTTTAACAAGAGATGGAAATATTGATGTGTTTTTTCCAGCAATAGGGAACCCTACTTCTCTAATATTTGACTTATATTGTGGTTATTATGGTTAAATCGGACACACAACACTATTAAGTTATTAGTGTTGAGTAGCACTCTACTAAGCGACACGAAGTTCAGAATAGAAGTAGCCACTGGTGTACAATAATTGGCCTCTTAAATGAGTACACTTGATTATTGACATAAATAAAAATCATGTGGCCGTCACCTAATATTTAGACCCTACATCTAGGCAGATAGAGAAAGACACACAAGAATGCAACTCTGTAATCAATAATATATAATTTGATTTTTTTTTTTTTTAAAACAAGCAGTGAGATAAACTGAATTTGATTAAATATTAGCCTCCTGTAGTCCCTTAACAGCAGAGATGGCGTGTGATAGGAAGAAGCAGCACTAGGAGCCAATGAGTTCATGTGCTGGCAAGATGCAGGCTGATAGGAAGAAAAGGCAGAGTGACAAGCTCATTGGCCTGCTGCTTCTCCTCTTCACTGTCCAGGAGGTATGGGTATTCTGCTATGGGACTGGGGGACGTAATCAATGGACTACAAATACAGTGACATCACTGCCCTGCCGCTGGTGCCATCTGCTGAGTCCCTCTGGCACTGTAGAAGATGTGCCTTGTAGTATTCTCATTTACAGGCTGGGGTGGGTCCAGGGCAACCTGGGCTCAAAGGATGTGGAGTAATCGATGCTGGTCATCAAACTGTGGATATCTAGCAGTAAAAAAAACTACTGGAGGGAAATGTCTGGAGTAAAACTGAATACTGGAGCAAAAGCTGGTTTTATAATATTAACCACTTAAAGCGGAGTTCCACCCTAAAGTGGAACTTCCGCTTATCGGATTCCTCCCCCCCTCCGGTGCCACAATTGGCACCTTTCAGGGGGGTGCAGATACCTGTATAATACAGGTATCTGCACCCACTTCCGGATAGCTGCCCCGCCCCTATCCGGAGCTGCCCCGTTGTGTCTTGGGAAACACAGTTCCCAGGACACAGCGGGGACCAATAGAGGCGCGCAGCGCAACTCGCGCATGCGCAGTAGGGAACCGGGCAGTTGCGTCTTCACTTCCTGATTCCCTGACAGAGGATGGCGGCGGGGCAGCAAGAGACGAGCGGTCTCTCGTCACATTGTGCCTACACCGCTGGAACCAGGAACAGGTAAGTGTCCATTTATTAAAAGTCAGCAGCTGCACTATTTGTAGCTGCTGACTTTTAATATTTTTTGTGCGGGTGGAGCTCCGCTTTAAGGAGTCTCTTTCTGAGATTTGTTGTTTACAAGTTAAAAACAGTTTTTTTTTGCTAGAAAATTACTTAGAACCCCCAAACATTATTACATTTTTTTTCTAACACCCTAGAAAATTAAAATGGCGGTCATTGCAATACTTTCTGTCACACTGTATTTGCGCAGCGGTCTTACAAGCGCACTTTTTTTGGAATTTTTTTGGAATTAAAAAATAAGACAACAATAAAGTTAGCACAAATTTTTTGTATTGTGAAATATAATGTTACGCTGAGTAAATTGATACCCAACATGTCACGCTTCAAAATTGCGAAATTGCAAAAAAATTTTTACACATTTTGTAGTACATTTTCTGGTGAGTTTTCATTTCATGTGGTGGTGGCTGTTACTTCTTTACACTGGGAAGAGTCTGGCAACAATCTGAGGCGTTGGTGGAAAAATTATAATACATGTGTTTTTTGGACTATACTTTTTGCACTTTTATACATATATACTTTATTTTTATCAATAAAATTCACCTAAAAGAAATCTGACAGATAATTAATTATATAAACCATAAAGTGAAAAATCAAAATGAAGATGAAGTGCCTCAAAGATATGTTTACATATATAAATCACACAGTGTTAAAATAGTGAATAAAAAAATATAAAATAAAACAATCTACAAAAAGTCCATGTGAAACTCAGAATTTCAATATTCCGCAGTGATAAAATTAGATGAAAATCCAGTTGAATAGCGTCTAACTATCTTCACACCACACCATGTGAGATCGTGTCACTACTTCCCCATTAGGTTTACACTCACCAGATGGTTTTGCCTCACATTCTCATGTTCGGCAAATACGCTGTATAACCATAGGGTTAATTAATCCCTCAGTGGCAAACTCATATGCAGTAAACACAGAAAAATAACTCATATAATGGAAGATAAAGGAAAGCTCTGATAGTGTATTAAGTTTAACACATGCTTTATTTAAACTACTACTGGATTTTCATCTAATTTCATCTCTGACGAATATTGAAATTCTAAGTTTAACATTGACTTTTTATAGACTGTTTTGTTTTATATTTTTTATTCACTATTTTAAGACTGAGTGATTTATATATGTATACATTTCTTTGAGGCACGGGTAGCTTCATCTTCATTTAGATTTTTCACTTTATGGTTTATATATTCACTTAGCGCCGCTATTTACCTGCCAGAGTTCTTTTAGGTGAATTTTATTTATATTGTGCAAAGTTTAAAGCACCAGCAATTAAGTTTCTATTTATTTTTATTCAATATGCACTGTTTCATTTCATTTTTTTCTGTAGCGCATAGGTGGGATTAGTGGTCATTTTTTACAGGTCACAGATCCCGGAGTCAGCTATACTTTATTTTTTCTGTGATATTATGCTGCACTTTAGGATTGATGTATTTATATTTATGTTGATTTTTGCACTTTATTTAGATATGTGACTATGGCCCCTTTCACATGGGGCAGACTCTGCCAGGGAGTCTCTGCTGAACGGCCGGATGGCATGTTCGTGTCCACTCTGCTTATGCTGAGCGGACATAGCCCACTGTCCTCTATACAGTAGGTGGTCAGATGTAAATGGACCACCTGTCCGTTTACACCCAACAGCCATCCGATTCAATTTGCCAGACGGATGGGGAACAGGTTCCCATCCGTCTGTTTTTAGTGGATAGGATGTCGGTGGGCGACACATGTTCGTTGACACCCACTGCTACATAAAGGGCAATGGATGGTCCGATCAGGTCCACCTTAAAAACTGACATACAGGCCCCTGTGAAAGGGGCCTAATTGTTGCACTCTGTGATTAATTGTTGCACCTTAATTGTGTGGCGCCGCAGGTGATTATCTTTATGGTTCCATAGGGTTTTTCGTGTATCAACCTTTCTGCTAGCAGCCTCCTTTATCAAAGCGTGGACCTTAAATTATATATACTATGGAAGATACAAGATTCTAAGGAACTCTGGCTAAGGAATTATTTATGGCTCCAGATGTTGTGGTTGTTTCATTAGGAGAAACTGTTGACCTCCAGGCATTTTTGACACTCTACAGTCTCTAGAGTGATTGACATGAAAATCAAAAACATTCAGTATGTGAGTTCTGTGGGAGAACAATGTCATTTCAGAGGACAATGGTCAGACTTACTCATGCAGACAGGGGAGGTGCACAATTGCTCAAATAACCTCTTCTCACAACAGTGATGTGCAGAAGGGCATCTCTGAACACAAGCCTGACTCAAGGGGCATAGCTATCTGCTGAGGAGCTCTAATCTTTATAATGGTATTCATCTTTCGCTACTGACTGTCCTGCTAGCTAAAGCCCTAGAGTTTTCTGAATACCTAAAGCCGCGTACACACAGTCGGATTTTACGCTGGGAAATGTTGGATGTGAGCTTGTTGTCGGAAAGTCCGACCATGTGTATGCTCCACCGAACATTTGCTGTCGGAATTTCCACACACAAATGTTTGCTAGCAGGTTCTCAAATTTTCTGACAACAAAACTTGTTGTCGGAAAGTCCGATCGTGTGTACACAAGTCTGTCGCACAAAAGTTCACGCATTCTCTGAATCAAGCAGAAGGAGCCGCACTGGCTATTGAACTTCCTTTTTCTCGGATCGTCGTACGTCTTGTACATCACCGCGTTCCCACGTTCGGAATTGTTTGCCAACATTTGTGTGACCGTGTGTATGAAAGACAAGTTTGAGCCAACATACCGGTAGTTACATAGTAGGCGAGGTTGAAAAAAGACACAAGTCCATCAAGTCCAACCTATAAACCTCGGAAAAAAATCTATGGTTTTGTTGTCGGAAAATCAAATCGTGTGTACGGGGCATTATGGTCTGATAAAACAGAGAACCTAATGGTCTGATAAAATGTATACTTCTTTGTTCCATGGCTCTAGCCACACCATCTATTTGACTGAAGACAAATTCATCCATTCTGCAAAGTAACAGAAACATTAAAGAGTGGTGGGAGAAAAAAAGACAAATTGATCCATCGAATTTGCCTCATTTTTCTTTTTTTTACTTTTTGTCTGAGTATAGATACGACTGTATGTTTGTCCCATATTTAAATCCACTTAGTGTTGACTGACTCATTACCTTCAATCCATTTCCAAGCATTAACCACTCTTTTGGTAAAATAATACTTTCTAAGGTTAGTTTTGAATTTCCCTCTTGCTAGTTTGAAGTCATATCCTTGTGTTCTTTATCTTGGTTCCATATTGAAGATACTACCTTCCTGAACCTTTTTCAAACCTATAATGTATTTAAAGGTTTCAGTCATGTCTCCCTTTTGCTTCTTTTCTCCAGACTGTACATATTAAGTTCTTGCAGATATGCTTTATACCCCAGAACCTTCACCATTATTGTTTTTTTAAATGAGGTCTCCAGAACTGAAAACAGTTGGGTCTAACTAAGACCAGTAACGGCTGTTGTTTTTTTTTGTTGGGGGGGCAAACAACCAACCCCCCGGGCGGCCGGCGGCACTCCCCCTGCCCGCCCGCCCGCCCGCTTACTTGCTGTATACCCCATCTGGGTGGCGGGCTGCGGTGCAGGCAGTGGCTCCTGTGTCCTCTCCTCCAGCAAGGCGGCTTCTGCAGTGCCTCTCCTCTTTCTTCCTCCTAGGCGCAAGGCTTCCGAAAGGATTGCCTGTCCTTTCAGCCAATCGGGTGATGGGGCTCACAACCCGCTTCCTGATTGGCCAGGAAGATTACTGTGAGAATAGCAAATATTAATTCGCTATTCTGCACTGCGTCGCTTTAACTGACAATTGCGCGGTCATGCGGCGCTGTACCCATACAAAAAAATTAAATTTAGAAATTAAAAAAAAAAAAAAACCAATCTTTTGTACTTTTTGCTATAATAAATATCCCCATTTTTTTTAAAAAAATATATTTTTTTCCCCTTTTTTGGACAGATATTTTACTGGCAAGGAAGAGGTTAACACTAGGGGTCGATCAAGGAGTTAACTGTGTTCCCTAGTGTGTGTTCTAACTGTAGGGCGGGGGGGACTGACTATAGGAGATGACAGTTCGTGGTTCCTAGCTATTAGCATCTCCTCTCCTCCCAGAGCAGGGATTTGTGTGTTTACACACACATCCCTGTTCTGCCTCTCGTGCCCAGCGGTCACGAGCATTGGCACCCCCGCAGTGCAGCGGGCGCGTGCTATCCCGCTTTAAGGAGATAACGTAAAGCTACGACGGTTTGCGGGAGCGTGCCGACCTGCCGCAGTATAAATGACAGTGGCTGGTCGGCAAGTGGTTAACGTATTATGCCCCATACACACGATAGGATTTTCCGACAACAAAACCGTGGATTTTTTTCCGAAGGATGTTGGCTCAAACTTGTCTTGCATACACACGGTCACTCAAATATTGTCGGAAATTCCGAATGTCAACAACGCGGTGACGTACAACACGTACGATGAGCTGAGAAAAATTAAATTTATAGCCAGTGCTTGATTCCGAGCATGCTTGGACTTTTGTGCATTGGAATTGCGTACACACGCTCGGACTTGTTGTCGGAAAATTTGAGAACCTGCTCTCAAACATTTGTTGGTGAAAATTCCAACAACAAATGTTCTATGGAGCATACACACAATTGGACTTTCCGACAACAAGCTCACATCCAACATTTGTTGTTGGAAACTCCTATCGTGTGTATGGGGCATAAGTACACCCCCCTATAGTTTTTAGCCAAGGAAGCTGCCATCTTTGCCTCAGTTTAATCTAGAACTGCCATGATGCTGCACATGTGATCAGTTATGACACCAGCCATTGGATGGTTTGACAGTTTGGTTGCGAGCACAATCAATGGGAGTGTTATGCCGCGTACAGACGATCAGAATTTCCCAAAAAATTCTGACAGAAAATGTCCAATGGAGCCTACACACGGTCGGAATTTCCGACAACAAGCTCACATCGAACATTTGTTGTCGGAAATTCCGATCACCTGTACGCAGCATAGCATTTCCGGCACGGGCCGGAAATTTAACTGTTTACTGGATGGGTTTACTTTCGCTTTAAGTCTAAGGACAGGCAGATGTAAACAGATCTGTGTCTGTTTATACCTACTTACCTCCAAGTCCATTACATTTTTTTTAAAGGGCTGCAAATAGAAGAATCAAGGAGAAATTCATCTTCAAAGTTCATAACTTTGAAACGGCTTTGAAATCACCTTATGCCGTGTACACACGATCGGAAATTCAGCCAGCAAAAGTCCGATAAGAGCTTTTGGTCGGAAAATGCGACCGTGTGTATGCTCCATCGGACTTTTGCTGGCCAAATTCCAACCAGCAAAAGATTGAGAGCAGGTTCTCAATTTTTCGGTCAGAAAAAGTTCTGATCGGAAATTCCGATCATCTGTAGCAATTCTGACGTGCCAAATTCCTACGCATGCTCGGAAACAATTTGACGCATGCTCGGAAGCATTGAACGTCATTTTCTCGGCTCGTCATAGTGTTGTATGTCACTGCGTTCTTGGTGGTCGAAAGTTCAGTAAACTTTTGTGTGACTGTGTGTATGCAAGCCAAGCTTAAGCAGAATTCTGGCAGAAAAACCATCTAAGATTTTTCTGACGGAAAATCAGCTTGTGTGTACGTGGCATATGTCTCAGCTCCTAATAATGACAACAGAGGACCATTCCTGCGCAAGTTGTCTTGAAATGGCCATTTGTAGTTTACATTGGTAACCTGTGTGTGATGAGGACAGAGTGTTATTACTCTATAACATGGGTCTCAAACTGGCGGCCCTCCAGCTGTTGTGAAACTACAAGTCCCATCATGCCTCTGCCTGTGGGAGTCATGCTTGTAACTGTCAGCCTTGCAATGCCTCATGGGACTTGTAGTTTCGCAACAGCTGGAGGGCCACCAGTTTGAGACCACTGCTCTATAACAAGTAGCACCTGACATTTATGGCAGGATCACTGGGTATTATTTTAATGAAAGAATCCGATTTAAAATTATTCTTCGAAATAACATTAACATGTTCATATGGGAAGACAATCTTACTGACATTTTAGTAAATGAGTTTACAGTTCTACACACACTTTAAAAAATGTACTGCTATCTGAATTTCCATTTATATAACTGAAGCCCATCTCATTTATGACACAAAAAAACCTTCAAATAAAAATGATGCTTCTTTCTTTCAAAAAATAATTGCCACAATATAAAAAGGAATTTACAGCTCTAAAGAAAACAATTTATACAGCTGGGGTATTGCATTCAGAGCTGTTAGCTAATAACACTGGTAATCAGATGATACAGGCGAGATTAAAACAGATAGCAATTGTAAACGTAAATTCCTTATGAAAGCAAAAACATATTTAATTACCCAAAAAGGCATTGTTTGGTTATCAAATTGTTATCTTCACAGTGTTAATATAAATATATTTATATTGCATGTAAGGAGGCGAAACAAAGGAAGATTTACCTTCTGGAATATATTTCATGCCTTGAAACAATCCCTCTTGTATAAAAGCATTTAAATAATTCATTTGTAATGCTTAATGTTTATTGTGTTTAATAGTTTCCCCCACTTTCGCATTTAAAACATGTCATCTGTATGCACAGCTTCTCTTTATCATGCTGGAAACTAAGAATCCTATAAATAGGTTGTCAGGCAATTGAACGATCGAAAGGCCTGAAGATCTCAGCTTAGGCTGCAAATATGAGTGAATGTCCATTTAGTAGATGATCCCCCAAAGTGGGGATTATTGACTCCTATGGGTTAATAGGACTATCCAACAGGTGAATACAAATGGCTGGGGGTCAAAATGGGTCTCTGTAAAGCTCCACCCCAGGCAGTTAGTGGTGACACCGGAGTTGATTTACTAAAACTGGAGAGTGCAAAATAGAGACATAGAAACAGAAAAGTGACGGCAGAAAAAGACTGAGGAGTCCGCCCATTTTTTTTTTTTTTTGTTTTTTTTTTTGCTTTGTAGTTTTTTTTGTATAGATTTAGGTCTGTCCCAAGCATGTTTGAAACCATTTACTGTTGACTGTACCACTACCTCTGCTGGTAGTTTATTCCAAGCATCAACTACCCAGTTGAAGCAGTTAGGAGCATTTAGAAGCAGTTAGGAGCATTCAGCATTTTTTTTCTGATGGAAAAACCCTCCAAGAATCTCTACAAAAACATTTTTTTTTCTGCTCCTAGACGCTGAAGCTTTAAAAAAAACTAATAGCCTAAAGTAGTGTGCTTGGACACATAGGATAACACTATTTAGCTTCTAGGAGCAGAAAAAATGCATGCATTAAGTCTAAAAGAACCCTAAAGGTACCGACTTTTAAAACTAGCCCAGTTACATGCATGATCTGATCTTTACACACACACAAGCACACAGTGACATTTCTCCATAGTAGTCATAGTTTAGACTTGGGGTGGGGGACAGGTTCTTCAGGTTCAAAGGGCCTCCATACACTGTAACTAAAGTACACAGCAAATATAAAGTTTTGCATCCAAGTTTGTTTATTGCATTGCATTGGAAGTGACATACGTCGAAAAAGTTAAATGAGTAATGCCCTGTACACATGATAGAATTTTCCAATGGAAAATGAGTGATAGGACCTTGTTGTCGGCAATTCTGACCGTGTGTAGGCTCCATCACACATTTTCCATAGGAATTTCCGTCACACAAAATTTGAGATCTGGTTCTCAAGTTTTCCGACAACAAAATCCGTTGTCGGAAATTCTGATCGTGTGTAGACAATTCCGACACACAAAGTGCCACGCATGCTCAGAATCAAGCAGAAGAGTAGCACTGGCTATTGAACTTCATTTTTCTCGGCTCGTCGTACGTGTTGTACGTCACCACGTTCTTGACGTTCTGAATTTCCGACCAACTTTGTGTGACCGTGTGTATGCAAGACAAGTTTGAGCCAACATACGTCGGAAAAAATCCCATGGATTTTGTTGTTGGAAAATCCTATTGTGTGTACATTGCATTATACTGTATATCTGAAGTAAATACATGGATACATGTAAATTCATGCCAATGAAACTCCAAGTACATCAAAATCAACTATCCACCTAAATGTGAAAAACAATATAGAGGTAGGTCTATCCTGACAATGCTGACGAGACCTAACTACACCAAATTTTCCTTAGTAATCAACTTTTCTCACTAACTAATCTATAACTATGGAGTTGACTTAATTTCTCCATGACAGTTACACATTTTTAAAAATGTGGGGCACATCATCACTATAGGGTCCCGCATTCACGCACATATTCTACCTTCCTTAAAGTGAAACAAAAGTTGAAAAAATTAATTGTGAGCAGGCAGGATCTTTATTGCAGAAGAGACATGCAACGTTTCTTCTGCAATAAACTACACTTGCCTACCTTTTCGCAAATCCCCTGTAGAATTTGCAGCTCAGTTTTACATTCTGGCACGCCGCCTGTGTGTCAGGATGACTATACTCATGCACATGTGCGGGAGTGACATTATCCTGAGCTGGCCAATCAAGAAGATTGAAGACCGACACCCAGAAAAACCAGGGAGAAGATGCCAGCTCCAACAAGGGACCTCACAGGCATTGGACTGTTGGAACTAAGACAAATATTTTTGCCTTTAGTTCCACTTTATGGGTGTAAGTTCTTTATGCGTCGTATGCTAGAACCATAAAAACTTTACTAAAGGGATGTAATATATCAAAGTAAAAACCCTTATAGATGAATGCAAATAAAATATTGCCTCCCGAGATAAAATTTAATGAAGAAAAATTGTTCATAATTATTATATCTCTAATGTAAAGCTCTAATGTTTATGCTTGATTTCTTTAGACCCAAGCATCATTTTTCTCTAATAAGCAAATGTACAAAAGAATTGTTGGGGGGGGGGCAACACTGTCTTATGCGTCGTACACACGGTCGGAATTTCCGATGGAAACAGTCCGATGGGAGCTTTTCAACGGATTTTCCGACCGTGTGTATGCCCATCAGTCTTTTTCTGTCGGAATTTCTGACGGACTTTGGATTGAGAACCTGTTCTCAATTTTTCCGACGGAAGACCTTTCTATCGGATTTTCCGATCGTGTGTATGCAATTCCGACACGTAAAATTCGACACATGCTCAGGAGCATTAAGCTTCCCTTCTATAGTGCTGTCGAACGTGTTTTATGCCGCTGTGTTACAGACCGTCGGAATTTGGTGTGACCATGTATAGGCAAGACAGTTTGAGCGAAATTCCATCGTAATTCCGACGGAAAAACCATCAGAGCTTTTTCCGACGAGAATTCTGACCGTGTGTACGCGGCATTACAGTTCCCTCAATAAAAAATAAAAAAATTGAGCTGTGCAAGAAAAAAAAAACTGGTATCTCCCTTATCAAGCACATCAACCTATTATCATCTTGTGGGACTGCTTATCTTTTTATTACAGTAAGGTGGTATCTGGAGTGTTTCAGATACACAATATGAGACTTATATAAGTATTTCTTTAAATAGACGTTAAAGGGATTTGGTAAACGTGTCAATTCAGCTGGAGCATAGCGTGGCGTCAAATGCACTTCAAAGCACTGTAGCTAAGTAACTGGAGAGAACACTTTAATATTAAAGAACTGGGGAGGATACGTATTATTAACTCTTTTGCAACTGTCAAAGTTCTGAGGTTGTTGCTCACAAATTTTTAATCAAAGGTTTGGAACGTAATTTAGACATATTTACCCATAAATGGCAAAAAAACTATAACAACAAAAAAAAAATGGGAATGGATTCAAAGGCAAAGGAGAACCCGAAGCAAAGTACAGTATTCATTGTTAACTACGTAAAGTAATAAGTGCTCTTTATATTTTTTAATTTGATTCCAATGTTCAAAGCCATCCTGAAAAAAACAGGCCCACAAATGGACCTCAGTTACATGTATGTAGCTAAAAAAATGTAGTCCATTAAAGTGCATCTAAATCCAAAAACAAAATAACAGAATGCAGCATACCAGCCCTCTTTATTTTCACCTGCTGATACTACCACTGACAACTAATTCCTGTCCCAAGGTGTCAACATTCACTCACCATCCTTTTCTTCTATAAATTAAACTCATCTGAACAGAGCAGGTAGAGAAGGAAAGAGTGGTGGTTGCTGCTCTCACTATTCAAATCTGTGTGAAAATTCCAGCTTGAGCTACAAAGTTCTGTAAATGGCATATATTTTTTTGTTTCAGGGAAAAAAGTAAAACTTAACCAGAACCTTAACCTGAACTTAAAAGGTGAAGATTGCTATCTCATAGAAAATATCTGGAAATGTTAAAGGAGAAGTCCAGCCTGAGCTCATTCGGCTGGGCTTCTCCTATGGGTCACAGGAGTGTCATACGTTTTGTACTCCTGTGACCCGTTTTCAGCAGAGAGCTGTCTGAAGTCCACTCTCTGCTAACGCCACCAAGATCAGTCCAGACACCGCGTCATCCTGACTCTGGAAGTCTGTATCCGCCAGGTTCCTGGACTGATAGGCGTCTCAGCCTCTCAGCGAGCCGCTGAGAGGCTGAGATGGCCACTCCCTGCCCCTCCACAGCTCATTGTAAGCTCCAGTGAGCGTGGGGGAGCAGAGCAGGAGAGCTGCTGATTGATAGGCAGCAGCTCTCCACTGAGGGAGGTGAGAGAACTGAGCCATCGGTGGTGTTCGGTGGCTCTGTTATCATTTAAGCGGCGGCAGGGGACAGATGCAGCATCGGACCGAGTATGAGATCAAAGTCTCTGCAGATTTGGTGATGTACTGTAGCTACTGTGCTGATCACAGTTTTCCTTGCTAAAGAGGAAGCTGTAACTGAGGACCTGCAATGCAAGGATCCTCCTGCTCCATGTAGTCTGTAGATCTGTGTTTTGTGGTCCTCTCCTACTGCTTTATGAAATTCCTCAACCAGTTATCAGATCAACAGGTCCCTGGGGAAAGGGTGGGGGGGGGGGGGTTGCAGCTCTGAGGAACCTGTAGGCCTCCTCCAAACAGAAAAACAGAGCAGAACAAGGCATGGTTTTTCAGTAATTGGAATGATAATCTGTACAGTGACTCCAGGAAATTTTCGCAACCAATCATTTGCCCTCTGGTTGCCTTTTTGGCCACATCTTCCACAATACAAGTTATCTTTATTTGCTAGCCTGGCAAACATGTAAAAAAGGACATTAGAACTCCACCTGTTGGGTTTTTTGTCCCAAATGTAATAAAGTAAGAATATAAATACAAAAATATACTAATTTAAAAGTAACAGGTTCACTTGAATGCCCCCTTCCCAGCAGCCTATACCCACTTTTCCTACCCTGCCCATCCTTCATTTTACCACCAGGAGCAAATAAAATGCCTGGTAGGTTATTAAGGCTATAGGAAAACTGCTACAGTGTTTCATTAAAGGCAGTTCTCAAGTACATGGATAGTTTTTATTTAATATCCACAGTCAGAAATTGCTTTACAATCAGTGAACTGTGAGAGGGGAATTTTCTTATGTCTTTTGCCTGATGTCTATTAAATTCTATGAGGAATGGGACGTTTTATATTCCGCCTCAGCATGGTCACTTCACACTAGTTAATTGCCAGGCTGCATTCTTATAAGGCTATTGACCAAGCCAATAAATGAATGCTCCTACTGTGCCCAATGACAGGTCCACCTTAACTTCTGCACACCATCTGTCCTTAAAATTAGATCAATTCCTTCCTGTAGTTTCTTCATTAGAACCGAAAGTTGAATTTCAGACAAGTGATGAGACATCGATAAGCTATAGATGGAGTTCTAAGTGCTGATTAAGTCTGTTTTGCAGCAAACTTTAATAGACTAAAAACTTTTCATTCTGGAAAAGACTTGAAGACCGAGATCAATCTTTGGAACCGTGAAATATAAATCTCCAGTCTAGATCAGAATCTGGAATTGCCATCCATTCTCTATTAGAGAACAGTTCCAGGCAGCAAGGTAAACTAATCACTGAGCTATTAATGTTTGCCAGCAAAGGCTGCAGCTCTACTTAAAGTATAAGGTAAAGATTTTTTTTCGTTTTGGATAGAATGGTGAGGGGTTAGAACCCTGATCAGAACTTGCTGTCTGTGTTCCCATTAGGGAAAATTACCCTATTTGTCCTGGTGACCATTGCCGCTGGGACTGTAAGTGAAGGAAAATCCAAAATTTTTATTGGTCAGGACAGGACAGAGAAAAAAAATTGGATCTACCGCTCTGTTAGTATACAACTAACCTGATTAAGTGCTTAAGGACCGCCTCCTGCACATTTACGTCGGCAGAATGGCACGGCTGGGCACATAAACGTACAGGTAAGTTGCTCTTTAAGTGCCCAGCCGTAGGTCATGCTCGCGACCCGGTCCTTAGCTCTGTGACCGTGGCTGCGGGACCCACAGACCCGATCGCTGCTGGTGTCCCGCGATCAGGTCACAGAGCTGAAGAACGGGGAGAGGTTTGTTTAAACAAACCTCTCCCCGTGCTTCCTAGTGAGGCTGTCACTGATCGTCTGTTCCCTGTCATAGGGAAAGACGATCAGTGATTTTGAACGCCAAGCCACGGCCCCCTACAGTAAAAAAAACACACACACGTCACACTTAACCCCTCCACGACACCCTAGTGGTTAACCCCTTTACTGCCAGTGTCATTTACACAGGAATCAGTGCATTTAAATATCACTGATTGCTGTATAAATTTTTAATGGTCCCAAAAATGTGTCAAAAATGTCCGATGTGTCCGCCATAATGTCGCAGTCACAATAAAAAATCGCTGATCGCCACCATTACTAGTAAAAAAAAAAAATATTAATAAAAATGCTATAAAACTATCCCCTATATTGTAAACGTTATAACTTTTGCACAAACCAATCAATAATCGCTAATTGCGTTTTTTTTTTTTACCAAAAAATATGTAGAAGAATACGTATTGGCCTAAACTGAGGGAAAAAAACGTTTTTTTATATATTTTTTTGGGATATTTATTATAGCAAAAAGTAAAAAATATTGCATTTTTTTTTCAAAATTGTCGCTCTATTTTTGTTTATAGCGCAAAAAAGGTGATCAAGTACCACCAAAAGAAAGCTCTATTTGTGGGAAAAAAAAGGACGTAAATTTTTTTTGGGAACCACGTCGCGCGACCATGCAATTGTCAGTTAAAGCGACGCAGTGCCGAATCGCAAACAGGGGCCTGGTCCTTTGGCTGCAAATTGGTCCGGGGCTTAAGTGGTTAATAAATGTAAAATAAATATTCAACCTTATAGCGTCGACTACATGGCGCAGTCCATACGACCAAAAAGCCACATATGAAAAAGATGGAAGGAGGAGGCCTTGCAAGAAGGTCACAATAGCTGGACACTAATTTTATTAAATTTTAATGTAGAAAAAACACACCATGATATTAAATATAGCAGAGATAACAATCTAAGTAATACCTTCCAAGGTAATTTAAAAAGACAATGTTGTCATTAAAAATGGGGGGGGGGGGTCACAGCTGCGCATACATCCATTCAATCAGACATACATACAGCTCCAGGAGTTGGGAGTGGTTGAAGTATTGGTTTACATCAAACTGCACATACTATCGTCCCACTTCCTAATTAAGCAGTAAATTGTGACTAACCCATAGGAGGATGTATAGCTGTTATCTGATTAAGATATGGATGCGTTTATTTGAGCAGGTAGGTGTTGCATGGGCCGCCCTGTGTTCTTATTCCAAATTGACAGCCCAGAGTTCATCAAAGCACATGTGCTATGGGTTTGTTACAATTTACTTCTTAAATTAGGAAGTGGGATGATAGTATGTGCAGTGTGTTGTAAACCAATACTTCAACCAATCCCAACTCCTGGAGCTGTTTGTGTGTCTGTTTGAATGGACATATGTGCGGCTGCGATCCCCCCTTTTTAATGACAACGTTGTCTTTTTAAATTACCTTGGAAGGTATTACTATAGCCCCATACACACGGTCGGACAATCCGCGGACCAGGTCCGTCGGACCATGTCCGTCATACTTTGTCCGATGTTGGTTTTGCGTACACACGGTCGGACAAAGTTGTCGGAAAATCCGATCATTCTGAACGTGGTGACGTTTGTTGCCTACGACGGGACTACGTAGAGGCTAGTAGCCAATAGCTTTGGTCTTGTAATGTGATCTGAGCATGCGTAGCACTTTGTCCGGTCGGACAACCGTACACACGATCGGATTTGGTGTGATCGGACCGTGTTGACGGCAAATCTTTCCAGCAGGAGATAAGACTTTGTCCGTCGGTCAAACCGACGAACACTGTCCGATGGTGCATACACACGGTCTGATTTTTCAACAACCTTGTCCGATCGGACAGAATCCATGAAAAAGTCCGACCGTGTGTATGGGGCTTTAGATTGTTATCTCTGCTATATTTGATATTATGGTGTGTTTTTTCTACATTAAAATTAACCGTAGTGTCCAGCTAGCTTCTTGGGAGGCCTCTTCCTTCCTTCTTTTTCATAAACGAGCAAACAATCCTTGCAGTCAGGGCACAGCCCTACTGAAAGAGATCATTTTCACGTTTCCCAGAGTTAGGCTTTGAATTTGAAAAAAAACAACACAATTCTCTGTAATCCACTTTAGCCATAATGTAGACAGCACCCCACAGTGCCGCTGGGAGTGTACTTCCTGAAGAATGTGTTCTTTAACTTCCTGTCTTCCAGAGACTTTTTTTGTCTGTAAGAGTTCAAATTTATCCAGGTCAAGATATAGCTTGTAGTAGCAAACCACATTCAACTAGACTTGTTCTGTTATGTTGAAGACGTTTCGCTACTTATTTAAGTAGCTTCCTCAGTTCCATTGAACCAGATTAGTAGAAAAATGTCTTGTACCTTATAAAAGTCTAGTTGAGTGTGACGAACTACTATAAGGTGTGTTTTTTTTTTTCCATCGGCCTTTATAAATATGAGGGACATGCAAGAACGTAATTGAAAACTCCTTTTTTGAACTACAAATAGGGGTTCTTAGGTCACCACGAAAGAAGGGACTGAAGTGGACTGGAACACCAGTGATGCTTGGATACAAAACTTAAGTACCAATCTAGTGGTATCAATTTCAGTTTAGACTGGAGTGTACTTTTAATTGGTATTAACATAATATATCATTTTTTTGTCATTCCCCCAGTTAAGCCAGTGATTACTCATAGATTAACGAAAAAAGAAGTTCAAAAGAAATTGTCTATTGATGTTTTTCTTTGGACTGTCTACTGCCTCTGCTGTTGAATTTATGCAATCTCTATGGATTTCCACCAACACTATCATTAAAATAATGTCTAGTTTATATTTAGATTTTGCACAAAGTCTCCAATTTCCCTGAGTTACTTTCAGCAGCCGCAGCTGTTATCGTGGCTGTTCACAATAGCTATTACATGTTATTGTACTGCAAATAATACTTTGTTGTCTAACCAGTAATCAAGTAATAATAGTTTATATGTTAGGCTGAGCCAACCTACACATATCCAAGTAACAGAGACACTTTAAAATAGCCAAACGTTATTTGTCTTTAGAAATGATTTTGTTCATGGAAATGTATTGCAACAGCAGGATTGGACAATTCCTAGGAGCCAAGATATTGTAGACATCTAAGGCCCCATGCACACGAGACGCTGTTAAACGCACGTTCAGAGGCAGTTGGACACTTTTTTCAACTGCACCTGAACGCATGCAATGTTATCCTATGTGTCCATGTACACAGTCTAGTTTTTTCCCGTTTTTATGCAGTTGCGTTTAACCTCGTTTTTCCAGAAGCAAAAAAATGCGTTCAGACGCTTTGCTTTTCCACGTTTCAGACGCAAAACGCAGCTAAACGTGGCTAAACGCATTTAGCCGCATTTGCGTTTATAAGCCTTTTTAAAGGAACCCAATTTTTTGGACCAGAAAACTCAGAAATATGATGGTAAACCATAAAAAATGCTAGAAAAATTGGTCGAAAATGTCGTAATTAGTTTAGATAGTTCATAGAGCATATATACTCACTGATGCATACATGTTTGTGAAATATCCAACGGACATTCGCTGTGCCATCAACGGATGGGTCCAATATCGACAAGCTCTGATTCTGGACCTCTCATGCAAATTTGCGACGACGTTGCTGCCTCATCAAGAGCAACATCAGGAGCATTTCCTGACATAGATTCAATATGGGATCCATTTCCAAAAAAAAAACACAGAAAGAAAGAGAGGCAAATGCAAGTGTACAACTGCTCTCTCTGCTGCTGCTGCTCACTCTGATCAAAATGGCAGAAATAGTTAATAATACATGCTTTCTGAGCTTGGGGAGGGTCTATATGTTGTTATCTTTACAAATGCTTATAGACGCACACGCGGCTAAACGCGGCATGAAAACACAGCAAAACGCACGTTTTTAAATGCAGGTTTCTGCTTTTTAAAACATGCGTTCAGCAGAGTTTGCATCTGCGTCTCGTGTGCATGGGGCCTAAATTGTTATGGTTGCTAGTTTTGTGAGCTTTTAATTGTAATTTTAGGTTTCCAGGCCACCTTATGATGCCCAAAGTTGGCCATACACTGAGTGAATTTTGAAAACAGACTACATTTAATCAGCGGGCTGCCCTGTCTTTGAAAAATCAAAGGAGCTTGGTGGAAACCTGTCTGCTGAACATTGCCTGCATCTGGAATACAATAGCCAGTAGGGACGATTCCTCCATCCATGCTGTTTAGCGTGGGTGGATGGAAATCTATTAGATTTATTTTGTTCAGTCCATAGGCTGAACAAAAGAAATCTATGCATTCACAATATATCCAACTTAACCACTTCACGACCGCTCACTGTATATATACGTCATTTTTTTGAAGAGGGATATCTCGGTAACGGCAGCAGCTGCTGCCACAACCGAGGTATCCCTCTTTACAGTGAGCGGTCCCCTTTCCGATAATGGTGGTCATCGCGGCGGATTCGCCGCGAGATCACCGTTATCGGCGGCGGGAGAGGTGCCCCCCCCCTCCCGCCGCTCTCCCGTGCCTTCCGCCGCTTACCGGAACCGTCGGCAGCGGCGGAGGCGATCGGGTCCGTTCCCTGCCTGTGTATAGAGATGAGTGAGGCTAAGATGGCCGCCACTCATCTCTATACCATAGGAGGGCGGAAGCGACGTCAAAAACGTCACTTCCGCCCATACGTCTTAAAGGGAAATTTACAAATGTCATTTTTTTAAATGACATTTTTTAAAATTTTTTTTTTTTTTCCCATTGAAGTCCAAATATGAGATCTGAGGACTTTTTCCCAGATCTCATATTTAAGAGGACCTGTCATGCTTTTTTCTATTACAAGGGATGTTTACATTCCTTGTAATAGGAATAAAAGTGATCAATTTTTTTTTTTTTTTAAAACTGTGTAAAAAATAATACAATTAAGTAAAATAAATAATAAAAAACAAAAAAAATTTTTTTAAAACACCCCGTCCCGACGAGCTCGCGCGCAGAAGCGAACGCATACGTGAGCAGCGCCCGCATATGAAAACGGTAGTCAAACCACACATGTGATGTATCGACGCGATCGGTAGAGCGAGAGCAATAATTCTAGCCATAGACCTCCTCTGTAACTCAAAAAATGCAACCTGTAGAATTTTTTAAATGTCGCTTATGGAGATTTTTGAGGGTAAAAGTTTGACGCCATTCCACGAGCGGCCGCAATTTTGAAGCGTGACATGTTGGGTATCAATTTACTCGGCGTAACATTATCTTTCACAATCCAAAAAAAAATTGGGCTAATTTTACGGTTGTCTTATTTTTTTATTCAAAAAAGTGACTTTTTTCCAAAAAAAGTGCGCTTGTAAGACCGCTGCGCAAATACGGTGTGAATAAAAGTATTGCAACGTCCGCCATTTTATTCTCTAGGATGTTAGAAAAAAAACAATATATAATGTTTGGGGGTTCTAAGTTTTTTTCTAGCAAAAAAAACAGTTCCCAGGTCTCTGCCATCTCATTGGCTCAGACACAGCAGTGGCTGTAAATCATCAACAGATGACATGGCTCCCCAAACCATCACGGACTGTAGAAAAATGTGCATTTCATTTGGAAATCAAGGTCCCAGAGTCTGGAGGAAGAGTGGAGAGGCACATAATCCAAGTTGCATGAGGTCCAGTGTGAAGTTTCACAGTCAGTGATGATTTGGGGAGACATGTCATCTTCTGGTGTTGGTCCACTGTGTTTTATCAAGTCCAAAGTCAGTGCAGCCCTCTACCAGGAAATTATAGAGCGCTTCATGCTTCCCTCTGATGACCAGCTTTATGGAGATGTGAATTTCATTTTCAAGCAGGACTTGGCACCTCCCCACACTGCCAAAAGTACCAATACCTGGTTTTATAATCATGGTATCACTGTGCTTTATTGGCCAGCAAACTCGCCTGACTTAAACCCCATAGAGAATCTGTGGGGTATTGTCAAGAGGAAGATGAGAGATACCAGACCCAACAATGCAAACGAGCAACCTGGGCTTCCATAACACCTCAGAAGTGCCACAGGCTGACCGCCTCCATGCCACACCGCATTGATGAAGTCATTCATGCAAAAAGAGCCCTGACCATGTATTGAGTGCATACTATACTGTACATGGACATACTTTTCAGTAAGCCAACATTTCTGTATTAAAAATCATTTTATATTGATCTTATGTAATATTCACATTTTCTGAGATACTGTATTTTGGGTTTTCACTAGCTGTAAGCCAAAATCATCAAAATTAAAAGAAAGAAATCATTGAAATATATCACTCTGTGTGTAACGCATCTATATAAAATATATATTTCACTTTTTGAATTGAATTACTGAAATAAATTAACTTTTTTTTTTTTTTTTAATATCTTTATTTATCAAATTTTTTCTTTTAGAACATTATATACATACCATTACACATACATAAATAAATTAACTTTTTGATGATATTCTAATTTTATGAGATGCACCTGTATGTGTGTTATTAAAAAAAAAAAAAAAAGTTAGGCCTTTATTGCCTACCTTCTATTTTGAAGATAACCTCCAGGCAAACCATAAAATACACAAATAAAATACATACACAAGGGAACGTTTATCTACCAATAGTTTTCTAAACCTCTGTCTGTCCACTTCTGTTATTTACACAACCTCCTCTCACAGTACTGCCAGGTGGATGATACCACTTCGGCCCCTTTCACACTGGGGCATTTTTCAGAAATTTTTTCAGGCGCTTTAGCCTTAAAAAAAAAGTGCCTGTGAAGCGCCTGAAAGAAGCCTCACCTGCAATCCCAATTTGAAAGCCCGAGTGCTTTCACACTGAGGCTCTGCGCTGGCAGGGTGTCTAATGCCCCTTTCACTCTGGGGCAGTGGGGGCGTCGGCGGTAAAGCAGCGTTATATTTAGCGATGCTTTACCGTCGTTTTAGCAGCGCTATTTGGCCGCTAGCAGGCCACTAGCACAGCTTTCACACTGGAGTGAAAGGAGTCGCTTTTTACAGGCGCTATTTTTAGCGCTGTAGCGCCTGAAAAACAAATCAGTGTGAAAGGGGCTTTAAAAAGTCCTGCAAGCAGCTTCTTTGCAGCAATTTGTGAATTCACTGCTCCTAAAGTGCCCCTTCCCATTGAAATCAATGGGAAGCGCCTGCAAAATGCCTGCAAATCGCTTTTTTCACAGCGACGCTTTGTGGGCGCTTTTAACCCTTTACTTGGCCATTAGCTGGGGTTAAAAGCACCCCAATAGCGCTCGAAAAACACTGGTAAAGCCCCGCTAGTTTAAGCGCCGCTTTACGAGTGTTTTTCGGGCGCTGGCAGTGTGAAAGGGCTTTTAAAGCACTTGGGCTTTCACATTGGGATTGCAGATGAGGCTTCTTTCAAGTGCTTTACAGGCTTTTTTTTTAACGCTAAAGCGATTGAAAAACGCCTGAAAAATGCCCCAGTGTGAAAGGGGTCTTACTGTCAAGGAATACAGCACTGTCACCTCTCTACCCCCCAGCCTGTTTATTGGACAGGGAAAGAGCAGCAGCCGAGGATAAAGAAGTTCTGCAGTACAGATTGCATGAGTCTGTAATAAAGTCAGGTTCAGGTTAATTAGTTAGGGCCATGCATGTCAAATGCAGGTTAGCAGATTCTCCTAACTTCAATGAAGTAGTGTAGATCATTCGTTTGAGCTTCTTTATTTTACTTATTTTCATTGCAACATATCATATTGAGGTGCATTTAAACCACAGGCAAAGCAGGCCAAACACAACCTTTTTTTGTGTTTTCTATTCATGTCAATGGAGACCTGCGTTTACAAAACCGCACCAAAGATGCAGGACTTTGTAAAATGTACCACACCTGCAGCGCAATGGTGTGAAGAGTCCCATAGGATTTAAAGGGAAACATTTTTGCTACATTTTTTTTAGCAAGGATGCAGCAAAAATGCAGCAAAAATAGAATGTAATAATAATATAAAAAAAATACACTCTGCCAGTAATCGCTCTCCATGGTGCTGAAACTGTATTCATAAACACTTCAAGCACTATGGACTGCATTTGTGGCAGATGAATTAAATGATTCCTATTTTATAACAATGTTCACCAAAAGCTTTTGATCACTTCAAGACAGCAATAGGGATATATACATTGCGGCTTTGAAGCGGTTTACTGGGGTTATGGCTTCATCCATGTCTTTATGGACTTTGATTGTGCACTGGTGGGCAGTCATGTTGGAACAGGAAGAAGCCATCCCCAAACTTCCCACATAGTTTGGAGCATAAAATTGTCCAAAATGTCTTGGTATGCTGACGCCTTAAGAGTTCCCTTCACTGGAACTAAGGGGTCAAGCCTAACCCCTGAAAAACAACCCCACACCATAATCCCTCCTTCACCAAATGATTTGGACCAATACACAAAGCAAGGTCCATAAAGAGATGGATGAGCGAGTTTGGGGTGGAGGAACTTGACTGGCCTGCCAAGAGTCCTGACCTCAACCTCAATTCTGTTCTTCTGGATCATAGCACCGATCTGGCAACACTGATCCAAAGATGATGATGATGGTAGAAAGGGACTCACTTCCTTTTTTATCTAGTGATTCAGTTTTTTTTTTCCCAATTTCTCTTTTTTCTAGTCATGCCCATAATATGTGGTTATGTATAGAGAGATGACACCTGGTCTACTTTGCTGAGGTGGTGAGCAGTCGGTGCTCTGGCTTATGTTTTCTCTTTAACACCCATGCAGAACTTAAGAAAAAAAGGGAGGCGGCCACTCAATCTTCCACAGTTGATGAGTTTATTATAGCAGGTGAGGTACAAAACAGTACAGGGGTGTACGTGTTTTGGCATATGGACTTAATCATAGCTATAAATAGAGGATAACAATATATATATTGTATAATATATATACATACTCATATACACATACATATAAACCCTCCTCCAACCAACACAGATTGTATTGATTAGGCAAATTAAACAATCAATGTTGGTTGTGCAGATCCTTAACCACTTCAACCCCAGAATGATTTACCCCCTTCCTGACCAGAGCACTTTATACAGCGATCAGTGCTATAAAAATGCACTGATTACTGTGTAAATTACACTGGCAGGGGAGGGGTTAAACACTAGGGGCAATCAAGGGGTTAAGTGTGTCCTAGGGAGTGATTCTAACTGTGGGGGGATGGGCTACTACTCACATGACAGCGATCACTGCTCCCGATGACAGGGAGCAGTAGATCTCTGTCATGTCACAAGGCAGAACGGGTAAATGCCTTGTTTACAAAGGCATCTTCCCGTTCTACCACTCCGTGACACGATTGCGGGCACCTAGTGGACATCGAGTCGCGAGCGCCCACAATGCCGCTTCCTAAAGGGGACGTACCTGTATGCCCATTTGCCCAGCTGTGCCATTGTGCCGACGTATATCGTCGTGTGCTGGTTGGCATGTGGTTAAAGCTGATCTTCACCCTTTAGGCAATCTTCACTCCTATCCACCCCTCATCCCCTCTCCCAAAATAGCACTGTTTTGTAATGTTTTTATTTATTTTTTTACCTTTAAAAAAAACAAAATAGCTTTTGGGCTGTCCCTAGGTGCAATCATTCGCCTATGCAAAAGACATGCACTGTGGTCCCTTTACCTCCTGGGTTGGCACGCCACATATCCCAGGAGGCATTGTCCTTCATTCAGTAGAGGAGGAGGAAGCAGGCCTAGTGGTGTGCCATCGGTAGGCCCGCCGGCTGACACCACTGAAAACATGGTGGCACTGGTGGCAAAACAGAAGAGGATTTCAGCGGGACAATGCTGGATCCACTGGGTGGGTAAGTATCTGAACTGTGCAGAAGACAACCCCCCGTAAGCTGGGGGTTAAAAAAAAATGGTGGGGGGTGGGGGGGGTGCGAGGAGAGGAAAGATCCTTAAGAAATTTTGCGGTTAGATTGAATTGTGTGCTTTTTTTGTGCTGATTTTTTTGAATTTACAGTAGTATACAAACCCGTACAACTTGAATAAGCATAGAAAATACAGTGAATAACATATCAATTTAGCAAAGTGTTTCCATACATCAAGGCACCGCTAGTCATACATCATATATCAATATGTCAGAACATCTTTGAGGTTCATCAACGCATATTCCAAGTGTCATCCAATATGAATACCATCTGATACAATATACTGTATACATATGAAGAAAGGGATGTTACCGTTAACATAGCTAATACATCTGTGTTGAGAGCAAGGCCATGTGTCTTTATTCATAGTTATCCTGTTTTCCCATGAATGGGATCTGTGTTGAGAGCAAGGCCATGTGTCTTTATTCCTAGTTATACTGTTTTCCAATGAACAAGTATCAGTGTACTATAGGAAGATTGTTAAAGGCGTTATAAGGTTTTATTTATTTGGTATTGTGGATTGCCTTTCCAGCCAGGGGGACAGTGTTTGGATTGTGTGCTTTGCTGGCTGAATACAAAATACTTATCTACTACCTCCTTTTTCTCCTGAACAAACAGATTTAACATCTGGAAAAGGCATTGAGAAGTGATCTGCTGTATCGGCTGTAGAATTAAAAGATAAATGAATATTTAATACCAATAAGTATCTACACCCCTTGCCTTGGGTTAGCCAATAGCCTCCCACAACTTGCAATACCATCTCTATGCTGACAACACCCAAATATATCTCTCAACTCCTTTGCTCATCCTCTTATGCCCCGTACACACGGTCAGAAATTCCATGTTGTCGGAAAATCCGCCCATGTGTGGGCTCCATCGGACTTTTTCCGTTGGAATTTCCGACAGAAAAAATTTGAGAACCTGCTCTCAAATTTTCCGACAACAAAATCCGATCTGACTTTTTCCGATCGTGTGTAGAGAATTCCGACGGACAAAGTGCCACGCATGCTCAGATCAAATTACGAGACCAAAGCTATTGGCTACTAGCCTCTATGTAGTTTCGTCGTCACCACGTTCAGAATGATCGGATTTTCCAACAACTTTGTCTGACCGTGTGTATGCAACACCAGTGTCGGACAAAATCCGTCGGAAAAATTCTGACGTATTTTGTGGTCGGAATTTCTGACCATGTGTACGGGGCATTAGTCTTCTTATGCGGCGTACACACGCTCGGACTTTCCGGCGGGATTTCCGCCGGACCTAGTCCAGTGGACAAACCGCCGGACTTTCCGAGCGTGTGGACTTGCCCACACACGCCCGGACTTTTCCGGCGGACAATCTGCGGGTAAAAGTCCACGGGACTTTTGGAAATGAACGGACTTGTCGACACACGATCGGAAAGACCGTTCATTTAGAACAGGGGTCTCAAACTGGTGGCCCTCCAGCTGTTGCGGAACTACAATTCCCATGAGGCATTGCAAGGCTGACAGTTACAGGCATGGCAGAGGCATGATGGGACTTGTAGTTCCGCAACATCTGGAGGGCCGCTAGTTTGAGACCCCTGATTTAGAACGTAACTGCAGGTAGACGGGACTAGTGAAGGCAGTGAATGCCGCCGCGCTAGCCCCGTCACCTGGCATGGATTTAAAGGGAATGCCTACGCTGAAAAAACAGCGTGGGGGTCTCCCCAAATCCATCTCAGACCCTTATCTGAACACGCAGCCCGGCCGGCCAGGAAAGGGGTGGGGACGAGCGAGCGCCCCCCCCCCCTTCCTGAGCCATACCGTGCCCTCAACATGGGGGGTGCCCTGGGGAAAGGGGGGCCGTGCGCCCCCCCACCCAAAAGCACCTTGTCCCCATGTTGATGAGGACAAGGGCCTCTTCCCGACAACCCTGACCGCTGGTTGTCGGGGTCTGCGGGCGGGGGGCTTATCGGAATCCGGGAGCCCCCTTTATTGAGGGGGCCCCCAGATTCAGGACCCCCACCCTATGTGACTGAGTATGGGGTACGATGTAACCCTACCCATTCACCTAAGGTGTAAAAGTGTAAATAAAAAAAACAATTTTTTAAAAATATTTTATTGCACTGCTCCGGGGGTCTTCTCTCCGGACTCCTCTGCTCTCTTACCTAGCTCTTTCACGAGCGGAGGAGCCCGGTCTTCTTCTTCTTCTTCTTCTCTTAAAACTTAGTCCACTGGACTTTTGGCAGGAAAAAGACAATCCCGCAGGAAAGTCCGCTCGTGTGTACGCCGCATTACACATCACAAATATAATAGCTGACATATCAGTATGGATGTCACACCACATCCTAAAACTCAATCTTTCCAAAACTGAGCTTATAATATTTCCTCCCACCTCTGTGCCCCTGTCCCCACCCCCCCCCCTTCCCCAAGACTTTTCCATCAAGATCAATGGCACGAATATTTGTCCCTCCCCTCATGCCATGGTGCTAGGTGTCATCCTAGACTTTGACCTCTCTTTTTGGCATAACATCCAATCACTCTCCAAATCTTGCCAAATTGAACCCCCCGATTCAGCCCCCTCTCTCTCCTGATTGACTAGCTAACTTTGATTGACAGCAGTGGCAGCCAATGGCTCCGCTGCTGTGTCTCAGACAATCAGGAGGGAGAATCTTGGATGGCTGAGACACTCATGGACAGAGAGGGACCTCAGGTAAGTGTTAGTGGGGCTGAGGGGGGCCGTTGCACACATAAGGGTTTTTATCTTATTGCATAGAATGCATTAAAATAAAAAACCTTCTGACTTTACAATCACTTTAACCTCTGTAACATCTCCAAAATATGCCCCTTCTCAACAAATGGCACCACAAAGCTGGTTGTCACTCCCTGGTTGTCTCTTGCCCCAACTATTGCAACTCCCTCCTCATTGACCTACCCTTACACAGACTATACCCCCTTCAGTCTATAATAAGTGCTGCTGCCAGACTAATAATTTTTCCAATTCTTCCACTGGCTTCCACTTGCCTAATGAGTATGATTCAAAATACCAACAAAACATAAAAAGCCATCCACAACTCTATCAGAAGCTACATCACCAATCTCATCTCAGAATGTTATCCAAACTGCCCCTTTTGCGCCTCCCAAGACCTCTCTTGCACCCTCATCACCTTCTCCCATGCTCACCACCAGGACTTCTCCAGAGCCTCTCTCAACTCCCTACCACAACCTGCCTGGCTATCTCCTGTCCACCTTCAGGGAGGCCCATTCCGCCAACTCTTAAAAAAAATTACTTTCTCCATCAGTTCATCCCTCACAATTATTTACTTTGTGTTATTTGACCCTCCCCCGACAACAAATGTTGAATGTGAGCTTGTTGGCGGAAAGTCCGACCGTGTGTATGCTCCATCGAACATTTGTTGTCAGACTTTCCGCCAACAAATGTTGGCTAGCAAGTTCTCAAATTTTCCGCCAACAAATGTTTGTTGTCGGACTTTCCGATCGTGAATGAATGAATGAATGATTTGTATAGCGCTGCAAATGCAAACTGAATCGCCTCAAGGCGCTTGTCTGCCCTTGTTGTCCTGCTATATTAGAAGAGGTGGGTCTTGAGTTTTTTCCTGAAGGCCTGATCGTTTTCTTCCAAGCGGATGTTGTTTGGTAGAGCATTCCATAGCCGAGGTCCCTGTACTGCGAATCTTTGTTCTCCCTTCGATTTGTAGCGGGCTTTGGGGATGAGTAGGCGATTTTGGTTTGTCGATCGAAGTCTGCGATTCGGTATGTATTTTTCTATTTTCACAGGTATTGTGGAGCATTTCCTTGTGTACATTTGTGGGTGAGGCAGAGGGTCTTGAATGTGATCCTATCTTTTACCGTGAGCCAATGAAGGGACCTTAGGGATGGGGAGATGGATTCCCAGGGTTTCTTTCCGGTCACTAATCTTGCTGCTGTGTTTTGGATGACTTGTAGGCGTGCAATCTGGTAATCCGGTAATCCTATGTAGAGGGAGTTTGCGTAGTCGAGACGCGAATTGATGATGGTTCCTACTACTACTGCTTTCTCCTTTTCCGGAATGAAGGGGATGAGTCTGCGAAGCATGCGGAGGAGATGATGGGATCCGCTGATTACTGATCCTATTTGTGCATCCATGGTCATCTCTGAATCAAAGATGCCCCCGAGGCTTTTGGCTTTGGTGCTTGGGAGGATGGTCTGTCCAAGGATGGTTGGTGGGATCCATGAGGTCTTCGTTTTTTTACTTCGGTTAGCGTTGAGGAGCAGTAGTTCTGTTTTCGATCCATTAAGTTTGAGGGAGCTAGTGGTCATCCAGTCATCTATCAATGTGAGACATTTTCCTAGTTCCTGGTATTGGTCTTTTTGTCCGGTGATACGGAAGTACAGTTGTGTGTTGTCCGCGTATGAGTGGAAACATAGATCTGTTTTGCTGATAATTTTGAAGAGAGGTCGGATGTAAATGTTGAAGAGTACTGGTGACAATGGTGATCCTTGAGGGACTCCATAAGAAATTGCCCAGGTTTCCGAAGTGAAGGCTCCTAGTTTCACTGTCTGCGACCGGTTTCCTAAGAAGGAAGCGAACCATGGCAGATCTCCATCTGTGACTCCTGCCACTTCCTTGAGGCGGCTGAGAAGAATGTTGTGGTCCACTGTGTCGAACGCTGCGATAAGATCCAGCAGTACCAGAAGACACGATTCTCCATCATCCGCGGCTTCTAGGGCGTCATCCCATATTTTCAGAAGTGCCGTTTCTGTGCCATGGCCTGGGCGGAAGCCTGATTGTAGTGGGTCCAAGAGCTTGTGTGTGTCCAGATGAAGTTGAAGCTGTTGTACTACTGCTTTCTCCATAATCTTGGAAATGGTGTTCAGGCTTGTTACCGGTCTGCGATTGTTTGGATCTTTGGGATCGAGGTTGGGTTTCTTTAGGAGTGGTTTGACGATGCCTTGCTTGAGGGAAATAGGAACCAACCCTTCGTGTGTACACAAGTCCATCAGACAAGTCCACGCATGCTCGGAATTAAGTACGAGCCGGAGATATAACTAGCGTTCATAATGGAGATATCACATACGTCTTGTACCTCACTATGTTCGTAATTGTTGGCCAACATTTGTGTGACCGTGTGTATGCAAGACAAGTTGGAGCCAACATCCTTCGAACAAAAATCAACGGGTTTGTTGTCAGAAAGTCCGATCGTGTGTACGGGGCGTTATGCTCAAAAAATCTCAAAGGAGTTGGAAGGAGCTCAATAAAAACGTGCAGAAGAACACAAAAAAGTACAAGGTTCTTCAAGCAGAAATAAAAGCTCAAATGCCTGGAAAAGCAGCTTTTTTTGAACTGCAGTGTGCATGAGCCCTAATAGGACACACTTGTCACTTACTACTGTTTGTAGTACCACCATGCTAGCATCCCTTGTTATACCTGTAAAGTCCCAGTTTGACTTGAATGCCACTCGTATAACGGTCATGTTCTTGGGTTTAGAAATACATTATGCTTGTTCTGGTACATTGATGGCTTTCCAAGATCCTGCATGGGTACTGTTACAAAAACACTAATGCTACGTACACATGAGCAGATTTTCCACTCAAGCTTGGCTTGCATACACACGGTCATACAAAAGTTCCCTGAACTTTCGACAGTCAAGAACGCGGTGACGTACAACACGAGCCGAGAAAATGAAGTTCAATGCTTCCGAGCATGCGTCAAATTGTTTCCGAGCATGCGTAGGAATTTTGCGCGTCGGAATTGCTACAGACGCTCGGAATCTCCGATCGGAACTTTTTCCAACTAAAAAATTGAGAACATGCTCTCAATCTTTTGCTGGCTGGAATTCAGTCCAGCAAAAGTTCCGATGGAGCATACACATGATCGCATTTTCTGACCAAAAGCTCTCATCAATCTTTTTCTGGCCGAATTTCCGATCGTGTGTGCGCGGCATTAGCATTATAGCACTAAGACGCATTCTTCATAATTTCTTATATGTAATAAATTTACATTCAGAAATCCTACAGTAGGAAGTCAGGAACAATATCTCTAATGAAGCTTAAGCCTTCCATAATCCATGTGTTTACAGTCTACTGGGGCTGGCGAGCATAAATACACAAATGCATTAATACTGCTCCATGTGCATATCTAGTTTAAGGCTTAAACTCCCTCTGTGAGCTAATAACTGCGTTATTTAATAAAGGTGCAAAATTTCACTGTGTTTATGACCTATGAGTATTACAATACTGTGCGCCAAACTGTAAATTATAAAGACGTATGCATAGAGAAGATAACAGTATTGTCCTACAATCACACATTAATAGCACAGCGAGGAAGAGGACTACAAGAAAGCCTTATATTCTGCTTCCAAATTCAAAACACTTAATAAAATATTATAGTGTGTTACATTCATTTAAATCTAAAACAATGTTTGGTATAAAGTATGACAATTATTACATCATGTTATCTACATGTAGATAAGAGGACAGGGTGGAGGTATGGTAAGGGGTGGAAAAGTAGGGAAGACAGTAGGGCAGAAAGGAAGGGAAGGGTCCTGTATTTCATTACATTTTTGCTGTCTTCTTCTTTGCTGGGGAGATTTGCTTTCTCACTCTCTTTACCCTAGTGATCATTTATACTGGACAAAGAGTGATGGAAGAATCCAATTTCTTTAGCTGTCACCATTTTCTATGGGAACACTTACTCTGGTGACCACTTTCCAAGGCTATTCTTTGTAGAGCTTTCCTCTCGCTACAGATTATATTTACAGGACTGGAAATTAAAGCGGTTTTTCACCTGAAAATTTTTTTTTTTTAAAAGTCAGCAGCTAAAAAAAAAGTCGCTGCTGACTTTTAATAAGTACACTTACCCTCCCAGGGCGCCCGCGATGTCGTTCGTGGAGGCCGAGATGTCCCTCGGCGAACCGGATCCAGCGCCGCCATCCTCAGTAAGGGAAACGGCTTCCCGTTTCCTACTGCGCATGCGCGAGTCGGCGCGCGGACTACTGCGCATGCGCGAGTCGGCGCGCGGCCTACTGCGCATGCGCAAGTCTTATTTGTGAATGGGGAACGTGGTGTGTTGTGGGACACAGTTCCCACAACACACCGCACCCCATTCACTAGAAGACGGAGGGAGAGAAGATCACCGCGGCGCTGGTGGAGGCAGATAAGGACGATCTGCCTAGCAACAGCCATTTCTGGTAAGTAAAAAAAATAAATTATTTTTTTTTTTTCATTTTAAATTGTTACTAACATTTTTTTCAAGTTTTTGTTTTCAGGGTGTCCCACCACTTTAACAGTCCCCAATGTGACACAGATAGCCGGAAAAAAAAAAAAAAAAAAAAACTAGGGTTTTAACTACTCCCTTCTCTATCCAATATTAAATTAAAAAAATGTGTTTGATTTATAATTTAATAATTATTAGTCTGGTAATAATTAAAGAGTGGCATTAAATTAACACTAAACTCTGGCTTAAAAAATAATATAGCGTATAAGCTGACCTGAATATAAGCCGAGGCACCTAATTTTACCACAAAAAACTGGGAAAACATATTGACTCGAGTATAAGCCTAGGGTGAGAAATGCACAGCTACTGTAAGTGGAAAAGAGGGTCAACAATGCCCATTTGCAGCCTCACTGTGCCCATTTGCATGCCTCACTGTGCCCATTTGCAGCCATAAGTCCCCCAAACTTCAAACTTCAAACTTCGTAGTTAAGGGTTCCTAGATGCCCCCTAGCTGCAGTCAAAGGGTCCTGAATGACATTGCTGCAGATGGACACAGTTGACCGATTTTGGGGCCCTGTATTCTGGATATGTTGTAGTGCTAGTTCCACTGGGTTTGAATACCAAATTTGGGGTTCCTAGCACCAAGTGTCCCTGAGATATGGGGCCCCAAATTCAGGTCTGAAAATGTAATTTTCTGCTGCAGAAAAGTGCCTGACTCAATGCCGAGGGGGCATTTTCAGCACAAAAAAATGTGCTGAAAAACTCGGCTTATACTCGAGTATATATGATATATATATATAATTATAGCATGGGAAAAACACATATAGGGAGAGATAAAGTAGCTGCACACCCAGAATAATATATTATGGGAAAATTCCCCCAAAGGGTTTTTTTTACCAGCGAGGTAGATGAATGCAGAAATTCAAGAAGAGTGGTTCTTTATAAAAAATGTATTAACGTACAAAAGTTTACATGAAGCTTATACGTGTGTACGTATATTGATTGGTTTGCGCAAAAGTTATAGCGTCTACAAAATAGGGGATAGATTTATGGCATTTTTTTCTGCAATTTTTATCAAGACTGCGACATTATGGTGGACACAACAGACACTTTTGACACATTTTTGGGACCATTGGCATTTATACAGCGATCAGTGCTATAAAAATGCATTGATTACTGTAAAAATGTCACTGGCAGAGAAGGGTTTAACACTAGGGGGCGATCAAGGGGTTAACTGTGTTCCCTGGGAGGTGTTTCTAACTAAAGGGGGCAGGGGACTGCCTAGGGGAGATGACAGATCGCTGTTCATACTCTGTATGAACACACGATCAGTCTCTTCTCCCCTCAGAGAACCAGAAACTCAATTCCGGTTCTCCATGTGTCAGCCGCAATCACGGGAGCCCATCGGTGATCGCGACCTCTGGGCACTTGCATCGGCTTGCGCGTGCCCCTAGTGGCCACAGGGCGAAGCGACATAACATAACGTCGTTTCGCCCAGCCGTGCCATTCTGCTGCAGTACAACTGCGGCGGCTGGTCGGCAAGTGGTTAAAAACACCTGTAAACTAAACACGAATTTACACGCATTTACAAGCTGTTACAGGCATTTGGCGTTTCAAATGCCTCTGAACATCTATCCTGAACGCATTTTTTTTGCTTTCCAAAAAATGCTTCTAAACTCAACTGCCTATAAATGACTATAAATGACCCTGTGTACTGATACGGCCTAAGTGTAATAATTGACATCAAGCCTTACAGTATGTCCTTTAAACTGGAGAAATACTGTAAACCGGGGATCACCAAACTACGGCCCTCCAGCTGTTGCAGAACTACATGTCCCATGAGGCATTGTAGAACTCTGACATTCACAGACATGACTAGGCATGGTGGGAATTGTAGTTCCTGAACAACTGGAGGGCCGTAGTTTGAAGACCCCTGCTGTAAACCCTACTAACACTGCTCATAAACACGTGAAGAACTGACCAAAGACAGTAGGAATAGGTTTTAAAGAAGGCAGACTTCCAGGCAGTTCATTGCAAATACAGCAAATGAAAAGAGAACTCCTGCAACTTTTTCTCAAAAATCTAATGGGAATTGGTTTGTTTATCCTGAAACAAAGGCAACTTTAAATACAGTATTGATGTAATTTAAATTATTTGCTGGCTTGAAGAGAAACGGTTGAATTAGAGACGTCAGCTGTCCTTTTCCAATAACTTGAACTTTATACAAGTTTTTCTCGGAGGCATCTTGCTTGCCAGTGATAGAGATAAAAGGCAGAACATATACAAACAGTACTTACTGCATAAATGAAAACACGAGAAGCCCATAGATACTGTATGAGATTATAGTTATACGTAGGCAGATAATTGAAGGTGGCCATTCACAGATTAAAAAAATTGATTGGGCACAGCGGAGATCTGTTCTTTTTTATAAAATCAGAAATACAGTTTATTAAGTTACAACCAATAAACAGAGAGCATACAACCTAGACACACAGTAGTAGTGGTGTTCCAAAGCACTTAAAGAGGAAGTAAACTCTCCCACTCTGATGCTTCTTTTAATTTAGTCCATTATAATAATTAATTATCAAACTATAGCCACTGTAATCCAGCCCAAATCGCATATTACTTACTGTTTAAAGAAACTTTAAAAAACTTGTTTCCAGGGGTAAGGCAGCGCCATCTTAAGTATTGTTTTCTGAGTCCATAGTGGAGTGTATTTCCGCCCTTACATGAGCACTTCCTGTACTGTTAACCAAGCCTCCTTCTCAATCCAACATTTCTATGGCAACCCTGCTTCCCTGTTCATAGCTGACTTGTTTTATCTCATAGTATTTATTTGTGCCGATTATCTAGTGTTTGCCTTTGTCAGTCTTATCAGCTTCAGCTGATAAGACTGCAGTAATGCTGTCCGATGCCCAAGTTTACACTCCATGTGATGTCACAAGGTCACATAGGGTGTAGGAGGAAGCTCTGAATTATTCTGCAGTCTCTTAGGATTTCAGTGTTGTGTGCCCATATGAAGTCCTGATAATAGATAAGACAAGTGTGCCGTAAATCAGGGGAGATCTGGGCATGCTCAGTGACATCATTCTAAAGAACAAAAAGGATTACAACAATACTAAGCAAGTAAGGAGATATCTACCAGCAGTGTTCATTAGGGTTTTTTATGCTGATTTACATGGGACAAAGTTGTGGGGGAGAGTTTACAACCAGTTTAAAAGATACATGGAATATGACAGAGCCAGAGAACAGATCACCCCGAGAAAACGCCTACCGTGAAAAATCGAGCCATCGATATGGGTATTGGAAGAAAAGTACAAACAGCAACAAAAACATGACCACTTAAGATATAGGTTCCACCATTCCTAAAAAAAGAGATAAAAAATATCTCAACCCAAAATGTTATCTATTACTAAGTCAAGAGCTGTAAGGCCTGGAACTGCCAACCAGTCTCCCAACAGTTTATGGAACTTTCCTGGACACCCTCTATGCTGGAAGATTTTTCCAGCCTAAGGGTATCCCCCATGTGGACAATCCACTCTTTGTGGGTTAGGGACCTGTCTGATTTCCACTTTTGCAGCAGGAGGTCATCTAGAACAGTGGTCCTCAGGGCCCACTAACAGGCCAGGTTTTATGTATTACCTTGGGGAGGTGCAGACTAGAATACTGCAATCACTGAGCAGCAAATGATATCCCCTGTGATGTATTTCAGTTATCTTGCAAACCTGGCCTGTTAGTGGGCCCTGAGGACAGGGGTGATGACCACTGATCTAGAATACCCAGAATGTGAGGATCTGTTCTGATCAACACTCTGTTTTCCCCAACCCCTGAAATAAACAATATTCAGCTATTTTTACACCCCCACCCCATCACTGACTTTAACACGAAAGCTTGGCTGTGAAACTGGAAGAAAGTTGTATCATGCCTCCTAAGCCAATGATTGTAATTAGGTTAGGCCAGCCTTTCTCAACTAGGGTTCCTCTTGAGGTTGCTAGGGGTTCCTTAGACAATAAGTAGTGACAATTTGAACTCCCATGTATACTGACCCACAATGCAAGGGGGCATGTTTACACTGACCATTACTATTATAATTTTCATTGTCTTTGCTTCTTTCTCTTTTTTATTCATTTCATTTTTAAGATTACAGGGGGTCCCTGGGTTACAAACCCGTTAGGGACTTTCCTACTGTTTGTGATCCGGAAATGTTTGTAAGTCGGCCGTGCATGCACAGAACGACAATTATGGACATTGCCGATGTTCCATCGAATGCTGTTCTGCGCATGCGCGGAAAATTACAGACATTTCCAACATTTTTCGAGGCTCCGTCTGGCTGCGCATGCGCAGAAGGCCAGATGGTCCGCGCAGAACGGCAGAGGGTCCCTGCAGTGCCCTGTTCGTAAGTAGGGGTGGTTCGTAAGTCGGGTGTTCCTAAGTCGGGGACCCCCTGTATTATAGATATTAATAGTAATATTTGAGAAACCCCCACTATATGCTTGCTCCGTGTTCCCATTCACCCATTGTTATGTGTTCCCATTCACACCTAAAAATATATTTTTAATGTATCACCTTTCTAGCTGTTTATTTAGACCAGGGGTCTCCAAACTTTCTAAAGATAGAGCCAGTTTCCTGTCCTTTAGATTTTAGGGGGTGCCA
Source organism: Lithobates sylvaticus (assembly GCA_028564925.1). Classification (NCBI taxonomy): domain Eukaryota; kingdom Metazoa; phylum Chordata; class Amphibia; order Anura; family Ranidae; genus Lithobates; species Lithobates sylvaticus. The sequence goes on from CM053027.1 coordinate 575,587,800, forward strand.
GACTGTGCCCAGTGAGAGAGAGACAATGCCCATTCTTTGGTATTATGGAGAGAAATAGTTGGTGTCAGAGGGGGAGAATAGTGACCCATTTTTGTTGTCAGTAGAAGGAATTATGCCCCATCATTGGTGTCAGTGGAAAGAATAGTGCCCAATTGTTGGTGTCAGTGGCAGGAATATTGCCTCAAGGGACGGATAAAGGCAAGCAAAGGGCCGCAGTTTGGAGACCACTGCTTTAGAGCAAGTTTATACACAGGGAATTAGAGTAGATGATAATGTGAAGATGCATGAATATACGATGTGCCACCCAAGCCGTAAGGTCTTTATCCCTTTGTTACAACAGACAGTGGGGGAGATTTACTAAAACTGGAAAGTGCAAAATCTGGTGCAGCTCTGCATAGAAGTTTCCATAATTATTGTCAAAGCTTAAAGTGATACTAACGTTTTTTTTTTTTTTTTTTTTAGTTTAAAAATAACAAACGTGATACTTACTCTGTGTAATGGTTTTGCACAGAGCAGCCCAAATCCTCCTCTTCTCGGGTCCTTTGCTGGCATTCCTAGCCCCTCCCTTCTGCAGCGTGCCCCCACAGCAAGCAGGTGTTATGGGGGCACCTGAGCCAAGCCATTGCTCTGTGTGTCCATTCAGACACGGAGCCATGGCTCAGCCCCACCCCCTCTCTCTCCTTATGTGTGTCCTTGTGTGTCTCAGCCAGTCAGGAGGGAGAGTCCCGGACAGCCCAGTCTCTCATGCAACATCGCTGGATCGAGATGGGGCTCAGGTAAGTATTAGGGGGGCTGAGGGGGGCTGCTGCACACAGAAGGTTTTCTTTTAAAAAAAAAAAATTTTTAATGTCTGCCTTTAGAACCACTTTAACCACTTGACCACTGGACATTTATACCCCCTTCCTAACCAGACCAATTTTCAGCTTTCGGTGCTCTCACATTTTGAATGACCATTACTCAGTCATGCAACACTGTACCCATATGAAATATTTATCCTTTTTTTTTTCACACAAATAGAGTTTACTTTTGGTGGTATTTAATCACTGCTGGGTTTTTTATTTTTCGCGTTATAAATCAAAAAAGACTGAAAATTCGGTAAAAAAAATAAAATAATAATTCTTTGTTTCTGTTAAAATTTATTGCAGAGTATTGGCGAGTTTTGGCAGAGTATTGGCGAGTATTGGCAGAGTATTGGCGAGTATTGGCAGAGTATTGTAGAGTACTGCAGAGTATGGGCACTGAGCAACGCTGTGGGCACTACAGATCCAGCCCACAGCGCTTGCTGCAAACAATCTCTCCCCCTCTCCCCTCGCACTGTACAGATTGGTACAGAGAGGGGAGGGAGGAACCGGCGTCATAACATGACGCCAGTTTGTTTACAAGTGATCACGCTGTCATTTGACGGAGCGATCACATGGTAAACGGCTGCTACCAGCGGATCTTCTGGACTTGGCTGTCACGGATTTTTCCATGGATGCCCTCCCAAAATAAGCCGACCGAGCTGTAGCCGTCTTTCGGCTATGGCCCAGTTGGCAAGTGGTTAATTGAACAAGCTGAAGTTAGAAGCTGACTGGCTACCATGCACACCTGCACCAAATTCTGAATGCTCCAGTTTTAGTAAATCTCTCCCACTGTGTATATCCAGTTTACAGATTTATAATGAGATCTGGCAGTATAAAACAGAGATGGTTAATTATGGTAAGCGTAACTCTCCAGCCCCTCCTTCTCCTACACAGAAAGGGAAAGCTAGGTAGGATTTTACTGCAAGTTAAAAGGTAGATAGATAGCTAGATAGATAGATATATAGATAGATAGATATTGAAAATATATTTATTGTCATTTTTACTACTGAAATCAAATCTACATGTATTGATGATTCAGAATGCATTCCATCAGCAATTAATATGTTTACTGTAATCCGTTGCGCTCCCGTAGGAACGACTGCCAGATGTTCCATAAAGGAACACATCAAACCTAAGCGGCACCAGTGTAAATTGTAAATCAAAGCTTTCTACAGTAGCATCACATGATCGTATATACAGCCAACTTTTCCTATCTCCAGAAACAGCCTTCAGCATAATATATGAGCAACACCAAAACGCAAAAGACTAACATGATTTTCAGGCATTTGCAAACCAAAAGCTAAAAAAATATTTAAAATCAAGCAAGTAAACTGCACAGCTTCTTATCTGGCTGAATGTCTAAACCAGCTCCATATGCTCTCATCATCGAAATATATAGAGGGTGCACAATCTGTGCTTTCCTCTATGTATAAAGCCAAAAGTTGATTGGCATGACCAGGGCTTGACAAATTAGCTTGAAATCTAGGAGCCAGCTAGAAAAGTTAGGAGCCAGTTTTTTTTCCCAGCATGCCCAATGGCTGGCTTCTGTCGGACCAGCTGCCATACACATGGGCCGAATGGCAGACAGTTTTTATTAAACCGACCGATGTTGCCCGGCATGCGGCCCAAGTGTACTAGGCTTGATGGTGTGATGGGCAGCGGCTCAGTAGGGAAGGTATATATGTGTCCGTGGAGGGTATATACAGATATCACATACCTTAGACACTTCTAAGCACATAGATTTTGGTTCTGTCTCATGTTTATGACATCAGTGCAGCTTGAGGTGGGCATAGTTGGTGTGATGGAAAGAGATGGGGGAGGCGGAGTTGGTCTCCGGGAAGATGGCGGAGTGGGCAGAGTCGGTGTGATGGAAGGAGATGGGATCGTCCACAGTAAGCATACACTAAGAAGGGGGAAAGCGGACATGTTGTTACACCCACCGGAGTTTACATGTATTTATAACAGTAAATAAGTCAGTTCATATAGTGAAATACAGGATTTACAACTCTGTATGACTACTTAGATCTTGAATCTTAAATTTTAAAAGCAGCGGCAACCCTGCTCATCTCACAGGTTTGCTAATCTCACAGAAGTTCGCTGCTTTTAAAATTCAACCTCTAATACTACCTGTATGTCACTATAGGAACTCACTTTACTGTTATAAATATGTCTACAATGCAAAACTCCGGTAGGTGTAACAACATGTCCGCTTTCCCCCTTCTTAGTGTATCTTACTGTGGACGAGTGTGGGGTGTAGCAAGATGGCGGCAACGGAACGTCACTTCCGTAGCAACACCGGCCACCACAAGAGGGCGCCCGTTCCCCCGATGTAGGCCGCAAAGCCGCGGCCTCAATTACAGGTCCGGCGTGGCATCTTAGTCCATGCAACCGTGGGCGGGGGCCGCATAGGGACAAGACACCGGACCCAATGTAGCCCAGGCGCCAGGCCGCTATTTCTAGTCACCAATGCGACCTGGCGCCCGGGGTTTGTCGACCCCTGGGCATGACCACAGAAAAAAACAAAAACAAGATCCTATATTGTAATCCACTGCATGTTGGAAACAGAGATCAATTTCCCCCGTATATAGGCCTTATGGGCCTCCCAGAGTGTTGCCTTTGCATGTTGGAAACAAATGTCAGCACCACCCATAATTATGTCTGTGGTTTGCTAAAATTACCAAGACTCAACTCTTGTAAGAACTGATGGTCTCAATCATATGGAGGAACGCTTTTTGGAAAACATGGTTCTACTGGACCTAATTCACGTGCACTACTGAATATAGCCATATCCTAAGATCTCTAAATTAACTTGAGCCTGTCTTTACCAATTCACTAATCTGACAGACTGAATGTTATCTTGAGCTGACTTGTAAGTATTTAGGCTTTTTGTCCCTTTTAGATCTTCTTTTTTCCCCTTTTAGGGGACCACTGACCATCATATATTTTTTACACTTACATTTATAGATATCTCTTGCATTATACTCCTGATGAGTGGACAGGATCCACAAAACGCGTAGAGTTCTAAGACGTCAAGACTTTTTGCCTTTCACATTTTATGTCAATCATGTAATTGTCTATGTATATACCTTACGTATCAGTCCAAGATGATTTATTTTACCAACATGTGTTATCTAGATGTCAGCTTTAAATACAGCTTTATTTTTTTTACCAAAATGATACCATGTATTTAATGTTCATGGAATGTCCAATTCTGATTGTTTAATAAATATAAATTTTACTACTTACATTTCATGTACTATTTTTCATGACATGCCTCATATAAAGTCCTATGACCACTGTTCTCTTTGTTATCTTGAGGAAGAGGGAACGCCAGTCGTAACGCTATACCCCTACCTCTGCCCCCCCCCCCCCCCCGTTTTTTTTCTCTCTTTTTAGGACACCTCAGATCAGCAGTCGTATTAACCTGCTGTAATCCTTCTCAACAGTGAATATAATTATATAATTTTGACTATATCAACTCCTAATAATCCTCCTAATAATCAGTCGTACTTTGTAGTGACAGATCTTTACATGTATGCTCTTTTGTATTCCTATAGCGCTTATTTTACCGCTAAAAGAGTGTATTCTTTTTGTGTTCCCTACTCCACCATTTTATATATAATGCAAAAAATAAAGAATTAAAAACAAAAAGGAATGCAAGGCAGGTACAAAAAACACGTATCTCTAGACGAAATTTTTTTTCGCCCATCGGAAAATTAAAAAATAATAAAGACTTCAGGAGCTCACAGAGGACGTTACAAGGAGGCAGAAAACACAGCAATAAAGCATTTCATTAAAATTTTTTATTTCAGGGACATTAAAGAGGAACTACACTGCATCTGAGCACCAAAAACCCTATTCTAATCATTTTTAATAATCAAAGCAAACTCCTCTATCCATCCATGTCTCCATGCTTTATTTTTTTAAGAAATCACCTTGAAAAACACCTTCCAGCCATAGCCATCTTGAGTAAGGGCAGATGATTCATGTTTTATTACTTTACTGGAACCCATCTGCCCTTAGCTCAGGCATGCAGGCAGGAGGGTGTGCTTAGCTGTGAAAGCCCCCCCCCCCCCCCACTCTCGACGACTTCAAGGATGTATGACATCATTTGCCTAGGCTAGGAAGTAACTGAAGAAATATAGAATAAAAAATGTAAACAAGTAAATATGATATACTTTCCTATCTATTAATGAATGCTAGCAGCATAAGGATTAAAAATAGTCAACGTTGATTGAGAACGTGAAGTTCTGCTTTAAGTAGTGGATGTGTATGGAATATTTTTGGAGAATAAGGACACTATAAGGTAAAAAGGGCATTTAGATAGGGATCCAATCAGATAAAGGGGCGTGGGATTATGTTTTCGGAAAATCCGATCGTGTGTGGGCTCTAGCTGGCTTTTTTTTTCTCAAAATTTGAGAGCAGGATCTAAAATTTTCTGACAACAAAATCTGACTTTTTCCAATCGTGTGTAGAGAATTCCAACGCACAAAGTGCCACGCATGCTCAGAAGAAATTTGGAGACGAAAGCTATTGGCTACTGGCCTCTACATAGTCCCGTCGTACATGTTGTATGCCACCTCATTCGGAACGATCAGATTTTCCGACAACTTTGTCCGACCGTGTGTGTGCAACACAAGTTTCGGACAAAGTCCGTCGGAAAAAATCTGACGGATTTTGTGGTCGGAATGTCCGACCGTGTGTGCAGGGCATAAGGCTTTAAGTAGCCTACAATAACGGATCTTGTTATATATTCCATGGCCTTGGAAACCAACTTCTGGCTTTAGACTTTTTGTTTAAGTATCTTCTTTTTTTCCTTTAAATTAAATATTTCCACCTTTTCACATTTTATTTTTTTCAGGTACACATAAAACAGCAGCTGGTTTTCCACCGATAGAAGGTAAGAATTTCTATTCATTAAGTGCCTAAAAATAGAACTTCTAAATCGAAACCTGGCTAGAATGCTGCGTATCTCCCCACAACACACACTTTAAAGAATATAATGGATGAGAGAAAATAGTAAATTGTGACTCGCACTTATAAAAGACTCACCAAGCTTATCTGAGATTCCATTTTCTATGTTATTTCAATGGTGGCTGGAAATCAACAGAAAATAACTCTGCGCCTACCACTGCCCACAGAGTATTTGTCCGATTATTTTCTATAAAATACTATTTTATAGAGATAGTTTCTTTGTGTGCAAATATCCTCATGGGACGATTGTGCTTTTATTTATCTTAAAAAAATATTGGCCTACTCTGGGTGCAACGCTACCATTGTACATCTAACAAAGGAAAGCCTGCGACCCACATGCACAAACATTTTATATGTTCTTTGTCATTCAGTAAGCCAATAGAAAAGCATGGCAGCCAGGCAACTAGCATTTTTAGAAGAAAATCAGCAATCAAAGCAGGTCTTCCGACATAACCCATTCCATATATATATATATATATATATTCCGTATATATATATATATATATATATATATATATATATATATATATATATATATAAGAAGGCCAGTATGGTGGCCTGAATTTATGGGAGGAGCCCGGAGTGGTATTTAACCAGCCCACTCGCCTGTGGTCTTTGTCGGTTTCCTGTGCGCGATACCCACCCTCCCATCCCCTTTTTAGGGCATTTCTCAAGTATTCATACTCCTCACAGATTACTCATTTCATCTCAACTTCATTTTCATTCCTCATTTCTTGTCTAGGGTATGCCCCCGTATTTTGGTATACCGTACGTTAGACCAAGGCACACTTTCAGGTCCATTTCATGTGGTAAGTTTTGTGTTAACCCTGTATGTCATCTATAGCCATATCGGCCATAGGGCTCTAAACCATAAATATACATATATATATATATACAGTATCTCACAGAAGTGAGTACCCCCCTCACATGTTTGTAAATATTTTATTCTATCTTTTCATGTGACAACACTGAAGAAATGACACTTTGCTACAATGTAAAGTAGTGAGTGTACAGCTTGTATAACAGTGTAAATTTGTTGTCCCCTCAAAATAACTCAACACACAGCCATTAATGTCTAAACCTCTGGCAACAAAAGTGAGTACACCCCTAAGTGAAAATGTCCTAATTGGGCCCAAAGTGTCAACATTTTTGTGGCCACCATTATTTTCCAGCACTGCCTTAACCCTCTTGGGCATGGAGTTCATCAGAGCTTCACAGGTCCACTACAGTGGAAGTCCTCTTCCACTCCTCCATGACGCCATCACAGTGCTGGTGGATGCTAGAGACCTTGCGCTCCTCCACCTGTTTGAAGATTCCACTACAGATGCTCAATAGGGTTTAGGTCTGGACACATACTGGGCCAGTCCATCACCTTTACCCTCAGCTCCTTTAGCAAGGCAGTGGTTGTCTTGGAGGTGTGTTTGGGGTAATTATCATGTTGGAATACTGCCCGGCTGTGGCCCAGTCTCCAAAGGGAGGGGATCATGCTCTGCTTCAGTATGTCACAGTACATGTTGGCATTCATGGTTCCCTCAATGAACTGTAGCTCCCCAGTGCCGGCAGCAATCATGCAGCCCCAGACCATGACACTCCCACCACCATGCTTGACTGTAGGCAAGACACACTTGTCTTTGTACTCCTCACCTGGTTGCTGCTACACACGCTTGACACCATCTGAACCAAATAAGTTTATCTTGGTCTCATCAGACCACAGGACATGGTTCCAGTAATCCATGTCCTTAGTCTGCTTGTCTTCAGCAAACTGTTTGCAGGCTTTCTTGTGCATCATCTTTAGAAGAGGCTTCCTTCTGGGAAGACAGCCATGCAGACCAATTTAATGTAGCGTGCGGCCTATGGTCTGAGCACTGACAGGCTGACCCCCCACCCCTTCAACCTCTACAGCAATGCTGGCGGCACTCATACGTCTATTTCCCAAAGACAACCTCTGGATATGACGCTGATCATGTGCACTCAACGTCTTTGGTCGACCATGGCAAGGCCTGTTCTGAGTGGAACCTGTCCTATTAAACCGCTGTGTGGTCTTGGCCACCGTGCTGCAGCTCAGTTTCAGGGTCTTGGCAATCTTCTTATAGCCTAGGCCATCTTTATGTAGAGCAACAATTCTTTTTTTCAGATCCTCAGAGAGTTCTTTGCCATGAGGTGCCATGTTGAACTTCCAGGGACCAGTATGAGAGACTGAGAGCGATAACACCAAATTTAACACACCTGCTCCCCATTCACACCTGAGACCTTGTAACACTAACGAGTCACATGACACCGGGGAGGGAAAATGGCTGGTTGGGCCCAATTTGGACATTTTCACTTAGGGGGGTGTACTCACTTTTGTTGCCAGCAGTTTAGACATTAATGGCTGTGTGTTGAGTTATTTTGAGGGGACAGCAAATTTACACTGTTATACAAACTGTACACTCACTACTTTACATTGTAGAAAAGTGTAATTTCTTCAGTGTTGTCACGTGAAAAGATAGAATAAAATATTTACAAAAATGTGAGGGGTGTACTCAGATTTGTGAGATGCTGTATGTACACTATTTGTTCCCAATAAAAAAACAGGGAAATATAAATTAAAGGGGTTGTAAAGGTTTTTTTTTTTTTTTTTTTTTCTAAATAGGTTCCTTTAAGCTAGTGCATTGTTGGTTCACTTACCTTTTCCTTCGATTTCCATTCTAAATTTTTTTTTCTTTGTCTGAATTTCTCACTTCCTGTTTCTCCTCAGTAAACTTCACACCATCATCCGAGCAGTGTTTAGTCAGCCAGAACAGCTTACTGAGGAGGAACAGGAAGTGAGAAATTCAGACAAAGAAAACAAAGAAAAAAAAACATTTAGAAGGGAAATCGAAGGAAAAGGTAAGTGAACTAACAATGCACTAGCTTAAAGGAACCTATTTAGAAAATAAAAAACGAACAAACCTTTACAACCCCTTTAATATGTATCCAAATGTGCAACCTAATTAAAGCCCTACCTGTCCCCCCCCAAAAAAAAACATTGTGTTGGGGTAAGTGACATAGGCTAAAAAGTATAATATGTGAAACCGAGACTTCTCTGAAACTGAAAATATGCTCTGGGGCTCAAGAGGATTTTGGAGGGAAAAGGCCCGGGGACTCAATAAATTAAATAAAATGGAATAAAACTCATCCCAAATTTATATTTATAATTCATATTTATATTATTTTATTTTATATTTTGTGCCCTTGATTCCTAGTATCATCCGAAAAAAAAGCCCAGCTAGAACAAGCACTCCTACAGTACATCACATCACATAGATAACAGCGGAGCATTTGGGGTCAAAGTTTGCCAGGGTCAAATCACTCTTTAAACAGGCCATCTGGTAAAAATGAGATTGCCATAATCGCGATGTGTCATTACCCAGGGAAAATCAGTGGTTGCCCCTGCACAGGTCGATAAACAGCAATTCATACACAATCAGCACTACATAAGCAGAAACAAAAGTACAAATGAATACGATATAAAGGAAATAGAGCATTACACACTCCGGGTCGCACTGCCAGGCAATACGGCACGCACGGCGAGGTGCGATTATGCGTTTGCTTCCAAAATGCTCACCGTGTATCTACATTCAGCCTGTGCAGGGTGTCTATGAATAACAATGGGCCGCGTTAATAAACTTTTTATACAGCACAAGGAAAAAATTGAAAAAAATATAAAGCAGAGAATGGAATGAGTTTCCAGCAATCACTTTATGTAGCACAAGCAAGTTAATATTCTTTTTTACAGGCACAGCAGGACCTGCTTCCCCCCCATTTGTTTTCTTCTTTTGTATGCAGTATTTAATAACGTCGCATTGCATCATTCATTATAAATGTTTGGGCTGTTTGCTACATTGTTCCCTAAAAGCTAGATTGAGAGGCACTATTTTTATACGAGTTTCAAGTTTAAAAAAACAAACAAATCACAATTGGGATATAAATAAATTACCAATCGCATGGTTCCATGAGAAATGTAGGTGAAGATTGCCACTCTGAGACCATCTGAGCCTTCCTACACATGAGCTCATTTATGGTGCTGGCGGGGGGTTAGGATAAAATCCTGTGCAGTATTCACGTGAATGGGGCTTAAAGGGTTAGTTCAACTTTGCAAAAAAACTGCCTATGGCTATGCAGTTAGGGGGTGCTGGTAGATAAAAACCAACTGTGCCGCTATTAACAATATTGAATAATTTACCTGCTATTGCCAGACATCCCAACTTGCAAAAACTAATTTCAGGGAGGTGGCAAACTCGTTTCAGGGAGGTGACACTTCACGCCAACCCCGTCAACTAGGCACACATCAGGGCATGGGGCACACAGCAGGGCACATCATGGGGCACACAGCAGAGCATGGGGCACACAGCAGGGCATGAGGCACACAGCAGGGCACAGGGCACACAGGGGCACACATCAGGACATGAAGCACACAGCAAGGCATAGGGCACACAGTAGGGCACACATCATGGGGCACAGATCAGGGCATGGGGCACACAGCGGGGCATGAGGCATACAGGAGGGCACACGGCAGGGCTAATCATGGGGCACACAGGGGCACTGGGCACACATCAGGACATGGGGCACACAGTAGGGAACACATCAGGGCACACAGCAAGCATGGGGCATACATCAGGACATGGGGCACACAGCAGGGCAGGGGGGCACACCACACGACACTGGGCACACAGCAGGGCACACAGCAGGTCATGAGGCATACAGGAGGGCACACAGCAGGGCACATCATGGGGCACACATCAGGACATGGGGCACACAGGGGCACTGGGCACACATCAGGACATCAGGCACACAGTAGGGCACATCATGGGGCACACAACAGGGCACACAGTGGGCACGGGGGGCACACATCAGGACATGGGGCACACAGCAGGGCACAGAGAACATCATGGGGCATACAAAAAATAAAAACTGAGCCAACACATATTATATCACATATAAGCACAGTAAGCCCATACTACTCCAATAACCATACATAAATGCCTTGTGTTTAAGTATTTAAGGAGAATGTGCTTATTGAGCTCTGTGCATTTTACCTCTCATGGCACGCTCTTCCCCGCCGGCCCCTCCTTCCCTCCCGTCCACCCCAGAAGCACCTGGGGTGGATGGGAGGGAAGGAGGGGCCGGCAGGGAAGAGCGTGCCACGAGAGGTCTCAGCGCAGCATGGGGCACCAGCATGGGGTGTGTCTTCAGATCTTCTGGCTCTGTCCCGCCCCCTCTCCTGGCCACAGACAGAAGATGGAGCAGCTTGCGCGGCCGCCGCGGCCGTACTCCATTCGGCCGCTCGGGTTGCTCTGTTTGTGGCTGAGTGACAGGCGCAGCTAGGAGATCGCCCGGTGCTTGCGGGTGTCCGGAGCCCGTAGTCAAATGCGGGAGGCTCCCGCGACTCCCGCCCCTACACAAGTGTAATGCCCTCCTAGATAGGCTGCTAGGATGATAGTTACATTTAGTTGTTTGCTCCTCTGTAATCATTGGAGCAGCTATTGATTTCTTTGGCTGTTCTGGACCTCACAGGTTGCAGGTTTGACTATTTCCCCCTGGCTTCTTGAGACTTCTAGAACATATGGGCTGGGACAGTCAAATGGGCAGCCTTAATATTTATTGTGCTGCAGCCAATCCCTGTGGAGGTGTGTCCAGTAGGTGGGATGAGAGAGCCTATTTTGGGGTCTGGAGCAGATTCTTGTCCTACTAGAGAAGTTCCACAGCCTCGGAGGCTGCTGCCTCTTTGAGGCAGTTCTGTTGGAGTTTGCTGATGTTTATTGAGGTCCGAGCTTTAGCAGAGCTGGGGGGCCTATTCCCAAGTAATTGCAATTTGTAATTGCAATTGCTTTATGTTCAAAGGAGAATATTGAATAAAAAATGAGGTTCACTAGAGCAGTGTTTTTTCAACCTGGCTTCCCTCCGGGCAGTATTAATTTTGTCGACTAAAATAATATTTGTCGATTAAATTAATACTATTTTAGTTGACTAAAATACGACTGAAACTAAAGCAATTGAGATGACTAAAATACGACTAAAACTAAAGACTGGCTAAAACTAAAATTAAATTTTACATCAAAATGTGTAGGGGGCATCTACTAAGCTGCTAAATAAAAAATAAAAATAAGAAAAAGGCTTTCTTAATATTTAATGTTTGTAATATATTCAGGTAATATGTGCAATGGCATTACAGCCAACAGAGTTTACAGTTTTTTGGGGTTTATTATATTTTCAAGTTGTACTTCTGCTTGTCAAAAAGCAATATATTTGTTTGTTTATGAAACTTGGTTTTATTTATAAAGACGTTATATATTGCAACGGCTAAATCTGTGCCTGTAGTGCATGTTCAAACCTTACACTATAAATAATAACGTTATTAGATTTTTACTCCAGGAGTATATAATGATTTTGGCAATTCTAGAGAAATGCTTCAATAATGCATTCAAATTTAACTAAACCCATTCGATTTTAGTCGACTAAAATGTAACAAAGGTTTTAGTCGACTAAAATACGACTAAAACTAAAACAATTCAGATGTCTAAAATACGACTAAAACTAAAATAGCATTTTAGTTAAGACTAACTAAAACTAAATCGAAATTTGACGTCAAAATTAACACTGCCTCCGGAATGCCACGAGTAAAGGACCCTCTTTGCCCTGAATAAGTGACGTGAGTTGACATGATGTGGACGGGCTAACCGACAGCACCATAACAAGCAATGATGCTCCAGGACCAGGACGCACAGTGCCCTTTGTTGCTATGGTGATGGTGGCTGCCTCACCCACACCATGGCGGCACATGGCTCTGATCCAGGGCAGGAGGCATGCAGGGCCCTCCCCAGCATTCAGGAAAAGACTAAAGACTGTCTCCTCCAGACCTCCTCGACCTCCTGCCCACTTCGACCCTGCTGGAGTCAAAAGGCATGACCCTGATGTGAAGAGTAGACTGAGAGATTGTAGGGGCGCTTTTCCCTTTTCCTCCCTTTTTTTCTTTCCTTCCCTCCCTTCCTCCCCCCTTTTTATCTGTTTCTCTCCCAGATAGTGCTACAATCCCCATAGATTTCTACTTTTTGGCAATTAATTTGATTCTTCACCCCTAGGTGACAACATTAAGTTATATCTCCACCAGTTGAGTGGACATCCTCCAACAGGAATACAAGCCATAAAGGTATTTATTGAGCTACTGAATATTTACCGGGACAATAGGTTATTATCAATAACATCACAAGGTATATTCGAGATTGCCCTATGGTTCACTCACAAGTAATTTTCATTTTTCTCTCTTAGAATATATCACAGATATTAGAATTGCTGTTCGTTGGTTCTGATGAAGCCATAGGCGAAACGCGTCAACCACCCTGTAACTAGCATATCTGAAAGATCAATGTAACTTACCATGTCTATATGCATGTTATACATTCAATGAATGTTTTCTTTTTAATGTTTATATACACAACTTTTTCTATTTTGTTATAATAAAAAATTAATCTAAAGAAATTATACAGTATTACAGTAGTCCGTCAGGTTGGCTAAACCCCCTCTTGTTCCTTTCTCTTGTAAATCGTAGGGGCGCTGTGATGGGGAGACTGAGATTGGGGAGGCCTGTGTGACTTGGAGTTCTGTGATGGGGGGGGCTCTGATGTGATAAAGATACTTTTTTGGTGATGGGGGGACTCTGACGTGATGTGGGAACTCTGATGTGATGGGGTGACTCTGATATGATGGGGGACTCTCATGTGATGTGGGGGGGATCTGATGTAAAAGGGGGACTCTGATGTGATGAAGAGGCTCTGATATGATGGGGGACTCTCATGTGATGTGGGGGGGGGGGGCTCTGATGTGATGTTACGGCTCTGATGTAAAGAGGGACTCTCGTGTGATGGGGGGCTATGATGTGATGGGGGCTCTGATGTGATAGGGGAACCTCGGATCTGATGGGGGCTTTGATATTAAGGGGTGACTCTGATGTGTTTGGGAGACTTGGATGTGATGGGTGACTCAGATGTGATGGGAAGGCTGGGAGGGGGGAGGATGCTGATGCTATGGGATGGTTCTAAAATGATGGGGGGGGGTCAGATGTGATTGGGGGCTTAGATGTGATGGGGAGACTCTGATAGGATGGGGGACTCTCGTGATGGGGCGCTCTGATGTGAAGAGGGACCTTCATGTGATGGGGGCTCTGATGTGAAGAGGGACCTTCATTTGATGGGGGGCTCTGATGTGAAGATGGACCTTCATGTGATGGGGGCTCTGATGTGAAGAGGGACCTTCATTTGATGGGGGGCTCTGATGTGAAGAGGGACCTTCATGTGATGGGGGCTCTGATGTGAAGAGGGACCTTCATGTGATGGGGGGCTCTGATGTGAAGATGGACCTTCATGTGATGGGGGCTCTGATGTGAAGAGGGACCTTCATTTGATGGGGGGGCTCTGATGTGAAGAGGGACCTTCATGTGATGGGGGCTCTGATGTGAAGAGGGACCTTCATTTGATGGGGGGCTCTGATGTGAAGATGGACCTTCATGTGATGGGGGGCTCTGATGTGAAGATGGACCTTCATGTGATGGGGGGCTCTGATATGTTGGGAAGCTCTGATGTAAAGGGGTCACTGATGTGATGGGGGCCTTGAAATGAAGGGGGGAGCCTGTTGTGATGGGGAGGCTCTGATGTTGAGGCTCTGATGTAATGGGTGACTCCCATGTGATGGGGGGGGGGGCTCTGATGTGATAGGGGCTCTGATGTCATAGAGCAGTGGTTCTCAACTCCTGTCCTCAGTATTAAAAGTATTACCTTGGGGAGATGCAGACTAGAATACAGCAATCACTGAGCAGCAAATGATATCAGCTGTGATGTATTTCAGTTTTCTTGCAAACTTGGCCTGTTAGTGGGCCCTGAGGACAGGAGTTGACAACCACTGTCATAGGGGAACCTTTGATGTGAAGGGGGCACTGATGTGATGGGGTCTTTGATATGAAGGGAGGAGCCTGATGTGATGGGGAGGTTCTGGTGTGATGAGGAGGCTCGGATCTGATGTGGAGGCTCTGATGAGATGGGTGACTCTCATGTGATAAGGGGCTCTGATGTGATGGGAAGGCTCTGATATCATAGGGGACTCTCATGTGATACGGTGGCTCTCAAGTGATGGATGACTCTCATGTGATAGGGGGGCTCTCATGTGATGGGGGGGCTCTAATGCGATAGGGGGGTGTGATGTGATGGGGAGGCTCTCATGTGAAGAGGGGCATTCATATAAAGTGAGGGAGCCTCAATTAATGGGAAGGCTCTAGTGTGATGGGGAGGCTTTCATCTGATTAGGAGGCTCTGATGTGATAGGTGACTCTCATGTAATGGGGGCTCTCATAATGCAATAGGGGGCTCTGATGTGATAGGGGGTTTGATATAAAGTGGGGGAGCCTAAAGTAATGGTGTGATGGGGAGGCTTTCATCTGATGTGGAGGCTCTCATGTGATGGGGGGGGGGGCTCTGATGATGCGATAGGGGGGCTCTGATGTGATGGGTGACTCTCATGTGATGGGGGGGGGGGCTCTGATGATGTGATAGGGGGGCTCTGATAGGATGGGTGACTCTCATGTGATGGGGGGGGGCTCTGATGATGTGATAGGGGGGCTCAGATGTGATGGGTGACTCTCATGTGATGGGGGGGGCTCTGATGATGCGATAGGGGGGCTCTGATGTGATGGGTGACTCTGATGTGATGAGGGGCCTCTGATGATGTGATAGGGGGGCTCTGATGTGAAAAGGGGCTGCGTCCTGATGCAAAGTTTATTTCAAGAAGGTAGCTGTATAAATTGATTTCCCTTTGATAAGTAACATTTACATGTTAGTCAAGGGTGCCTTTAGATTTTGCATACTTTTAAAGGGTGCCGTCACTGAAAAAAAGGTTGAGAAGCACTGCACTAGAGAGTCCTGTCTCTGGGATTACACTGCACTAGAGAGTCCTGTCTCTGGGATTGCACTGCACCAGAGAGTCCTGTCTCTGGGATTACACTGCACTAGAGAGTCCTGTCTCTGGGATTACACTGCACTAGAGAGTCCTGTCTCTGGGATTACACTGCACTAGAGAGTCCTGTCTCTGGGATTACACTGCACTAGAGAGTCCTGTCTCTGGGATTACACTGCACTAGAGAGTCCTGTCTCTGGGATTGCACTGCACTAGAGAGTCCTGTCTCTGGGATTGCACTGCACTAGAGAGTCCTGTCTCTGGGATTGCACTGCACTAGAGAGTCCTGTCTCTGGGATTACACTGCACTAGAGAGTCCTGTCTCTGGGATTGCACTGCACTAGAGAGTCCTGTCTCTGGGATTGCACTGCACTAGAGAGTCCTGTCTCTGGGATTGCACTGCACTAGAGAGTCCTGTCTCTGGGATTTCTCTGGGATTGCACTGCACTAGAGAGTCCTGTCTCTGGGATTACACTGCTCTGGGATTACACTGCACTAGAGAGTCCTGTCTCTGGGATTGCACTGCACTAGAGAGTCCTGTCTCTGGGATTACACTGCACTAGAGAGTCCTGTCTCTGGGATTACACTGCACTAGAGATTCCTGTCTCTGGGATTACACTGCACTGGAGAGTCCTGTCTCTGGGATTGCACTGCACTTGCTCCATCCCGGAGGTGAGATATTGCCCGGCTGATGTACTGTTACATGTTCTATTGGTAAGTCAATCAGGAAATGCAATAGAACTGAACAAGTCAATCAGAACAAACAGCAATAGTGAACTGCTCTTCAGCAAACTGCCCTAACCCCGTCCATAGCTAAATAACATCGTACTAAACCGTTCTGTGTTCTCATACAGATCAATAGACTCTATATATAGACCGCAGGGAAGGTGATAACAGCACATGATTACCTTGGGGAACTGTCAATAAATACAGGGGAATCTCTAATGAAAATGGGACAGACAATTCAAATGCTCTTGTTTTATGTTTATGTCTCATGGCATATAAAGATTTCAGTTTAACTACTTAAGGACCAGCCTCTTTTTTTAGATGTGGTGTTTACAAGCTAAAAACTGTTTTTTTTTTTTTTTATAGAAAATTACTTAGAACCCCCAAACATTATAAATTTATTTTTCTAACATCCTAGAGAATTAAATGGTGGTTGTTGCAATACTTTCTGTCACACCATATTTGTGCAGCGGTCTTACAAGCGGACTTTTTTAAAAAAAAATCTACTTTTTTTAATTAAAACACAAGACAGCAGTAAAGTTAGCCCAATTTTTTTTTATATTGTGAAAGATAATGTTACGCCGAGTAAATTGATACCCAACATGTTACGCTTCAAAATTTACATTTATACAGCGATCAGTGCTATACAAATGCACTGATTACTGTATAAATGTCACTGGCAGGGAAGGGGTTAACACTAGGGGGTGATCAAGGGGTTAATTGTGTTACCTAGGGAGTGATTCTAACTGTAGGGGGAGAGGACTCACAAGGGGAGGAGACGTATCGGTGTTCCTCTGTACTGGGAACACACGATCGGTCTCCTCTCCCCTGCAGACGGCCAGGAAGCCCAGGATGTCATATGACACCCGCCCAGGATGGGAGATCCCTCCTGCGGACGTCATATGATAATGGGCGGGTAGGGAAGTGGTTAAATAACAAACATGTTATACTTACCTGCCTTGTGCAGTGGTTTTGCACAGAGCAACCCGGATCCTCCTCTTCTCAGGTCCCTCGATGGCACTCCCCTGTCCTGCTTGGTGCTAATGGCTCCCGCTTCTACCAAAAGCCAATCAGGATTGACTGGCCTGCACAGAGTCCTGACCTCAACCCGATAGAATACCTTTGGGATGAATTAGAGTGGAGACTGCGAGCCTGGCCTTCTCATCCAACACCAGTGTCTGACCTCACAAATACGCTTCTGGAAGAATGGTCAAACATTCCCATAGACACACTCCTAAACTTGTGGACAGCCTTCCCAGAAGAGTTGAAGGGTGGGCCAACTCAATATTGAACCCTACAGACTAATGCCGCGTACACACGATCGGACATTCCGACAACAAAATCCCATGTTTTTTTTTTCCGACGGATGTTGACTCAAACTTGTCTTGCATACACACGGTCACACAAAGTTGGTTGGAAATTCCAAACTTCAAGAACGCAGTGACGTACAACACGTACGACGAGCGCAGAAAAATGAAATTTAATAGCCAGTGCTGCTCTTCTGCTTGATTCCGAGCATGCGTGGCACTTTGTGCGTTGGAATTTTCTACACACGATCGGAATTTACGCAATTCGATTTTGTTGTTGGAAAATTTGAGAACCAGATCTCAAATTTTGTGCGACGGAAATTCCGATGGAGCCCACACACGGTCGGAATTTCCGACAACAAGGTCCGATCGCACATTTGCTGTCGGAAAGTCTGACCGTGTGTACGCCACATAAGCCCCCGTACACACGGTCGGAAATTCTGACGGAAAATGTCCGATCGGACCATGTTGTCGGAAAATCCGCCCGTGTGTGGGCTCCATCGGACTTTTTCCGTCAGAATTTCCGCCGGAAAAAATTTGAGATCCTGCTCTCAAATTTTCGACAACAAAATCCGATCAGACTTTTTCCGATAGAGAATTCCGACGGACAAAGTGCCACGCATGCTCAGATCAAATTACAAGACCAAAGCTATTGGCTACTAGCCTCTACGCAGTTCCGTCGTACGCAACGAACGTCACCACGTTCAGAATGATCGGATTTTCCGACAACTTTGTCCGACCGTGTGTATGCAACACCAGTGTCGGACAAAATCCATCGGAAAAAATATGACGGATTTTGTGGTCGGATTTTTCGATCGTGTGTACGGGGGCTAAGACTGGGATGCCATTAAAGTTCATGTGCGTGTAAAGGCAGGTGTCCCAGTACTTTTGACAATATAGTGTATTACTAATAACCTAATTTCATAATGGTGAAATAAGAACTTTGAACTGGGTAGTATAATTTTCCTTTATACATTTTTTTATAAAAGAAATATTATCTTGGATGACAGCATTCCCCTACCTTTTCTAAACGCGGAGAGTGCAGAGGCGGACTGGCGCTAAGCCCTTTGTTTTTTTCCTTTGAACTAGTTTCTTTTCATCTGGAATAGTTCCAGCTAAGCATGCACAGTAAACAGCATTTTCACTCCACATGCAGAGTGATTGACTTTGGTAGGTGCTGACCCCTCTTTCAGAACGGAAAGAAAGGCCTCCTCCCTGGAGACTCCCTTGAGAGCACAACCCACTATGGCTCTCTGAAGCTCTTGATAGTAAATAAAAAAAGAAAAAATTCTGAAAATTTTCCAGAGGTCATTTCTCCTTGAAAAAAAAATGAAATCAAATTTCTTTCCCAAACATCTAGAATATAACTACCTGTCCTGAGGTCTAATCGCTCTCGAAATCCGATTTCCAAGGATTCTCTCCACTCCACCAAACACTGCGTAGGCTTTGATGGGTCTCAAGAGCCAAGAGGGTTCGGAAGGATTCATTCATCCTTCGGTCAAAGTGAGTTTTGCATAAAAATCAGAAGTAACAGTCTACCTGGCCAGCATTTTTTGTTTTACATCCTGGTTTTTGTTTTCTTTTTTTCGTTTTGATACGCTTGTCAACCTGCAGCCATTCCCAACCCTAGGGTTCCTTCACCGTCCTCTAGGGGTGCCTTGAGCTGTTACTCATTGACCTCCCACATAATGGTGCCTATCAGTGTTGGTCATCTTACTTTAAAAAAGTAATTACGCAGCAAAGTAACTGCGATTTTTTTTTCAATATTCTATACGTGTAACTAAGGGGCGGGTCTAGTATTACTGTAAGCATTTATTATTATTGTTATATATCGTGTAACCAAGGGGCTGCTCTATTATTACTCTAACCAAGGGGCAGATCTGTTATAGCGTTAAGCAAGGGGCGGGTCTATTATTATTATATCGTGTAAGGGGCGGGTCTATTTTTTATTATATCGTGTAAGGGGCGGAAGAGGGCGAATGTTAAATTAATGGGCAGAGCTCGATATATAATAATAATAATAATGCGCCCCTTGGTTACAATAATACTAGACCCGCCCCTTAGTTACATGATAGATGCCCCTTGCAGAGTAGCACCAGCATCGGGAGTGTACGGCATCGCCTCGTACAATTACATGTTAACTGTTCACTCAGAGCTGTTTAGGTTCAGCAATTTTCGTAAGCTCCGTAGTCCTTCGTGCTGCGCCTGCGCAGTACAGGGGGTCCTTATCCGGCGGGGGAAATTTTTCGGAAGGGCACCGGAATTACACTACTGCCATCTAGTGGCGGTAGATGTAATTGCAGTAATGCCGCCCAAGTAATGGGAACTGCGTTACCATGAGGGGAAAAGTAATCAGTTAGATTACTCGTTACCCTCTAAACCAGGGGTGCCCAACCTTTTGAAGAGCGAGGGCCACTTAAGCTACTTGGTAACCGGTCGCGGGGCCACAATGAGCCGAGCGGGCGGATAGCAGGTCCATGTCTGCTCTGTATATGCAGCGCGGACACGGACACAGCCCACTAATACTCTTTTTTTTTTCCGGATTGGATTGGATGTAGGACACAAGTCGGTTTACATTTGCTACTCCTTAGAGGTGAATGGAGGGTCCAATTGGGTCAGACTGACCGTGTGAAAGGGGCCCAAGGCTGCTTTCACACAGATGCGCTGCAGTTTACCTGCACCGCTGGTGCAGCTCAGTGTACCTTTGGCTTTCCTGCACTTTGCAATAGACTTCTATTATATTCTGCAGGTTTTGTGCACTTTCAGAAAGCTCACCAAACTTGCAGGTAAAAACAGAAGTCTATGGCTCAGTGCTGGTAACCTGCTCTGTACCTGCGGATCAGTTTGAAAGCAGCCCAGTAACCACTGAAGAATAGATATGCCCATATATACACTGTGATTTTTATTAATAAAACTGACCTTTAATAACAGTACTCTATTCTATCTTATTCCAGAGCAGGAGGTCGCGGGCCACATCAGAGGGCTCCGCGGGCCACATGTGGCCCCCGGGCCACTGGTTGGGCACCCCTGCTCTAAACTAACTGCGTTAAGTAACTCCGTTTATTTTAACTCAGTTATTACATTAACCACTTTCAGCCCTTGGAAGATTTTTGGCTGCGCCAATAAAACAGATTAAACAAATAAACAAAAACAAATATAAAAATGGCAATTAGTGGTAATAATGAGGCCAGATATACCCCACACATGGAATGAACCCAATAAAGAGAACCTTAGCCACACCTGAGGACCCTTAACGGTAATAACGGTAGTGGTTGCATAGGGCCACCCATGATGAAATTTAGGCCAGTTCATTAACCACTTCAGCCCCGGAAGATTTGGCTGCTGAATGACTGGGCCATTTTTTGCGATTCGGCACTGAGATGCTTTAACTGACAATTGCGCGGTCGTGCGACGTTGCACCCAAACAAAATTGACGTCCTTTTTTTCCCACAAATAGAGTTTACTTTTGGTAGTATTTGATCGCCTCTGCGGTTTTTATTTTTTGCGCTATAAACAAAAAAGAGCGACAATTTTGAAAAAAACACAATATTTTGTACTTTTTGCTATAATAAATATCCCCATTTTTTTTTTTAAAAAGCACATTTTTTTTCAGTTTAGGCCGATATGTATTCTTCTAAATATTTTTGGTAAAAAAAATTTGCATAAAGCATATATAGATTGATTTGCGCAAAAGTTTTAACGTCTACAAAATAGGGGATAGATTTATAGCATTTTTATTATTATTTTTTTTTAATAGTAATGGCGGCGATCTGAGATTTTTTTATTGGGACTGCGACATTATGGCGGACACATCGGACACCTTTGACACATTTTTGGCATTTATACAGCGATCAGTGCTATATAAATTCACTGATTATTGTAAAAATGTCACTGGCAGGGAAGGGGTTAACACTAGGGGGGGCGATCGAGGGGTTAACTGTGTTCCCTGTTTGTGTTTCTAACTGTAGGGGGAGGGTAATGACCTAGAGGAAGTGACAGATCGTGGTTCCTAGCTAATAGGAAGTCACGATCTGTCACGTCTCTCAGAACAGAACAGGGATTTGTGTGTTTACACACACTCGTCCCTGTTCTGCCTCTCGTGCCCACGATCGCTCGTGGCCAGCTGTCATCGCGACTGTCGGCCACAAGCATTGGCACCCCCCATGTGCAGTGGGCGCGCGCCTGCTATCCCGATCCCGCAAGCCGGCGTATAGCTACGACGGCTCGCGGGATCGTGCCGACCTGCCGCTGTAAAATGACGGTGGCTGGTCGGCAATCTGTTTAAAAGAGAAGTATGGGAATCAGGGTTACTGCAGGTGGATGCCGCATCGGTCCCCTGCTGCCTCTTCACTGAGATCTGAGCGATCGAACATCTCCAGTGGCCCGGTTTTCTCAGTCCCCGGAGTGGAGAGCTGCTGTCTGTCAATCTGCATCTCTCCTGCTCTGCTCCTCCACGCTCACTGTAGGGCTGAGCTGTGGAGGGGTGGGGAGTGGCCGTCTCAGGCTCTCAGCAGCTCACTGAGAGGCTGAGACGCCTATCAGTCCAGGCACTTGGTGGATACAGACTCCCAGAGTTGGGATGACGCAGTGCCTGGGCTGATATTGGTGACATCAGCAGAGAATGGACTTCAGACCGCTCTCTGCTGAAAACAGGTCACAGCAGTGCAAAACGAATTGCACTCCTGTGACCCAGAGGAGAAGCCCAGCCAAACGAGCTCAGGCTGGACTTCTCCTTTAAGAAATGTGAACAGTGTATGGCCAGCTTCTGATTACTGAGTGCACTAGGTTTAACCATTGGAAAAAGAAATGACTGGGGAATGGAATGTGAGGGACTGCCAACATCCTATATTAGAAACATGGAAGGCATGCAACTCGCGCATGAAGAGCCGCCCCCCTTGGACATTTTAGGCAGAAGAAAGTATATGAGTATAGAGATATATAAAAGGCAAATATGTGCCACTTTTATTAAATACAAAACAGTAAATATTGCCTACAGACAACAATCATTAAAAAATGTATACAATGGAATTCATAATACATGAATATGCATATATATCACAAATTATATCAAACCCAAGGCTAATAGTGAAGGTACTGCCAAAGTTCAAATGAGGTCATATGATTATATGATGTTAACCATTGTTACACAATACTGCACACATATTATGTGTAATATTTGTGTTGCAGACAAAGATAAATTCACCCCAAGTCAATTTTCCCCTGATGAAGGATATATGTACCAATAAAGATTTCCGAAACATGTCGGGATACATGCTATATTCATGGACTGGCCTCAGTTGAACTTTGGCAGTACCTTGACTATTAGCCTTGGATTATTTAATAAAAGTGGCACATAGTTACCTTTTATATATCTCTATACTCATATACTTTCTTCTGCCTAAAAAGTCCAAGGAGGCGGCTCTTCATGCACTAGTTGCATGCCTTCTAGGTTTAACCATTGAACCTACACTATTGTACTGCATCCTCTTATTGAAGGTGGAACTAAAATCTTAAATAAAAAACTGTGAGCAGGCAAGCTCTTTAGGCTCCGCTCACACCATGCAGGTGCAATATTCACACCATGCATTGCGTATAGGGAAGCCCATTCATTTCAATGGGCTGCCCTACATGTGAGAAACATGCAAAAGTAATCTCTAACCCATTTGCAAAATCACGCTGCAACAAACCATGCGTTTTGGCACATGTGAAAATGCACGTTATCAGATGCGTGGGGGTGCCATTTAAAAGTGAATAGCACCATTGTTTGTCTGCTAAAGGGTAGTGTATTTCTGTGTGTGCACAAATGTGAACATTAGCCTTATGGCAGAGTTGCACATGAGCAGTTAGGTTTACATTCTGGCGCAGCGACTGTGTGCCAGAATGACTGTACTCTTGTGCATGCGCGGGAGTGATGTCGTCCTGTGTAGGCCAATCAAGATGGCCGAAGAGCAGCAACCAGGAAGAAGCTGAGCAGACAATGCTGGAGAGGGACTTTGGACCGTAGAAATGGAGAAAAGTATTGCGGATTTAGTTCCACTTTAAACGCCCTGCACAGCTGTTGTAATAGGAAAGTGGAGGTAAATCCAGGAAAATTGAGGCTGTTAGTATATCAGTGACTAATTGGGATTTAATCATTCCAACAGATATTGATTACTTTTCTATTCTACCTGGACTGCAGTCTACAGGAAGCGACAAAAGGAGAGAGGTTGCACAGAATGATTATTAAGAAGCAACAGCCTGAAATTGAAGCATTCTGAAAACCTCTATAACCACTTAAGCCCCGGACCAATCTGCAGCCAAAGGACCAGGCCCCTTTTTGCGATTCGGCACTGCGTCGCTTTAACTGACAATTGCGCGGTTGTGCGACGTGGCTCCCAAACAAAATTGGCGTCCTTTTTTTCCCACAAATAGAGCTTTCTTTTGGTGGTATTTGATCACCTTTGCGGTTTTTATTGTTTGCGCTACAAACAAAAATAGAGCGACAATTTTGAAATAAATGCAATATTTTTTACTTTATGTTATAATAAATATCCCCAAAAAATATATAAAAAAAATGTTTTTTCCTCAGTTTAGGCCCATATGTATTCTTCTACATATTTTTGGTTTGCATAAAAGTTATAGCGTCTACAAAATAGGGGGATAGTTTTATGGCATTTTTATTAATAACTTATTTTTTTTACTAGTAATGGCGGCGATCAGCGATTTTTATTGTGACTGCAACATTATGGCGGACACGTCGGACAATTTTGACACATTTTTGGGACCATTGGCATTAATACAGCGATCAGTGCAATTAAAAATGCATTGATTTCAGTAAAAAATGTCACTGACAGTGAAGGGGTTAACCACTAGGGAACAGTGTAGGGGTTAAGTGTGACCTATGTGTTTTTTGTACTGTAGGGGGGCGTGGCTTGGCGTGTGACATCACTGATCGTCTTTCCCTATGACAGGGAACAGACGATCAGTGACAGCCTCACTAGGAAGCACGGGGAGAGAGGTTTGTTTACACTTACCTCTCCCCTCTGTGACCCGATCGCCGGACACCGGCCGGGATCGGGTCTGCGGGTCCCGCAGCCAGGGTCACGGAGCTCAGGACCGGGTCGCGAGCCCGCCGCCGCCGGCGCACGCGACCCATGGCTGGGCTCTTAAAGGGCAACGTACCTGAACTTCCAGTGACCAGTATGAGAGAGTGAAAGCAATAACACCACATTTAACACACCTGCTCCCCAATCACACCTGAGATCTTGTAACACTAACAAGTCACATGACACCGGGGAGGGAAAATTGCTAAATGGGCCCAATTTGAACATTTTCACTTAGGGGTGTACTCACTTTTGTTGCCAGTGGTTTAGACATTAATGGCTGTGTGTTGAGTTATTTTGAGGGGACAGCAAAGTTACACTGTTATGCCGCTGAGGAGCTGTATTGAGATATATCCATGCTTGTTTATACCCATCTGAGGGTAAGAGGCAGTGTGTTTGGGTGATGGTGGCGGATTCTACATAACTGTGTTA
This sequence comes from Lithobates sylvaticus, assembly GCA_028564925.1. Classification (NCBI taxonomy): domain Eukaryota; kingdom Metazoa; phylum Chordata; class Amphibia; order Anura; family Ranidae; genus Lithobates; species Lithobates sylvaticus. Next base: position 575,613,123 of record CM053027.1, read on the forward strand.
CCCCAGGAAACGTCTTTGATTATTCATGGACTCTAAATTAATTATATTTACTGGTTCAGTCTTTGTGAATAATAATAAAAAAAAGGTTTAAATTGCCCCCGACCACTCGTGCCTGCACGCAGAAGCGAACCCATTTGTATATTGCGCCCACATATGTAAACGGCGTTCAAACCTCACATGTGAGGTATCGTTGCCAATGTTAGAGCGAGAGCAACAAGATCTCCTATGTAACTCTAAATAGGTAACCTGTAAAAATATTTAAAGCACTGTCTATCGAGATATTTAGGTACCAAAGTTTGGCGCCATTCCATGAGAGTGTGCGCAATTTTAAAGTGTGACATATTAAGTATCTATTTACTCGGCATAACATCATCTTTCACATTATACAAAAAAATTGGGCTAAATTTATTTTTTTATTTTTTTAATTCATGAAAGTTTTTTTCCCCAAAAAAAAAAAAAAAAAACGTGTTTGAAAAAGTGTTGCGCAAATACTGTGTGACATAAAAAGTTCCAACGACCCACATTTTATTCCCTAGGGTCTCTACTAAAATTGGGAAATTTAAAAGTAATTTTCTAGCAAAGAAATTCAGATTTTTACTAGGGCTGTGGAAATTAAAGATGAATTCCTTGATTAATCAATTCATTTTTTTAAAAGATCAGTACTCACCTCTCCATCGGCTTCCGTGTCTTCAGGGAGATTCGGTGACGTCACGGACATCGACATCACTGGACTCCTCCCCCCTTCCTCAAGTGCCTCCGTCTGCTAACGAAGGGAAGGGGGAGGAGTCCGGTGACGTTGAAGTTCTGATTGAACATAACGTGTACAGGGGAAGAGCTACACATGACGTCACCCGCTGCTGCCATACGGAACTAACACGATTGTCGGCTTTACATGCTGTGTTTTTATCATCTTTATGTGAGTAGTTTGTGTTAGAACACAAAAATTAAATCGTATACTTAAGCGTTGAGCACTTAGATCTTTTCTTTCTACCCATGACCTGGTGTCCTTGCTGAGATCTAAGGAGACGTGAGAGAAGTTTATGGTCCGTGTTAACCCTTTTGATACCCACTTGCATGACCACCTGTTTGTACAGGGGTCCATGCCATAAGGCAGTGATGGCGAACCTTGGCACCCCAGATGTTTTGGAACTACATTTCCCATGATGCTCAACTACACTGCAGAGTTCATGAGCATCATGGGAAATGTAGTTCCAAAACATCTGGGTGCCAAGGTTCGCCATCACTGCCATAAGGTGAGAGTGATTAGTTAGACCGGAGGTGGAGGGATTGTCACGCTACTGTGGAAAAAAATTACTTACGTCAGCGCTACAGTTTGAATTTAAAACGTATTTGTGTGAACTGTGAAGTTAAGTCATGGATTGTGGAAACTAGTGTCGGGTGATTGTATATAGTGTATGCCACATTTACCACTGACCAATGCAGAGTTGCAATGCAAGGAGATCAGCCTGAAAGTAATTGGATCTGTATGTGCGTTATAATTAATCGAAATTAGTTGATTAATCGGTTAAAAAAAAAATTGATTAATCGAACACGAAAATTTTAATCAGTAACAGCCCTAATTTTTACATGTAGGAGAGAAATGTCAGAATTGGCGGGTGGGGTGGGAAGGTGTTAAAATTTGCATAACTCCTTCCACGAACCAGCCCACTCTTTGCATCAGGGCTGGAGGTTCATGGGTCAGGGCGCTGTGCTGTCTTTAGAAAGGTATGTGATTATATAATTGGGTCTAAAATAAAGTATGTAATGGAAAGGGAAAGGCTTTATTTATACATTTCTTGAGCATGTTAAAGAAAGGGAAAAGGAGGAACTAGGGAAGGTAAGATATAAGTAGATTAAACATCAGCATGCTTTTGATAAAAAGGCACACTTTTTTTTTTTTTTTTAATGATACTATTACTTTGTATTGAGACCTGTCAGGATTTCACGCAGACTTTAAAGGTATTGAATGGTCCACTTTAAGAGGTATCTATGGCAACACCTCTTTTAACAGTCAGTCCATCTCAGCAGCTTTGAAATAAGTGCTCGGACTTTGCGTGACCCTTGGCTCTTCAGTAGGCGAAGCTGTGGGCTCTAAATCCCGTCAAAGCCCTCCTATGTAAGTCAATGGAAAGAAAGGAACTCTTTCCTGGAGAACACATTGAATACGCAGAGCAGGATGCAGACACTCAATGAAAACCTACTTTGAACAGGGCTGTATTTAGCATTCATACCGCCCCAGGCGCACATGTATATAAAGCTTTTATTACAAACACTGTTTAGAAATGTTGTAAGAACCAGCAGCTAGAACTGGAGGCCAGATACTTGTATCCAGAGCTGCCATAATCTACCAGGAAGGAGGATGGAGGGATGGATGTTACACCCACGTCACAAGTTCTGCTTGCATCTTAACCACTTGAGTACCAGCCTGTAAAACCCCTTCATCACCAGGACATTGTTCATTTGATAGTTTGACTGACATTTACTCTGTCATGCAACAATGTACCCAAATTTGTTTTGTTTTTTTAGTTTTTTTGGTGGTATTTAACAACCCATTACTTTTTTTTTTTTTTAACTTTTTTTATTGAAAAGGTATAAAACAGTGACAATAACCAATGCGCTCAACATGAGCACATAGAACCATGAGGTAAATTTAGAGTCCATTCACACAGGGGCAACACGACTTCCAGCGTGACTTTGGGAGGCAACTTGGACACGACTTGAGTATGAATCACAGCGCGACTTGGGGCAACTTACAAGGCAACTTGAAGTTGCCTCCAGGACAGGGGACTTTGCCAGCGGCCAATCACATAATAATCAGCTCAGTGGGAGGGGTTTGCCTAGAAAACAATTTTTACTTCCTGGAAAGTTGCTTTAGTTAAGACAGGGGATCCGACTTGGAGGCAACTTCCATTGAAATCAATGGGTACAAGTCACCTAGAAGTCAGATTGAAGTAGTACAGGGACCTTTTCTGAAGTCGGAGCGACTTCAGTAGTGTGCATTAAGATGGCTCTCATTCACTTACATTGATTTTATCATGTCGCGCGACTTGAGGCAACTTGGGGCAACTTCAAGTCGGATCCAAAGTTGCCCCTGCGTGAATGGAGTCTTACAGTGCAGAAATATTTTGCATAATTACAATTATACAACATTCTCTATCAAACCATTCCTAATATACATGGTTAATAACAGAAAAACACAAAATTATTGATTACTGCTACCTAATACCACCAATGATAGCCTCAAGCATTTGTTACAGTGAGATCTGAAGAACACCATGCATTCCAAACCTTATTATACTTAGCTGGGCAACCTCTGTGTTCAAAAATACGTTATTCAAAAGGCAATACCTGATTTACCAACCAAAGCCATGTACGTATAGATGCAGGGATGGGCTGAATCCACTTAAGTGCCACAGCTTTACTAGCCATAAACAATGTTTTCATCAACGTGGTCCTAATATGTCTCCACCACAATTCCTCGTCCAGAACCTCTAGTAAACACCCCAGTGGGGTAAATGGAACAGGAATTGACAAAACTGCAGTCAATAACTCTGTCACTTGCTGCCAGTACCTTGCTATGACTGGGCAAAGCCACATAACATGTGCAAAGTCTGCACGTGGACAGGTACACCTAGTGCAGGTAGAGGTAGGTATACAGTGCATTGTGTGCAATCAAACTGGGGTCAGATATGGCTAATGTAACATATAAAGGTGGATCAATTTATTATTAACAGCCGGAGATAAAGATAAATGGGAGGAGCATGCTTCCTCGTCAGATAAATCTGGGATAAGTTGCCATTTAGTGAGGACTACCATCGGAGCCCCGCCGGTCGTAGCAGATAACAAATGTTGATATAGAGTTGATATAAGTCCCTTAGGGCCCTGAGACCTCAGCACCCCTATCAGTGGGTAGTCAGAAAAGTCAGTGTCATGGGTGTCAGTGAAAGTACAACTAATCCGCCTCTCCCCATCATATTTGAAAGGTTTTTTTTTTTTGGAGCAGGTACCTTTTTCTGTCAGGTACCTGCTTCAACTTCTGTATATTTTGCCTAGAGCCTAGAATTCCAGTAGTTTTGCTAAAAAGCCCCCTGTTCCAGAGACATGCCCAGGGAAGCTGCGTGACCAATCTGACAGTGCGATCTAGCGCATGCGCTGTGGGGAGTCATCTGTAATGCCCCGTACACACGATCGGACTTTCCAACAACAAAACCGCAGATTTTTGTTCGAAGGGTGTTGGCTCCAACTTGTCTTGCATACACACAGTCACACAAATGTTGGCCAACAATTTCGAACGTAGTGACATACAAGACGTACATGATATCTCCATTATGAACGCTAGTTATATCTCTAGCTCATACTTGATTCTGAGCATGCAAGGACATTTGTCCGAAGGACTTGTGTACACATGATCGGAAAGTCCGACAACAAACATTTGTTAGAAAGTAACAAGGGGAACTCTGGACAGCCAACACTAGACGAAGATGAAAAATCAAATGGATTTATTTAAAAACAGGAATCACATCAAAGTCCAAAAACACAGCAAAACAGGGAAGGGGGGCACACAGCTGACGCGTTTCACGCTAAATACAGCGCTTACTCATAGCAAACATTTGTTGGCGGAAAATTTGAGAACTTGCTAGCCAACATTTGTTGGCGAAAAGTCCGACAACAAATGTTCGATGGAGCATACACACGGTCAGACTTTCCACCAACAAGCTCACATCCAACGTTTGATGTTGGGAAAATCCGATCGTGTGTGCGGGGCATAAGACAGCAGGAAGTCACAGCCAGCTCCCACAGCTAAGTACCGGAAATATGAAGACCGTCCCGGATGAAGACAGGTGCTGGACGTATGGGCTGGTGAGTACCTGTTTATAAAAAGTTAGAACCGTTAGTATTTTTCAGCTGCTGAATTTTATTTTTTGAAATGACTAAAGATCCTCTTTAAGCATGCTGACTGCTCGGGACTGCAGTCTCTTGCTGACCAGGTGGAGTGTCAGGCCCTTCATTGAGAGGGTCTCTTTAAATACCCCATGCTAGCAGCACAATGGTGATTCAGACCACTAACCTCACACAATTCAGGGACTCCCGTATCTGATGACTTTGCAGCCATACTTTGAAGGTGAAAAACGTAATATACAAACTCACGCCTCTTAAAGACAATTTATACTTACAAAGTGCGCCTGAGTTCCTTCCTGTTTTCTTTAAAATAAAACAATGCAAGTGACATATAAAATCCTAGCATCCTTATCACAGATCCAACAATTAGTGACTGCATTCGGAAGAAAGAAATTTAATGGTCAACCCAACAAGCCCAGACCCACATAAATTTCCATGTAGTCATAATTCTGCATGCTAATTTCTCTCTCTTTTCCCTACACAAGATCCAAGAATTAGCTACTATTGAATCAGCAGATTCATTAAAAGCCTGTTTGGAGAAAATGTGAATAATTATGTAAATTCCCATGCAAATTCTATCACTTGTTTTGGCCTCCGAAATACATGGCAACGCTAGATACAAAATGGCAAGCGTTGCATTGTAATTTTAACATTTCAGAGTTGCTAGGATTCTAAGGCAGGAAAATCACAGCATATTTGTAAATTTAGTTTAAAATGAATGCACCACATGTGAGACAAGATCACACAGCAAACCGAGCCTCTACAGACATCAATACTACTTTTTAAATTAGTGTCGGCATTGCCAAAGATTCACAAGTCGAGAATAAGCAGTTTTGTGGCATTCTTTTTTAGTTTGTCTGATACTTCTATATAAAGTCGCATAGAGACAGAGCTCTTGTGGATGCTTTGTATATGAATAGAGACGATAATTCTTTATCATGGCTCTGCTCTGATGTTTTACTGTACAGTTGACCCCTGAAAAGTCGTCGGTTCACACGGGGGCGACATGTCAGGCGACTTTTAAGCCTGACAAGTCACGCTTCATGCAGTACAATGGAACCGTTCTAAGTCGGAGCGACTTGACTTAGAAAAAGGTCCCTGCACTACTTGGGGGCGACTTCGAAGTGTCTTGCATTGACCTCTATACAGACATCGTTTTGTAAGACGCGTGGAAGTCACGCTGTATAGGGCGGCTTCAGAGTTGGATGGGAGTCAGGCAACTTTGAAGCCGCCCCTGTGTGAACCGGCACTTATAGTTTATTAACACATCCAAAATTCGCAGATTTTCACAATTTGCGGTGCTCAAAGAACATAACCCTTGTGAATTTCGGGGGTCGACTGTAACATTAAAGCCCAGTTCGAGTTTCCCCATAAACTACAGAAATTAAATCAGGTTGAATCAAAAAGTAGAGTTTTAATTGTCTCAGGGTCCATTGACCATTGTGTGTTGTCCCAACACGTGCAACAAGGCATAGCAATGCATCTTCTATTTGTGTAGTGCGTTGTATATCATTCATTGTGAATGGCACTCCAATTTATTGTTCAGTCAAGCCAAACCCACAATGCACTGCAGTACACCACAATTAATATACTGTGTGTTGTGGTGTGCTGCATTGTTAAAAAAAGCATTGTATTGTTAAAAAAGCCCATTCATATCTAGCTAATGTGCCAGAAAAACTTAGAAGGCTCCTTACCAAACATTGCATCCTTGTGTCCTTCAAGCCCAACAATACACTGAGATAAAAACTTGTATATTCTAAAGACCCAAGACCCAAACACACAAAATAAATTGGTATATGCATTACAGTGTGGAATGCAAAGTCCTGTACATTGGGGAGAAAAAACTATCTCTAAAAAAAATAAATGGCCCAAGACTCAAGACTAATTCTACAGGCCAAGACTCAGCAGTCTTCCTAAACTTTAAAGAAGTGTTCCTTTGCTAGCCTTTAACCAGGCCCTTGGGGCAGTATTCCTCCCAATGATATGGGGCACTATTTCTCCTACTGACACCAACCGTGGGGCATAATTCCTGACACTAACGATGGGGCACTATTCCTCCCACTAATATATATGATGGGGCACTATTCCTCCCACTAATACCAGTCATGGGGCACTATTCCTCCCAGTAATACCAATGATGGGGCACTATTCCTCCTCCTACTGACCACAGGTGCTATTTACCTGACCACCAATTTTGAGGCAATGTTTTTTCTTACTGACGCTGGACCCATAAAATCTGAAGGAGGGTAAACTGGCCCTTTGTATGAAACGTTTGGAGACCCCTGCTTTAAAGGAAACAGCATTCTTTCAATGACAGTGAGGGCACAGTTTGTAAACAGTGGACAACTGACTCACAAGAGGTTTGAAAGAGTCCATCTATGTCATAATGGAACAACCATCCCTGAACAGGGGTGGTGGCCTCTGACACCATGCTTCTTCCACATAAAATGCCAGTTTAACATCCCTACCTCAAATATCTGTCAATTTACACTTTTAGCCATGTAAAATCAAGGAACTAACACCTATGCCACCAACTATGGAATTATGTAATTAGAACAGAATGGTTCCACAACTTTCACACCTTCCATCCTGTTCTTGCACAATTAATGTTAAAAGATTTTGAGTTAATTAATATTTTAAGTGATAAAAGTTTCTGAAAAATATACGAAACACATGAATGTTATAATGTAATTAGTGTTAGTCTCTGAACAGGACAGAGGGCAGAGAAGTCATTTTGATGTGTAGATACTTCTATTCTGAGTTACTGTGTCAAGACAATGGGTGGAGTTATGTTACTTAACCACTTTCAGACCGGACCAATTTGCAGCCAAAGGACCAGGCCCCTTTTTGCGATTCGGCACTGCGTCGCTTTAACTGACAATTGCACGTGGCTCCCAAACAAAATTCCTTTTTTCCCCCACAAATAGAGCTTTCTTTTGGTGGTATTTGATCGCCCCTGCGGTTCCTATTTTTTGCGCTATAAACAAAAAAGAGCCACAATTTTGAAAAAAAACACATTCTTTTTTATTTCTTGCTATAATAAATATCCCCCAAAAATATATAAAAAAACATTTTTGTTTCCTCAGTTTAGGCCGATATGTATTCTTCTACATATTTTTGGTAAAAAAAATTGCAATAAGCGATTATTGATTGGTTTGCGCAGAAGTTATAGCGTTTACAAGATAGGGGATAGTTTTATAGCATTTTTTTATTAATTTTTTTATTGGGACTGCGACATTATGGCGGACACATCGGACATTTTTGACACATTTTTGGGACCACTGTAATTTATACAGCATTCAATGCTAGACATGTGCAATTCGTTTCGTTTTTTTTTTTTTTCGTTTTCCGTTAAAATTCGTTATATTCGTTCATTCGTTATCGTACGAATGAACGAATGATTCGCTAAACATTTTAACGAATAACGAAGTATCGAATCGAACGAATATGAAAAACAGCGAAAATCCGAAATAACCAAATTAGAAACAACGAAACTACGAAAGAAGAAAATCCAAAAAACGAAAACAGGAACAACGATAATCAAAATGAACGAAAAATTCGTACATTCGTAACTTTTTTTTCTTTGTTGAATTGGTAATTTTCCGTGTCCCTTACAATGGCGCTGCTTAACGTGCTTCGAATGGATTGAACGAAAAAATTCGTACATTCGTAACTTTTTTCTTTGATTCGTAATTTTCCGTGTCTCTTACAATGTAATAGTAGCATACACATTACATAAAATTATGAATTATGCTCCGATTACGAATATACGAAAACAATGTTACGAAAGTACGAATAAATCAATCTTACGAAAATACGAATGCGTCCGAATTTCGAAAAAACGAAAATTAAACTAACGGAAAAACGAATCAACAAAAAAATAACTCTTACGAAAATACGAATCGTTACGAATGCGAACACAGACAACTTACGAAATTACGAATCGTTACAAATCAACGGAAACGAACAGAAACGAAACTAAACTAAACACATTTTTCTATTGTGCACATGTCTAATCAATGCTATTTAAATGCATTGATTCCTGTGTAAATGACACTGGCAGTGAAGGGGTTAACCACTAGGTGGCAGTGTAGGGGTTACATGTGCCTAGAGGTGTGTTTCTAACTGTGGTGGGGGGGGGGGCGTGGCTGTCAGCTAGTGAATGCTGATCTCTGCTCCAATCACAGGGAGCAGAGATCGGCATCACTAGTTGCTAGGCAGAACGGGGAGATGCTGTTTATTTCCGCATCTCCCCGTTCAGCCTTCCCGTGAGACGATCGCGGTTGTCCCCGCGGCGATCGAGTCCGCGGGACCCGCGACCGGACTCACGGGGGTCCCGACCGCCGCGAGCGCGTGCCGCTGGCGGCATCTTAAAGGGGACGTACCTGTACTCCCTTATGCCTGTCCATGCCATTCTGTCGACGTACATCGTCGTGCGCCGGTCAGCAAGCGGTTACATTTGGTCTGAAGCCATATAAGAATGGGTGTTATTCTAGGAAATGCTGACATAACATTATGAAACAGTATAAGAATCGAAGAGGGTTGAATGGTAGTGGAGGAAGAGAGGTGGAAGAGAGGGAAGGAACCCTACACTTTGGAGAATGTAACATCTGATATCTCTTCCTCCTTCTGAAGCCATCACCATACCATATGTTACCAGATGTCATTTTCTTGTCTTGTCTTATCTTTCTGAGCAATAAAACAACTCTTCTTGCAGTATTGAAGGAACTAAGGATTCTACAGTTTCTAATATGAAACGAATTCCTAAAAGTAAGGTGGAGATGCGGCCTTGGATAAAGACAGACACACTTCTCATTTACACACCCTATAGGAGAGAGGACACTGACATATTACACACAAAGACTTTAACAAGTTGGAATGCTACACCACCAGAGACATCTCTGAGATACAAGAATAGTAGAATATTGGATATGTCTACATTCTTCAATTAACATCATCACATTCCATGGTGATTGGATTAAGGTGTCTTAAAGGATAAGTTCACATTTTTGCAAAAAAATAATAAATGCACATTTTTTGTAGGTAAAAAAATGTGCATTTACTTTTTTTTGTTGTTTATGAGCCTGTAAAGCACTACACCAGCAATAAGCAGATCGCTGGTGCCATACAGGTCTCCTGAAGACTGTCAGTGTAAGATGTCTGCCCGTACATCGTTGTTAGATAGGTAGTTTCACTCTGACAGGAAGAATCAATGGACAACCAGAGCTCAACAGCATCGTGGTGGTTCATTGAGAACTTCAAGGCAACAGCTGAAAAGAATGTTGGTAATTGTAGTTCACTCACTCAAATGCCCACAGCTGCACTCTTTTTAAAAAGTGACAGCTGGTATGGGGAACATCTCCCCGTACTGCTGTCACGTGAGGTGCTCGGATCGCCAAGCCGCTACAGGAGTGGGAGCATGTTACATGTTTTCCGAAGGTGAATTTATCCTTTAACTGGTTCCCGACCAGCACACGACGATATACGTCGTCAGAATGGCATGGACAGGCAGGAGGGCGTATATATAAGTCCCTCCTTAATGCCTGCCATGCCATCGGGAGTGTGCCGGTCGGGACCCCCGTGAGGCCGGTCGCGTGTCCCGCGGACTCAATCGCCGCGGGGACACCCGCGATCGTCTCACGGGAAGGCTGAACCGGGAGATGCGGAAGTACACAGCATCTCCCCGTTCTGCCTAGCAACTAGTGACGTCGATCTCTGCTCCCTGTGATTGGATCAGAGATCAGCATTCACTAGCTGACAGCCACGCCCCCCCACAGTAAGAAACACACCCCTAGGCATACTTAACCCCTACACTGCTCCCTTGTGGTTAACCCCTTCACTGCCAGTGTCATTTATACAGGAATCAATGCATTTAAATAGCATTGATTGCTGTATAAATGACAATGGTCCCAAAAATGTGTCAAAAATGTCCGATGTGTCCGCCATAGTGTCGCAGTCACAATAAAAATCGCGCAATTGTCAGTGAAAGCGACGCAGTGCCGAATCGCAAAAAGAGGCCTGGTCCTTTGGCTGCAAATTGGTCCGGTCTGAAAGTGGTTAATGTGTGGATTTAAATGCTGGGGGTATATTCATGATTTAAATGCTGGGGGTATATTCATGATTTAAATGCTGGGGTATCTTCATGATACCATATGATTTAATTTTAGGAATGAAGAAGTGGCTTAGATGAGCTATGACAATCCCTCAACATTAAAGAACAATTGGCAAAACAAAGTGACAATTCAAAATTTGGGATTTCTATTCAGTTTCAGTCCACTCTCACCATAGAAATCCCTTTCCTATACTGAAAGTAACACCATCTTTCCTCCCTATGTTGCTGATGTCCTCTTGTTCTTTGTACAGTATTTGGAATAAAAATAAAAAGTTGTTTGCCCAATCTTTATATTGGCTTTGGAGAGATTTATGAATATGTATTAGGTAACCTTTGAAGCTACTTGTATTCCAATCTAAACAAGCGTCATGAAATTCCTGACAGTGTAACTGGTGATGCAAGGAGGGAGCAGCGGGAGGACATAAGGCAATGAATGGTATAAGTGTTGCACTAACACATGTGCACTGAATGTGCGTTTATGTGCGTTGCGTTAGGAAGCCCATTCATTTTAAAAAGGACGCAATGCATCAATGATGTTGCATGTTACACCTTTTTTAGTGTGGCACAAAGCACAGATCATCCACATCTTGCACTGTGGTGCATTACAATGCATTTGTATTTCAGTACACAAAAAATAATGTGTGTTTGGGATAACACACAGGGTAACGTTTACAGTGCGTAACAGTGTGAAAATTGGACAGCTGTATCTTACTGTAGGTTCTTTATGGCAACATGTCCGTTTTAGGTGCTTAGAGTCCAGCACAGTAATTCTTGAAAGCCAATGGATTAGCACACCATCAATACTTTTTAATTGTTAAAGTGTCTGGCCTCAGGTGATACACAGAGATGAAATAAATCCTCCTACATCAATTATACCTGTTTATCTACAGCCGTCTTTCTTCTACAGCCATTCAAATTGCAGAATTTACACAGGATCTCCCAGCTCTGAAAAGCAGGGGGCGGAGAGCTCAGTGATGAGAGCTCTGAGAGCTGATTGGAGGGAAGAGACACACCCACTTCACACAGCACACAGGAACAGAGCTGAGGCTGTTAATCAGCTGGAGCTCTCTCCCCTGTCACTATTGTTCTCTTGGTGTCAGGAAAACTGGTCAGAAGTGACTCATCTTATAGCAGAGGAAAAAGGCAGTGGAAAGAAATGACACTCAATGCTCTGGATTTTGGACAAGAACACACTATAGAGAGATATGATTTGTTCATATTTCATGTCTGAGGCTTACAGACACTTTAATGTACTCAAAGGACAAGAAAGTGTGTATGCAGTATATGGCAAAGTGGCCACATCATACATAAAAATGTAGTACATAAATCAAATAAGCATACACATCAGATGCAGCATAAAGCAAAACTTTATTAAAACAGATAAGAGCACAGGGGTAAGGAGAAGGTGAGGTCTCAAAAATAGGGATGTATCAGGAAGCATGGCCCTTTCTTCTGCAGAGACCTATTTGCATAAAAAAAAAAAGAATGTATTGATGGTGTGCTAGTCCATTGCTTTCCATTTATCTGTATCTTAGAGCAGGGTTTCTCCTCTCAACTCCAGTCCTCAAAGCGCCCCAACAGGTCATGTTTTCAGGATTTCCCTCAGATGAAACAGCTGTGATAATTACCAAGGCAGTTAAACTGATCAGGCTCTCCAAAATAAAGGAGAGCCTGAAAACATGACCTGTTGGGGTGCCTTGAGGACTGGAGACTGGAGACACGGTCTTATTCCGCGTACACACCATCGGAAATGGCGCCAGCAAAAGACCGATGTGAGCTTTTGGTCGGAAAATGCGACCGTGTGTAGGCTCCATCTGACTTTTGCTGGCGGAATTTCGGCCAGCAAAAGATTGAGAGCATGTTCTCAATTTTTCCAACGGAAAAAGTTTCTATCGAAAATTCTGATCGTCTGTGGCAATTCCGACGCGCAAAATTCCGCCGCATGCTCGGAAGCATTGAACTTCGTTTTTACTGCTCGTCGTAGTGTTGTACGTCACGTGTTCTTGACAGTCGGACTTTGGTGTGACCTTGTGTAGGCAACACAAGCTTGAGCGGAATTCCATCTGAAAAACCATCCAAGATTTTTCGACGGAAAATCCGCTCGTGTGTAATAGATGTAATAGTGATGAAGAGAGGAAGACATGTTTGAAGTTCAGCCTAGGTTACCATCATGGCTCCATCCACAGATACAGTGTAGGAGTAAGCGTTATCACCCTAGCAAGGAAGTGTGTTATTCACATGATCACCAGGTAAAAATAAAGGTAAAAAAATAAAAACTGAAAATTTATACATCCAGAACATCTAAGGACTGGTAAACTGATACATTTTTAAGTGTATGGAATCCAAAACTTGATTCACCCTGTCATTCTGTCCTGATTACCTCTGTCATCAGTAAAGAAATTTAGGACAAACCCAACTTTTTCAATTGTCACTAGAACAGGAATAGAGTGGACATTTTCCAGTGGGGAAATCTGCTGCACTTGTAACTAATGCCGCGTGCACAGGATCCGAAATTCTGCCAGCAAAAGTCCAATGAGAGCTTTTGGTCGGAAAATGCGACCGTGTGTATGCTCCATCGGACTTTTGCTGGTGGAATTCCAGCCGGCAAAAGATTAAGAGCAGGTCCTGAATTTTTTGGTCGGAAAAAGTTTTGATCGAAAATTTGACGCGCAAAATTCCTACGCAATTCAACGCATGCTCGGAAGCATTGAACTTAATTTTCTCGGCTCGTCGTAGTGTTGTACGTCACCGCGTTCTTGACGGTTGAAAGTTCAGCAAACTTTTGTGTGACCGTGTGTATACAACCAAGCTTGAGCGGAATTCCATCGGAAAAAACATCCAAGATTTTTCGACGGAAAATCCGTTCGTGTGTACGCGGCATCAGAGGGTATTTCTCTCACTTTGAAGAGATTTTTAGAAAATGATCATATTAATGGGACACCATTACATAACAATTTTGACAGGGATATAACCATTACTTACTCCATTCTTCACTCAGGTCACTTTAGTCCTGTCTCAGAACCAGGAGATCATAGACAATACAAGCATCGGGACGTGTTTCATGGTCTTCCAATTGACTTCACTGTATCTACTCTACAAGGGATCAATGGACTCTACATGAAAAGATCTTCAACTGCGTGGAGTTCAGCTGAAGAGTTAAAATGTCATATTAGGACATTTTTACTTAAAGATTATCATTAACAGACTGACTTATTAGGATTCATATGTTTTCACTAGAAGGTGACGTGCCATCATCTGGCATCCCACCCAAAATAAGTGAATGCCGACTTGAGCTGGTTCTCAGGAGACCAGGACATGAATTGTCACATCTCATTAATGTTCATAAACACTTATGTCTATCAAATTCTAATTCTGTACTTCCAGCAAATGTCAAAATGCCATAATGAAGTCCCTGCCAGGATTGTAATTCAGAAATATCGCTGGCTTGAATGCTCACAGATGAATATGCAAGATAAAAAAATATGTCTGTAAAGAATGTGCCATTTAATATGTCAAAACACAACGTTGTCCTATAAGACAGCATCTAATTGCCTTCTAAATAAGCAAAGTGTCAGACCATCAACAGTCTACCTGTCACTCCCTCCAATCCTAGCACACAGCAAATGTGATTCTATGCAGCAGCTGAGTCTAATGGAGTCTTTCCTATTTTATTCTTTTAATGCGTTAAATGGCATGATGACCCAGGACCTTTCTAATCTGATTGAAAGAGAATATCAATATTCAACAACATCCCTCATTGCCATAAATAGGAAATACTATGTGCCACCGGACACATAGATAGATTATCAAACATGATTTGTGCTTGATCAGCTGCTTTGAAAGGCAAGGGAGACATCAAGGGTCTAATAGACTCCCAAAGTCTATATAAAGGGTACCTGTCACTTCCTGAAGCGATCAGGGACTTGATCAACCCCTTGTGATAGCAATAAAGTTAAATAGAAATAATAAAATAAACCAAATGTAGAAAAAAAGGGCTAAATAAAATAAATAAAAATAGTAAAACATTTATTTTTTTAAAGCACCCTCTTTCCCCAGTGCAAACACGCAAATACAAATGCGTACATAGGTCCGGCAAACAGTGATTGCACCAAACATGTGAGATATTATTGCTAAGGTTGGAGTAACAGCAATAAATATAGGGCCATAATTGGCTATTAAAGGAGAAGTCCAGCCTGAGCTTGTTTGGCTGGGCTTCTCCTGTGAGTCCCAGAAGTTCTATTAGTTTTGCTCTCCTGTGACCTGTTTTCAGCAGAGAGCAGTCTGAAGCCCACTCTCTGCTGACATCACAGAAATCAGTCCAGGCACCGCTTAATCCCGACAATAAAGTCTGGATCCGCCAGGTGCCTGGACTGATGAGCGTTTCAGCCTCTCTGCGAGCCATTGAGACGGCTGCTCCGCCGTTTACAGCTCAGAGCTCCAGTGAGCATGGAGGAGCAGAGCAGGAGAGCTGCTGATTGACAGGCAGCAGCTCTCCGCTCGGGGGATCTGTAAGAACCGAGCCATTGGCGGTGTTCAATGGCTCGGTTCTCAGTGCAGAGGCGGCAGGGGACAGATGCTGCATCCACCTAGGTAAGTATGATTAAGGGGGAAAAAAAATCCTATACTTCTCTTTTAACTCTAAACCGATAACCTGTAAAGGTTTTAAAAGCATGGACAATTTTAGGTAGTGTAGTTTGTCGCCATTTCACAGGTGTGTGAAATTTTTAATCTTGGTCTCTATTTGCTTGATATATTATCATCTTTTATATTTTAACAAAAATTGGGTATTATTTTGTGTGTACTAAAATTCACTTAATATATGTGGACTACAGTGGACTTAGAGAATAGGTGGTCCTGGAAACAGGGAACCCAATGAAGTATATTTTCACGGGCTCAAGCTGGCCATAAATGGATCGAAATTCGGCCACCTCAGCAGTTTCGATCCATGTGTGGCTGCTCCCGTTCAGACAAATGTTGAATGGGCTTGTTGGAATTTTTTTCTCGATCAGCAGGTGCAGCCAAGTGTATTCTGTGTAAGTATAGTCAATGTATTCTGACAATGGAGATTCCTGCTGATTCCTTTCTTTCGTGGATGGAGAAATCCATCTATGGCCGGCCTTAGAGGACAATTTAGAAGATGTGGAGACCACAGAAGTTAGCTACTCAGCAAAGGTGTAGACTCTTAGAAGGAACCCTACGATCCAAATTCAGTTCTAACGCACAATATTCATGTTTGGTTGGACTTAATTTTTACAGAACTCGGATCACGAAAAAGCTTGCAGTGCCGTAAAAAGCTGGAGGCTTTAGTGTTTCCCTGCCCCCGCTCAGAATGCGGGAGTGGGTGTCTGAGTTCACTGATCCAGAAGTGTTGGTGTACCGTAGATAAGATGACAGTCATACCAACCCAGTGCTTACGAGGTGTATGGCCTCAGCCAGCGCTGTGTCAGTGCTGGGCTCAGCCCTTCCTTCCTCTGAGCTGACCGCACAGCTGTCGGCTAATTGCCAGCTCCTATCTCTCCACAGTTACTCAGCTGTTAATGATATCCTGCTCGTCAGGCCTGCCTACTTAAGCCGTTCAGCCCAGTGGATCTGCCTTTGCTTTGGTCAACATCAGAAGGACTATCTCCTGCGTTCCTGTTTAAAGACTTGCTTTGCTGACATCCCTTCTGGCTCCAGATCCTGCTTGCTGTTCCACTACATTGATCCCTGATTTCTGGCTTGGCTGACTATCCGTTCCGGTTACTGAACTTTGGATATGTTTTGACTACGTTTGTTCTTTTTACTTTTATTATTAAACAAGTGTGATTTAACTGTACTTCTGTTTCGTCTGATTTCATGGTTTCTGACACGCTGCTCCTAGCCACACCTACTGGCGCGTTTCGCTCGGCCCACCGGGGCTTGGTTGCAGAGGCCATGCACTGTGTAAACACTGGGTCGATCTGCGCGGCATCTCATCTACAGTACACCAACCCTTTATTTTTATAGAAATAACATAGAAGTTTCAAAGTTAGTCTGGTTGAAACAAGACACAAGTCTATCCAGTTCAACCCACAGAGAAAAGATAAAAATAAGATAAAAATATTACTAATGAACTGTTTGCAGACACCAGCTATTTTTAAATGAATTGGGCACAGATTGTTTGTTAATGTTTTTCATCACATTACACGGAAATTAATATTTTCCTTCTTCCTCTGTACACAAGCCCTCCAGCGTTTTCTTAGAAAAAAATTATATTTTATTTTAAGGACAAAGTTTTATAGAGAAAATGATCCAAATGTTGTTCATTTTCCTAGTGCCTTAAAATAAATGGTATTTTAATGTTTTCTGAGGACAACTCGCCTTCTCTTTATCCATTACCACTGATGTGGACTTTCTACATTCAAATACTAAAGAGGACAAGAGGGGTTCCTAAAGCAGAATTCCAGAAAAAAATAACGAGATAAAAATAAATTTTAGAGGAGGATTCTGGGACTGTGACATCATAGGGGGGCGGGGTCACCATGTGACATGAGCATGTGACCTTGCCCCCTTGTCCCTATATAAGTCACAACACCGCGTGTCTCTGCCATTCCGGCCAGAGAGAGCGACGAGTCAACATTGGAAGAAGAAGAAGAAGAGGAAGAAGAAGAAGGCAGCGCAGAAGGCGGCGACAGCGGCAAGAACAGAAGAGACCCCCGGAAGACCCCCGAAGACCCCCAGACAACGGCGGCGACAATGTAGAAAAAAGCCGGGCTCCTCCGCTCGTGAAAGAGCTAGGTAAAAGAGCAGAAGAGAGCGGAGGAGTCCAGCGAGAAGACCCCCAAGACAGAAGAAGACCCCCGAAGCAGTGCAATAAAATATTTAAAAAAATTGTGTGTTTTTTTTATTTACACTTTTACCTTAGGTGAATGGGTAGGGGTACATCGTACCCCATACTCATTCACATAGGGTGGGGGGCTGGGATCTGGGGGCCCCCTTATTAAAGGGGGCTCCCGGATTCCGATAAGCCCCCCGCCCGCAGACCCCGACAACCAATGGCCAGGGTTGTCGGGAAGAGGCCATTGTCCTCATCAACATGGGGACAAGGTGCTTTGGGGTGGGGGGGCCGCACGACCCCCGTTTCCCCAGGGCACCCCCATGTTGAGGGCATGCGGCCTGGTACGGCTCAGGAGGGGGGGGGCGCTCGCTCGTCCCCACCCCCTTTCCTGGCCCGCCGGGCTGCGTGCTCGGATAAGGGTCTGAGATGGATTTGGGGGGGACCCCCACGCCATTTTTTCGGCGTAGGGATTCCCTTTAAATCCATACCAGGTGACGGGGCTAGCGCGGCGGCATTCACTGCCTTCACTAGTCCTGTCTACCTGAAGTCACGTTCTAAATGAACGGACTTTCCAATCTTGTGTCGGCAAGTCCGTTCATTTCCAAAAGTCCCACGGACTAGCTCACAGACCGCGGGTCCAGCGGACAATTTTAAGTCTGAACTTAAAACTTAGTCCGCCGGACTTTTGGCAGGAAAAAGTCCGCCGGCGCCCACACATGGGCAGATTGTCCGGCGGACTCCAGTCCGGCGGACAATCCTGCTGGAAAGTCCGCTCGTGTGTGCTCCGCATAAGGCTCCCTTTCACACTTTTGCAACCTCAAAGTCGCACGATTTTGCCACGATTTTTTGCCACGATTTTGATGCGATTTTGAGGTGACATGAAGCAATGCATGTGTAACCTTGAGGTCTATGGACCTCAAGTTGCATCAAAGTCGGACCAAAGTAGTGCAGGGACTACTTTGAAGTCGCTGCAACTTGAAGTCACACAGATATGAATGGAACTCTTTGGAAATCATAGGGTACGACTTGCCATGCGACTTTACAGCCCCAAGTCGCATGACAAGTCGCATACATGTGAAAGGGGCTTATATACACCAGTCAGATTTCAGGCATCCCCTGGAAGAAAAATTCCATTTTTGGTGAGATACCTAGAGGAGAAGTCCAGCCTGAGCTTTTTAGGCTGGGCTTCACCTCTGGGTCACAAGAGTGCAATTAGTTCTGGTTTTGCATTGGCTCCTGGGAGATCTTGGTCAGCTTGGCATGGTGTCTATGGAAATTCTTGGCCAGCTTGGCATAGCATGGCTCCAGTAACATTTCACATCGGCGTCTATGGAAAATATTGGTCAGCTTGGCATGGCTGTGCATGCCCACACTGGAGATGGCGCGCTGCACAGAAACTTCACAAAGTAAGAAAACAATGCTGCACAGATAGAAAACTGGGCATATTTTACAGCATACCTTTGTTACATTGCACGAGGCATGAGTAGTTTAGGGGTATTTTTATCTTAAAAGTCAAATTTCGGCCAGAACTCTGCTTTAATTACATTGTATCTGACCTGCTTCGGAAACAGAAATCAAGCAACCGGTCAGCACAGCGAAGCTAATATCTGCAGCATCCAGAGGCTAACAGAGAAGAACATGCTTGTCTAAATGGGTGTCGGGAATATGTTCTGTCACTCGTGCTCACCACTCATCATCACTTACACTTTCTGCTCTCGGTGCATCTGAATGTGTGACTACAAAGGGAGACATTGAGAGAGCAGAATGAATTGTAGACACAGGCATAAAGGAAATGGATGCAGATGGGGATTCTAATATACAGTATTTCTGGGCCCTAAATATACACAGAACCTTAACCGCCTCAGCCCCGGAAGATTTTCCCCCCTTCCTGACCAGAGCACATTTTGTGATTCGGCACTGCGTCGCTTTAACTGACAATTGAGTGGTAGTGCGTTGTTTACACCAATACAAAAACGTCCTTTTTTTCCCACAAATAGAGCTTTCTTTGGTGGTATTTGATCACCTCTGCGGTTTTTATTTTTTGCGCTATAAACAAAAGAAGAGCGACAATTTTGAAAACAAAGCTATAATAAATATCTCCCAAAAATATATAAAAAAACAAATTTTTTTCCTCAGTTTAGGCCGATATGTATTCTTTTTGGTAAAAAAAAAAAAATCGCAATAAGCGTTTATTGATTTGTTTGCGCAAATGTTATAGCTTCTACAAAATAGGGGATAGTTTTAAGGCATTTTTATTAATATTTTTTTTTATTAGTAATGGCGGCGATCGGCGATTTTTATCATGACTGCGACATTATGGCGGACACATCGGACACTTTTGACACTATTTTGGGACCATTGGCATTTATACAGCGATCAGTGCTATAAAAAGGCACTGATTACTGTGTAAATGACACTGGTAGGGAATGGGTTAAACACTAGTGGGCGATGAAGGGGTTAAGCGTGTCCTAGGGAGTGATTCTAACTGTGGGGGGGGGTGGGCTACTACTCACGTGATAGCGATCACTGCTTCCGATGACAGGGAGCAGTGATCTCTGTCATGTCACTAAGCAGAACGGGAAAATGCCTTGTTTACATAGGCATCTCCCCGCTCTGCGGCTCCGTGACACGATCGCCGGGAAACCGGCGAACATAGAGTCCGCGGGACCCGTGAGCACAGTCACGCTGTAAGTGGCGGGCACGTGCGCGCCCGCTAGCCCCACCAATTAAAGGGGACGTACAGGTACGTCCATTTGCCCACCGCTGCCATTGTGCCGATGTATATCGGTGCACAGCAGTCGGCAAGTGGTTAAAGATATAGGATGAAACAAATAAGAATTTAAATTTGAAGTATATTTAGAAATTTGCTTTAAGGCAACAAACGAAACCTAATGCTTTCAAACTGAATTAATACCACTCATTAGGATAAAAAAGCCCAACAGTTTTTTTTTTTTTTTAAGACCCAGATGAGAAAAGACTGTCACCAAACACAAGATTATAATAAATTACCGTTCACAGAACAGTCTTTATATAAACAGACCCTTGGCATCCAAATCCACAAAGAATAAAATAAAGACTGCTTTTAAGATATTTAAAGTGTATTATTAGGCAGCAATGTTATTCCCAACAATGCGGACTCGGAGGCGTCATTACGCCGGAGATTATTCAGCTGCAGTAAAGCAGTCGTTCTTAGAATTTGTAAGTTCTTTGCAGGGAGATAAATCAGATGTGAGCTCTTTAATTCTGTTTGGAGAGGGATGAAAATAATAATACAAACAACCTATCATTTGAACTTGTTGATATTCAAAGACTTCACTGAGACACTGAGAAGAACTAGGGAGGTTTTTTTTTCAAATGCTCAGCAAGCATCAAATACAAACATGCCACTTATGCCGCCTTCATGGAAATGGAAGTCAGAAATATATTTACCAGTAATGTGGAATGGCTGTCTGTTTTGTTTCAAATGCAGCATTATGCACTTTCATATCTCTTTAGACCCAGTCTGAACGGATGGTCACCTGCTGACTTGGCACCATCCATAGGCAGCTTAACTCTTCAATAAAACACAGAAGTTGAATCCAAAGCAATTCTACTTACTGCTAATTGCAGTACAGAGGATGTTTTTTCCACTCTTTTGAAATGTAAGAAGACAAAAAGAGAATAGAAAAAAAGAGGGCGCACCAGCCTTGTGTATTATCCTTTCATATATTTATTAGAAGGAAAAAATATTACAAACTACTCAAAAGGATGGAAAGAAAACCACACTGTAACAATCTTTGGCTTGTGACAATCCGCCTACTGATAGCAGTCTCCAGATCCTGAAGAAAGGACATGAGAACCACTGCTGGCTGATGCGTTCCGAAGGATTACCTTCTTCCTCAGAGCCTACGGATCCTTTGAAACGCGTCAACTACCGTATTTATAGGCGTATAACACGCACAGGCGTATAACACGCATATTCATTTTAAGAGGGAAGTTTCAGGAAAAAAAAATTATTTTAAATAAGGAACTTTGAAGCAAAATAAGGGCCAGTGCCCATCTGCAGCCTCACCATTGCCAATTTGCCATCAATGCAGCCTGATCAATGCCTATCTGCAGCCTCACAAGTATCATCAATGCAGCCTCATCAGTCCACATCAATGCAGCCTCACCATTGCCATCAATGCAGCCTGATTGATGCCCATCTGCAGCCTAGAGGGGACAGGGAGGGGGGCGGGATGAGTGCCAACAGATTACATACAGTGAGAATCTCCTATGATAGATAGAACAGTGGTCCAATGGCGGCCCAGGAGACGGTACTTCCTATTACAGAGGCCGCCAAGTGAATAGGAGATTCGTACTGTATGTAATCTGACGGCGCTTGTCCTGCCCCCTCCCTGTTCCCCCAGAGGCAGCTAAAATGTAAGTATTGGCGTATAACACGCACATGCTATTTGCACCCGATTTTCATGGTGAAAAAGTGAGTGTTATACGCCAATAAATACAGTAGTTAGTATAGTCTTAGCTAGACTCTCCCTATATCTTCTATGTTCCCTCAGTCAGTGTTGGATATTCACAGAGACCAGGCTTAGGAAGGTTATTTTCAATAGCAGCAAAACAAATACTCTTGCGCGTGATTGTGTTAACCAGACAATCCAAAGTTCAGAGTGGATAGTATCTTTAGGTCTTGCTGCCCTCCAGGATAGAGATATGCTAGCAGTCAAAAAAAAGAATAGAAAAAAAAGGGCGCACCATCCTTGTGCATTATCCTTTGATATATTTATTAGAAGGAAAAAATATTAAAAACTACTCACAAAGGTGGAAAGAAAACCACAATGTAACAATCTTTGGCTTGTGACAATACGTCTACTGATAGCAGTCTCCAGATCCTGAAGAGAAGACGTGCGAACCACTGCTGGCTGACGCGTTTGGTGCAGCTGTGCATAGTAACCAATCAGCTTTCAGGTTTTTATTGTCAAAGCTTTATTGAACAAGCTGAAGTTGGAAGCTGATTGGGTACTATGCACAGTGTGCACCAGTTTTAGTAAATCCTTCCGATTGTCTCCATCATGAATGTGCTTTAAGTTGGGGGTCAAGCATGTAGCCTTTTCGGAAGTGCAGCGCTCTGCAGCTGGATACCAAAACTCTACTTTGAAGGTATAGAGAGAAGGACAAAAGGAACAAAAATCACTTAAAATATCATCACTTTGAAAGGTGCGAATCTCTTAGATAATAGATTGAAAGGAGCCGACATTTCAGAAAACATTGATTCAAGGCTGATGGAAAGACAGATAAACCAGAGGTTAGTGTACAAACCCTGTGATAGAGAGAATGAATGGAATCAAATCTACAACATAAAACCGTTGTAGCTTGGACGATGAGTTACACCGGACACCGCTTTGGGAAAGAATGTACATTAAGTCCTTGAGATTGAAAAGGTAAAGTGATAACCGGAGACCGCTACAGATTTTTTTCTTCTTTTTTTTTTTTAAACAAAGAACATGATGGAGCCTGGTATGAATAAAGAGCTTATTTGAAGTTGGGATACAAAAGTGTTTCAGCACAAAAGAAACACACAAATACAAAAACATAAATGCAGCAGAAGGTTGACAGGTTGGGTGCTGACAGATACATTATGGATAGGATAAGTATGGTTTTATTACGCTTTAAATAGCATTTCGTACATTGTTCCGAAACAATCACCCTGCTAACATGCTTTAGGTTTTGTTTTGAAAATTACCTTTAGGACTGTCTAAGCTGCTTGTCTTGTCTGCTGAAAACCCTTTTAAAGCTTTTTTTTTCCAATTCTTATGGCAGAAATCTTCACGTTTCTCAATATGACACTCAGAAATATGATATATTATTCTCGCCAGAGGGATGTTAAAACACATGGATCACTACCCTCAGAGGAGCCTCTGCATTTGACTAGTTCCTTCCCGAACAGTGCAGAGACTACCAATCACCCAAGCAACAGTCCATTTACTGTGGCTCCATTAAACAGTCTAGGGCAGTGGTCCCTAAACTGCAGCCCTTTGCTGCCATTTATCCGGCCCTTGGGGCAGTATTTCATCCACTAATACCAACAATGAGGCATAATTACTCCCCCCCCCCACTGACACCAATGAAGGGGTACAATTCCTCCTAGGGACACCAACAATGAGGCCCAATGTCTCCCAATGACACCAACCATTGGGCCCAATGACACCAATGATCTGGAACAATTTCTCCCAATGACACCCAACGATAGGTCACAATTTCTCCCAATGACACCTAACGATAGGGCACAATTCCTCCCAATGACACCAAAAATGATTTTTTCCACTGATGTCTGGAACTTTTCTACTCCCAATGGTCACAGTCAAGCCCCCCTAAAGTCTGAAGGACAGTAATCTGGCCCCTTGTTTAGAAAGTTTGGAGACCCCTAATCTAGGTGATGTCTTTTTATGATTTATTGCTTGTATATGCATATGTATATGTATAGTGTATGTGAGGAGGGGTGATGTGAAGGAGACAAAGGAGACACAGTTGGAGGGGGGGGCAGAGGACACCACAGTGGAGGGGGGGGGGTACTAGGTGGACACTACTAGTCCATGCCGTTTTTTGATTGGGAGCTTGATATTTTTTTTTTTCAAAGGGCGCCGCCTAGTATACCCCTACCCTAGAGATCTTTGCTTTCCTCTATGTTATCCAGGTAAATCTCAACCTCTGAAAGTTTAGGGTGAAGGTCCACTTTAAGGAGCTGGCAAAGGCTGAGTCTAAGACCCCTTTCACACTGGGGCTGGCAGTGTGAAAGGGCTCTTAAAGCACTTGGGCTTTCACATTGGGATTGCAGATGAGGCTTCTTTCAAGTGCTTTACAGGCACTTTTTTTAACGCTAAAGCACCTGAAAAACGCCTGAAAAAACGCCCCAGTGTGAAAGGGGTCTTAGACAGAGGAAGGGAGAGTCATTTTGTCATCTGTGTCCAATTGGGGAGATTTCTTTTCACTTCTTCTTTCACAGCCAAAACAGGAAGTGAGAAGAAGTCACCATGGTTGTCACCAGAGTTACCAGAAGTCATCCATGGAGTCATCCATGGTTGTCACCAGAGTTACCAGAACTAGTGTTCCCATTTGGAAGATTTCTCCTCTATTTCTGCTCTGATGACAACCCAAAATTTGCGATATTCTTTCAATTTCACAGATAAACAGGACAAATAGTGAGGGCAAATCTCTCTAATGCCGTGTACACACGAGCAGATTTTCCATCTGAAAAATCTTGGATGTTTTTTCCGACGGAATTCCGCTCATGCTTGACTTGCATACACACGGTCACACAAAAGTTTGCTGAACTTTCGACCGTCAAGAACGCGGTGATGTACAACACTACGACGAGCCGAGAAAATGAAGTTCAATGCTTCCGAGCATGCGTCGAATTGTTTACGAGCATGCGTAGGAATTTTGCACATCGGAATTGGTACAGACGGTCGGAAAAATTGAGAACATGCTCTCAAACTTTTGCTGGCGGTAATTCGGCCAGCAAAAGTCGGATGAAGCATACACACGATCACATTTTCCGATGAAAAGCTCTCATCAGTCTTTTGCTGGCCAAAAATCAGATCGTGTGTACGCGGCATAAGGGGGGCACAGACAGCAATAAAGACCTGACAGGTGTTCTACTCCCTCTCCACTCTATTCAAAACTAAAAAGAAAAAAAAAATTGCCTTTAGTTATACTTTTACTCCAAAACCACTTTCTTTTATTGTCCCTGATAATCCTGCCTGCCCTTCGTAGCGTCCTAGAAAATATCTGAGCCTTTAATATTGGTTGGAATGGTATCCTGCTGGGGGCCAGCACAGCAAAGAAGTCGCAACCAGTTAAGATATAGTGAAACTTTCTGCATTGACCTTCACAGGAGAACATCACTAAATAAATATATTACCTCTGTTATTCCCTGTTGATTAATAAAAGCATAATTCGAATTCTAGCTGTAGGTGATTGGCCTAGACATTTCATGAGTACTGCCACTCGGGGTCTAAGATACTATAAAGGCCGATCCCATTAAAGTACACAAAATAATAAAGGTAAAGTATATTCATATCAGAAAAAGGAATGTCTTTGCGGTCAAGCCAAGTATTTGTGAAGATGTTTGCAGTAAGTTTATACGATCAACTACAGATCCAAGAGTGAAAATGCATTAAAATGTATCTCTAGTTGATACCCAAAATGATTATTTATTTTAATAAAGCTACTTATAGAGCACTGTCAATTTATGCAGCGCTTTACATATACAGTACATTGTACTTTCACATCAGTCCCTGTCCTCAAGGAGTTTACAATCTAAGGTTTCTAGTTCAAATTCATACACACATCTACTGGGACCAATTAACCTACCAGCATGTCTTTGGAGTGTGGGAGGAAACACACCCAGGCACAGGGAGAACAACAAACTCCATGCAGGTAGTGCTTGGTTGGGTTTCAACCAATGACTCTAGTGCTGCTAGGCAGAAGTACGAACTATTTACCTACTGTGCTGCCCTTAACCCATGTCCAGTGGCGTCGCGAGAGGGTGGCTTTTGGGGCTATAGCCCCAGATCTGGGGCCCATAGCCCAGAGTCTCTGCAGGGGTCCCCAAGGGAAGGGGGGCTCTCTGGGGACCCTGATGTAAGGGGGGATCCCTGGGGACCCTTATGTAAGTGGGGGGCTCTCTGGGGATATATATACACATATACACATATATATACACACACACACACACGTATATTATATACATATGTATGCCTGCCCAAGTGTATGACTTTCTTTACTATGCTGCTATGGGCTCTAGCCCCAAATCTTTTGTAGACCTAGCAACGCCCCTGCCCATGCCTATCTTTTCCCCGACTCACTCTAGAGCATGTTTCAGCATTATTTATTCTTATTTTGTTCTTATAGCAAGAAGGAACATCATTACCTATCTCATTAAATTGTTGCATGGGCAACTACTGGGATCTCAGTTCCTTTGATGTAAACATGCCTCCCAGAACTACATGTCCCAAGAGCCCTTTCCCTACACCGTGTATGGACAGGCTTTGGGGTGCCAAGGCAGCATTGTTTTGTTGGAAACAAATTCTATGTAGAGAGAGGGGACAGGGATGGGCTGAGTTCTGTAGTTCACCAGGCAGGACGGACAATGCTGGTTGGGATTTAGGGTCATATTCACCCCATTTTATGTGCACTAGTGTAGTGTGAAGTTGCCCTTAATGCAGACAATTCTAACAAGAAGTACTGTACTTTTCTGTACTTGAAGGGATTTTAAAGTGATAAACCATAGTGTAAAATGTGCATGTATTGCATAGATGTATGGAAAATTATTATTTTTTTCAGACATAGTAGGATGATAAAATATGGAAATGCTATGTATTTCCAGTAAAAATGTATGCACTAAGATTTTATGATCAATTATAGATCTAAGAAAGATTCATGGTCATGGAAAGATGCATGGAAAGGTTCTGCTATTCCCCAAACCCCCTTTTGGCCAGCAGCTGATGAACAGATCACATTTGCCTAGTGTATTGAAGTAGTCTATTTATAGTTTAGGAATAAAAATTAAAAAAATAAATAATAATAAAAAATAAAAATAAAAAAAATTATATATATACCATACCAGTATATATATATATAGTTACATAGTTACATAGTAGGTGAGGTTGAAAAAAGACACAAGTCCATCAAGTCCAACCTATGTGTGTGATTATATGTCAGTATTACATTGTATATCCCTGTATGTTGTGGTCGTTCAGGTGCTTATCTAATAGTTTCTTGAAACTATCAATTCCCCCCGCTGAGACCACCGCCTGTGGAAGGGAATTCCACATCCTTGCCGCTCTTACAGTAAAGAACCCTCTACGTAGTTTAAGGTTAAACCTCTTTTCTTCTAATTTTAATGAGTGGCCACGAGTCTTGTTAAACTCCCTTCTTCAAAAAAGTTTTATCCCTATTGTGGGGTCACCAGTACGGTATTTGTATATTGAAATCATATCCCCTCTCAAGCGTCTCTTCTCCAGAGAGAATAAGTTCAGTGCTCACAACCTTTCCTCATAACTAATATCCTCCAGACCCTTTATTAGCTTTGTTGCCCTTCTTTGTACTCACTCCATTTCCAGTACATCCTTCCTGGGGACTGGTGCCCAGAACTGGACAGCATACTCCAGGTGCAGCCGGACCAGAGTCTTGTAGAGCGGGAGAATTATAGTTTTATCTCTGGAGTCGATCCCCTTTTTAATGCATCCCAATATTCTGTTTGCTTCGTGGCATTGCATGCCATTGCTGAGCCTATCACCTGCTAGGACCCCCAGGTCCTTTTCCATCCTAGATTCCCCCAGAGGTTCTCCCCCCAGTGTATAGATTGCATTCATATTTTTGCATTATTTTACATTTTTTCTACATTGAACCTCATTTGCCATGTAGTTGTCCACCTCATTAATTTGTTCAGATCTTTTTGCAAGGTTTCCACATCCTGTGGAGAAGTTATTGCCCTGCTTAGCTTAGTATCGTCCACAAATACAGAGATTGAACTGTTTATCCCATCCTCCAGGTTGTTTATGAACAAAATAAATAGGATTGGTCCCAGCACAGAACCCTGGGGGACCCCACTATCCACCTCTGACCATGCCGAGTACCCAACATTTATCACCACTCCCCATTTATCACTATATATATATATGACGTCAGAGGACCTGTGATCACTGGAGTGTAAATCTAAGGGGTAGATATGAAACCAGGGGAAGCTCTGCTGATTTTATTATCCAATTATGTGCAAGCTAAAATGCTTTTTTTTATTTTCCTTGCATGCTCTGCTGATTTTATTTATCCAATTATGTGTGAATGTGGTGCAATTTCAAATGCATTTTTCACTTGATGTGGATTTGCCTTTTTTAAATAAAAAAAATGTTTTCATTCTAAACTGTGGTAGTGATCCCTTTTAGACCAGGGTGATATATATCAATGATTTCTTTAAAAAAATCAGATTTTTTTGATTTTTATCAAATTTATTTTAACAAATAGCTTTTGGAGTAGGAATCCATTTAAAGATAGTGTTTTATTTAAGATATATTAATAATTTAGTTTAAAAATGTACAGTGAGAGGGGAGAAGCGGAGAGGGGGAGAGATAGCAAGAGAACGCCGGTTCCTCCCTCCCTCCCCTCTCTGTACCGCTGTGGGCTGGATGTGTAGTGCCCACAGCGCTGCTCTGTGACAGTACTGTGCAACACTGTGCAATATTCTGCCAACACTGTGCAATACTCTGCCAACACTGTGCAATACTCTGCCAATACTGTGCAATACTCTGCCAATACTCTGAAACACTGTGCAATACTCTGCAACACTGCAATACTCTGCCAATACTAGCCAATACTCTGCCAATACTTACCAATACTCTGCCAATACTTTGCAACACTGCAATACTCTGCCATACTTGCCAATACTCGCCAATAAATACCACCAAAAAAAAGAAACAAAGAATTTTATTTTTTTTACCTGAGTAATTGTCATTCAAAATGTGAGAGCACCGAAAGCTGAAAATTGGTCTGGTTTAAGTGCCCAGTGGTCAAGTGGTTAAGACCTTGGACAGATTTCGGGAGAGCTGGCCTAAAGAGCTCAATGTGGAGCTAACTGATAGACAAATGACAAAGGGCGTGCATATTCCCACACAAATGTTCCACTTTATTAGGTACACCTGTTCAACTCTGTTTGTTTGGTAACACAAATTGCTAATCAGCCAAATCACATGGCAATGTGCTTTCCATTCCCAAAATACAAGAGGTCTCTATCTAAACACCTGTTGAGAGGTACCACCAGACACGGTCCCCTTGGTTCGCCTTTAGATATTCACAGGAATATGAGAAACTTAGATCACCCGAGATTGAATGAAGATGCTCATGCCAACCCCCTAGAGGAAATCAGGTTCTAATCCACATATTATACGGAACTAAACTTAGCCTTGAACACTAAAGCCCAACAAACTGGGGAATTAAGCTCAAAACTTCCGCATACATAGAAATTTTCCCCAAATTGGAAGATCAATATAATATTATACTTACTCAGTCAACTGCAAACGATAAGATCAATAAATGACACTGCTGAACTGGAGGTATTGATATGCTCTTGCTAAAATACACAGCTTCTCTTCTTTACTCCTCTTTACTCCTCGTTACACTCTCAAACTTTCTCCTCTCCCTCCCCCCTCTTCCTTACCTCTTACTGCCCCATTCCCCTTCTATACAGATTGCTATTCTCTAATTCTATACTTCTTTCCTTTATACCTACTTTACCTACAATACTAAAACATAAGGTAATAATACTGAGATAACCATAAAAGGATTCATTGTGTGACATTGTGAACAAACTCCAAGTACGGTAGATTATATACATGTTGTTTAGGTCTATAAAACGGAAGAGAAAATCTTTTTTTTTGTTAACAGTGATTATATTCCCCTGGAAGACGTCATCTGTGACAAAACTGTGTAGGGAGGAGCGGCGTGCTAGTCCCAGAAGCGACGGGCAGCGATTGAATAGTGGTCTTTTACATACTAAATCTCCCCTATGAGACACAGATGGCCAAATAAAGCTGGCAGGGGTCTATCCAACATGAAAAAAAAAAAAAGTTTTGCCTTTAATATCACTTTGTTTCAGAATAAAAGCAAACTATCACATGAATCAAACTAACTTGTGTAGGAGACTTTTCTCTATTGTGCTCTTTCAGACAGTGTAGCCCTGTGGGTGGGGTGAAACGCGTCAGTGGCCATGGCCCAAGTGGAACCCGGCTGAAACTGCTTTCACTTGTCTTACCTGGACTTTTGTTCGGTGTACAGCATTTGGACTTTCATTTGTCAGAGGACCTGTGATCACTGGAGTGTAGGGGAGAAGAGACTGCAGGAGGGGAGGATTTTTGTTTTCCCTGGAGATCAGCTTTAATAAAAAGACCTTACTCTGTCAAGTACAGATATATATACACTCATTGTCCACTTTATTATGTACACCTGTTCAATTGCTTGGTAACACAAATTGCTAATCAGCCAATCACATGGCAGCAACCCAATGCATTTAGGCTTTCAGATGTGGTGAATTTGCTGAAGTTTAAACCGAGCATCAGACTGGGGAAGAAAGGGGATTTAAGTGTCTTTGAACATGGCATGGTTGTTGGTGCCAGACGGGCTGGTCTGAGTATTTCAAAAACTGCTGATCTACTGGGATTTTTACACACAACCATCTCTCGGGTTTACAGGGAATGGTCCGTAAAGAGAAAATATCCAGTGAATGACAGTTGTGTGGATGAAAAAGCCTTGTTGATATCAGAGGTCAGAGGAGAATGGGAAGACTGCTTTGAAATAATAGAAAAGGTAACAGTAACTCAAATACCCACTCGTTACAATCAAGGTATGCAGAATACCATCGCTGAACGCACAACACATTGAAACTTGAAGCAGATGGGCTACAGCAGCAAAAGACCACACCGGGTGCCACTCCTGTCCGCTAAGAACAGGAAACTGGGGCTACAATTCGCACAGGCTCACCACAATTGGACAATAGAAGATTGGAAAAACATTGTCTGGTCTGATGAGTCTTGATTTCAGCTGCAACATTCAGATGGTAGGGTCACAATTTGCCCTAAACAACACGAAAGCATGGATCCATCCTGCCTTGTATCAAAGGTTCAGGCTGGTGGTGGTGGTGTAATGGTGTGGGGGATATTTTCTTGGCACACTTTGAGCCCCTTAGTACCAATTGAGCATTATTTAAATGCCAAACCCTACCTGAGTATTGTTGCTGACCATGTCCATCCCTTTATGATTTCAGTGTCCCCATCTTCTGATGGCTCCTTCCAGCAGGATAATGCACCATGTCACAAAGCTCAAATCATCTCACCGCTGGACAATGAGGTCACTGCACTCCAATGGCCTCCACAGTCACCAGATCTCCATCCAATAGAGCACCTTTGGGATGTGATGGAACTGGGGATTCGCATCATGGATGTGCAGCCGACAAATCTGCTGCAACTACGTGATGCTATCATGTCATTATGGACCAAAATCTCTGAGGAACGTTTCCAACACCCTGTTGAATCTCTGCCACGAAGAATTAAGGCAGTTCTGAAGGCAAAAGGGGGTCCAACCTGGTCCTAGCAAGGTGAACCTAATAAAGTGGCCAGTGAGTATAGTAGCTACACCCTTTCTCTGGAGGTGTGATTGCAACCACATAGATTTCTAATTCTGCCATAAACAATAGAATCAGGCTTTCACTAATGACTATATGTACTTTAAACCTTAACAATTCATCACTTCATTGTCTAACAAGACCTCTTCAATACTTCATGTTCCCCAGCAAACTCAATTCTATAGAGAAATTATAGAAACAAGTGCATCAAAGTTGACATATTATCCCAGGAGAACATGTGCATCCGCTCAGCAACCAGTTTGTTAATGAAACAGAAACACTTTTATCACCAGGATCTTAGCGATGACGTTTCTGATCCAATTACAGTGCCATCACAACAGAGAGACAGCTGTTCTACAGGTTAATTATTCCATGTAACAACAAGAATAGGAGATTAATGTTTTCCCTCTTTTTTTTTTTTTTTCTTCTCTATGCGTGGGCACTGAACAAACACAGCTATTCTGTGATCGGATAATAAAAAGCATTCTTTTAAACCTTATTGGGGGAATATACAGATTTTTTAAAATCAATGTTTAATATTCAGTCTACTGCATAAAGTTTCCAAAGGGCTCCACTATGAACTAGTTGTATTTACAATGGCCAAGTAGCCATACGGCACATATAGGAAGAATACAATTTCCAAGGGTTTTACACCAGAAATGCTCATTGTAGTAAGTTTAGTTTTTTTTTTATGCTGCATACTACACAGTCCTTTAGCAAACACAAAACGGACTAATGCCCTGTACACACGGTCGGAAATTCTGACGGAAAATGTCCGATCGGACCATGTTGTCGGAAAATCCGCCCGTGTGTGGGCTCCATCGGAATTTTTCAGAAAAAAAAGAGAGCAGGGTCTCAAATTTTCCGACAAAATCCGATCTGACTTTTTCCGATCGTGTGTCGAGAATTCCGCATGCTCAGATCAAATTACGAGACCAAAGCTATTGGCTACTAGCCTCTATGTAGTTCCGTCTTACGCAACGAACATCACCACGTTCAGAATGATCGAATTTTCCGACAACATTGTCCGACCGTGTGTATGCAACACCAGTGTCGGTCAAAATCCGTCGGAAGAAATCTGACGGATTTTGTGGTCGGAATTTCCGACCGCGTGTACGGGGCATAACAGAGGCTTCTCTTTGGAGTTCCCCTTCAATGTAGAGTGACACAAATGTATGGGACAACAGATGAGGAAGGGCTATACTTGATGCTGAGAAGCCATGCCTCTAGTCTTTGCACTATTCCTGGTACCCCTCTGGGCAGAGTCTGGGTTTCCAGAAGGGATTATGTGACAGCAACATGTAAGGCACACGTGTCAAACACAAGGCCCCTGGGCCAAATCTGGCCCGCTTATTCCCGGCAGCAGTACAAGGTAAGGGGGTGCATTGTAGGGGAGGGTAGGGGGACTCTTGACTTCTGATGGTGGGGGAGCTCTTGACATCTGATGTAAAGGGGTGCTCTGGACATCTGCTTAGAGCTGCACAATTAATCATTAAAAAAATTGTGATCTCGATTCAACCCGACGATCTCTGTTGCAGAGTTTGACGATTCTTTCATATAACAAGTGGAAAGACTTATCTGCTCACTCAGCTGTCAAAAGAAAACATCCAGGCAGTCTGCCAAATGTTTAATATGAAACATTGAAACTAATGCTTCCTTCTTAGAGCAAAGGGACAGACTTCTGTTTTTAAAGAAAAAATCCCTGCAGTCTGCCAAGTTTTTAATATGAAACATTGTAACTAACGCTTCCTTCTTAGATCAAAAGGGATAAACTTCTGTTTGTAAAGAAAAAATCCAGGCAGTCTGCCAAGTTTTCAACAACATGTAAATGCAGGAAGTTTAACCACTTAAAGTCTAAAACTTTTTCTGACACTTCTTTCTTAAAATCAATATTTTTTTGCTAGAAAATTACTTGGAACCCCCAAACATTATATATATTTTAGCAGAGAACCTAGGGAATAAAATGGCAATTACTGCCATATATGTAATATTTTATGTCACACTGTATTTGCCCAGCGGTCTTTCAAATGCAATTTTTTGGGAAAAAAATAGACTTCAATTAATTAAAAAAAAAGAAAAAGAAAACGCTGCAAGAATCGTGAGAGAATCGTGATCTATCTTCTATTCAAAAAAATTGTGATTCTCATTTTAGCCAGAATCGTGCAGCTCTACATCTGCTTATACTTATTTTGAGAATACTATAATTGTATGCCAGTTGAAAAGTAGGGTCATACACTTTTGGTATCATCCAAACAAAACTTTATTGGAGGCTTCTCAGACAGAACACCATGGCAGAACCATGTCTGAGCAGTCTCCAATAAAGTTTCTTGTGGATGATACCAGCGGTGTGTGACCCTCCTTTTCAGACTTGAATCATCTGCTACAGGAGTGTGAGTAGGCTCTGTGCCGGTCTGCACCTGTCCTTGACAGCTTAAGTCTTAAGTTATTACTAAAACCAGTAATAATCGAAAGCAGAGGCAATTGTTTAATATTATAAAGAGGAGATATATTTATATAGTCTTACAGATACAACCACCCCCTTGAAGGCAACCATAATGCAGGTGCGGCCCATGATTAAATTCAGTTTGACACCCGTGGATTGAAAAAATATAAAGTTCTTGTTCTCCTGTGTAGTGTGACAGATTGATTAGGGTTATTCTTCAATCAGAAGTTGAGAGTAATGCCGCGTACACACGATCGGATTTTCCGATGACAAATGTTGGATGTGAGCTTGTTGGCTGAAAGTCCGACCGTGTGTATGCTCCATCGAACATTTGTTGTCGGACTTTCTGCCAGCAAATGTTGGCTAGCAGGTTCTCAAATTTTCCGCCAACAAATGTTTCTTACAACGTATAGGAATCCAAACCAACCGCCCCTATTTGAATGCCTATCCACTGCGCTCAGGAACAAAAACTGCTACCTACCTGACTACAGCTGCCACTTTAAAGGTGAAATACAAATGTAAACAAATCTACACCAAGTCTCTTCTATATTGAGGACCAAGAGTAGATAGTGGCGCTAAACATATATCAAATACATGTGTAACCCTAAAAATAAAAAATATATAAATATAAAAATAAAAAATATTAAATATATAAAAATATATCACCAAGTGTAAAGTGAAACAAATATAACATGTGAATGAAAACAAATTATATAAATCGATCACAAATAATAAGTGCACAACAAATCTGTGTATAATAGTCAGTATAACACTGATTTCTGCAAAAACAATTAGTGAAAATATAAGTCGCATAAAAGTCCATGCAGTTTTTTCACACGATGTGCAAATAAACGTGAAAAACTCTTCCTTTGATCTTTCACCACACCACTGTGATCCGTGCTTCCACTCCCCAAAAGAAACGCACTCACCGCATCTATTGCCCGCACTCTCGTGACAGGCTAATAAACTTTTGGATTCCACCCAAGAAAGTAAATGATCAATCCTAAATCCATCTATGTCCGGATCTCTCCATATGTGAAAATAAAAGGATTGCTCCAATAGTGTAAAAACGTTTAAATTTTATTCACACCACACTAAAAAATCCCTCCAATAGTCACACTCACATTTGATACAGTTCAAGCCAGCATAAGTAAGTTATACCACAGCACAGCACGCTTCACTCCAAATGTACACACAGTAAGAACGTTTGCAGTCACGGCGGACTCGAGGTGTGTACAGGCAGTAACCGATGTTGCTCACCCCCTCCTTCCTGCTCGTGCTCCAAACCAGGATCGATTTTCTCCAAGGGACTCCTCACATTAACGTGTAACTAGATTAATTGCCGCTCAGCCACGCCCCCGACATGTTTCGTCATCAGGACTTAATCATAGGGTTGGCTGAGCGGCATGGCAATCAATCAATTTATATCCTGTCCGTGGCGGCCATACTGCGCATGCGCGATCCCTCTATGCCCGCGCATGCGCTCAACACACGTTGCGCCTGCGCACTCCTCGTGTCCCCGTTCATGCAGTATACAGTCATTTTAAATGGGGCGCCCTTCGGCACAACCATAACCATAATTATAAAAATAATTATTTTTGGTTCGGAGGACAATTCTTTTCCCAACAGGTTGGCGTGGCAATGGGAGCAAAATATGCTCCCAGCCTCGCCAACCTGTTCATGGCAGAATGGGAGGATAAACAAATTTTTAGCAATCAGTCGCCACAATTGATATTTTATCGCAGATTTATAGATGACCTCCTATTTATTTGGGAGGGCTCTAGGGAGTCGGTAGTAGGATTTTTGGAGTCACTGAATCGCAATGAAAGAAACATAAGGCTGGATTACCAAATAAGTGAGGAGTCGGTAAATTTCTTGGATGTCACAATAAATAAGAACTCTAATACCCTTAGTACAAAGGTGTATTTTAAAGTAACAGATCGTAACAGTTACTTATCCATCAGGAGTGGTCATCACCCTGCATGGATAAGGAATATACCTAAAGGGCAGATTTTACGGGTTCGGCGTAACTGCACAGAGCTGGATGATTTTCTTACACAAGCTGATGTGTTAAAACAAAAGTTCGTTCAGAAAGGTTATGATGGGTACGCTATGGATGAAATAATCAGTAATATTGCAAAAATACCGAGAACGGAGTGTTTTAAGAAAAAAGAAATACAGCCTGCTCCCAATCAACATCAGGTTGGCTTTATATCAAGTTTTCACTGCCAATACAAGGAGATTGAGAGCATATACAGAAAACACTGGCATATCCTCTGTAGGGATAGGCACCTGAAGGAAATTCTTCCTCAACAACCAAAGTTCATATATAGGAAGGCACCAAGCTTTGGTGATCAGGTTGTCAAAAAGATTCTGGATCCCCCAGGGGAAGGAAGGCTGAAAATAGACTTAAAAGGTTTTTTCTGTTGTAGAAAGTGTGTGTGCTGCCGAACAGTTAAAATACAGAACAGGGGAGTGACGGAGGTAACCAATAACGACAACGAAACGTTCTCTATCAAAGAATTTATAACCTGCAATACGCCCTTCGTTGTATATTTAATGTGGTGCCCTTGTGGCTTATTTTATATTGGGAGAACCAAAAGATTATTAAGAAGTCGTATAGCAGAACATCTGGCCAATATACGCAAGGGTTTTAGGTACCACAGTGTATCCCTTCATTTCAAAGAAAAACATCAACAGGACCCTAGCCTCTTACAATTTGTTGGAATTGATGTGGTACACCCGGCCTGGAGGGGTTCCAATAGAGTGAGGGATCTGTCGCAGAGGGAAACTAGGTGGATCTTTCTTTTTAAGTGTTTAACGCCTAGAGGGTTAAACATTGAGCTAGACCTAAATTGTTTCATTAATAATTTCTGAGATTGAATTCTAATTCATGTATGAGTGAATGATGATAGAGGGGGGAACCAATAAGGTACCCACTTCGTTTTATATCTCCCAGTTTCACTCAAAATATATATATTTTTAATATTTTTAATATTTTTTAATATTTTTAATGTTCTTAATATCTTTAATATTAATCTTTTTAATATCTCTAATATTTCTATTGTAGATTATTGATTATTAATAATGAAGATTATATTATTATGATGTTTAGCCCAGTCATTGTTTTAGCCATATTTTGATAAGATGGCTTATATTTATATTCCATTGATATATGTGTTGAGATACTTTTAGGGTTTTGAGTCATTAAATACATTTTTAGAAGATTTTAAATAATATTTGGATGAGATATTTTAAGTATAATTTAAATTCATATTGCACTTTATATTTTACATATATGGCTCATATAAAATACTATTATCTGTATGCGCATCATAGTGACCGGCAGATTTAAAGTTAATTTATGCAGCATTACGCCCATTAAGATGAAGGTGCAACCATAGGCATTTGTTGTTGGGTGATAATGATTGCCAAGTAGTGTTAAGATCCTGTGCCGAAGGGCGCCCCATTTAAAATGACTGTATACTGCATGAACGGGGACACGAGGAGTGCGCAGGCGCAACGTGTGTTGAGCGCATGCGCGGGCATAGAGGGATCGCGCATGTGCAGTATGGCCGCCACGGACAGGATATAAATTGATTGATTGCCATGCCGCTCAGCCAACCCTATGATTAAGTCCTGATGACGAAACATGTCGGGGGCGTGGCTGAGCGGCAATTAATCTAGTTACACGTTAATGTGAGGAGTCCCTTGGAGAAAATCGATCCTGGTTTGGAGCACGAGCAGGAAGGAGGGGGTGAGCAACATCGGTTACTGCCTGTACACACCTCGAGTCCGCCGTGACTGCAAACGTTCTTACTGTGTGTACATTTGGAGTGAAGCGTGCTGTGCTGTGGTATAACTTACTTATGCTGGCTTGAACTGTATCAAATGTGAGTGTGACTATTGGAGGGATTTTTTAGTGTGGTGTGAATAAAATTTAAACGTTTTTACACTATTGGAGCAATCCTTTTATTTTCACATATGGAGAGATCCGGACATAGATGGATTTAGGATTGATCATTTACTTTCTTGGGTGGAATCCAAAAGTTTATTAGCCTGTCACGAGAGTGCGGGCAATAGATGCGGTGAGTGCGTTTCTTTTGGGGAAGTGGAAGCACGGATCACAGTGGTGTGGTGAAAGATCAAAGGAAGAGTTTTTCACGTTTATTTGCACATCGTGTGAAAAAACTGCATGGACTTTTATGCGACTTATATTTTCACTAATTGTTTTTGCAGAAATCAGTGTTATACTGACTATTATACACAGATTTGTTGTGCACTTATTATTTGTGATCGATTTATATAATTTGTTTTCATTCACATGTTATATTTGTTTCACTTTACACTTGGTGATATATTTTTTATATAATATATTTATATATTTTTTTATTTTTATTATTTAATATTTTTTATTATATATATATTTTTTTTTTTAGGGTTACACATGTATTTGATATATGTTTAGCGCCACTATCTACTCTTGGTCCTCAATATAGAAGAGACTTGGTGTAGATTTGTTAACAAATGTTTCTTGTCGGGCTTTCCGATCGTGTGTGCACAAGTCCATCGGACAATAGTCCACGCATTCTCGGAATCAAGTACGAGCTGGAAGTGCTCGGTCTTGTAAAACTAGCGTTCGTAATGGAGATATCACGTACGTCTTGTACGTCACTACGTTTGTAATTGTTGGCCAACATTTGTGTGACCATGTGTATGCAAGACAAGTTTGAGCCAACATCCTTCAAACAAAAATCCACGGTTTTGTTGTTGGAAAGTCTGATCGTGTTTACGGGGCATAATAATTACCAAATCAGGAGCAAAATCCTTTTAGGTGTGTTGAAAAGGGTCGAATCTCGCTCAACATGTGAGAGATTGACAATGCTCACCTCTCCTAGGGGGACATGGTAACATTAGGAACAAGAATGTTTGGCAATTCTAGATGTAGAATATTGGGGAGGATGACCACCAGCACAGTAAGTAAATCAAGCTGAGCTAAGAAGGTGCAGTACTAAAAAAGGGGGGAAATTTGGGAAATTGGGACTTTAAATGAAGCCATGACTGGGTAAAGCCATGTGCCTCCATCCCTGTCATTTGAGAACAAAAGCACCATTGCGGCAAGGGGCAGCAGTGGTGCACACAACAAGGTGGGACTTTAAATGAAGCTAAGGATGACAAAAATGAATAGAATGGTGGAGAATAAATAATTTAATGATGCATAAAAAACACGTTTACATACAATTCATTCCATGTACACAGAAATGCACCCATACTATGGTGCCAATTTGTAACCTGGTAATCATTGGTAATAACAAGTTTACAGCCATTTAATATTTGGGATAAGATAAAGGGAGCCACCATATTCATAATTGGATATATATGTTAAAATAATAACATCTGCACTGTCAATAGGCTTAAGAACCCTATCAAGTTGAAAAGGTATGGACACATATCATGGTGGTTGTGTAGCTCGTACACCAGGTCTGATAGCTCGACGCGTTTCGCGGCTTAAAACCACTCTTCAGGAGCAGACATGTAGGATATCTGTAATGGGAGGAAAATTGAACTACGTAAGTTCACTATGTCAAAGCATGGGAGGATGGATAAAACCCCCCAAAACCGTATAAGTCAAGATGGCTTACGAATATGTGTGCACTGGTAGGCATGGTGTCATGGACCTTAAAACCGTATATAAGTCAAGATGGCTTACGAATATGTGTGCACTGGTAGGCATGGTGTCATGGACCTTAGGCCACCCGAGAGCATCGGTGTCGGGAGCCGAGAGGGCTGAGAGTAATGCCGCGTACACACGATCGGATTTTCCGATGACAAATGTTGTGTATGCAAGACAAGTGTTGGATGTGAGCTTGTTGGCTGAAAGTCCGACCGTGTGTATGCTCCATCGAACATTTGTTGTCGGACTTTCTGCCAGCAAATGTTGGCTAGCAGGTTCTCAAATTTTCCGCCAACAAATGTTTCTTGTCGGGCTTTCCGATCGTGTGTGCACAAGTCCATCGGACAATAGTCCACGCATTCTCGGAATCAAGTACGAGCTGGAAGCGCTCGGTCTTGTAAAACTAGCGTTCGTAATGGAGATATCACGTACGTCTTGTACGTCACTACGTTTGTAATTGTTGGCCAACATTTGTGTGACCATGTGTATGCAAGACAAGTTTGAGCCAACATCCTTCAAACAAAAATCCACGGTTTTGTTGTTGGAAAGTCTGATCGTGTTTACGGGGCATAATAATTACCAAATCAGAAGCAAAATCCTTTTAGGTGTGTTGAAAAGGGTCGAATCTCGCTCAACATGTGAGAGATTGACAATGCTCACCTCTCCTAGGGGGACATGGCAACATTAGGAACAAGAATGTTTGGCAATTCTAGATGTAGAATATTGGGGAGGATGACCACCAGCACAGTAAGTAAATCAAGCTGAGCTAAGAAGGTGCAGTACTAAAAAAAGGG
This sequence comes from Lithobates sylvaticus, assembly GCA_028564925.1. Taxonomy (NCBI): domain Eukaryota; kingdom Metazoa; phylum Chordata; class Amphibia; order Anura; family Ranidae; genus Lithobates; species Lithobates sylvaticus. The sequence continues at coordinate 575,653,990 of CM053027.1, forward strand.
GGGAAATTTGGGAAATTGGGACTTTAAATGAAGCCATGACTGGGTAAAGCCATGTGCCTCCATCCCTGTCATTTGAGAACAAAAGCACCATTGCGGCAAGGGGCAGCAGTGGTGCGCACAACAAGGTGGGACTTTAAATGAAGCTAAGGATGACAAAAATGAATAGAATGGTGGAGAATAAATAATTTAATGATGCATAAAAAACACGTTTACATACAATTCATTCCATGTACACAGAAATGCACCCATACTATGGTGCCAATTTGTAACCTGGTAATCATTGGTAATAACAAGTTTACAGCCATTTAATATTTGGGATAAGATAAAGGGAGCCACCATATTCATAATTGGATATATATGTTAAAATAATAACATCTGCACTGTCAATAGGCTTAAGAACCCTATCAAGTTGAAAAGGTATGGACACATATCATGGTGGTTGTGTAGCTCGTACACCAGGTCTGATAGCTCGACGCGTTTCGCGGCTTAAAAACCACTCTTCAGGAGCAGACATGTAGGATATCTGTAATGGGAGGAAAATTGAACTACGTAAGTTCACTATGTCAAAGCATGGGAGGATGGATAAAACCCCCCAAAACCGTATAAGTCAAGATGGCTTACGAATATGTGTGCACTGGTAGGCATGGTGTCATGGACCTTAGGCCACCCGAGAGCATCGGTGTCGGGAGCCGAGAGGGCGTGTATAGGGCGGCAATCATCACAGGCGGACGTCCAGGCGGTCCCCCAGCCTCCCGAGCACCCCTAGTATAAGTATAAGGAAAATAGAAGGTGCAGTGTCTATAGCATTTACTGTTCCTGTGTATAGATAGGCTATACAGTCAACATGTAAACTAACTGATGATCATCCACTAACAAGAAGCTTTTACCACAGCCAAGCCAATACTGAACTTAGAAATGAGAACATCTAAAGAAAATGAGTGTTGTCTGCTAAGCTTGGCGTTTTGTTGACATATTGGTCAGCTAGTTGCACAAAGGCTACTCGCAGGAAACCTATAAGGAGGTTTTTTTATACTATGAGTAACCATGAGCTCTGCTGATTTAAAAGTGATTGCCTACAAGGTGCAGGCAGGGAAAGTAGAAATATCAGATATGACCCCATGAGAAGATCTTATGCCCCGTACACACGATCGGACTTTCTGACAACAAAACCGTGGAATTTTGTTCAAAGGTTGTTGGCTCCAACTTGTCTTGCATACACACGGTCACACAAATGTTGGCCAACAATTACGAACATGGGAACGTGGTGACGTACAAGAAGTATGACGAGCCGAGAAAAAGGAAGTTCAATAGTCAGTGCGGCTCCTTCTGCTTGATTCCGAGCATGCGTGAACTTTTGTGCGTCAGACTTGTGTACACACGATCGGAAATTCCGACAACAATGTTTTGTTGGTGGAAAATTTGAAAATCTGCTAGCCAACATTTGTTGGTGGAAAGTCCGACAACAAATGTTCGATGGAGCATACACACGGCCGGACTTTCAGCCAACAAATTCACATCCAACATTTGTTGTCGGAAAATCCAATCGTGTGTATGGGGCATTAGGGTCTGGAAGAGGCAGAGTGTTCCCCACATGTTAAAGCAGATCTTGCTCCTAAAATGCAAGGTGCACATTTTAAGCAGGCTTCCCCTCCCCTTGCTGAAAAGTAACATAAACATAAAAAAAAAAAAACTATAGGGGCAAGAAATTTACATAGTATACTTCTCCTTCTCCTAGCTTCTGCCTAGGAGCCTAGGCAAGGATGAAAGCTGGTGAATGTACAATACTCCATACTTTGCTGCACTATGTTGTAGCGTATTCTTGTAAGATTTGGAGTGCTCACCATTGCCCCGGGATCTTGACAGCAAGAAGATAACTTCCTCCTCTACACTACAGAAGCTGGAGGGAAGGTATCTCTTGTAAACACCAAATAGGTAAGAGCATGAGAAGTAGAAAGAGAAATGAAGGAGCAAAACCAAGCCTTATACCTGTCCCGCATCTGACTCGTGCCAGTTCCCCTTGGTTGTTAAAGAAAACGTCATGACAGCTGACAATCCTAACTAGGCCATAGTAAGGCCATACCACTGTTGCAAATATGGATCCCCTAGTATTTAAAAGTGCAGGTTCAGGGGCAGTCATTTTGATCTTTGCTTCACTACCTAGTGAGTCACTAACCTTGAACAAGAGAGTCGGAAAACTTTAAACTCCTTTTTCACATACGTCTTTCAGGTCAGTAACTTGCTTGGAAATAGGGCCATGATCAGTATGATAGCTTTTAAACTGCATCTTTAAAAACCAAGTACGCATCGGCAGCTCCCATACTTCACAGGTTTCCTTTATTCTACTTCCAGAAAAGACTGTAGCTGCATATACTTGCTTCTGGCCATGCGGTAGTCTGATAAGAATCCGACCTCCTCTGTCAAATACACTTCTTTGATATAGTCCCTGCATCTCCAATAAAAAAATAAAAAAAAACCTGCCACTGTATCTAGAATTTTCGGGGCTCGTGATCAAACACTGCGTGTATTGTGGAGTCTGAGAATTTCCAATATAAAAGTGTCAGGGGGCATCTGCATGGATCATTCATTTATACAAAAAGACATACGATAACCAATAGCACAAAAATAAAACACAGATGAACTTAAAAAAAAAAAAATAAGCCTTTTATTTGGCAACTGGCTGCAAAAAGACATTTTCTGTATCAGCAAGAGACATTCAAGACTTACAGCTTTTTAAAAAGAAATTCAATGATGGGGGCAAAAACACCCAACAAACTGTTGGTAAGAACTGCAGGCACTTAGAGATGCCTTCACAAGTCCACAGCAGCCTCCAATACCTTGGCTTTATGGCTATAGTTATATAGCTATAGTATAACTACAGGCAAAACCTTTTTTTTTTTTCGTTTTGAATAGAGTGGAGGTGGATTAGAACATCTGTCAGTTTTTATTGCTGTCTGTGTCCCAATTAAAGTAGATGAAAACCTGCCTTTTTTTTTTTTTAATAAAGCCTTCTACCTGGTACAGTAGAGGATGTCAAATCATCTGTGCCCAGTCTTGCCACAAAGAGTTATTCCAGCTCTGAGCAATCCTCTTGTTTTTTTTTTAGTAAGATAAAAAAGGACACACAGATAAATGTGTGTCACCACTTCCCCCACTGCTGTGACTGACATCTGATTTCTTTATCTCATAAACGAGCATGAGAGCAGAGAGTGTCTACGATTCCAGCTTCACATCCCTCCTACATTTCTTCTCCAGCTCTCCCAGGATTGGCTGCTCCCCACCTCAGCATGATTGGGCCTGCTGAAGTCATGTGGTGCCTTTCCTGAGTTTTGATTGAATGTTACTCATCATGGGGCGTGTGTCAGAAACCATGAAATCAGGCCAAGACAGAAGTACAGTTAAATCACACTTGTTAAATAATAAAGGTAAAAAGAACAAACATAGTCAAAACATAGCCAAAGTTCAGTAACCGTAACGGATAGTCAGCCAAGCCAGAAGTCAGGGATCAATATAGTGGAACAGCAAGCAGGATCTGGAGCCAGAAGGGATGTCAGCAAAGCATGTTGATGTTAACCAATGCAAAGGCAGAGATCCTCTGGACTGGACAGCTTACGTAGTCAGGACTGACGTGCAGGATATCATCAACAGCTGAGTAACTGGGAAGAGATAGGAGCTGGCAATTAGCCGACAGCTGAGTGGCCAGCTCAGAGAAGGAAGGGGCGGAGCCCAGCACCGTCAGCGTGATCCTCAAGATCAGCAGAAGATCAGTGTGACTGAGGAGGATATTCATGGTGCAGTCAGCATCCAGAGCCAGCAGAAAGAGTAGGAGAGTGTAGAGGTGGGCAGGGAGTCTTGTGACATCACAACTCCACCCACCAAGCTCTGGCAAAGAGACCCACCCACCGATTCCAGACTTTTGTGGTGCTCCTACTGCTGAAGGGGTGACATTTGCAAGGTAGGGATACATGCAGGAGGCATGCATGTATATATAAATTAATACTGTGCCATTCATTTATACTGTGTGAGTGGTGGGTTTACATCCACTTTAAGGAGATTCAACCTCTCTAATTGTCCTGTTTACCATTATCATTAAAAGTGAAAGTAAAATAAAATCCCCAAATTTTGGGTTGTCCCCAGAAAAGTAATAGAGGGAAAATGTTCCAATGGGGACACTAGTTCTGGTAAGCTGGGGGTCCCCAATGATTTCCCTTAATTTGCAGGGATTTCTTCTCACTTCCTGTTTGGCTATGGGACAGGAAGTGAAGGGAAATCTCCGCAATGGGACAGAGATGGCAAGAAAAAAAAATCTCACATGGGTTACTACCCTCCATTACTCTATCCAAAATGAAAAAAAAAAGTAGCCTATAGTTCTACTTTAAGTGCTGGGCTGTTCTGACCCCTTCTTCTATTCTGTAAAGTCCCTGTGGCCATGACCATCATAGTGATGGGCCGATAATAATACATAAAAGTGGGAGGTTGTGGGTGGGGTCCTGTACAAATCATTAGTAAGATCTCATCTAGAATATGCAGTTCAGTTTTGGGCACCAGTTCACAAAAAGGATATCGGGGAACTGGAGAAAGTGCAGAGAAGGGCAACCAAACTGATAAGAGGCATGGAGGAGCTCAGCTATGAGGAACAATTAGCTGAACAGATTTGATTCTCTCTTGATTAGAGGAGATTAAGGGGGGATATAATCAACATGTATAAATGCATAAGAAGTCCATATAGTGAACTTAGTATAGAGTTATTCCCTTACAGGTCATCACAGAGGACAAGGGGGCACTCTTTACGTCTGGAGGAAAATAGATTTAATCGTCAAAGGCTTCTTCACAGTAAAATGTGGAAAAGACTCCCTCAAGAGCTGTTTTTTGCCAATTCAGTAGGTTGTTTTTAAAAAAGCCTGGCTTCTTCCCTAACAGCACATAATATAACTGGATACTATTTATAGGTAAAGTTGATCCAGGGAATATCGGATTGCCTCTTGGGGAATCAGGAAAGAATTTGTTTTCCCCAATGGAGAAAATTGGATAATGCTTTATTGTTTTTTTTTTTTTTTGCCCTCCTCTGAATCAACTGTGGGTATAGGATTGAGTATATGGAGGTTTTCGATTTGTGTGTGTGTGTTTTTTTTTGTGGGTTGAACTGGATGGACTTTTTTCAACCAGATTAACTATGATGTAACAATGTAACTTTGTCTGTCAAAACAGCTTAGCCTTTGACTATACCAGCAGGGTTTTTTAAAAGCTGTTGCAGGTGTGTACAACTTTAGCTTACGACACTTCATACCTGAGTCATTCCTTACCCCGCAGCACATGTAAACAGTGGGATGCTAGTGATGTCAGGGTCTTTATATGAATGTAATGTCATTGGCAAAATATGGGCATGTGTCCATATAAGGGCACTGACTTCACCAGCATCCCATCCCTTTGTTTATGTGTGCTGCAGGGCAGAGAATGACCCGGCCCATGGCTAACTGGAGTGAAAAAAAACATGACTTGGCAGTTCAGATAAAGATGACCTCAGAGAATGCCCAAGCTCATCTCTACTTGCGTGTAAAATTCAGATTGGTTAAAAGGCCAGTTCTGCCCTTGCTATGAGAGAAGCCCCTTGGGTAAGGTTATATTAGGAAGGAAGATAGCTTTCTTGGTTAGTTTCCTTTAGGGGAGTGTTTAATGTTTTTTCCCCTGCCCCAACATGTAGGCAGAGAGCCTTTATCATGTAGCTTCCCCTTAGGGGGAAAGCCTGAAGCAGTAGGACTGTATGTATTTTACGGGACTAGCTGCATTTCACTGGATTGGGTTTTGGGATTCTGGGACACCCACTGTACAGGGATAGCTGAAGTATGTAAATATATCTGCTTCTATTGACTCAGCAAACTATTAAAAAGCATTCCAGATGTGGACTTCTTTCTTCTAACCTTTAAATGGGGTTGCCTCCTAGAATGAAACTTGTACCCAAGGTCTAGGGCGGGGTTCATTGGCGTGAGGCCTGAAACAGGAATGCAGAGGCACCAGTTAAGCCAGGACAGGTCACCATGTGCAATAAAGAGTTATGCCGCGTACACACGGTCGGATTTTTTTTGTTGGATGTGAGCTTGTTGGCTGAAAGTCTGACCATGTGTATGCTCCATCAAACATTTGTTGGCAGACTTTCTGCCAGCAAATGTTGGCTAGCAGGTTCTCAAATTTTCCACCAAAAAAACGTTGTTGTCGGACTTTCCTATCGTGTGTACACAAGTCCGTTGCAAAAAACGTTCACACATGCTCGGAATCAAGTACGAGCTGGAAGCCCTGGGTCTTGTAAAACTAGCGTTCGTAATGGAGATATCACATGACTATTGAACTTCCTTTTTATCGGCTCGTCGTACGTCTTGTACGTCACCACGTTCCCGCGTTCGTAATTGTTGGCCAACATTTGTGTGACCGTGTGTATGAAAGACAAGTTGGAGCCAACAACCTTCGAACAAAAATCCACGGTTTTGTTGTTGGAAAGTCCGATCGTGTGTACGGAGCATAAGACATGCCCATGGTACAGTGCAAATACAAGGTTACAGCCCCTGGGTCCTGGGAGAAATGGGTTATAGAACGGATGCACTTCCCTGCTACACAACAGCAATAAATTGATTGTACTTTTTTGAGGAGTGTTTGAAAAGATATTGGTTATAAGTGACATTTCCCTTAAAAAGGGATTATTGTAATACTTTCTAGGTATCCATGGAAATTAATGGTCGATTGGCTGTGTCAGTCTCTGAATTATTCCATCTGTAGTTCAGATTTAGCGGAGCAAATAAAGATGTTTTAATTGGGTGATGAAATGTAAATTGCAAACAATAAAATAATGAGGGGCTGCTTTTTGTTCAATATTCCAGCAGTCTTCAGCAGGGGAGATTATTTTTCCAAATCCCTGGGTAGCTTCAGAAAATCAATATTTATGCTGTCACTAAATACTGATCAGACACTTAGTAATTGTTTTCTGTCAAGTCCTTGGCTTGTCTGCTTTTTCACGTCTTTCTTTTCATTCTTCTAACTCATTTTAGATTTCAGAAGCGATCGTTTATTTGACATAATTTCTGAACCATCCTTTTTCTCAAGTATCCATTTAAGGCAGTTAAAGTAGGTGCAAACCCAAGCACTAAAATCTCATACAACTTGTATTTTGAAAAGTAATTTTGCAGCTTTCGTTAAAATAATACCTAGGGATCTTGCCATGTAGGTCCCTGTTCTAGGCACTTCCAGTTATTAGGTGGCATCACTCTGGCTGCTCTATCACCCAGTTGTGCTCTGTGTTTCCATCTTGTTACACGGGCTTCCAATGCAGACTACAAGTGGTCGTTACACAGGTATGTTCACATCAGGAAACTCTGAAAAATGCCATCTAGCAATCACTCTAATGCCCCGTACACACGGTCAGAAATTCCGACCACAAAATCCGTCAGATTTTTTCCGACGGATTTTGTCCGACACTGGTGTTGCATACACACCGTCGGACAAAGTTGTCGGAAAATCCGATCATTCTGAACGCGGTGACGTTCGTTGCGTACGACGGGACTACGTAGAGGCTAGTAGCCAATAGCTTTGGTCTTGTAATGTGATCTGAGCATGCGTGGCACTTTGTCCGTTGAAATCCGCTACACAAGATCGGAAAAAGTCGGAGAGGACTTTGTTGTCGGAAAATTTGAGAGCAGAATCTCAAACTTTTTCCGTCAGAAATTCTGACGGAAAAAGTCCGATGGAGCCCACACACGGTCGGAATTTCCGACAACATGGTTCGATAGGACATTTTCCGTCGGAAAATCCGATCGTGTGTACGGGGCATTATGCATGTAGGCTGGAAGTGGCTGGAAGGGATTAGCAGCACTGGATGCAACAAAGGCAATTGTTTATGAACCACACTGACCTGCCAGACTAAAGGTTATGCCGCGTACAGACGGTCGGATTTTCCGACAACAAATGTTCGATATGAGATGTTTTTGTCAGAAATTCAGACCGTGTGTAGGCTCCATCGGAAATTCCGATCGTGTGTACACAATTCCGACGCACAAAGTTCCACGCATGCTCGGAATCAAGCAGAAGAGCCGCACTGGCTATTGAACTTGATCTTTCTCGGCTTGTCGTACGTAATGTACGTCACCGCGTTTTTGGAGATCTGAATTTCCGACAAGATTTGTGTGACCATGTGTATGCAAGACAAGTTTGAGCCAACATCCGTCGGAAAAAAAAACATGTATTTTGTTGTCGGAATGTGCAATCGTGTGTACGCGGCATTAGAGTTATGGTTCAAGTCTGATACTCCGACTTCAAAAAGAATTATGCTTGTTTTGCCTGGGGAGGCAAAGTTTCTAACATGTAGATATAGAAAAATATATAGAAAAACAGGAGTGTGCAATGAATTTAAAGGCTAAGTCCACTATAATGTGCAATTATTATTTTTTTTCATAGGTTTCTGAAAATAATTGCACCCATGATAAGTTGATCACGGGTGCTATGCCTGGCTCCTGCAGACTCTTCGTCTAGCTCTGTCTGTACCGAGGTATGGGCTTTTCATTGGAGTTGTCAATGGACTAGGAGTGTGACAATTACTGTGCTTGTGTTCCATTGAGAACTACAAGTCCGTCTGTTGATGGTGACAACTCACTGGGGACAGGATGATTATGCAAACTGCAGGAAATACTCATCTGACTCCACGTGGTGTTCATCACTGATGAAGATGATACAGAATGTCACTTGTTGCTAATATGGCCAGCCAGGTAATGATGCATGGAACCAGGGGAGATTTCCTGTTATCCGTATATTGATCCTATCCCTGGCAAGATGTCACCAGGAACAGGATCACTAGCATGAAATCAGCCTTAACATATATGTTAGTGATATTGATTGTAGCTCTGATTGTATCACTATTATACTGATTGTGACTCTTCAGAGAACTTTCTTTCCCAGTCTGACTGACACCAATGCAAGAACAGTTGACAATTCTGCTGACAAGAATTCAACTTAGCTGAAAATGGTCTCCCTGACTACCAACGCATCAGGGTTTTTTTTTTACTTCTCACTTACCACCAACCTCATATAGTTGGTAGTCAGTAGGAAGGAGAATTCTCCCTCACATTGGTGATCAATGTGCCGAATAATGTTGGTGATCGATGGAAACAATTATCCCTCTAATGCCGCGTACACACGGTCGGAATTCTCGTCGGAAAAAGCTCTGATGGTTTTCCCGTCGGAATTCCGACGGAATTTCGCTCAAACTGTCTTGCCTACACACGGTCACACCAAATTCCGACGGTCAGTAACACAGCGGCATAAAACACGTTTGACAGCACTATAAAAGGGAAGTTTAATGCTTCCGAGCATGCGTCAAATCCGATAGAAAGGTTTTCTGTCGGAAAAATTGAGAACAGGTTCTCAATCCAAAGTCCGTTGGAAATTCCGACAGAAAAAGACCGATGGGCATACACACGGTCGGAAAATCCATTGAAAAGCTCCCATCGGACTGTTTCCATTGGAAATTCCGACCGTGTGTAGGCATTAGGCATTTTTTACTCCTACTGACTATGATATAGGGGGACATTGTTCTACCCACACACCATCAGTGTAATGAGGCATTTTAGTTCATGCTGACCACCAATGTAAGGGGATGTTCTTTCTCCTCCTGACCATCAATGTAAGGGGACATTCTTCCTCCTACTGACCTACAACATAAGGGAAAAAATTCTTCCTCCTACTGACCACCAACTTAAGGGAACATTGTTCCTCCTACTTACCACTATGGTAAGGAGACATTCTTCTTCCTACTGACCACCAACTTAAGGGAACATTGTTCCTCCTACTTACCACTATGGTAAGGAGACATTCTTCTTCCTACTGACCACCAACTTAAGGGAACATTGTTCCTCCTACTTACCACTATGGTAAGGAGACATTCTTCCTCCTACTGACCATCAATGTAAAAGAACATTCTTGCTTGTACTGACCACCAACGTAAGAGAACATTGTTCCTCCTACTGACCACCAAACTTCCTTCTACTGGCTAACAATGTAAGAAGATATTCTTCCTTCTACCGACCACCAATATAATAAGACATTCTTAATCCTACTGACAATGGATGTAAATGTGACATTCTTCCCCACACTATAAATGTAAAGAAACATTTTTCGTTCTTCTGGCCACCAGTAAAACTGGACATTAACCGCTTGCTGACCGCCTTCCACAGATGTACTGTATCTGTACGTCGGTCCACGCATGAGATAATGTGGGCACGTGCTAACGGGTCCAGCAGACTCGATGTCCGTCGGCCACCCGCGATCGCAGTACAGAGAGGCAGAACGGGGATCTGCCTATGTAAACAAGGTGGATCCCCGTTCTGACAGGGGACTACTCAGAGATCTGCTGTTCCTAGTGATCAGGAACAGCAATCTCTGTGTTGTCCCAGTGAGCCCATCCTTCACACAGTTAGAACACACCCAGGGAACACTGTAACCCCTTGATCGCCCCCTAGTGTTAACCCCTTTCTTGCCAGTGTTATTTATACATTGATCAGTGCATTTTTTAAGCACTAATCACTGTATTAGTGTCACTGGTCCCCAAAAAGTGTCACTTAGGGTCAGATTTGTCCACCGCAATGTCACAGTCCCACTAAAAAACGCAGATCGCTGCCATTACCAGTAAAAACAATAAAAAAAAAAAAAAGTCCCTAAATCTATCCCCTATTTTATACACGCTATAACTTTTGTGCAAACCACACTATATATGCTTATTGGGATTTTTTACCAAAAATATGTAGCAGAATACAAGTTGGCCTAAACTGATAAAGAAATTAGATTTTTTTTTTTTTTTTTTGGATGTGTATTATAGCAGAAAGTAAAAATGTTGTTTTGTTGTTCCACCAAGAACCTGCTCACAGCAAGTACCCGGAAGGGGTGACGGGTTCTACCTCCTACTGATGCCATGCTCTACTACTCCATAAATAGCCTGCATGTTTATGACAGTGTTTGAACCTTGAGCTCCTCTCTTTCTTTTTTTTTCTTGTTATCACTTTGTATATCTAACCTGTTGCATTAATTGTAACCTACTTTGTACTGTACATTGTGAAAATCAATAAAAATTTTGGTTAAAAAAAAAAAAAAAAAAATTTTTTTTTTTTTTTTTTTTTAATTGTCTCTCTCTTTTTGTTTATAGTGCAAAAAATAACTCGTGGGAAAAAAAGGGCATTCATTTTGTTTGGGTACAATGTCGCATGCCCGCGCAATTGTCAGTTAAAGCGACGGGGTGCCGTATCGCAAAAAATGGCCTGGTCATTAAGGGGTTAAATCCTTCCGAGGCTGAAGTGGTTGAACACAAAATGTGTCATGATAGAAATGAATATATGATGTAGGTTAGGATCTGTGCCACATGACTGTGGTAATTAGGGTGTTGTTCAATGGTTCAGTTTTTTTTCCTTTATGTTTGATGAGGGGTCCCATAAAAACTTACATTAGGATCCATGAATTGACAAGCATCATAGGAGCGTCACTAGATGGCATGATGGAATTTTCAAGGTACGTATGAGTTTTGTTTTTCTCCCTCGCTTGTCTTTGTCTTTCTCCAGAACAGAAATTCCCTTGGGTAGCTGGTTGATTGACTAATGTGATTTACAAAACACTTGCTTTTGCTAATTGCATCATAAAGGTTAATGCTGCTTTAAAGACGAAATGACCTTAAAATAATGTCATCATTGTTCCACGCACCCATAGCGTGAGATTTGATTAATGTCATCACTTTGTTGTATTAATAGATGCACTCGTATCAAGGAATCACAAGTTTCCATAGCATCAAATGAGAAAAGAAAGATCCATGTTCCATCAGATATTTAATTTGCAAATATTTAATGTTTGGTAGAAGTGTTAGTAGTGGTCAATGTGAGGGTCAATCTAATGTAGCTGGCCAGCTGGAACATACTGCAGAACTAAGAACCCCTGTTGTAATGCAATGTTAGATAGATTTGCATTTTTGCATACAGAAGTATGTAAAAGATTAAAAGAAACAAATAAATACATAAGTAAATAAATAGACTAAATGTTTACAGTGACAGTGTCTTGGAAGCTCACCCCCTGATCCTAGTCAACATTGCCGCACTCCCCTGCAGTACCATTCCTTAACCTCCCTGGAGGTATGATTCTGTCTGGAATTTTGTGCTTAAGGCCCCTTTCACACGGAAGGCCCGTTCAGATCCGCCTGTCAGTTTTGACGGCGGATCTGAACGGGCGCTCCATGTTACTCTATGGAGCGTCGGATGTCAGCGGAGACATGTCCGCTGACATCCGATCCGGTCCGATCCGCCAAAAGCAGACGTATGGACCACACGTCCAGATCCGTCGGATCGGGTGAGATCGGGTGAGATCGGGTGAAAACGGACACACTGTCCGTTTTCATCCGATCTCTCCATAGAGATCAGCGGCGCTCGCAAGCCCCTCCCCGCTCAGTGAGCGGAGAGAGGCTTGTCATCCGCCGGCTCAGCGGAGATCAACGGACAGATCTCCCGCTGAGCCGGCGGACAGAGGCGGGCTCCGTGCAAGCGGAGTCCGCCTCGTCTGAAAGGGGCCTTAAGCAGTACAATTATTTTGCATAGAAATTTGGTGTTTTATATTGTAGGCCTGCAAGTCTTATGAATAACTCACTTAAATCTGTCCAAACCAGAGTCTAGTAGACATCCCGGGTATGATAAAGTTTGAAACACAAAATCATAAATTATAATAAAATAAAAATATATATATAAAAATTATTAAATAATGTAATCAAATCAAAAACACTAAAATGTGCTCAGTTGCAGAATAGTCGCTGTCATTAAATTTATTGTTTGATGATGAATTGTGATTCTAATTTATTATCGCTGTTTTCTAGCTGGTCTAAAACCACTTTTGACATAAAGGGACACTTTTTGGTTGCTATGGACAATCTCCAGTTTCCAGGCAGAAAAAAAAAATCTATTTATTATATAAAATGACATGCAGGGCACTGGACAGACCACTAGGGACAAAGGGGATGTGTATTTTTTTTTATACAGTACTGTAATCGGTAAGATTACAGTACTGTATGTGTATTGTGTGTTTTTTTACTTTTTTGAATTTGGCGCCGATCTCCGCTTCCGTGCGTCGTAACGTCGCAGGGAACGAAGATCAGCGGCACTCGGGCACTGTGTGAATCGAGCGAGCAGACAGACAGACAGGCAGACAGCTCGCACACACAGCGGGGAAACATCGCAGGATCCAGGGGACAAGGTAAGTTACTTCCCCTGTATCCTGCAATGCAAGCCCGAGTCTGGCTCGGGGTTACCCCTTTTGGTACTGAAGTTCCCGCCAGCCAGACTCGGAAATACCACCAGGGGGGTTAATCAGAGCTTGGGGTCAAAACCCTGTGTAGACTTAGTGTCGGATTGTGTTGGAGGTTACACAGAATTGATGACAACCTACTTACATGACAGAGTTCTGGACTGCAAACTGACTGCTTATGCAAAGGTTCTGAGGGAGCAATGGGTCAAAGGATGGGCAAAGGTAAATATAAGTAGCTTTGGGGGTGGGTTTTCAAGGGACTCTGTCACTTTGTCCTAAATAGGACCATACTCCTTCCAGTTTAGTCATTAGGTTTGTGACCCAGCCCTGAGGATCCAATACAGGAACAGTAGTAGTAGTCAAGGGCAGTCCATTGAGAATAGTGATGTTCAAGAAGAGACAGAGATAAGACACAATGGTCATTACCTGAAATAGATTTAGGCAAGCCAGGCAATGCCAATGAGTAGGGCCATTTGCATTTAGCATATAATTAGCTTTATAAATATACATGATATCAAATAATCTCTTATGCCACGTACACACGATCGCAATTCCGGCCAGCAAAAGACCGATGAGAGCTTTTCGTCAGAAAATGCGACCGTGTGTATACTCCATCAGACTTTTGCTGGCAACAAAAGTTTGAGAGCAGGTTCTCAATTTTTCCGACCGTTTTGGAAATTCCTATGCATGCTCGGAAACAAAATTTGACGCTTATTCGGAAGCATTGGACTTAATTTTCCTGGCTCGTCGTAGTGTTGTACGTCACCGCATTCTTGACGGTCGAAAGGTCAGAGAACTTTTTCGTGTGTATGCAAGCCAAGCTTGAGTGGAATTCCGTTGGAAAAACCATCCAAGTTTTTTTCTGACAGAAAATCCGCTCGTGTGTACAGGGCATTAGGCTCGCAACTCAAAGAAACTCACTCAGCTAACAGGTATCTTAAGTGCAGCCTTTTTCAACCAGGGTGCCTTAAGGTTTCTTAACGGATGTCTTGAGAAAATACCTAAAAAAAATTCTCAAACGTTGAATACAAGACAGAGGGTAGAGGAAGCCTGCCTTTTAGTTACACAAGGTTTTCATTGTGCACCATTTCAACCTTCCAGTTGCCGGTGTCCTAACATCCAATTATCTCATCGGTTGATGAGGATGTCAAAGGCCTGCAAAGCATCCTTATTTGCTCCTCGTCTGCCCGGCTCTGTCACATTAGCTGATTGAGGGAGAGAAACTGAGGGAGAAGAGAAACATTGGAATACTAATCAGTACCAGTGTGCAAAGGTATATTAGCTTTGGAAGAAAAAAAATCATCTCTAATGTTCAGTGTCCTATGTGTGTAGATGTTGCTTCATTATGTAAACTATCCCTCCCACAATCTTGCAGTGCAGGTGGGCGCTTTTCTATTTTCCCCTGAGATGCCTACATTGCACTGTGGTGCCTACTTTGTTGGGCTGGCCATATATTAAACCATATAATATGAGATCAAACCTAAGAAGGCAGGCCCTTGCACTACATAGTTGAAGGTAAATCTAAAAGAAATTGAAAAAGAAAATTATATAATGTATGGCATGTTTTAGAGCCCCCTTTAAAGCCTAAATAAACTGTAGGACAAATACACAGTATATATATATATTTTATTTTTTATATCTCATTTTTTTATATATATATATACACAGTATCTCACAAAGGTGAGCACACCCCTCACATTTTTTGTAAATATTTTATTATACTTTTCATGTGACAACACTGAAGAAATGACACTTTGCTACAATGTAAAGTAGTGAGTGTACAGCTTGTATAACAGTGTAAATTAGCTGTCCCCTCAAAATAACTCAACACACATCCATTAAAGTGGTGTGTCCACCAAAGAAAAAAAAAAAAGAAATAGCTTAAAATTTATAAAAGAATGTAAAAAAAAAATATTGGGAAAATTTTTTTTTTTACTCACCTCTAAATGCCTGTTGCTAGGGGGTCCCTCGTAATCTGCCTCCTTCAGTGCCCGGGCACTGGCATCACTTCCCCTCGGAGCAGTCAGTCATCTGGGACACGTGACAGATCCCAGATGACTGAGCGGCGTATCACGGCGCGCGGCGTCGCTCGTGCATGTGCAGTGGGTGCCCGGCTGCCAGGTGCCACAGCCAGGTGCCCACAGTAAGAATGCCGGCGCTGCGAGCGGAGCGGGGAACGAGGGGGGGCTTCGTTCCCCTGCATCGCTGGACCCTGGGACAGGTAAGTGTCCGATTATTGAAAGTGAGCAGCTGCAGTATTTGTAGCTGTTGACTTTTACATTTTTCTTTTTTAGGGGGCACCCCACTTTAATGTCTAAACCGTTGGCAACAAAAGTAAGTACACCACTGTGTTTTTTGTTTTTTTTTGTTTTTAATACTTTAGGTTGATCCTGAAGCTTTGAAACGAAGGGTCGTTACATGTGCCCCCCCACCCACAACCTTTTAACAAAACACTGCATTACAAAAAAATCAAAAAATAATAAAAACAACACATTGAAAGAAAATGTAATAAAAATGTTCACTATTCTTACAGATTCCAGCAGCTTCCTGCTACTGGTGTCACTGGGCCTCACAGAGGGATGATCTTGGGAAAGCTCAGGTTACCTATTCTCACAAGAGATTCTTGAGAGATTTGGTATCCTTACTTTTCAAAAAGACCCGCTGATGTCACCGTGCCTAGGCAAGCCGGCTGGAAGATTTGAAGTAAGATAAAGCTAGCCATAAACAGATCAAATTTTGGCACATTCCTGCTCAATCAGATAAAATTTGATCAACGTACGGCCGTGTTGGCACCTTTTGGCTCAACCAAAATCAATTTATCAATCAACTTTTGTTGAAGGAGCCAAACGGAAAATTGGCGACCACACAGGGTTTGCTGATGGTTATGGGGGCTGGCTGTCAGAGTATAATAGACGTCACTGCAGATTCGCCAATCCACTTTGTTTAGCATGGATGGGGCAACCCAGTGGGCTGAACTAGAGAATTATTAATGTGTATAGGCCAGTTTAAAGCGAGGCTCCAACCAAAAGGGGAAGCTCCGCTTGTTTGCACCTTCCCCTCTCTACTGCCACATTTGCCATTTTTTTGGGGAGAGTGTGTACCTTTTTTTTCTGACAGGTACCCACTCCCACTTCCAGGTAAGATCGCTGTGGCGATCTCTGAGCATTTCCGGCCCCACCTCCTCCCCCCGCTGCTTTCTGGGACACACACAGGTCCCAGAAGACAGCGGGACCATTCAGAAAGCGCAGCGTGACTCACGAATGCGCAGTAGGAAACCGGCTGTACAGCCTGAAGGCTTCACTGCCGGTTTCTCTTACTTACAATGCACCTGAAGCCTATTGACGAATCGGCTTGGGGTGCCGACAGGTAACCGTCCTAATGCCTCGTACACACGATCGGACTTTGTCCGCCGGACCTAGTCTGGCGGACAAACCGCCGGACTTTCCAGCTGGGCTTCGCCGGACTTGAAATCGAACGGACTTGACCACACACGATCACGCTAAAAGTCCGGCGGTTCACGCGATGATGTACAGCACGTACGATGGGACTAGAAAAAGGAAGCTCAAGATCCAAAACGACACCCTTTGCTACTTGCTACTGAGCATGCGTCCTTTTTGGTCCACCGGACCATCATACAGACAGCCGTATTGTCCGCCGGACTGCCAAGTTCAGCGGACAATTTTAAAACAAAACTTAAAACCTAGTCCACCGGACTTTTGGAAAAAAAAGTCAGACGAAGGCCCACACACGATCGGACTGTCCGGCGGACTCTAGTCCGGCGGACAATCCCGCGGGAAAGTCCGCTCGTGTGTCCGCGGCATAATATTAAAAGTCAGCAGCTGCAGTATTTGTAGCTACTGGCTTTTAATATTTTTTTTTTTATGTATTTAATTTATGTAATCCAGCATTTTGACATAAATAGGATGGGGGTGGGGGGTTGTTGCAGCCACGTAGGCAGGCCTTGCATTTTAGTGCAAGGTCCCCTTTAGTATCAGACATATCTTGAAAACATAAAAAAAAAAATGTAAATTTCCCAGGGAGCATTTTACAGAAAGATATTATGGCAAATAGAGAGTACAAGGTTCTTACAATATATTCACAAAGGTTTCCATGGTAAATACATTAAATACATAGATGTTAACTGCCCTCTTCTTTAGCAGACAGAAGACAGAAGGGTGGTAAGAGGTCATGTCTATATGAAGACATGTTTAAAGATTGTAATACAGATCACTGAGTTTTAAAGTGTGCAAATATTCATTAACTATGGCCTTCAGAGCGATCACAGTACCTGCAGATCACAACACAGAGAGGGAGCACCATTTAATTACAGCATATCTGATGTAAAGGCATCAATTTTGATATCCACACAGGACCATAAAGTACATGGAAATGGTGTGATTAATTATATTTCCCTTTTAAACCAAAACTAATGATAAAAGATGTACATTGCCCTCTCTGTAATCTGCTTAAAACATACTCTCCTAAATTAAAAATGAATAGATGTAATCAGTTTGGTAAGCCATCATTCTATAATAACCCCCCCTTATTTAAGTGTGTCACCTGAACTGCTGAAGGTCAAGCCTAATCCGGACCATAGGATGTCATTGTGAGGGCTGCTTATTATTCATGTCTCATATGAAAACCTTTTATGCCGCGTACACACGATCTGAAATTTGGCCAGCAAAAGACAGATGAGAGCTTTTGGCCGGAAATTCCGACCGTGTGTATGCTCCATCGAACTTTTGCTGGCCGAATTCCAGCCAGCAAAAGATTGAGAGCAGGTTCTCAATTTTTTGGTCAGATCGGAAATTTCTGATCGTCTGTAGCTATTCCAACGCGCAAAATTCCTACGCATGCTCGGAAACAATTTGACGCATGCTCGGAAGCATTGAACTTAATTTTCTCTGCTCGTCGTAGTGTTGTACATCACCGCGTTCTTGGCGGTCGAAAGTTCAGAGAACTTTTGTGTGACCGTGTGTGTATGCAAGCCAAGCTTGAGCAGAATTCCTTCGGAAAAAACATCCAAGATTTTTCTGTTGGAAAATCCGCTCGTGTGTACGTGGCATAATACATCCCTCCACAATCTTCTTAGTAGGGAGTATTCATTTTGGTAGATCCTGGTAGGTTTCTCAGTGTTTGCCAAATTATTGTGCAGTTTCAACTACAGTAAGTCCCCTAACATACGAACCTTTGAAATTCTTAGAATCACCAAACATTATATATATATTTTTTTTAGCAGAGACCTTACAGAATAAAATGGCGATCACTGCAATATTTTATGTCTCACTGTATTTGCGCAGCGTGTCTTTCAAACAAATTTTTTTAGAAAAAAATACCCTTTTTTTTTAAGATGATGTTACGCTGAGTAAATAGATACCTAACATGTCATGCTTTAAAATTACGCACGCTCATAGAATGGCAAATAACTATGCTACCTAAAAATCTACATACGCTTTAAACATTTTTACAGGTTACCTGTATAGAGTAAGGGCTCTTTCACACGGACGGACCGTATGTCCGTTTTTCATCCATCCGTTTTCGGATGAAAAACGGACATACAGGTATCCCTATGGGATAGCGGGTGTCAGCGGATGAGCATCCGCTGACACCCGCTCTCGTCCGTGCCCGCTATGCTCCGTTTCTGCAGACGGAGGAAAACCCCATTTTTTCATCCGTCTGCAGAGCGGATCGGGTGACGACGGACTCTACGGTCCGTCGTCACCCGATCCCCCATAGGGGAGAGCGGCGCTCTGACAGGTCCGTCCCTGCACGGAGTGCAGAGACGGACCTGTCATCTTCCTGCTCAGCGGAGATCGCTCCGGCGATCCCCGCTGAGCAAGCGGCTATCCACGGGGCGGATCTGCACTGATCCGCCCCGTGTGAAAGAGCCCTTACAGAGGTGGTCTAGCGCTAGAATTATTGCTCTTTCTCTAACGTTCATGGCGATACCTTACATGTGTGGTTTGAACACTGTTTACATAAGTGGGCGCTACCCACGTATGCGTTCACATTTACATAAGTGGGCGCTACCCACGTATGCGCACAAAAACACAGAGGTGCGGGGCACTTTAAAAAAAAAATAAAAAATCGTATTAATTTTATTTTTTATTTTCACACTGTACCTTCCATTTTTTTTTATGATCACTTTTAATCCTATCGTGTAAACGTCCCTTGTAATAAAAATATGCATGACAGGTCCTCTTTATTGAGAGATCTGGGGTCAAAAAGACCTCAGATCTCCCATTTACCTTGAAAAGCAAATATTTTGCCTTTAAGAGAAGAAAAAATTCATCCATTTAAGGCCGAAAGGCGACACAGACGTCAGATGCCATAGTTACATATAGTTACATAGTAGGTAAGGTTGAATAAAGACAACAGTCCATCCAGTTCAACCTGTGTGGGTGTACGTGAGTCAGCGTCTATAATCATTTCCCATATGGATGTATGTAGGTTGTGTTCTTTGAAATGCACGTCCAAGGGTACCACCACTTGTGGAAGAGAGTTCCACATTCTCACCGCCCTGATGCTCCGGTCCTCCAAGGGCATAGAGCAGAGTGGGGGCTATCTTGCCCTCATTGGACTTCCTGCCCAGGCACTCGACACATCGTATTGGCTCCAGGTTTACCGACAGGTCTAGTAAAACCCGGAGACAACCTGGAAGCGGCAGAAGGGGAGCACCACTCCCTCTGCCTCTAAAAGTGATCCCGTGGTGAATCCGCTGTCGGGACCACTTTCATCAGATGCAAAATTGCCTGCAGTACAAAAAAATATCGGGATTATGGCAGCTGCTGAAACATGTCCCCCAGCCCCAATAGACTCCTGATGTCTCAATAAAGATGTCTCAATAAAGAGAACCTGTCACTATCTATATGAAATCACATAGGGGGTTATTGGTCCCCTATGGGATAGCAATAAAGTTATGTTTAACCACTTCGTTTTATTGCTACAGGGTGGCACGCACATATATATATATACATGATCCAACACTTCCGGGTAGGGGGCACACATGCGCGCAGCTGGCGGCTCGCTTTCAATGTAATTACACACAGCAGAAGACGATTGGCGGGTGCAGGGTACCTGATGTTCTCTGACACCTGCCGATCGTCAGGCAGAGAAACAGAACTGTGATCTGCCTATGTAAACAAGGCAGATCACTGTTCTGAAAGGAGCAAAGGGATGGAGTTTGTGTTCCTGCAAATAAATTCCATCTCTTCTCCTAGTAAAAGTACCTCCCACAGTACACATAAACACTGGTTAGTCACACATTTATCCCTATGATCCCCCCTGATGTTAACCTCTTCCCAGCCAGTGTCATTAGCACAGTAACAGTGCAACGTGTCAAAAGTGTCAGTTAGTGTCAGAATGTCTGCCGCAACATTGCAGTCCTGCTATAAGTCACCGATCGCCACCATTACTAGTGTAGCAGGTGTCTTGTTTCTCCCGTGACCCCGCCAAGCTGGCCGCCACGATCTACACAGGCTTTTCAGCCTGAAAGAGGGAGAGAGCTGCCTGTCACCTCTGCATTGGCTTTTTCAGCCCCCTCCTTTTCCCTGTTTCACTGTCTCACTGAATTATTGTAATGCAAGCTGACTCACACAGAGCTGTTCCCTTTGCAGCCTCCCCTGTATCCCTATTGGCAGGAAGAAGAAAGCCAATTAAAGAAGCAGTCACAGGAGCCAATTAGAGGAACTTTAACATGCTGCAGGAAGCAGCTGCAAAGGACTCTGGAGTATGAAGTTCCAGCACAGAGCGGCCCCATAGCCTTGTATGGTGACTGAAACTGCTAATTCTCTGTGGGAGGAAAATAAAAGACTCCATTTTAATTCCTGAAGAGATTCTGAGTGACCATGAGGCAGTGAAAGAGATCAGACCTGAAGGAGAGATGCTGTCTCTCAGATGATCTCTCCGGGTGATTTAGGCCTCCACCGCCAGTCGGGACATCCAGCCTGAGAGAGGGGGATGCATATCAAGGCGCACCTGCACCGACGGTAAAGCGGTGAAGCGTTCCCGTGTGAAGTGACTAGTCAGATCACCAGGAAAGCCTGTTGTTCCAGGACGTTCTTTTGGGCCTTGACCACAGGATTTGGTGAGAGCAGGAAACAGAGACACTGCACCACAGTAGAAGTTAATTGAACACTGTATACAGACATCATTGCTGGTAGTCATCTTGCTGACACTTGTAGTGCTACAGGGATAAGACATAAGGTTATCCATTTCTAGAACACTGTATACAGACATCATTGTCTTCTCACCTTGCTGAGGAAGATCCTGCCTGTTTCACTTGATGAGCTGGGCCAGTTGTGTTGTTTAGGCCCGCTATACAGTAGTTTAAGTGCACCAACGAAAGTGGCTAGCTGTAGACACCAAATCGTATCTTTTCTTCAAAAGGACTGAAGCTACTAGTGCCATACGGATCCGCACACACATATTCAGGGCTCTGTATATGCATTGGGTGTGTGGGACGGTTTATCCAGAAAGTTAAGCCATTGCTTGTTGTGGGCCTGTGGTGTCAGGGGACAGAAGAGAGAGCTCTCCGTCTGCCTGGACTCATAGAGCCATCCTGAGTAAAGATAACCAGTCCGGTTTAAAGTGTCATATTGTGTTTATTTACCATTAAAGTATGCCTCTGCTCTTGGGGACATTCTAGGTTTGGAATCCCCTGAGAGCAGCTTGAACATAGGATAGAGAGCTATATTGATCTTAAATCTCAGTTATTGCTCTCTAGTTGATTACTTGAATATATATTGTTATTGTCTGTTATTCTTCCACAGAAATATTGCAGTAAAGACAATTTCTGTGTTTTATCATAACATGTCTGTTTCTCATTGGTCATTGCACTTACACTATTGCCTGGTGTGCCAGAGGGGGCTGAGACTATTATTAGGGTTGAGAGGCAGCGTAATAGACTGAACAAATAAAAGCAGCTCCTACGGGGGTATCACTACACTAGTAAAAAAAAAAATAAAAATCCCATAGTTTGTAGATGCTATAACTTTTGCGTAAACCAATCAATATACACTTAGGCAGGCCATACATTGGTCGAATTTCGAAATAATTTTCTTTCGAAAATCTTATCTAAGATTTTTAGTTTGTATTTCACACCATTAGTGGGCTGCAGCAACAGCCGATTTTCGCACAGCAATCAAATTTGAGTAATCGTAAATGTTGGACATGTTTTGAAAAACAAACGATTTTCAAATCAATGATGGGAGAATCGTGCGAGAAATGTAATCAAAAAAGAAATGCGCATGTGCGAGAAAAGAAGACTCCTGGAAAGAAAAGAAGATTCCCAGCCACGAAAATTTTTTTCTGTAGCAACATGAGGTGAAATTATAGGATTGGTTGGCCGAATTTCGAAATCAATGGTGGCACCATCAGATCACAAAACGCATGAATTTTCTGATTTTCAAAAGAAAATTCTTTTGAAATTCGACCATGTATATTTTTCACTAAAATATGTAGAAGAATACATATTGGCCTAAATTTAGAAAAAAAATAGATTTTTAAAAAATTTTCTTGGATGTGATTTATAGCAGAGAGTAAAAAAAAAAATATATATATATATATATATATATATATATATATTTTTTTTTTTTTAATTGACAGACTTTTTTGGTTTATAGCGCAAAAAATAAAAAATGCAGAGGTGGTCAAATACCACCAAAAGAATTTTGTGGGAATAAATTACATCAATTTTATTTGAGTACAACGTTGCAAGACTGCGCGATTGTCAATTAAAGTATCGCGGTGCTGTATTGCAAAATATGGCCTAGTTATGGGCGTATTCATCGGCGTATAACACACACCCACGATTTTCCCCGGATCTTAAGGGGAAAAAAAGTGCGTGTTATACGCCGATGAATACGGCATTTAAAATGTTTACATTTTGTTTTATTTTGACCTCCGGAAGATTTACCTCCTTCATAACTAGGCCATTTTTTGCAATACAGCACCGCAATACTTTAATTGACAATCGCGCAGTCTTGCGACGTTGTACTCAAATAAAATTGATGTAATTTATTCCCACAAAATTCTTTTGGTGGTATTTGACGCTGATCCCCTGCCGATTGTGAGCTTCTCTGCGGTTTCGGACACTTTCGGCGGCTTTCGGACGATTTCGGAAAGCCGCCGAGAACGTCCGAGTGCGGCCGGAAGCCACCGAGAACGGTCAAGTGCGGCCAAAAGCCACCGAAAATAGCCGAAAGCCGACGAGAACGGCCAAGAGCTACCGAGCGCCACCAAGATACACAGGACATCCTCTCTGTATCTTGGCGGCGCCATTTTTAAACAGCAGGCCTGCAACGACACTGACAAGGCTGCAAATGATTGACAAGGCTGCAATGCAAGGCTGCAAATGACTGACAAGGCTGCAATGCAAGGCTGCAAATGACTGACAAGGCTGCAATGCAAGGCTGCAAATGACTGACAAGGCTGCAATGCAAGGCTGCAAATGACTGACAAGGCTGCAATGCAAGGCTGCAAATGACTGACAAGGCTGCAATGCAAGGCTGCAAATGACACTGACAAGGCTGCAGATGGACACTGATAAGGCTGCAATGCAAGGCTGCAAATGACACTGACAAAGCTGCAATGACAAGGCTGCAAATGACACTGACAAAGCTGCAATGACAAGGCTGCAAATGACACTGACAAAGCTGCAATGACAAGGCTGCAAATGACACTGACAAAGCTGCAATGACAAGGCTGCAAATGACACTGACAAAGCTGCAATGACAAGGCTGCAAATGACACTGACAAGGCTGCAGATGGACACTGATAAGGCTGCAAATGACACTGACAAGGCTGCAATGACAAGGCTGCAAATGACACTGACAAGGCTGCAGATGGACACTGATAAGGCTGCATTGATGGGCATTTAAATGTAAGTTTTTTTCCTTAAACTTCCCTCCTAAAAGTTTTTTTCCTTAAAATTCCCTCCTAAACTTGGGGTGCGTGTTATACGCCGCCACGATAAATACAGTAATAAATAAGAAACATACATAAGCACATTCGTTCGGGTGCCTCCATACGAAAGCGGTGATTGCACTACACATGTTATATATTGCTACACATGTCGGAGTGAGACCAAAAAATATAGGACCGTTATTCATTGTTAAGTCTAAACGGATGACATGTCGACATTTTTAAAATGACGCCTACAATTTGGGGTAGCAAAGTACTGTTTCACTTGTGCAAGGCAATCTTAAGGCTTGACATGTTGAGTATCTATTTAATAAGAACAACCTTATCTTTTGCATTTTACCAAATTGAGTAATATATTATTTTTGTGCACACTTTTTATCAAAATTATGATTTTGATAAACTGTTGCGCTAATGTCATGTGACATAAAAAATAAAATAAAATTGCATCTACCATAATTTTATTCTTCAGGGTCTTTGTTTTCAGAAAATATATGACATATGATGGGGTTTAACTAATGTTCAGGCCTAAAACGTGCATTTTAACAAACAAAATTACAAATATGAATTTTAACTGTATATTTAGCTGCTTTTAAAGTATCCAAAGTATCCAAATAAATGGGAAAATTAGGGTACACAGTGATATTCCCATTAATCTGCTCCACAAAGGGATTGAATTTAAATTCCAATATTAAAGAAAGATTTTTTATTAACATCTGGCTGCAGACGCAGAGCACGCAGCATGTCCATTTGTGTAGGGATGTGTACATGTTATGTGGCCACAGCAGATGCGAGTACCCAGCATCGGAATATTCAGCACCCTGGACAGCTGCACAGGCGGCTCCATTGACTAATGCTGGGAAATAAGCTGAATGATCCAAGTGAAGGGCTTTCAGGTAGCATAGCAGGAATTCTCCATATCAGAGGAAGCTCAGTGTTGTACTCTACATGCCCACACCTCACACTGCTACCTGCTGATGATTTCTAACAAATATACATACATTATATTTCTGCTGCTAATTATCCCGCAGGCTTCAAATCATGTTTATGAATAAAATAAGAGTGAGTATATTTAAACTTTTCATTGTCAGAGTAATTTTTTTTTTTATTTATTTATTTTTTTTAATTAAAATGCACATTTTAGGACTGAAGATTACTTAAATTGACACAAAATTCCAGCTTTAAAAAATTATATATATGTATACTTAAACTACTTGCCGACCAGGCTTTTTCTGGCACTTTTACAAGTTAAAATCAGTATTTTTTTTAAAGCAAACTACTTAGAATCCCCCAAACATTATACATGTTTTTTTTTTTTTTTTTTTTTTTTTTTTAGCAGAGACCCTAGGGAATAAAGTGGCAAAAGTTGCAATCTTTTATGTCACATGGTATTTGCACAGTAGTTTTGCAAACACAATTTTTTTGGGAAAAATACACTTTAACCACTTCAGCCCCGGACCAATTGGCAGCCAAAGGACCAGGCCCCTTTTTGCGATTCGGCACTGCGTCGCTTTAACTGACAATTGCATGGTCGTGCGACGTGGCTCCCAAACAAAATTGGCGTCTTTTTTTTCCCACAAATAGAGCTTTCTTTTGGTGGTATTTGAGCGCCCCTGCGGTTTTTATTTTTTGCTCTATAAACAAAAATAGAGCGACAATTTTGAAAAAAATGCAATATTTTTTTACTTTTTGCTATAATAACTATCCCCAAAAAAATATATAAAACAACATTTTTTTTCCTCAGTTTAGGCCGATACGTATTCTTCTACATATTTTTGGTAAAAAAAATCGCAATTAGCGATTATTGATTGGTTTGTGCAAAAGTTATAGCGTTTACAAAATAGGGGATAGTTTTATAGCATTTTTATTAATATTTTTTTTTTTTTTACTAGTAATGGCGGCGATCAGCGATTTTTATTGTGACTGCGACATTATGGCGGACAAATCGGACATTTTTGACACATTTTTGGGACCATTGTCGTTTATACAGAAATCAGTGCTATTTAAATAGCACCGATTCCTATGTAAATGACAGTGGCAGTGAAGGAGTTAACCACTAGGGGGCGGGGAGGAGTTAGTGTGACGTGTTGTGTTTTTTTTTACAGTAGGGGGGGGCGTGGCTGTACGTCTGACGTCATTGATCGGCTTTCCCGATGACCGGGAACAGCCGATCAATGACAGGCAGAGTAGGAAGCACGGGGAGAGGTTTGTTTACACATACGGGCAGGCAATTTAAAGGGGACACACAGGTACATGCTTTTGCCTGCCCGTGCCATTCTGTAGACGTATATTTACATGAGGCGGTCGGGAAGCGGTTAATGAATAAATGAATAATGAACTTTAATGAATAAAAAAAAAAAACACAATATTTACTCCAATCAAAAAAAAAAAAGAAGATGATGTTACGCCGAGTAAATAGATACCTAACGCTTTGAAATTGCGCACGCTCGTGGAATGGTGACAAACTATAGTACTTAAAAATCTCCATAGGTGCCATTTTAAACGCCTTTACAGGTTACAGAGTAGGTCTAATGCTAGAATTGTTGCTCTCACTCTAACGTTCACCCCAATACCTCACATGCGTGGTGCAAACACCGTTAACATATACGCACACGTACACGCGATCGGAAATTCCGCCAGCAAAAGACTGATGAGAGCTTTTGGTCGGAAAATGCGACCGTATGTATGCTCCATCGGACTTTTGCTGGCCGAATTCCAGCCAGCAAAAGATTGAGAGCAGGTTTTCAATTTTTCAGTCGGAAAAAGTTTTGATCGGAAATTCCGATCGCCTGTACCAATTCCGACGCGCAAAATTCCTACGCATTAGGGCTGCAACTAACGATTATTTTCATAATCGATTAGTTGGCCGATTATTGGTTCGAATAATCAATTAATCGGTTAATTACCTTTAAAAAAAAAAAGTGTGGTGTATAATTTAGTTAATATGTAAAGTTTTAAAAAAAAGGCAATTTATTCTTAAATATCTCTATGCAGTGGGAAATATAAATAACCAACAATATGGTTAGGGAGAAAAATATCTAATCCACTCTGAGAATAACAGACAGAAGACATGTACTTTTTTTGGCCAATTAGTTGTTGGGCAGATTAAAAAACACAAATTGCTGCAAAACGACATTTAGTAACATAATCAGGGTTAAAAAAAAAGCTAAAATTAGCCCTTTATAGTACAAAAAAACAACTGTAGAACTGTGAAAGTAATATTTACAGTAGCGATTATTTGCTCTTTTTGTACTATAAAGGGCTAATTTTAGCTTTTTTTAACCCCATTATGTTACTGGCCGATTAATAGATTATGAAAATGGTAATCGATTAATTTCATAATCGATTAGTTGTCGATTAATCGATTAGTTGTTTCAGCCCTACTACGCATGCTCGGAAACAATTCGACTCATGCTCGGAAGCATTGAACTTAATTTTCTTGGCTCGTTGGAGCGTTGTACGCCACCGCATTCTTGACGGTCGAAAGTTCAGAGAACTTTTGTGTGACCGTGTGTATGCAAGCCAAGCTTGAGCGGAATGTTTACATTCCTTGTAATGGGAATAAAAGTGACACATTTATTTTTATTTTTTTTTAAAACAGTGTAAAAATAAAAAGTAAACAGTAAAATAAATAAGAAAAAAATAAGAAAAATTTGTAAGCCTGTCCCGCCAAGCTTGCGTGCAGAAGCGAACGCATACGTGAGTGTTCAAACCACACATGTGAGGTATCGCCGCAATCAGTAGAGCGAGAGCAATAATTCTAGCCCTAGACCTCTGTAACCCAAAACATGCAACCGGTAGAATTTTTTAAATATCGCCTATGGAGATTTTTAAGGGTAAAAGTTTGTCGCCATTCCACGAGCGGGCGCAATTTTGAAGCGTGACATGTTGGGTATCAATTGGGTATCAATTTACTCAGCGTAACATTATCTTTCACAATATAAAAAAAAATTGGGCTACCTTTACTGTTTTCTTATTTTTTAATTCAAAAAAGTCGATTTTTAAAAAAAAAAGTGCACTTGTAAGACCGCAACGCAAATACGGTGTGACAGAAAGTATTGCAACGACCGACATTTTATTCTCTACGGTGTTAAAAAAAAATGTTTATAATGTTTGGGGGTTCTAAGTAATTTTCTAGCAAAAAAAATGTTTTAACTTGTAAACAACAAATTTCAGAAAGAGGCTAAAGTGGTTTAAGTGGTTAAAGTGTTACTAAACCCAGGAACCTGCATTCACTATATCTGGTCTCCCACAGTACACAGAACATGGAAATGCAATTATTTTAGTCAATATAAACTGCTAAATATTTTTTTTCATCAGCAGTTAGAGCAGTCGTTGTGACTTCTATCAGTGTCTGGTTAAAGCTTGTAGGAGGAGTTTTCATTCTCCTCTGATTGTCCTATGAGGTTGCAGTGACCCTCTGTCTGGGCAGTGGTGATTGGCCCTGTACTGATCACATGCACACCACATCTAAAAAAGTGGCCAGGTCCTAAAGTGGTTAAGGATTACTGTATTTTGCACACTTACCCATAATACTCAGCTTCCTAGATCTCCACTCCAATCTCCAGTGGGTTGGGGGGGGGGGGAGAACCTTTCCAAAGTCACTACCCATTTTGTGAGTTTACTTGCAAAGAGTATGCTCATGGTACTGCTGGGATGCTAATTACAATTTTTTTAAATAGCATTGATTGCTGTATAAATGACAATGGTCCCAAAAATGTGTCAAAAATGTCCGATGTGTCCGCCATAATGTCGCAGTCACAATAAAAATCGCTGATCGCTGCCATTACTAGTAAAAAAAAAAAAATATTAATAAAAATGCTATAAAACTATCCCCTATTTTGTAAACGCTATAACTTTTGCGCAAACCAATCAATAATCGCTAATTGCGATTTTTTTTACCAAAAATATATAGAAGAATACGTATCGGCCGAAACTGAGGAAAAAATATGTTTTTTTATATATTTTTTGGGGATATTTATTATAGCAAAAAGCAAAAAATATTGCATTTTTTTCAAAATTGTCGCTCTATTTTTTTGTTTATAGCGCAAAAAATAAAAACCGCAGGGGCGATCAAATACCATCAAAAGAAAGCTCTATTTGTGGGAAAAAAGGACGCCAATTTTGTTTTGGAGCCACGTCGCACGACCGCGCAATTGTCAGTTAAAGTAACGCAGTGCCGAATCGCACAAAGGGGGCTGGTCCTTTGGCTGCCAATTGGTCCGGGGCTGAAGTAATGAAATCAAGTTTGTAGCTAAAGTTCGAACATTTTTGTGTTTTCACCGCCTTACCGACTAAGCCAGGTAACTTTATATGTTCCCTTTACGGACTCTTATTGTGTCACCGGGAGATAATATTTTACTTTCTATGTTCCTTTTACATATCCTTATTATGCCACCAAGAGATGAAATTCAGAATTTGTAATGCACAGGCCTGGAAAACAAAGTAGTACAGCAAAGAAATATTTTATCCCCAGTGGTATTGATATTGCTGATGCTTGAGCTGCAGCTTAAAATATCCCCTTACAAAAAGAAAACACATTTGCATCATCTTTTTGTTTCTAAATTACACAACCGGCAGTTTCCCCCCCCCAAGTGTAACAAAGAATTACTAACAGCTACTATTACTGGGAGACAATGAACACTCATAATGTGCTATAGAGCACTAGAATATACTTAGGGTATCATGTACAGCAACCTGGCAACCCACTCATGACTGAGCAAAACTACATACTAATTAAATTAGAACTATGAGCAAAAAAAGACTTATACAGTATAATGCAGTAAGTTTTAAAGTGGTTGTAAACCCTAGCAAAGAAAAACCTGCAAGACAAAGCCATAATGAGCTAGTATGCATACTTACCTTAGATCAAAACCCTTGCAGTGGTCCTCGTTCCCCGCTCCGGCTGGCGACATCAGTCCCGGAGTTACTCCCGGGTATCGTGGGCTCCGGCGCTGTGATTGGCCAGAGCCACACGTCACTCCCGCGCACGCGCGAGGGAGCCGCCGGTAAAGGCACAGTCTAACTGAAGCAATGGCACATACGCGCCGTTGCTTCTGTGCGATGACATTGGCACATGCAAATACAGGGGATATCTCCTAAACCATTCAAGTTTAGGAGATATCCAGGGTAGCTACAGGTAAGCCTTTATTATAGGCTTACCAGTAGCAAAAAGTGTGTTGTAAGGGTTTACAACCACTTTAAAGTGGTAGTAAACTCTGTACTACCGCTTGTACCTACAGGCAAGCCTATAATAAGGCTTACCTGTAGGTACAGTGAATATCTCCTAAACTTGCACAGTTTAGGAGATATTCCGAGTGCCTGCAGCCGATGACATCATCGGCGAGTGCGCTCTGAAGGTCCAGCTTACAGTGCCAGACCTTCAGAGCCCGTGCAGGAAACGCCGGTTCCCACGCGCATACGGGTGACATCATTGCAGCTCTGGCCAACCACATAGCTGGAGCTTGCAAACCCGGAAGACACTCAGTGGTGACTTTACAGCATTGGTGGGCTTCTTTCTAAGGCCCCTTTCACACTGAGGCGTTTTTCAGGCGCTACATCGCTAAAAATAGCGCTTGTATAGCGCCTGAAAAAAGCGGGTCCTTTCACACTGGAGCGGTGCGCTAGCAGGACGGTAAAAAAAGTTCTGCTAGCAGCATCTTTGAAGGGGTGAAGGAGCGGTGTATTCACCGCTCCTATACCGCTCCTACCCATTGAAATCAATGGGGCAGCGTGGCTATACTGCTGGCAAAGCGTAGCTGCGGGACGGTTTTAACCCTTTTTCGGCCGCTAGCGGTGGTTAAAACCGCACTGCTGTCGGCCGAATACCGCTGCTAAAATGACGGTAAAGCAGCGCTAAATATAGCGCTGCTTTACCGCCGGCGCCGCTCCCGCCCCAGTGTGAAAGGGGCCTAAGGTGAGTTTTTCATAATGTGCTAGTATGCGATGCGGTCCGATTCCAGTACGGCTAGGAAAAAGGTGCCTGCACCTTTTTGATGCAGATGCGGTGCAATTTGAGCCATCAAAAATAAATGGGCTCAGATTCCTGTGTGATTCACATGCGGTTTCCAGTGTGGACCTACGTGGAAGCTGATTCGTTTCCATGCAGAGCTGCACCAGATTTTGGACTCTCCGGTTTTAGTAAATCAATCTCTTTGTGCTATAGGTTGACAATCATTTTTTTAAATCATTTTTGGAGCTCCATGTAGATTTTCAACAAAAATGAACTCTGAATTCAAAGCACAAGAGTACAGAAATCTTCCAAAGATGAGGACCCGGCATCTCTGAAACCCCCCCCCCCCCCCCCCCCTGGAGTGCAAGGCTTCTAAAAAGGGCAAGGTAATCTATGGTCTATCTGAGCCGAAGCCAGGTAGATCCTGC
Source organism: Lithobates sylvaticus (assembly GCA_028564925.1). Taxonomy (NCBI): domain Eukaryota; kingdom Metazoa; phylum Chordata; class Amphibia; order Anura; family Ranidae; genus Lithobates; species Lithobates sylvaticus. The sequence goes on from CM053027.1 coordinate 575,685,592, forward strand.
TCCTTAGGGGCCTGCCAAAGCTCCAAGTACTTGGTGAGGGCTCCCCCAGTTGGAGAAAGGAAAAAGACCTGAAGTCCACAGATCCTTCACCTAACATCAGGGCAGGTCCCGAACAACCTGCATACTCTGTCTTATGCAGTGTAAGTTCTCTTTGATAAATATGTGCAATAAATAAATAAAAGATAAAAAGTGCCATTGCAATACACCAGGCAGACCTTCCAGCCGGTATAAATTATTCCAAGCAAGCAAACAAGTTTGCTTGGGAAGCATATGCAAGAAAAGCAAAGGTGATGTGAACCTAGTGCCAGTAAATCGTAGTGGGGTCCCAAACATATAGTGTTTTTCTGACACCCCTGGGACACCACCCCAAGGGCCAAATCACCTCCTTGCCCCTCCCTAGCGCCTGGCCAAACAAAAGCAGAAAGACATTAGTACTCAGAGAGAGCTCTGCCTTTAACTGTGGACAAGCCCAGTAAACCAGGCCGGATTCAGCCTGGGATGAAAAGAGCCCCCAACCCCCACCGTTTCCACCTTATTACATCAGGAATTATTAACTAGTGCCCCAGACTGGGAAGGGGAATTGGAGCTCTGTTCTTGAAAACTGATATGAACAGATTCTACACTTGAACTTAGATAAAAGGTCAAGAAGCGATAGAGTGACAACTGTCTTCCAATTCCAAGTCTTGTGTTGTCACCTTGCCAGGTGTGCCCCCGATTGAGACCATAAGCCCAGTCATAGTCCACCATTACCACTATCAGGGAGTCACTGCAGAGCAAAAGTGTGTAGCAGGCCACCAGATCTTTTGGTAACCCTCCTCAATTGTTCAGCTTGAGGCTGGCATGCAAAATGTACATGTGCATAGCCAATTTGTACACATATACTAAGGCCAATTTAGAGAAGAGCCAAGTCACCTATCAATGGAGTATAGAAGGAGAACGTACCAACTCCATGCAGATCGTGTCCTGGCCAAGATTAAAACCCAGAACCCCAGGGGTTGCAAGGCATAAATGCTAACCACTAAGCCCTTACATTGTCAGAGTACCCAATTTAGTCTCTATATACTTTAGTTAAAGTGGTGTTGTTATTCTTCTCTATGGGGTCTGCCATCTAGATGCAAGTTTGGTGTTCTTTCACTCCACGAGAAGCCACTTTTACTTGCCTGCATTGTGTATGTGCCCCCTGTGTTCCTTGGTAACTATCAGTTTTTATGCCCGCACGCTGCCTAAATTTTTGTGCCTGTATATTCCATGGAATCAAAAAACGCGTAGTTCGACTGATTTGTGAAATACGGTTATTTACTTGTATCTAAAAAAAAAAAAGCATGGCTGAGCAAAAAAAGAGAATTACTGATTCTGAATAAACATTTAGACCAAAGCACATAAACAAAATAAAAAAAAAATAATAATTTTTGTAGCGTAATGGCACAAAGCTCACAAGGCTAAAGGATTAACAGAGTACAACATTTCCATTGTGGCAAGTTCTCACATTTTCGTTGATGTGCCACATTAGATTTAGTATGTAAACATTACTTTCCAGGCTCAGCATTATTATGTATTGTAGATTCCACCGTGCTGAGCGCAGGCTCTGTAATTTATGATCAATCACTGTAATTTGGCATATGCAATGTTTAGTTATCTGCAATGAATAGAAGATGGCATTTTGCATTTTCTATACAATAAATATTGCTGTCACACAGGGATTACTGTTCTGTTGTGGAGAAAATGCTAACTACTATAGACAAATGGAGAATAGGAAAACTACCATTATGGTTGTGATTATATAGTTTACATATTAGATTCTTTATACACTTTAAAAAACGACTCTGTTTGATGTCAGAAAAAGGCATTGGATGGAGTTTAAAGGAGAGCTGCAGACAAGGCACACAATTCAGGGAGAATTATGGAAAAAAAATTATGGAAAAAATCTACATCCTTTTTTTTATTTAAAAGGCTGAGGAGAATTATAAAACCTTTTATAGGGAATTCAGTTGACACATATGTGTTTAACCCCTTTCCACCCATTGTTTGTTTACTGAAGTACACTATATTACCAAAAGTATTGGTGCACCTGCCTTTACACATGAACTTTAATGACATCCCAGTCTTATGCCCTGTACACACAATAGGATTTTCCGACAACAAAATCCATCGGATTTTTTCAGACGGATGTTGGCTCAAACTTGTCTTGCATACACACAGTCACACAAAGTTGGCTGGAAATTCCGAACGTCAAGAACGCGGTGATGCACAACACGTATGGCGAGCCGAAAGTTCAATAGCCAGTGCTGTTCTTCTGCTTGATTCCGAGCATGGGTGGCACTTTGTGTGTTAGAATTGTGTACACACGGATTTTGTCGTCCGAAATTTTTAGATCCAGGTCTCAAACTTTGTGTGTCGGAAATTCCGATGGAAAAAGTGCGATGGAGCCTATACACGGTCGGAATTTCCGACAACAAGCTCCGATCGCATATTTTCCATCCGATCGTGTGTACAGGGCATTAGTCTGTAGGGTTCAATATTGAGTTGGCCCACCCTTTGCAGCTATAACAGCTTCAACTCTTCTGGGAAGGCTGTCCACAAGGTTTAGGAGTGTGTCTATGGGAATGTTTGACCATTCTTCCAGAAGCGCATTTGTGAGGTCAGGCACTGATGTTGACGAGAAGGCCTGGCTCGCAGTCTCCGCACAAATTCATCCCAAAGGTGTTCTATTGGGTTGAGGTTGGGTGCAGGCCAGTCGTTCCTCCACTCGCTCATCCATGTTTTTATAGACCTTGCTTTGTGCACTGGTCCAAATCATTTGGTGGAGGGAGGATTATGGTGTGGGGTTGTTTTTGCTCATTTGACCCCTGTGATGAGGGTCCAAAGAAGAGGGTAAGAGGCAGTGTGTTTGGGTGCCGATGGTGGTTATCTTCCCTCTTTAACTCTCCAAATATATCCCATGAAGTGTTTGGCCATTACTAACATCTGAGGACCGAAGGGTCTAAGGACATTATATTTTGAGCGCTGCACCTATCTCTTTTTATACTTTTATAAACTGTGTATTTGTATAAAAATTTGTTTAGCGCTAAAATACTGAAAATGCTAGAGTGAATGCATCTGGGCACTGTGAAGTGCACAGTAGTGAAAATCACAACTATGAATAGAAGAGTGATAATGAACCACTCAATCTAAGTACATGTACAAAAGTGCTAAAACATACAACATATCAAGAACCTTGAACCATAGTCACAGTATACATAAAAAGTGAATACACTCAATAACGTAGAAAAGGAAAATCCACTATAAAGCAATGAAACAAAAAATAATATGTTTCCAAGGAATAAACGCCCAAGTCCAAACAGTGACAAAAAGGAAGAGTCCACTTCCAAAAGTGATGAATAGCTGGAGTTCAAATCAAATAGCTGAAATACATGTGAAGACTTCAAAAAGATTTTCAGATGGAAAAGATGAAGTACTCTTACCAGATATGGTGGACGCACCTACCATACGGCAGAGAGTCAAACAGGCTCTGAACGCATAGTTCCTAGCGCTCTAGTGTGGTATGAATGGGGAAGCCAGACGAGACCAAACGGTGCATACCTGGACTGCGAACCATACGGACATTTATCTGGACTTTGTTTGAGTGTTAGCAGCTTCGATTGTTTCTTTTCGGTTAGCGCAGTAATTTCCCTAATTTTATATAAACTGTGTATTTAACTGTCTGTCTGGAGTTCGGCTTTTATATTTTCTAGTGATTTTTTTAAGCAAGTTGATTTATTTTTCCACTGCAAAATACCTTAACACTGTGCTTCCCAATTCTGTTGTTTTTTTTCTATATTTCTAAAGGTTCAATCTCAGACACAATTGTTTGCTTGGATGCATCAGTATTTCCCTAGGTTCATAAATCGGACAAAAGTTACAGTAGGTGAATGCAAAGAATTACTGACTGCATGTGCAGTTTGAAAAAGTGCTGTGTCTAGAGCGAAACGCGTCAGTAAAAACTCGTTCCTGCTGGCTATTTTAATAAAGTAAGAATATTATTTTGGATCTCAGTGTGCAGTGTTTCTGTTGCTGGTACAACTGATTGCTTCAGTGGAGACAAGCTGAGCCAGCACCAGAGATATAACTATAGAGTGTGGTGTGTAATCTCACCTGGAGCAGCATGTGGTATGTTAAGTATGTGGAGTGAATCACTGGTAAATCTGCAGGAAATGTGAGGTCATGGAAACAATGTTAAAATCCATAGAAAATTGTTGCATTGGCCAGCTCAGGCTGACAAATTTATAAATATTATAATATATAATATAATATATATATAATATAATATAATATAATATAAATATTATAGAAACCAACTTCTAAATCAAATTGTTACCCAAAGTTGTATTAGAAATTTAGATGTAAAAATCATTAGACCACTGGTTTCTACATCCATATATGTTGTTAAAAAATAAGTTACCCCTCCAGAGGCCAGTGCAAGTTTTGAAACTGTGAGGCAAGTACTTTCACCACCAAAAGAGAAGATCCTAGCTAGTCATAGCTATGACTAAGCACTACATTGAAGTGTGAAACGCGTTAGTCCTGTCTGTTCCTGCTGTGGCTTGTATTTTTGTTCACAAGAATTTTTGAATAAAAGGCAAAAAACTTTTTTATGAGTGCGGCTGTCCAGATCTTCTTCCTGTTTTTGATTGCTATATGCATTGCCGGCACCTGGGCTTCCAAGCTGGGTGAGAAGGTTTTCCACTATCGCTTGACCTACCTGAAGCGGTGATATCTCTCTCTCTAGCATGTGATTAGAGCCTGAAGCTCTAAGTGGCTTCATAAAAGGGTGGGCTCGGGGCGCAGAGCACTGCGTCCTGAGCCCACCCATTTGCGTGACATTAAGGAAGTAATATTCCATATGTTCTCCTGTTTCTCCTCCTGGTCAATCAGGAAACAGGTCCTGAGACCCGATTGGCCTGGAGTGCTAAGACCCCATTGGCCAGATTCCAAATTGGTCGGATTCTTAATAACAAGAATTTTTGAATAAAAGGCAAAAAAATGTCTAATCACATGCGCCCCCAAAAAAATAAAAAAATCCTTTGGAATTCATGCGTCCGGTGCCCTGCATATATATTAGGGGTCGGGCTCACGGATTAGGGAGGGTGGCGCCCGTGCTCCCTGTATGAGCGGACCCTGCTGGCCAGGGGCCCTATCCTAATAGAAAAAGTTATTATAATGCATGGCAACCCAGGAGAAACAGAATTCATTTTCACTGATATGAATAATAAGAACTGTTTACAACACGTTCCTGCACACTGCCATTCCTATTTCCTCTGCCTATTTGAATAAATTATCACTACGAGGCATTAAGTACCGGTACATCAGTGCAATAACCAATAATGCGCTCAGAAGTCATCTTTCAACTTCTGATTGGTTGTTATGGGTCACCGAGCAGAGCAAATACACAGTACAGCAAGTTCATGTCATCATGTTTTGCGAGTGACACCACCATCACTTACGTACATGTGAGCCTCCGCACATATTACTATAGTGGGGGAACCCGCTCTGCAGGCACAGGATTCATGTGCAGAGGACCCAAGTTTAGAAAATTGCAATTGAGACCCAATTCACCTCCAGTGGCCCCCTGTAATTAAAACAAAGCCCCTCGGAACTTCCCCTTACCTCTTGTCACCTTTCCTCATTGCCTCTTTCATCTCCTCCTGCCTTTTCTGTAATCATTTCTCTTCCATGCTGAGCAAACTGCATTTTATATAATTGCTGAAATTGGTGAAAATGATACCATGAAAGAACTTCAGGGATAACACAGAACTGGAATAAATGTGTCAATTGAAAAGCCATTTTCTCATGTCGGCTGTTCGTATATGGATGCAATGTCTGCATTAAAGTGGACCTTTATAATTGCTATAAAAACAACACGTCAGAATATACCGCAATAGTATCAGTTCTCAAAATTTTGCCACTGAAAAATATTCTTTTACCTCCCCCCAACCGCAAGTGTAAACGAGCCCTAAAGATTTACCGCAGCCCACCTGATTGGCTCCTGGCACTGCTTCTTGCCTCCCCTCCCTAAGCTCTGTTGTAAAGTGACTGCAAGATGTGATACCAGATACTAAGGTAAGAAAAACACATTTTATGATGATTACAGAGCTGTATTCATGTTTGTCTTTTGAATCTATTAAAAGCTAAACTCCAGGATAAGCAAATATTGTCCTAATTCATTCATCATGTACCCTCAGAGACAACTTTAGCTTACAGGTAAGCCTATATTAAGGCTTACCTGTAACTAACAAGGATATCTCCTAAACCTGCACGGTTTAGGAGATATACCTGTATTTGCATGTGCCAACGTCATGCGGCACATGCGCACTTGCGACAACTGAAGCAACGGTGATATATGCCGATGCTTCAGTTGTACTATGCCGCTCTCGTGCGCATGCAGGTGACGGCATCGCGGCTCTGGCAAATCACAGCGCCGGAGCCGCGATACCCGGAAGTCACTCCGGGAGAACATGTCGGCGCTCGGAGGGGGAGAAGAGGACCGATGCCGGGGCTTCGATCTCAGGTAAGTGATGCATAATTAGCTAGTATGCTATGCATACTAGCTAATTATGCCTTTGTCTTGCAGGTTGTTATTTTTTTTCCGTTTTTTTAAGAGGGTTTACTTCCTCTTTAAATCTTGGTGTGTTTTGTGTACTTCTTCTAGGTCTGTGCCGTAATCCAGTGTGAGGCTTTACCTTTGTGTAGGAGCTTCCTGTAATAAAGACCGCTCACTGCTGCTCCCTCTCCTAGTGCAGGGTGACTGGTCTTGTCTCCGCCCCTTCCTGTGGTTTCCTGCAGGCAGCCCACCAGGTCCCTCCCCCAGCTCCACTCAGGCTGTAAAGCACAATGACGGTGGAACTGCTTTTACAAGATAATACAGGCATACCCCACTTTTAAGTGCACAATGGGGTTTATTTACTAAAACTGGAAAGTGCAAAATCAGGCTCACTTCTGCATAGAAACCAATAAGCTTCTAACCCCAGCTTGTTGAATTAAGCTTTGGTAATAAAACCTGGAAGCTCATTGGTTTCTATGCAGAAGTGAACCTGATTTTGCACTTTACAGCTTTAGTAAATAAACCCCATTGTGTACTTAAAAGTGGGGTATGCCTGTATTTGGGTTTGCAAAGGCATTTGGTGCATATAAAGAGCGTATACTGCAAATCCTTTGTGGTTATTGAGAAATGTATTTAAAAAGAAAGGCTTTATGCCTGGAGTTCAGTTAAACAAAAGAAAGGGTGGCTGATTTGATCTTATTAAAATGTTCAGTGGCACAACCCGCTGGATCATTTCAATCGCATTCTCCGTTTTTTTTGGAAATATATTTTGTGAAATCTGCATTTTAGATGTCATTCTTAATGTATCACTTAACATTCAAGCGCTGGGACAACTCATACGGAGCGCCATGCCCAAGTAATTATATTCAAATTTTTATATTACAAGGGAGCTCGTGGTCTCGCGGGTCGTATACACTTAATAAACAATTCTCTTTCTGGTCAGATTAACACCGACACTTGCCAGAAACATGAGAAAGATGTTAAATGTTCTATTAGCATAGAAGAGCTAGTGTTCTGTCCGTTAGACTTGGCATATTCGTCTTCTGATGTATATTTATCATGCAGCATTTGATATATATATATATATACAGCTCAGCACAGGCAACATCAGAGATGTCACTTTGTACAGATTCCTTCAAACACGGGCAAATATTTCTGTTGGAATACCTACCTGTAGACATAATTTACATGGTCGTGTTGCTTTAGCACATGCGTGTTGATGAGGGTATCAAACTCAATTTCATCACGGCTCACATCAGCAGAATGGTTGCCCTCAAAGGGCTGACTGTATCTGTAGGACTTTGTATCTAATCTTTACCATATTAAATAATTGCCTCTGCATACGATTATTACTGGTTTTAGTAATAACTTAAGTAATAACTAGAATGCAGGGTTTAGAGGTGCACTACGTACAGAGTACAGAGTTCAGGAGTGCATTACGTAGAGAATGCAGAGTTCAAGAGTACACAACGTACAGAGTGCATAGTTTATTAATAATGTGTGTTATATAGAGAGTGCAGAGTTCAGGAGTATACTACGTGCAGAGTGCAGAGTTCAGAAGGGTGTTATATGCAGAGTGCAGAGTTTAGAAGTGTGTTGTATACAGAGTGCAGAGTTCAGAAGTGTGTTGTATACAGAGTGCAGAAGTACACTACATACAGAGCGTAGAGTTCAGGATTATGCTATGTAGAGCGCGCAGAGTTCAGGAGTGTATAGTATGCATAGAGTGCAGAGTTTAGGAGTAAGGCCCCTTTCACACTGGGGCGGTTTTCAGGCGGTACAGCGCTAAAAATAGCGCCTGTATACCGCCTGAAAAAACCGGCCCCATTCACTCCAGTGTAAAAGCCGGCGGGCTTTCACACTGGAGCGGTGCGCTAGCAGGACCGCAACAAAAGTCCTGCTAGCAGCATCTTCGGAGCGGTGTATTTACCGCTCCTATACCGCTCCTTCCCATTGAAATCAATGGGAAACCGCGGGGATACCGCCCGCAAACCGCCGCTGCAGCGGCGCTTTGCGGAGGTTTTTAACCCTTTTGCGGCCGCTAGCGGGGGTTAAAACTACCCCGCTAGCGGCCGCATACCGCGGGTAAAACGATGGTAAAGCAGCGCTAAATATAGCGCTGCTTTACCGTCGCCGCCCCGCACCGCCCCAGTGTGAAGCCAGCCTAAGTTACATACAGAGTTCAGCGTTCAGGAGTACACTATGTACAAAGTGCAGAGTTCAGGAATGTGCTGCATACAGAGTGCAGAGTTCAGGAGTGCGCTCCGTACAGAATTCAGAGTTAAGGGGTGTGCTACGTACAGAATGCAGAATTCAGGAGTGCGTTACATACAGAGTGCAGAGTTCAGAAGAACACAGCATGCTGATTGTAGAGTTCAGGAGTACATTATGTACAGAATGCAGAGTTCAGGGGTATGCTAAATACAGAGTGCAGAGTTCAGGTATGTGCTACGTACAGAGTGCAGAGTTCAGGAGTGTGTTACGTACAGAGTGGAGATTTTAGGAGTACACGGCGTAGAAAGTGAAGAGTTCCAGCGTGCACTGTGTACAGTGTGCAGAATTGAGGATTGCATTACATATACAGTGCAGGGTCCAGGAGAGCATTAAGTACTGAGTGTAGAAGTGCATTACGTACAGAGTGCAGGAGTACGCTACATACAGAGTGCAGAAGTCAGGAGTACGCTACATACAGAGTGCAGAAGACAGGAGTACGCTACATACAGAGTGCAGAAGACAGGAGTACACTACATACAGAGTGCAGAAGACAGGAGTACGCTACATACAGAGTGCAGAAGTCAGGAGTACGCTACATACAGAGTGCAGAAGACAGGAGTACGCTACATACAGAGTGCAGAAGACAGGAGTACACTACATACAGAGTGCAGAAGACAGGAGTACGCTACATACAGAGTGCAGAAGACAGGAGTACACTACATACAGAGTGCAGAAGACAGGAGTACGCTACATACAGAGTGCAGAAGTCAGCAGAACGCTAAATACAGAGTGCAGAAGTCAGGGGTACGCTACATACAGAGTGCAGAAGTCAGGGGTACACTACATACAGAGTGCAGATTTCAGGAGTAACAGTGTAGGTGGCTCTTATACTAGTGTAGGCGTTTCTAGTACCAGTGTGTAGGTGGCTCTGCCCAACCTTGCAGCGAGATCGTTCCGTCTGTCAGATTCTGGAGATCTGTACCGGCTTTGCCTCGCCTGCAGGGATCTGGTAAAGCCACAAACCGCCCAGAGCAAAGCTGTCTTTGTAAATATAGAAGGCCTCCATGTCTACAAGTCACAGCGGGGGGCGCAGATTGAGAGCCAGAGGTGGCGGAACAGAGTTTTGCCACGTTCCAGCTGAAAAACTGGGTGCGAGGTCCACATGACATGGCTTAGAGGGCCGGTTTTGGCCTGCAGGCCTTTTGTTTGACATATGTGTTTTACGACAATGATTTCTTATGTGAATTCCAGTGTATACATGTGTTTAGATGTGTTCTGATGAATTCCACGTGAAAAAGCTGCAGCAGGTTGTACTTTTGTTGAAAGCACTTGAACTGACTGCACTGGTATGAGCTAGGGCCATTGGAATCCATGGTAATTCTGGATATGTTTATAAAACACACTGGAAGGTATCTGGTGCGAACCAGCCTTAAAGTGGATGTAAACCCCAAATGTTTTATTTTTTTTTGATGTCATAATGTAGAAAATAAGATTTCCTTTCATTTGAGCCCAGTTTGCCACACATATTTACTCCAGCCCTGAGAAATCCTCTTTTATTGTTCAGTTAGAAATATCTTGACAAAGTGCTGAAAACTTTGTCAAAAACGCCCCCTTGCTGTGAGTGACAGGTGATTTACATATCTCATGCACTAGCCTGAGACAGGCACATCCTGTGTAATTATAAAAAGTGAGAAATTCACCCCTCCCCCACATAACAAATCCTGGGTGATGGAAAGGAATGTTATCTGTGATCAGGTGACCTCAGACACACACACTGCACTATAACAATCATCAGATCACTGGATGTTCTACTCTGCCCAGCTCTGACTACATACATCTCCCCTATATTCTTCTTGCTGTTCACTCGAGAATACATTTTCTTTCACTCTGGTCTGTGCCTGTATCAGGCTAGGGCATGAGATATGTAAATCACCAGTCACTCACAGCAAGGGGGCGTTTTTGACAAAGTTTTCAGCACTTTGTCAAGATATTTCTAACTGAACAATAAAAGAGGATTTCTCAGGGCTGGTGTAAATCTGTGTGGCAAGACTGGGCTCAAATGAAAGGAAATCTTATTCTCTACATTATGACATCACTTTATACATCCACTTTAAGCGATTCGCCATTCATTCAGTCCAATTGCCAAAATAAATTCATATCCTGGCAATGGAATCCATAAATGCTCAAACGTTTAACACGTGTGCAATACACGGCTTTAGGCGCGTTTTTTAAGCTTCCGTTTCTGTTTCTGCCAGCAGTAAAAGGCGGTCAGAGGAGAAATTCAAACAGCCGGTGTGCATGAGGCCTAAACACTTCTAAGACATTTCAGATGGAATGAAACCGGCCAACTGATTACAAAACCTGCTGCCATTCTTCCCGCTTCTTCCGATGATAAAATAAAGCGTGGATCTGGCTCTTTCTTGGCGGCACGGCTAATCCTATGTAATGATACACACTGTGCAATGGACTGGGCATAATTAACTGGCCCATTTTTCTCCGTTCTACAAAGGTTCTTTGACACAGTCATCCATGATACACGGTAGCACAAGCTTGACTGCTCTTGTAATAGATTACCAAGTATTTTCATCTTTCCTTGCTATCTGCCAGGGATGTCTCAGTTTGTAGTCTCGGTAGAAGACTTGCCCTTTGCACCTTATATAAGAACAGCATGCTCTAGATTCACCTAGTCATACGGAATATACAAAAGCGCGATATGCCCTATAGGCTTCTTCCTTTTTTGCTCAAGTCATTTTGTCAGGGATGGAAATTATATGTTCTTATCATTTTTAGTATTTAAATGGTTTCTTTAAGATATGAAAAAGATTACTAGAATCTCTCCCCACAGCCCCCACCCCCCCCCCCATACCTGGGCTGCTTGAATTTTTGCTAGAATACTATAGCAAAATCCTTTATGTTTTCACGCTAGAGAAAATGCTAAAATGTTTTCCTGCCGATCTTTTCTATTTTTTTTTTGTCTCTTGGGAGGTTATTAATCCGGTAATTTTATTTTTGAATTGAAAAGTACGTATAATAGACACAGTTGGCTCCATTTACATTTGTGTGGTGCATTAGTGCACATGTGTTAACGCGTGTTATGTCACAGGTTAACGCGTGTTATGTCACAGGTAGGGATGAGCTGAACACCTCCGGGTTCGGTTCGCACCAGAACCCGCGAACGGACCTAAAGTCCGTGCGAGCATAAGAACCCTATTAGTTACAATGGATGCGAACGTTCGAAATCAAAAGTGCTAATTTTAAAGGCTAATATGCATGTTATTGTCATAAAAAGTGTTTGGGGACCTGGGTCCTGCCCCAGGGGACATGTATCAATGCAAATTATTTTTTTTAAAACGGCCTTTTTTCAGGAGCAGTGATTTTAATAATGCTTAAAGTGAAACAATAAAAGTGTAATATTCCTTTAAATTTCATACCTGGGGGGTGTCTATAGTATGCCTGTGAAGGGGCGCATGTTTCCTGTGTTTAGAACTGTCCCTGCAAAAAGTGTCAGAGGGGGGCAGGGTTACCAGGTGGCCCCGCCCTCCGTTATAAAAGACCTGTCAGACGCAGCGAACCCTCACACAGCGGGAGCCTCCCATTGCGCGGAGCGGCCCAGAAGAGACGCCGACGCCATGGAAGAAGATGCCGGACGAGAAGACCAGAGCAAGAACAATCGGATCGGAGAAAGAAGATGATGGAAGAAGAAGATGGAAGAAGATGCCGGAAGGAGAAGATGAAGAAAGGAAGAAGGTAGACCAGAAGAAAGAAGATTTTAATAAAGGAATTGTCAAAGACCGTCTCCTGTCATTTTTAAAATTTTTGACACTTTTTTGGTGAAATGGTAGGGGTACTTTTGCACCCCCTTACCATTTCACACAGAGGGGGGCGGGATCTGGGGGTCCCCTTGTTAAAGGGGGCTTACAGATTCCGATAAGCCCCCCGCCCGCAGACCCCCACAACCAATGGCCAGGGTTGTGGGGACGAGGCCCTTGTCCTCATCAACATGGGGACAAGGTGCTTTGGAGGGTCTCAGACCCCCAAAGCACCCTCCCAATGTTGAGGGCATGTGACGGTACGGTTCAGGAGGGAGGGGGGGCCGCTCTCGTCCCCCCTCTTTTCCTGCGGCCTGCCAGGTTGCATGCTCGGATAAGGGTCTGGTATGGATTTTGAGGGGGACCCCACACCATTTTTTTTTTGGCTGGGGTCCCCCTTAATATCCATAGCAGACCTGAAGGGCCTGGTTATTGAATTTGGGGGGACCCCCACGCTTTTATTTTTTTATTTTTTATCAATGACTTTTTTTTTATGAATGGCTTTCAATGAATGACTGTTCTCTGTTTTTCGGGAGCCGTCAATACATTAGCCGCGAGTGATTTTAAATAGCTTTTTTTCCTGCAAAAATGACACTTTTTGCAGGGACAGTTCTAAGCACAGGAAACATGCGCCCCTTTACATGCATACTATAGACACCCCCAGATGTGATACTGCAATGCTGTACTAACAGCACGCACACACTAATCCCCAGAATCATAGCACATAATGTCAGCAGTCAGCAGCACATAACACTGACACGCTGACACTGACAACACAATATGCGATGCCGCCGGCGCGGCGGCCTTTTATATGTGGAGCGTGTACTAAACCTCCTGAGCTATAATTGGCCACAGGCATCCTGCCTGTGGCCAATTATTGCTCTCCTCGCCGCTGGCTCTTTGATTGGCCAAGCATGCGGGTCACAGTGCATGCTTGGCCAATCATCAGCCAGCAATGCACTGCAACTGGCGCAGTGCATTGCGGGCTGCTCGCATCACACGAATTTGATGCGAGCGGCCCAAATAGTTCTGGGCTCGCCGAGCGGGCGAACGCCCGATGTTCGATTCGAACATGGGTTCGAATCGAACACCGGGCTCATCCCTAGTCACAGGTTAACGTGTGTTACATTAAGGCATCCAATGCACAAAAAAAGTCCCAATTATTGGACATGACATAACATTTTTGCCACAACACACTAAGTACACTGCTCTGAGTTGCATTGCCTTAGTGCACTGGGGAGCTATTTGTAATAAATGGCACTGCATTGCCATTGCACTGCATTGATTAATCACTTAACCCCTTGCTTACTGGGCACTTAAACCCCCCTCCTGCCCAGACCAATTTTCAGCTTTCGGTGCTGACGCACTTTGAATGACAATTGCGCGGTCATACAACACTGTACCCAAATTACATTTTTATCATTTTTTTCCCACAAATAGAGCTTTCTTTTGGTGGTATTTAATCACAGCTGGGGTTTTTATTTTTTGCTAAACAAACAAAAAAAATGGAAAATAAAAAAAAAATAAAAGAAATCATGTTTAATAGTTTGTTATACAATTTTGCAAACAGGTAATTTTTCTGCTTCATTGATATGCGCTGATGAGGTGGCACTGGTGGGCACTGATAGGTGGCACTGGTGGGCACTGATAGGCTGCACTGGTGGGGACAGTTAAGGTGGCACTGATGGGGACAGATAAGTCGGTACTGATGGGCACAGATAAGATGGCACTGATAGGCACAGATGGGTGGCACGGATGGGTGGCACGGATGGGCACTGATAGATGGCACTGGTGGGCACTGATAGATGGCACTGATAGGTGACACTGATGTGCAGCACTGTAAAGGCACTTATTGTGGGCAGACAGGTGGCATTGACAGATGGCACTGTGGGCACTGACAGATGGCACTGTGGACACTGACAGGTGGAGCTGGTGGGCCCTGAGGTGGAGCTGGTGGGCACTGGTAGGTGGCACTTTAATGGAGCACCGTGGAGCCAGGGCACATTGCAGTGATCAGGACTAAAGTCCCTCTCACTGCCGCCGGTGATCGGCTTTTTTTTTACAGCTCGCGCTGTCAGCGCGAGGAGGAAAAATAGCCGATTACCAGCTCTGTTGATATCACATCAACCCCTTACTCAGATCTGTGATCCAGCGAGTCACAACAATGCTTGCTACATTCATTAACCACTTCAGGACCGCCCACCGTCGTTATATGTCTGTGTTTGAAGAGGAAAATCGTTGTTATGGTAGCAGCTAGCTACCATAACCCTGGTATCCTCTTCTTCAGTGAGCGGTACTGTTTCAGATAAAAGTGGTCTCTGTGGCGGATTCGCCGCAAGATCACTTTTATCAGCGGCGGGAGAAGGCCACCCCCCTCCCGTCATCAGCGGCGGAGGCGATCAGATCTTCACACTTGCTGGGCATGGAGATGAGTGAGGGGAAGATGGCCCCCACCCGTCTACATAACAATGCAGGGCGGGAGGCGATCAGATCTTCACCCATGCTGGGCATGGAGATGAGTAAGGGGAAGATGGCCCCCACCCGTCTACATAACAATGCAGGGCGGGAGGCGATCAGATCTTCACCCATGCTGGGCATGGAGATGAGTAAGGGGAAGATGGCCCCCACCCGTCTACATAACAATGCAGGGCGGAAGCGACGTCAAAACATCACTTCCACCCATAGCTCTTAAAGGGACATTTTTTTTAATTCTTTTTTTAAATGACAAAATCTTTTTTCTTTTGCATTTTAATGTAAATATGAGATTTTGACCCCCAGATCTCATATTTAAGATGACCTGTCATGCTTTTTTTCTATTACAAGGGATGTTTATATTCCTTGTAATAGGAATAAAAGTGACGCAATTTTTTAATTTTTTTTTTTAAAATAAAAGGTAAAATAAATACGACAAGCTCACGTGCAGAAGCGAACGCATACGTGAGTAGCGCCCACATAAGAAAACGGGGTTAAAACCACACATGTGAGGTATCGCCACGATCGGTAGAGCGAGAGCAATAATTTTAGTCCTAGACCTCCTCTGTAACTCAAAACATGCAACCTGTAGAATTTTTTAAATGTTGCCTATGGAGATTTTTAAGGGTAAAAGTTTGTCGCCATTCCACGAGCGGGCGCAATTTTGAAGCGTGACATGTTGGGTATCAATTTACTCGGTGTAACATTATCTTTCACAATATAAAAAAAAATTGGGCTAACTTTACTGTTGTCTTATCTTTTAATTAAAAAAAGTGTATTTTTTCCCAAAAAAAGTGCGCTTGTAAAACCGCTGCGCAAATACGGTGTGACAGAAAGTATTGCAATGACCGCCATTTTATTCTCTAGGGTGTTAGAAAAAAAATGTATAATGTTTGGGGGTTCTAAGTAATTTTCTAGCAAAAAAAACTGTTTTGAACTTGTAAACAACAAATCTCAGAAAGAGGCTCGGTCCTTAAAGCAAAAACAAGGCAACCCATACAGTGTGGGGGACCCAAGGGTATATTTTTTTAAAACTTCCATGGAGTTCAGCTTTAAGGAGTTCTGTCTAAGGACTCGGTTACACTTGCATTCAGGAGGAGGGGGGTGTTCCCCTCTTAAGCTGCAAAGCCAGTGGCCAGGGGTGTAGACATGCAAAGCATCGTGGCTGCGCCAGGAATTACACCCCTGTTGCGTTCAGTGCATGCAGTTGCATTTTGGTAGTGCAGCATTTAGGGGGTTAAATGGGGAGTTGGTATAGTGCCACCTCACTGTCTGTCAAATCCCGGATCGCTTTTTAGAGGCGGGTCAGTCCTTAAAAGAAGTGTACAGCCTTTTAATGTGCATTAACGCAAATATAGTGTTAATGAGTGTTTCCTATACATTGCACAAGCATTCAAGCAATGCTCCTCAAACACCCTATAAATTGTTTTTTTTTTACAAAATGGCTAAAATGGGGAATGGTCACTTTGCAACTGTGCCTTAAACACTCTGTAATCGTCATTGGTGCATTTACAGTGCCTTTGTAGCGCAATTGTGACGTGTTTTAATAGAAGAAAATGGAGGTGGTTACAAATCGTCAACAACTGTCAAACTCTTTTTGCCTTTTGCATTACCGTGGCAGCGTATACACCTCCGTCCTCTCCCTATTTTAACCATTTTGATTAGCGTTGGGCGCCCCAACCACCTATTTTCGATGCCTGTGTGAAAGAGCCCTAAAGGCTTTCAAAGTTGAAACAAATATTTGTAAAACTGCTATTATATTATATTATTATATTGTATATTATATTATATTATTATATTATATTATTATATTATATTATTATATTATATATTATATTATTATATTATATTATATTATATTATATTATATTATATATTATAGTATTATATTGTATATTATATATTATATTATTATATTATATATTATATTATTATATTATATATATATTATATATTATCTTATATTATTATATTATATATTATATTATATTATATTATTATATTATATTATTATAACAGGGAATTCTGACATGGGGCAGTAAAGAAACACCCCAAAAAAAGCAAATAAACGTACGTCCTGTAGATATTTATTAATCTTGTGATTCTGAGTGTCTTTCTTTTGTCCAAACAGTGGAATTGCACTTTAACAGGTCTGGCCATTTGCATAACGCCACAATGGGCGCAGGGAGAAGGCGGACACTGACATAAAAAGACCGCAGTTTGACAGGAGAGGGGGCCTAGAAATCGTACACCCCCATAGATTGTATCTCTCATTAATGTTGCAGTGTAGACAGAAGTTGACATAATTCCTCTTGTAGGTGAAGCATTTTACCCTAAAATACTGCAAAGTACATGCGATCTGTCTGCACAATGTCATGGCTGTCTGCACCCAGTAACACGAGTGCAAATTAACGGAGCCGAAGCTGGAAATTCTTCTTGTTAGCACTAATAGGTTGTTAGATGTTACATTCAAACAGCTCTGTCCAATAACTCCATGCCTCTGCTAACATGGAAAATTCCAATATAGTATGAAGTATGGCGCTTACAACTTTCGAAAAGCCAAGAACTGAACAGGACTGAACAGCAGAACTGCACTGTTGGAGCTCTAGCTATGAAGAGTACCATATACACATACTCAATGGGTTTAACCCCTATCCTTAAAGTGGAAGAAAGGCCTATCTATAACAATTCTTAAAAATGTTCTCTTCTTCCTCCTTCTAACAATCCTGCCTGACCTATATAAAAAAAGATCTGTGTACTTACTGTACCTATTGTCAATTTGCTGTGGTCCAGTCATGTGATCCTGCAGCTCTGTGGGAGTGCTCGACAACGGCCTGAGAATTGTGGGAGCCGTGACATTACCCATAATACCCATGTTGACATTACCCATGACATTACCCATGTTGAGACTCCCTCCTCTTCCCTGCAGCAGCAACTCAGTAACACAGGAGAGCTGGAGCTGTGGCATCATGTAATTGGACTGGAGTGGATCAAAAATTAATATGTATACACAAATTTTTTTTAACCACTTCAATACCAGGCACTTATACACCTTCCTGCTCAAGCCAATTTTCAGCTTTCAGTGCTGTCGCAATTTGAATAACAATTGCGCGGTCATGCTACACTGTACTCAAACTATTTTTTTATCATTTCGTTCCCACAAATAGAGCTTTATTTTGGTGGTATTTGATCACCTCTGCGATTTTTATTTTTTGCGCAACAAATAAAAAAAGACCGAAAATTTGGAAAAACATAAAGTTTTTCTTTGTTTCTGTTAAATGTTTTTGTAAATAAGTATGTTTTCTTCTTCAAAGACGGGCACTGATATGACTGCACTGAAGGGCTCTGATAAGGTGGCACTGATGGACACCAATGAGGTGGCACTGATGAGGTGGCACTGATGGGCACTGATGATGGGCACTGATAGGTGGCACTGATGGGCATTGGTAGGTGGCACCGATTGGCACTGGTATGCAGCACTGATGGGCACTCATAGGTGGCACTAATGGGCACCCGTAGGCGGCACTGATTGGTATTTATGGGTGGCACTGGTGGGTACTTATGGGTGGCACTGATAGGTGGCATGTATGGACACTAATAGGCACTGATGGGCATGGATGGGCACTGATAGGTGGCACTGATGGACACTGATGGGTGGCACTGATGACACTGATGGGTGGGATTGATTGGCATTACTCAAATAATGTCTTACTTAGAGGTGCCAGTCAGTGCCCATTTGTGGGCACTGATTGGCACAGATTGAGCACAGACTGGGCACATTGGGCACATGTGGATGGCCATGGGGGATGTACCTGGCCATCCACATGTTGCCCCCTTCCCTGGTGGTCCTGGCGGCTTCCCTGGTGGTCTAGTGTGGGCATCCGAGGAGGGGCTTCGCTGATAAACAATCAGCGCAGACCCCCCCTGTCAGGAGAGCCACCGATCGGCTCTCCTCTACTCGCGTCTGCCAGACGCGAGTGAGGAAAAGCCGATCAACAGCTTTTCCTGTTAACAGCGCCATCAGCCGTGATTGGACACAATGCACCACCATCAGACTGACACACCGCACCACCGATCGCCGCAATGCGCGCCCCCACGGGTGCGCAGCGGCTGTTATCATGAAGGACGTCATATGATGCCCAGTCAGGATAACGGAACCACTGCCCGGCCGTTGTTCTGCTATAGGCCGGGCGGGAAGTGGTTAAATAAAAGTTAGGCGGGATAGGTAAGAGGAAGGGGAGAGGGAATAGTTACAGTTAGGGCTCATGCACACTGCAGCTCAAAGAAACTGCTCCTACAGGCAGGGCCGGATTTCCCACAAGGCCACCGAGGCCAGGCCTCGGGGCGGCAGGGGTGCAGAGGCGGCGCAGCTCCTGCGGCGACTTCTCGGCTTTCGTGGATGCCGCCCCCCCGCACGCCGCAAACAATACATTTTATTACAAACAGCATCCTGGGCACACAGCACAGAGCGGAGTGCACTGAACCCGCCCCTCCTCCTCCTATGTTTTCCTGTACACAGAGGAGGAGGCAGGGAGCAGCACACCGCTCTGCCACAACATCGCTGCTGACCTGAGGTAGGATTTTAGCTATAGACTCACTCCCGACTGCCCTGCCAGTGTGCCCCCCGCCAGGAACAACAGCAGACCCCCCCTCCTACTCTGAATGTCCTCTCTCTCCTCTCAGCCTGAGTCCTCTCTCCCGAGTGCCGCCAGCAGCACCTCCCCCGCTCATGCAGCTGAATGTGCTCTCGCTCTTCTGCCAGGTCTGTGAAAATTTCCGTGGGACTTGCAGAGGAGGGAGGCATGGGGGATGTTATGGGATGAGGGGGGGGGGGGCACAAGAAGGATGAAGATGGGATGAAGGGGGGGGACAAAAAAAGGTGGAGATGGGATGGGATGAAGGGGGGACAAGAAAGGAGGAGATGGGATGAGGGGGGGGCAAGAAGGAAGGAGCTTGGATGGGATGAAGGGGGGGACAAGAAAGGTGGAGCTGGGATGGGGGGGGGGGACAAGAAGGATGGAGCTTGGATGGGATGAAGGGGGGGACAAGAAAGGTGGAGCTGGGATGGGGGGGGACAAGAAGGATGGAGCTGGGATGGGATGAAGGGGGGGACAAGAAAGGTGGAGCTGGGATGGGGGGGGACAAGAAGGATGGAGCTTGGATGGGATGAAGGGGGGACAAGAAAGGTGGAGCTGGGATGGGGGGGGGGACAAGAAGGATGGAGCTGGGATGGGATGAAGGGGGGACAAGAAAGGTGGAGATGGGAATGGGATGAAGGGGGGGACAAGAAAGGTGGAGATGGGATGGGGGGGGCAAGAAGGAAGGAGCTGGGATGGGGGGGGGGACAAGAAGGATGGAGCTGGGATGGGATGAAGGGGGGGGGGACAAGAAAGGTGGAGCTGGGATGGGGGGGGCAAGAAGGATGGAGCTGGGATGGGATGAGGGGGGGACAAAAAGGATGGAGCTGGGATGGAAGGAAGGGGGGACAAGAAGGATAGAGATGGGATGAAGGGGGGACAAGAAGTATGGAGCTGGGATGGGATTAAGGGAAGGATGGAGCCGGAATGGGATCGGGTGATGGATAGAGCCGAGATGGGATCGGGGGATGGTTGGAGCCAGGATAGGATCAGGATGGATTGAGCCGGGATGGGATCGGTCGATGGATGGAGTTGGGATCGTATCGGGGATGAATGGAGCCAGGATTGGATCGGGGTGGCGGATGGAGTCGGGATGGGATTAAAGGAATATATGGAGCTGCCCCCTGCATTCTATAGATTACACACTCCTGTCCCCTGGATTCTGTACATTACACACTCCTTTTTTCAGTCTGTACAATTAAAGCCAGTTATTTTCAGTGTTCTCGTGTGTGGAGATGTTTTTAATCGATCTATTGTAGCAGTCATCGATAAAGGATAAGAATGGTGGTGTGGGGGGGGCGGCATTGAAGGACCCGGCCTTGGGGCGGCAAAGGGAGTAAATCCGGGCCTGCCTACAGGCGTTTGGGCTTTTTTGAGCTCTCATTTTTCTTCTGCATTACAGACAGGCAATCAAAAACATAGACCCGGTGCAAAATAGGCTGGAAGTGTATGGGGCTCATATAACTGGGTTTAAAGAAGGTCTAGCAGACAAAAAAGTTAGGGGAAAGTAGAAGAAATATACAGTAAAACCTTGGTTTGATAGTAACTTGGTTTGGGAGCGTTTTGCAAGACAAGAATTTTTTTTTAATACATTTTGACTTGATATACAAGCGATGTCTTGACAAGTAGCGTCATCTCACAACTGAGTATAAAAGAGAAGAGAGGCCCCTCTAAGTGCAGCAATACGGTTACATTTAATGAAGGTACAACATTTAGCAACTCACATGGTTAATGATTAAAAGAGGCACATCTAAGTATGCAGGCATCCGGGGTAAAGCTGTCCGCATAGACCATCCTCCGCACCGCCATCGATGTCATCTCTTCCACGCTGCGCTCCAGGAGCGGTTCAAGCCACGCTTTTAGATCGCTCTACTGCAGGGTAGTCTCCCCCCCAGTCATGATTGCAGACTGACAGCGGTGAGAGCCCGCGGTGCGGAGGATGGTCTATGTGGACAGCTTTACCCCAGATGCCTGCATACTTAGATGTGCCTGTTTTAATCATCAACCATGTGAGTTGCTAAATGTTTTACCTTCATTAAATGTAACCATATTGCTACACTTAGAGGCACCTCTCTTCTCGTTCATTCTCTGTAGCTCCTGCTGGATTTTGCTTCTAATCCCCTTGTGGAGGCTGCCATTTGTGGATGGATATTTAATGGTTACACAACCTATCACGTTGCTATAATCTTTTTATATGGACTATGAACTGAAGGACTTATGAATAAATGGTTGTGGAACAAATCATTTGAGTTTCCATTAATTCTTATGGGAAAATTTGCTTTGATATAAGCGTGCTTTGGATTACAAGCATGTTTCTGGAACAAATTATGCTCGCAATCCAAGGTTTTACTGTAGTGCCAATCTAAGTACCTGAGATATAGCATCTTCCTGACTGGATGAACAGTGGGATGGCAGGAGGGATTGTGGAGGTGGTCTGAGGGGAGGAGTGAAGTGACCTCCAGTTGAAATAAGTTGCCGCTGTCTGAATTCCTTTTTGGAAAATTTGAAGAAGATAAGTACCTACCATGTATATATGAAGATCTAAACATGGTGAAGACCTGGTATGGGGTTCCTTCTATACAGTCACTTGATATCATGGGCTGTATCTGTGTTTTTTTTTTTCGCAGTTGTCCCCAAGGCGGTGTGAAGTGGCTGGGTTTATTTATACAGATGCAAGGATTATTTATTGTAAAAGTGTCTCCAAAGGCCTTTAAAACCCCAATTGTAATTATACTTGGATTGATATTTTCACTGATTAGTGTTAAAAATAAACGACTGTTATAGCCATTAAACTGTATTTATAGTGCAGTCTGGTTCTGACATCATTTTAGGACTAATGCCCCATACACACGGTCGGATTTTCCGACGGAAAATGTCCTATCGGACAATGTTGTCGGAAATTCCGACCGTGTGTAGGCTCCATTGGTCTTTTTGTCCGTCGGATTTTCCGACGGACAAAGTTTTATCTCCTGCTCTTAAATTTTCCGACAACAAAGTCCTATCGGACTTTTTCCGATCGTGTGTAGCGAATTCCGACGGACAAAGTGCCACGCATGCTCAGATCACATTACAAGACCAAAGCTATTGGCTACTAGCCTCTACGTAGTCCCGTCGTAGGCAACAAACGTCACCACGTTCAGAATGATCGGATTTTCCGACAACTTTGTCCGACCGTGTATATGCAACAGCAGTGTCGGACAAAATCCGTCGGTAAAAAATCCGACGGATTTTGTGGTCGGAATTTCCGACCGTGTGTACGGGGCATAAGAATGGGAGTGGTGGTCAGTCAGTTGGCAAAACAGTCTAATCTGGAATTTCCTGGAAGTTCCTAGGTCACTGACAAATGGGACAAAAAATACAGCCTAGAGCAGGTAGGTGAGTGTCCCTATACATACATCAAAGCTTTCTTTTCTGTTCTGACTAGGCCTTCAAAAGGGCTAAACATTCTTTTAATGGATACAATTATGGATCTTAGCTTAGTATAGTTCACAACCAACTAGTGTTTGTAGAACATATGACTTTTTAGTGAGGCTTAGGATCTTCCTTTTTTGAATAGCACTTAATCTGTAGCAGATGAGACTGTTGAAAGAAGAGAGAAGTTTTGATAATGAACCAAATATCGACTCCCCCTGCTGCTGTCTATCAGTCTGCGAATTAATGAAAAACATGGCAGGCTTCATCTGATATTTCATTATGAACCAATCCTCTGTTCATCAGTCATTATAGTTTCATGGTTGGGTTTATTGATTGATAAAACTTGAAACACGGGATCGGCATCTAGCACTTCCTTTGTTGTCTCTTCCATCTTCTTTATAGAAGAGCCTCAGCCAAGACAAGAGTAATCAACGTACATATCAGGTTATGTAACAATATTTATTTTTCCAAGTTTCCACTCGAGAAATGTATCAATACTTTTGCAGAATCTCTTCTGGTTCCCAGCAGCACTGTTGCAGAATGATTGCAGGTGGCTGTCACCTGCACCTTCCACTGAGGAAAGAAATGACGGCCACCTGGATTCCTTCTGAATCGGGGCCGAATCTTATCTTTACCTCTGCACCGGGCCAGGTTCTTTACCGGCAGTTGGCAAAGGTCTTTTTACCACACCCCCCTTGACCAAACTGCACCAAGCAGTGTCCAAAGCAGCCACCTACCCTGCCTACATGTCAGCCTGCCCGTGATTGCTAGCACAATCCCGAAGAAACAGGTACACGTAGATGAAATCTGATAAGAATCGTTAGCTCTTCTGTCTAATGCTGCATACACACGAGCGGATTTTCTGTTGGAAAAATCTTGGATTAATTCCGCTCAAGCTTGGCTTGCATACACACGGTCACACAAAAGTTCGCTGAACTTTCGACCATCAAGAACGCAGTGACGTACAACACTACGACAAGTCGAGAAAATTAAGTTCAATGCTTCCGAGCATGCGTCAAATTGTTTCCGAGCATGCGTAGGAATTTTGCACATCGGAATTGCTACAGACGATTGGAATTTTTCCAACCGAAAAATTGAGAACAATCTTTTGCTGGCGGGAATTTGGCCAGCAAAAGTCCGATGGAGCATACACACGGTCGCATTTTCCGACCAAAAGCTCTGATCGTTCTTTTGCTGGCCGAATTTCCGATCGTGTGTACGCAGCATAAGAGTGCATTCAAAAACTACAAATAGAGAAAGGTTAGCAGCTATTACTGATTTTCTAATGTTCACTGATGCTGGATGGTCTATAGTAGTCTCCAAACTGCGGGCCAGATGTGGCCATTTTATTGCTTTTATCCAGCCCTTGGGGCATTATCCAGGTAATGAGCGATTGCCTCTTGGGGGATCAGGAAGACATTTTTTTCCCTCAATGGAGCAAATTGGCACATGCTTTATCCACTTCAGCCCTGGAAGGATTTGCCCCCTTCCTGACCAGAGCACTTTTTTGCGATTTGGCACTGCGTCACTTTAACTGACATTTTGGTGGTATTTGATCATCTCTGCGGTTTTTATTTTTTGCGCTATAAACAAAAAAAAGAGCATCAATTTTAAAAAAAAAGCTATATTTTTTACTTTTTGCTATAATAAATATCCCCAAAAAATATATAAAAAAACTAACTTCTTCCTCAGTTTCGGCTGATATGTATTCTTCTACATATTTTTGGTAAAGAAAATCGCAATAAACGTATATTGATTGGTTTGTGCAAAAGTTATAGCGTCTACAAAATAGGGGATAGATTTAAGGTATTTTTATTATTATTTTTATTTATTAGTAATGGCGGTGATCTGCGATTTTTTCTTTCAACATGTTTTATTTTTCAAGAAAAGAAAGAAATAACAGTACATACATAAGTAACGAAACAACGGGGGCCATCGGCCCTAATATGACAGTAATAGTCACTAGTGAAACAAATGTATATCAACGAACTAGGCCAATACAGTGATATATAATTAACACAACCAGTATTACAGAATGGTCGGTGGTGCAGGACTGCGAGCGGGTTCTCACGGCCCCTTAAACAAGAGCAAGAGCTATCTCCTGTGGAGGGGAATAGCGATAGAGGGAGAGAATTCCCGCCACCCCGAAAGGGATCATGCTGTGGCAAGGTTCCTCACGCCCCAATTCCCCCCCCGTCTAATATCGATTTTTATCATGACTGCGACAATGCGGCGGACACATTGGACACTTTTGACACTATTTTGAGACCAGTGACATTTATAGCGATCTGTGCTATAAAAATGCACTGATTACTGTGTAAATTACACTGGCAGCGAAGGGGTTAAACACTAGGGGGCGATCAAGGGGTTAACTGTGTTCCCTCACTGTGCTCTAACTGTAGTAGGGATGGGCTCACTAGAACATGACAGCGATCACTGCTCCCGATCACTGGGAGCAGTAGATCTCTGTCATGTTGCTAGGCAGAACAGGGAAATGCCTTGTTTACATAGGCATCTCTCCGTTCTGCCTCTCCGTGTCACGATTGCGGGCCACCGACGGACATCGAGTCCGTGGGACCCGCGGGTGCGCTCATGCTGCACGCTTGCGCACGTGTGCCCACTAGCCTGCTATTTAAAGGGGACGTACAGGTACGCCCATTTGCACAGCCGTGCCACCGTGCCAACGTATATCGTCGTGTGCTGGTCGGCAAGCGGTTATTGGAGGTTTTTTTTTTTTTGCCGTCCTCTGGATCAACTGAGAGTATAGGATTGTGTATATAGGATTGCATCATTTTTTTTCCCCTCCTATTGGTTCAATGGAATGGACTTGTGTCTTTTTTCAGCCAGACTAACTATGTAACTTTATAACTTGAATCTAAAAGCATATCTGCTAAAATAGGAGGGAATATAATTACCTTTCTGGTTGACACCACCTTGAAACAACGTTGTTTCACTGCTTCTTGCCAATAAAACTATTTGACTGGTTGGCTGGGTCAAATACTCGTTCCCCAGACCACATGCAGTGGTTACTTCTGCCAGCTTGTACCACCTGTAGTGAAGTATGAGCTGGCGGTAGGAACCACAGCATGTGGTGGGGGAGTAATCATTCCACACACTCGGAAGTGTCAAATACTTGCAGAAGCCAGGTAGCCGAGATGCAAGTGTGTTCTAAAACACGAGCCATTGGAAAGGTACGTTTATTTCCTTTTCTGTTATACACAAGTGACCCTGAGCTGATGGGGTCACCTTATAGTGAGTCAGAATTGGAAGTATGGAAAAATATGAATATGTACTTTTAAAATATTATAAAGGTGCAGACTTGGAAAGTTTTTTTTTTTATATTTCATCTTTTATTTAACTTTACTTACTTTAAGTCTGACCTCGAGAATTAGAATTGACTTGAGATCTGACAGTTGCTGCTCCGCTGTTTTGACCTCACACAATGGGCCTGAATTATTAACCTGTGAAGGAAGGTGAAGTCAATTTATATTTTTCCTTTAAGCACCCAATCATGTGTATTCTCATGCTCCAAATTCCCTTGCACATAACTGGATGGTTGAAATGAACACAGGTTTGCTTCAGTGCACTTCAACTCACCATGTAGAACTTTTAAGTTTGACTACAGCGTGCCTTTAATCTGAAGATTTTACCCCCTTCCTGACCAGAGCACTTTTTGCGATATGGCACTGCGTCGCTTTAAAGTCTAATGCCCCGTACACACGGTCGGAAAATCCGACCACAAAATCCGTCGGATTTTTTCCGACGGATTTTGTCCGACACTGGTGTTGCATACACACGGTCGGACAAAGTTGTGGGAAAATCCGATCATTCTGAACGTGGTGACGTTTGTTGCCTACCACAGGACTACGTAGAGGCTAGTAGCCAATAGCTTTGGTCTTGTAATGTGATCTGAGCATGCGTGGCACTTTGTCCGTCGGAATTCGCTACACACGATCGGAAAAAGTCCGATAGGACTTTGTTGTCGGAAAATTTGAGAGCAGGAGATAAAACTTTGTCCGTCGGAAAATCCGACGGAAAAAGTCCGATGGAGCCTGCACACGGTCGTAATTTCCGACAACATTGTCCGATAGGACATTTTCCGTCGGAAAATCCGACCGTGTGTACGGGGCATAAGTCTAAGTCTAAGACAGGTATCTGCACCCACTTCCGGGCATAAACTCCCACGGGAGTTTACGCAACTTCCTGTCCCGGCGTGCTGTCTGCCGGGACACACAAGTGTCCCGGCAGACATCGCTGACGATTCTCATTGCGCTGCGCGACTCGCGCATGCGCAGTAGGGAATCGGGAAGCGAAGCCGCAAAGGCGACACTTGCTGATTCCCTCACCGAGTATGGCGCCGGCAGCAGCAGAGAGCCGGTCGATTGATCGGCCTCTGCTGCCGACATCGCTGGAACCTGTGACAGGTAAGTGTCCATTTTTTAAAAGTCAGCAGCTGCAGTATTTTTAGCTGCTGGCTTTTAAAAAAAAAAATTTCAGGCACAGTCCTGCTTTAATTGACAATTGCGCGGTCGTGCGACGTGGCACCCAAACAAAATTGACGTCCTTTTTTTCCCCACAAATAGAGCTTTCTTTTGGTGGTATTTGATCACCTCTGCGTTTTTTATTTTTTGCGCTATAAACAAAAAAACAGTGACAATTTTGAAAAAAAGCTATATTTTTTACTTTTTGCCTCCGTTTAGGCTGATATGTATTCTTCTACATATTTTTGGTAAAAAAAAATCGCAATAAGCGTATATTGATTGATTTGCGCAAAAGTTATAGCATCTACAAAATAGGGAATAGTTTTATGGCATTTTTATTATACATTTTTTTTTATTAGTAATGGTGGCGATCTGCGATTTTTGACACTTTTGACACTATTTTGGGACCATTGTCATTTAGGCAGAGATCAGTTCTATAAAAACGCACTGATTAATGTATAAATGACACTGGCAGGGAAGGGGTTAAACACTAGGAGGCGATGAAGGGGTTAAGTGTGTCCTAGGGGGAGATTCTAACTGTGGGGGGGGTGGGATTTCACTCACATGACATCGATCACTGCTCCCGATGACAGGGAGCAGTGATCTCTGTCATGTCACTAGGCAGAACGGGGAAATGCCTTGTTTACATAGGCATCTCCCAGTTGTGCGGCTCCGTGATACGATCGCCGGGAGACTGGCGGACATCGAGTCCACAGGTCCCGCAGGCAAGTTCACGCTGTATGTGGTGAGCCCGCTAACCCTGCCAATTAAAGGGGACGCCCATTTGCCCACCGCTGCCATTGTGCCAACGTATAACTGCGTGCAACGGTCGACAAGTGGTTAAATAGATACATTATTGTGTCATTCTAATGGAGAGATTTCCCAGCATTGCTTTATGACACCCTATAATTGGTAGAAACACATTCCCAATGCACATGTTCCTGCAGATCGGCTGTATATGTAGATGGGTGCTGCAGTGACCACCGGCTAGAAACCAAAGAAATTCAAAGTGAAAGTACAGTGAGGAAAAAAAGTATTGGATCCCCTGCTGATTTTGTATGTTTGCCCTCTGACAAAGAAATTATCAGTCTATAATTGTAATGGTAGGTCTATTTTAACAGTGAGAGGCAAAAAAAACAACAAAAAAAAAATCACAAAAACGCATTTCAAAAAAGTTATAAATTGATTTATAAATGAATTTATAACTTTTTTGAAATGCGTTTTTGTGGATTTTTTTAATGAGTGAGATAAGTATTTGACCCCTTCACAAAACATGACTTAGTATCTGGTGGCAAATCCCTTGTTTGCAATCACAGAGGTCAGATGTTTCGTGTAGTTGGCCATCAGGTTTGCACACATCTCAGGAGGGATTTTGTCCCACTCCTCTTTGCAGATCCTCTCCAAGTCATTAACGATTCGTGGCTGATGTTTGGTAAACCGAACCTTCAGCTCCCTCCACATATTTTTTTATGGGATTAAGGTCGGGAGACTGGCTAGGCCACTCCAGGACCTCAGTTAAATTAGTTAAACAAGGTAGTAGTAAGCAGGTTGCCTTGGTGTGAGATGTTGAACACTGTTAGAGCTTGAAGTGGACCTTAACTCCCCTTTCTTCTTGAAGAATATTGCTTCTTCTCCTACTTCTTTCATAAAGCATAGATGCAACTTTTTTTTTAATATCTTTTTTTTTTCTAGTGGAGTGCAAACCATGCTGCGCTCCATGAAAGGAAAGGCAAGAATGAGGCCTCCCTTTATGCTGAAAGCCTCCTCGGATACTCATGTAGCTACACCATACTACACATGTGCTTCATCAGGGGGCTCTCTGAAAGAATAGCGGACACCTTGATGGCATAAGAAGAAAAGATGGCAAAAGTGAAGCAGAAGATTACAGACAAATGTAACTATAAGTAGGTTAATGTTGGCACCTTATCATAGGAAAGTTACAGCTACAAATACATAGAAGACACTATTACGCTGCAATGCAACATCTCACACCAAGGTTGCCTTGGTGTGAGATGTTAAACACTGTTAGAGCTTGAAGTGAACCTTCACTCCCCTTTCTTCTTGAAAAATATTGCTCCTTCTCCGACTTCTTTCATAAAGCATAGATGCAACTTTCTTTTTTTTTTAAATACCTTTTTTTTTTCGCGGAGTGCAGACCATGCTGCGCTCCATGAAAGGAAAGGCAAGAATGAGGTTCCCCTTTATGCTGAAAGCCTCCTCAGATACTCACGTATCGACACCATACTACACATGTGTGTCATCAGGGGGCTCTCTGAAAGAATAGCGGACGCCTTGATGGCATAAAAAGAAAAGATGTCAGTGCGGGACTTGGCTTGCAAAAGCGAAGCAGAAGATTACAGACAAATGTAACTATAACTAGGTTAATGTTGGCACCTTATCATAGGAAAGTTACAGCTATGAATACATAGAAGACACAATTACTCTGCAATGCATGGCTTATAACTGTGTGTTATATTTAGAATGTCTTGTGTAATTAGCAAAAAACTCAGGCACATAATATTCAGCTAATGTAATGCCACATAAAGCAGTCAGAGACTGTAGACATGAAACAGAAGATGGTCAAAGACTATAGGCATGATATATGGGAGATGATCAAAAACTATAGGCATGCTACAGCAGATTGTTGGAGATTAGATACATGCTGTGGGAGATGGTCAGAGACTGGGTACACGCTTCATGATAGACTGAAAACACACACTGTTAGCCCCCGTACACACGGTCGGACATACCGACCACAAAATCCGTCTGATTTTTTCCGACGGATTTTGTCCAAAACTGGTGTTGCATACACACGGTCGGACAAAGTTGGCGGAAAATCGGATCGTTCGGAACGTGATGGCGTTCGCTCATTACGACGGGACTACTTTCAGGCTAGTAGCCAATAGCTTTGGTCTCGTTATTTAATCTGAGCATGCGTGGCACTTCTCTACAAACGATCGGAAAAAGTCTGATCGGATTTTTTCGTCGGAAAATTTGAGATCCTGCTCTCAATTTTTTTCCGTCTGAATTTCCGACGGAAAAAGTCTGATAGAGCCCACACACGGATTTTCCAATCATGTGTACGGGGCATTAAAGTTTATGGCTAAAACAGCCCCATTTCAAGTCAAAACGTTCACATTCGTGCTCCCACAGTCACCTTAAAATTTACTTGTGCTACATTTGGTATTGCTCTTAGAAAGCTCCATTATAAAATCAGAGGATCTTTGAGGGCTGTCTAAAATATCACTTGCCAGTGAGGGAGCAGGAATGGAGTGAAATGTTGCTGATCTAGCCAATAAGAGAGCAGTGGTGGAAGCAAAAGAGGTGAGTGTTCTATTTAGTGATTCCCATTTCTGATGATTGCCACCAATGATGGGCCTGCTAGTCTAACATGGGCCTTATAGTCCACTGTCAATCTTCCTGGCAGTTCTAGTAGTTAAAGAGGAACTGCAGTCTGCTCACATAATTTGTACTAAAAACATATTTTCCATTCTGAAGCTTCCCTCCCACCACTTTGCATATTATTTTATATATACTGTGATTCTGTACTTGCCAATTATGCTGCAGAAATCTCCCTCCACTAAGTCTGGCTGCGACCAATTTAACTGTGGGCAGCTGAAGCCTGTTCACTTCCTGGATTGACACAGACACACAGAGGCACACCTCCAGCTCTGCAGCTCTCATTGGCCCTCTTATGACTCACCCCCTCCCTTCCTGGCAAACTCTCACAAGAGTAAGAGAGAGAGCTGTGCATGATGTCATAAGCCTAGGCTAATGACCAGACAAGAAACAGGAAGTGGGATGTATAAGGTATTCACTGGCAGAAAAAAATGTTTTACTATCCAAAGTTAAAACAACAACAAGGGCAGAAGATTTAACAGATAGAAAGTTGAAAAAATGACTGAAGGTCCGCTTTAAACCAACAGCTCTCTGTGTGCAACCCAATAATACTAACGTATAAACAACTTGCCAGCACTAAAAAGGGATTCACCCCCACCGATACTCAAACAACTATAATGAAGTGCAGCGCTGATATCTAAATGCATTTAACATAATCAAAAATGTATGAAACTAAAAATGTAATCACAATGTTACAAGCACATATAAATCCTGCTGGAGGCTCCTGCTGCTTCCTCCATGTCCAGTGAGGAGAGAGAGAGTGGAGAGAGCCTCTGTTCTGGGGCACAGCGCTGGACCAAGATCTTTAGAATCACTTTAAGCGTTAACCACTTGCCGACCAGGGATGAGTGTTGGAAGGCAATATAATTTAATATCATATTTCTATAGTTTCTTTCTGGTTGATACAACCAAGCATTTTCTTTCCTGGGGGTGGTCTGGAATGTCTTTGTAGCATATCTGAAAGAAGAGATCAGGCCTCCATCAAAGCTGAACAGCTCTTGGCTCCGGCCCGTCTGTTGCTATAATGCAAACTTGAAAGGGACCATAGCTGACAAGATGATTGATGAATGTCCTGCTACAGAAGATCAAAAGATCAAAGGCATTGAAGATTCACCAGGATACATAGACATGGACAATGCTGCCCCTAGAGACCAATACAGCAGGACGGACAGTAATATAATATATTGAGGAGCACTGCCCCATAAATATGTGATTCGTCAAAAGTCTAGATGGGAGGGCAATGGGGTTGGGTCCTTATGGTGTATGATTGAAGTATAAAGGACTGAACAAGAGAGCTATCTCTTTTTTTGTCATCTGAGCCTAGCTGACGATACAAAACCTTGAGGAAAGCATTGTGATAAGTATCTTTGATATTCTTGTATTATATGTTCTGTTGGTATCTGTTTTGTAATACCTTTCTTTAGTATTTTCATGTTAGCGTTTCCTATTTTCTTGGGAAATAAATAAGACTTTGTTTTATTAAGCCGCGCGCTTGGTTTCATAGCTAACCTTGTATTATTGTGATAGCAACAGTAACATGTGATCAGAGTTTTACTAGACTAGCTAACTATAGGAATAGACAAGACAAATACGTAGGTGCTATAAATAGAGGGGATCCGTAACCACCCTCAAATAATATTTATTGTATCAATTACTTCAATGAGAAACTGAGAGATCTGTAATGAAAAGCAGCACACTGTACACACATTACACATAGTTAGGCACACTTTTAACCCCTTGATCGCCTTATATGTTAACCCCTTCCCAGCCAGTGTCATTAGTACAGTGACAGTGTATAGTATTATAACTGATCACTGTATTAATGTCACTGGTGATGTGAATGAATGAATAACTTGTATAGCGCTACAATGCGAACTGAATCGCCTCAAGGCGCTGTATTGGCGTTTGGTTATCAAGCTTCTAGAAGAGGTAGGTCTTGAGTTTCTTCCTGAAGGCCTGATGGTTTTCTTCCATGCGAATGTCGGTTGGTAGAGCGTTCCATAGCCGTGGTCCCTGGACAGCGAATCTCCGTTCCCCCTTTGATTTGTAGCGGGATTTAGGAATGAGGAGAAGATTTTGATTAGCCGATCGAAGACTGCGATTCGGTGTGTAGTGTTTTATTTTCTCGCGAAGGTATTGCGGAGCGTTTTCATGTGTGCATTTGTGGGTGAGGCAGAGGGTCTTGAATGCGACCCGATTCCTTACGTTTAGCCAATGTAGGTTCCTCAGGGAAGGGGAGATGGATTCCCAGGGTTTTTTCCCTGTTATCAGTCTTGCTGCAGTGTTTTGGATAAGTTGTAAGCGCGCAAGTTGATATTGGGGTAATTCTATGTAGAGGGAGTTAGCGTAGTCCAGTCGAGAATTGATGACTGTTCCAACTACCACTGCTTTGTCCTCCTTTGGAATGAAGGGGATGAGTCTGCGTAGCAGGCGGAGCAGATAGTGTGATCCACTGACTACTGCTCCTATTTGGGCATCCATTGACATTTCTGAGTCAAAAATGACTCCGAGACTCTTGGCCTTGGTCCTAGTGGTAATGGTCCGTCCAAAGATGGTAGGAGGTGTCCAAGGGATCTTGGCTCGGGGGTTATGCTTTGCATGTAGAATAAGAAGTTCTGTCTTTGATTCATTAAGTTTGAGGGAGCTAGTAGTCATCCAGTCGTCTATCATAGTGAGGCATTTTCCTAATTGCTGATGATGGTCTTTTTGTCCGGTGATGCGAAAATATAATTGAGTGTCGTCGGCGTACGAGTGGAAGCAGAGGTCTGATCTTCTGATGATGTTGAGGAGTGGGCGAATGTAGATGTTGAAGAGCACTGGCGACAAGGGTGATCCTTGAGGGACTCCACAGGAGATTGCCCGGGTTTCAGAGGTGAAAGCTCCTAGTTTCACCGTCTGAGAGCGATTTCCTAAGAAGGATCCGAACCATTGTAGATCTGAGCCGGTGACTCCTGCTACTTCTGTAAGGCGGATGTCAGTGGCAGTTAGTCAGTTCCCCCCAGCGTCAGTTAATGTCAGATTCACTGCCGCAGTCCCATTATAAGTCGCTGATTGACACCATTAGAAGTATATAAAAAAAATTCTAGTATATATACCATAGTTAGAAGGAGCTACAACTTTCACGCAAATACTGAAATTTGCACTTAAAACTGGAATTTTGTAACCTTTGGGAATGTCAATAAAAACTTGGCCATGCCAGTACATTTTGGGGGGCGTGTCAGTAAATTTCAACCTGGTAGGTTGGCAACACTGCTCTCAGCCACCAATCAGATTCAAACCCGCCTTAGCCTCCAAGTGATTACAAGCATTCCATTGAAGTCAGATCGAGGTAGAACGAATGACCTTGCTGACTTCAGCCCAGTTGCAGTGTTCGTGGATGGCATTAATAGCTGACCGATTGTTTTCACTCATTGCTTGGAATTGCTCTTTAACCACTTACCGCCCGGCCTATAGCAGAATGACGGCCAGGCGGTGGTTTCGTTATCCTGACTGGGCGTCATATGACGTCCTTCAGGATAACATGCCGCCGCGCACCCGTGGGGGCGCGCACCACGTCGATCGGTGGAGCGGTGTGTCAGTCCGGCGGAGGCTCTTTACCACGTGATCAGCCGTGTCCAATCATGGCTGATCACGATGTCAACAGGAAAAGCCGATGATCGGCTTTTCCTCACTCGCATCCGATTGGCAGCTCTCCTGACAGGGGGGGTCTGCGCTGATTGTTTATCAGCACAGCCCCCCCTCAGATGTCCACACTGGACCACTAGGGACTCCACTAGGACCACCAGGGAAGTGGGCAACATGTGGATGGCCAGGTATGTACCCCCTGGCCATCCACATGTGCAAATGATGCCTAATCTGTGCCAGTCAGTTCCCACAAATGGGCACTGACTGGCGCCATCATGTACCAATCAGTGTCATCAGTGCCATCCATCACCCAGCAATGCCACCCATCAGTGTCATCAGTGCCACCCATCAGTGTCCAGCAGTGGAACCTATCAGTGCCCATCAGAGCCTACCTATCAGTGCCCATCAGTGCCCATCCATGCCCCCTATCCGTGCCACCCATAAGTACCCATCAGTGCCACCCATAAGTGCCCATCAGTGCCGCCTATGAGTGCCCATCAGTGCCGTCTATGAGTGCCCATCAGTGCTGCAAAACAGTGCCACCTATCAGTGCCCATCAGTGCCACCTATCAGTGCCCATCATCAGTGGCCGTCAGCGCCACCTCATCAGTACCACCTCATTGGTGCCACCTCATCGGTGCCCATCAGTGCCGCCTTATCAGTGCCCATCAGTGCAGCCATATCAGTGCCCGTCATTGAAGAAGAAAACGTACTTATTTACAAAAATGTTTAACAGAAACAAAGAAAAAAACTTTTATTTTTTTCGAAATTTTCTGTCTTTTTTTATTTGTTGCGCAAAAAAAATTAAAAATCGCAAAGGTGATCAAATACCACCAAAATAAAGCTCTATTTCTGGGAACAAAATGTTAAAAATTCTGTTTGGGTACAGTGTAGCGTGACCGCGCAATTGTCATTCAAAGTGCGACAGCGCTGAAAGCTGAAAATTGGTATGGGCAGGAAGGTGTCTAAGTGCCCGGTATTGAAGTGGTTAACAATGTTCTTTGTCACGTTCTCCCCTGACGAAGGGGTTAAACTCTCAGAAATAAAAGCAAACAACGCAAGCCTTGAGAAGAAACAAAAATCTAATTTGCCATAGATACTATTTTACACAGCACTCTATCTGCTTAAACCTACTAATTATCCATCTGCATAACCACTACAGTAAATGGCACTTTGAGAAGAACAGACTACACTTTAATATCCTCATAACAATAAAATGTATGTGGTTATATTTTTATCACTTCTTTAGAAATCGTAAACTCAGAGGCCCGGCTTCCGCGCTTCTACGCTATCAAAGAAAGGGGCTTTTTGGAAGTCATCCAGTATTGTTCCCAGTTCTGCAGAAACATTTAAAACAATCGTTCAGATGCACCGGCTAAGGCTCCATTTACGTTGACAAGCTAATTAGACAGAACGTTTCTGAAACCTACAGCACTGGCATTCCTATAGACAGCAGGTGAAACGCAGGGATATCTTATTGATTGAACGGCTGAAGACTACAAGTGTCATTTCTCCAGTCATGGATCACCGTGTTCAGGAGAATTAAAGAAACAACCCAATGGTTTGTCACTTTGGAAGCCATACATCTTGTTGTGGCAAATCTATGAGTTATTTACAGAAAGAGCGGAATCCTTTTTATACCGACCCGTAAAATATTATAAGCACATATCAAAGATAAATCAGAGTTTATCTGTGTAGAGGGAAAAGGCAACAGTGAATGAGCGGACCTAAATAGATAATAAATTATACACATTTGTGAGGAATAGGTACCATTCAACTGCAAATGGATTGGTGCTAACGTAACCAGTACATGTTTACCTAACTAAAGCCTGGTACACACTACATTAGTTTTTTTTTGTTCAACCTAGTGGGCTGAAAGTGGTGTTGCCACCAAAAAAACAAAATTTGCTTAAAAATCATAAAAAAATAAAAAAAACAAATAATTGGAAAAAAAATAATGTTTTACTCACCTCTAAATGCCTGTTGCTAGGGGGTCCCTCGTAGTCTGCCACCTTTGGTGCCCGTGCACTGACATCACTTCCCCTCTGCGCCGCACAGTCATCTGGGACCTGTCGCATGTCCCAGATGACTGAGCGTCGTATCACGCTCGCGCTCGCGCATGCGCAGTGGGTGCCCGGCTGTGAAGGCACAGCCGGGTTCCCTACAGTAAGGATGCCAGCGCCGCGAGCGGAGCGGGGAACGAGGGGGGGGGGCTTCGTTCCCCCGCATCGCTGGACCCTGGGACAGGTAAGTGTCCGATTATTAAAAGTCAGCAGCTGCAGTATTTGTAGCTGCTGACTTTTTAAAAAAAAAAATTAGTGGGCACTCCTCTTTAATGAAAAAAAGCTGTCAACTCAGGAAGAGTGCCTGTACTAACTATCCAATACCCCCCCCCCCCCCCCCCACAGAACACGCAATTGGCTGAGAGCGGTGACCTTTGCCGCTCATATCCCCTCGACAGAAGCCGACCAAATGGTACACATGGGCCAATTGTAGTAAACGCGGGCCAAATGTCTAACCCTCAGGCTTTTACAGCCTCCATCACAACCCCAATCCACTGATACAAGATTCCAAAAACTTTATGCATATACCTACTTTCTGGAAGGTGTTATTTGTATTTGTCTATGCACATGGTGGCACGTGAACCTTAACGGCAACTAGGGTTGCTACCTCATCCCTTTAAACCCAAACACCTATTAATTACACAGGTTATGTGGCTGATTAAGGTGGTAATTAAACTCACTTGGTGCCTTATATGCATTTAATTAGCCTCAGAACCTGTGTAATTCAAAGGCGTTCGTTCGGGTTTAAAGGGATGAGGTGGCAACCCTAGCGGGAACACATGTGCCCTCATACCCAAGGGCACCAGGTTTCATCAACAGATAGGAATGTCAAAATGTACAAATGTTATCCATGTTGGAATTGTGGTCAATTGTTCTGGATGTAAGAAGCACTACGGGGTTCTGGAATTCACAAAAACCCACTTCTAACAGTACCCTAGACATCCAGTGTCTGGAAACAAGTTAGGCAGTCCACTCAAAGACATTCCATCCATCACTCTATTGCATTCATTAAAACTTACCCTAATGCCCTGTACACACGAGCGGATTTTCCGTTGGAAAAAACTTGGATGGTTTTTCAGACGGAATTCCGCTCAACCATGACATAATGGCCACTGTCAGGTAACGTGAATAACATTGATTATCTCCTTACAATAGCATTTGAAAGTGGGTGGCATATATGAGGCAGCAAGTAAACTTGTTGTCCCTGAAGTCGATAGTTGAAAGCAGAAAAAACTGGCACGCGTAAGGATTTGAGCGACTTTGACAAGAGCCAAATTGTAATGGCTAGGTGACTGGGTCAGAGCAACTCCAAAACTGCAGCTCTTGTGGGATGTTCCCGGTCTGCAGTGGTCAGGACCTACCAAAAGTGGTCCAAGGAAGGAAAACCAGCAACAGGGTCAAGGGGGGCCAAGGCTCACTAATGTGTGTGGGGAGCGAAGGCTGGCTTGTGTAGTCTGATCCAATAGAAGAGCTACTGTAGCTCAAATTGTTGAAAAAGTTATAGTTGGTTAAGAATAGAAAGGCATCA
The DNA here is from genome assembly GCA_028564925.1 of Lithobates sylvaticus. Taxonomy (NCBI): domain Eukaryota; kingdom Metazoa; phylum Chordata; class Amphibia; order Anura; family Ranidae; genus Lithobates; species Lithobates sylvaticus. The sequence goes on from CM053027.1 coordinate 575,723,810, forward strand.
GAACACACGGTTGGGGAGATTTACTAAAACTGGTGCACTCAGAATATGGTGCAGCTGTGCATAGTAGCCAATCAGTTTCTAACATCAACTTGTTTAATTATGCTTTGACAATAAAACCTGGAATCTGATTGGCTTCTATGCAGAGCTTTACCAGATTTTGCACTCTCCAGTTTTACTAAATCTCCCTCACAGTATCAGTTTATTGTGTATGGGACTGTGTAGCCACGGACCGGTCAGGATGCCTATGCTGACCCATTTCAACAGCCAAAAGCACCTTTAATGGGCACCTGGGCATCGAAAAGGAACCACTGACTATGGAAGAAGGTGGCCTGGTCTGATGAATTGTGTTTTCTCTTACATCATGTGAATGGCCGGGTACATGTGTGTTGCTTACCTAGGGAAGAGATGGCATCAGGATGCATTACGGAAAGAAGGCAAGCCGGCGGAGGCAGTGATTTGCTACTGACAGCTTGGTGCCAGATACCACAGCATACCTTCAGAGGTCAACCCATAGTTGCCAACATTTCAAAAACTTTTTCAGGGACACCGTTTTTTTCTGTGTGTCCATAAAGCTGCTGTAGGCAGAGCATGTACTTTAATTAGGGGCGGGGCATTCATTTAATATGGGCGTGGTGCTAAAAGAAGGTTAATCATGATCTGACAGCAATGAAACAGTTAATCATCTCCAGCCACCAGGGATCTGCTGGCAATAAAGGGGTTAATCATGACTAGCCACCGGGGATCTTATGGTAGTCTAGTAAGATCCCTGGTAGCCAAAAACACGATTAACCTTTTTACTGTAAGCAGATCCTTGCTGGCTGTACATTCCTTTCAATGCTAGCAGATCCCTGGTGGATGGACATGATCAACTATTTCTTTGCTGTCAGATTCCTGATGGAAGCACGTGATTAACCCTTTCTTTCATAGCCGAGGCCTGGTGGAAATGCACGATTAACCCTTTAATCTAGCTATTAAAGGGATCATTTTGCATTTCCACCAGGGATCTTTTAGCAACAAAATGGTTAATAGTCAAGACTTCCAACACACAGACCTTCTAGCAAACAAAGGGTTAATCACACATTTCCAACTCATCTGCCAGCAATAAAAGGGTGAATGTCCAGTCACCAGGGATCATCATCTAGGAATGAATGGGCACAGCACCGCCATTACTAAAGGGCTAAACGCAAATAGACTGGGCACTCTGCAAGAACAGTTGCTCCAGAGCTTAGTAAATGAGCAGAAGCTCTGCTGACTTCCACCAACTAATCAAGCAAAAATGCCTTTTTTTCAATTTTCCTTGCACGTGATTGGCTATACTTCACAAAGTGAAGCTTTACCTCATTTACTAAGCTCTGGAGCAACTGCACTTGCACAGGGCAACTGCAATTTGCAAAATGCACAGTCTATTTGCCTTTAGTAAATCAACCCCATAGACTGTGCACTGCAAAGTGCAGTTGCACTCTGCAAGTACAGTTGCTCCAAAGCTTAGTAAATTAGGTACAGTGGAACCTTGGATTACGAGCATAATCCGTTACAAAAGAATGCTTGTAATCCAAAGCGCTTGCATATCAAAGCGAGTTTCCCCATAGAAGTTAATAGAAACAAACATAATTTGTTCCACATTGACTTCTATTGCATGCAATACCACATGTGGCCAGAGGTGGGGGGGGGGGCACCTGAGATCCTCGGAAATACTCAGGGACAGGTTGGCTCAACTCGGAAACACTCGGGAACAGAGTATTTCCGAGTGTTTCCGAGTGATTCCAAGTATTTCCGAATAGCTCCAAACCATTCCGAGTGTCACCGGTGCCCCCGCACCTCTGGCCAAATGCAGTACTGCACCGCCCTATTAGCTTGAATTCTGCTCGTTTTGCGAGACAACACTCGCAAACCGAGTCAGAATCAGAATTAAAAAAAAAAAAGTTGCTCGTCTTTCAAAACGCTCGTCAACCGCGTTACTCGTTAACCAAGGTTCCACTGTATCCACTTTGCAAAGAATACCCAATCACATGCAAGGAAAATAAAAAACAGCATTTTTGCTTGCACGTGATTGGGTGATGGAAGTCAGCAGAGCTTCTGCTCATTTACTAAGCTCTGGAGCCACTGCACTTTGCAGAGTGCCCAGTCTATTTGCCTTTAGTAAATCAACCCCGAAGTGAGAGGAAATCCCTCAAAAATAGGCAATCCATACTTGTCACCAGGATCACCAGAACTTGTCTCTCCAGGAGGGGATCAATTCTCCCTAATGGGGGGGGGGGGGGGAAGACAGCAGTAAAAACCTGACAAGGGTTCTAATCACTCTATTCAAAAGTAAAAGAAAAAAGTTTTGCCTCTATACTTGTTGTGGGGTCTGACCAGGGCTGACCTGGAAGAAAACTGAAGGTTTCTACATTTTCATACTTTTATTTCATTTTCAGCTCTTATTGAGACTTAGAGGTTGATTTACTAAAACTGGAGAGTGCAACATCAGGTGCAGCTCTGCATAGAAACCAATCAGCTTCCAGGTTTTTTTTTTTGTCAAAGCCTAAGGGCTCTTTCACACGGACGGACCGTATGTCCGTTTTTCATCCATCCGTTTTCGGATGAAAAACGGACATAAATGTATCCCTATGGGATAGCGGGTGTCAGCGGATGAGCATCTATGAGCGCTATGCTCCGTTTCTGCAGACGGAGGAAAACCCTATTTTTTCATCCGTCTGCAGAGCGGATCGGATGACGACGGACTCTACGGTCTGTCGTCACCCGATCTCCCATAGGGGAGAGCGGCGCTCTGACAGGTCCATCCCTGTGCTGTGTGCAGAGACAGACCTGTCATCTTCCTGCTCAGCGGAGATCGCTCCGGCGATCCCCGCTGAGCAAGCGGATATCCACGGGGCGGATCTGCACTGATCCGCCCCGTGTGAAAGGACCCTAAAGTGGAACTTCATTAATTTTTTCAACTTTCCATCTATTAAATCTTCTGCCCTTGTTGTATTAACTTTGGATAGTAAAACATTTATTTTCTGCCAGTAAATACCTTATACAGCCCACTTCCTGTTTCTTGTCTGGTCATTAGCCTAGGCTAGGGGTAGGCAACATAGGCCATCCAGCTATTTTGAAACTACAAGTCCCATGAGACATTGCAAGACCCTGACAATCACAGGCATGACTCCTAGAGGCAGAGGCATGATTTACCACAGCTGGAGTGCCGAGGTTGCCTACCCCTAGTCCAGGCTTATGGCATCATGCACAACTCTCTCTCTCTCTCTGACTCTGGTGAGAGTTTGCCAGGAAGGTAGAGGGGGGTGAGTCATAAGAGGGCAAATGAGAGCTGCAGAGCCAGAGGTGTGTGTCTGTGTAAATCCAGGAAGTGAACAGGCAACAGCTTCAGCTGCCCACAGTTAAAATGGTTGCAGTCAGACTCAGTGGAGGGGGATTTCTGCAGCATATTTGGCAAGTACAGAATCAAAGTATATATAAAATAATATGCAAAGTGGGTGGAGGGAAGCTTCAGAATGGCAAAGATGTTTTTATTACAAATGAGCAGACTGCAGTTCCTCTTTAACTGAACAAGCTGAAGTTAGAAGCTGATTGGCTACCATGCAGAGCTGCACCAGATTTTGCATTCCCCAGTTTTAGTAAATCAACGCTTTAAATGTCTTGTCAGTTAAGGTGACACTAAACCACGTCCTTATTTTTCTAAAACAATCAATACACATTCACTACTTAATGGAACAAGCAGTGTACATTAGCTGCAATCATGTAGACTGCTTTATACACACTGCAAATCCCACGGTCCATAGTTTATCTCAGGAGCGTGCATAAGAGGGTGGCTACATTCCTACATACAGTGGGATCATTGAGAACAAACCTAGCCACCTTCTAACAGGACGTTGGATCACAGCAGCAAAAAAAAAAAAATTGGAGATTTGCAGGAGGCTGAGAGCAACAAAAGGGACATTTTTATTTATTTTTTAGAGTTTAGTGTCACTTTAACCCCTTGCCGACCAGCTCGCGCCGATATACGTCGGCAGAAGGGCACGTACAGGCAGATTAACGTACCTGTACGTTGCCCTTTGAGAAGCGGTTTGTGGGGCGCGCACCGCGAGCTCCGTGAGTGTAATCGCCAGGCCCGCGGACTCGATGTCCGCGGGGATGTCCGCGGGGATACCCGCGATCGTGTCACGGAGAGGAAGAACGGGAAATGCTGATGTAAACAAGCATTTCCCGTTCTGCCTAGTGACACTGATCACAGCTCCCTGTAATCGGGAGCGGTGATCAGTGTCGTGTCACACATAGCCCCTCCCCCCCACAGTTAGAATCACTCCCTAGGACACACTTAACCCCTACAGCGCCACCTAGTGGTTAACCCCTTCACTGCCAGTCACATTTACACAGTAATCAATGCATTTTTAATTGCACTGATCCCTGTATAAATATGAATGGTCCCAAAATAGTGCCAAAAGTGTCCGATCTGTCCACCAATAATGTCGCAGTCATAAAAATCGTTGATCGCCGCCATTACTAGTAAAAAAAAAAAATTATTAATAAAAATGCCATACAACTATCCCCTATTTTGTAGACGCTATAACTTTTGCGCAAACCAATCAATAAATGCTTATTGTGATATTTTTTTAACAAAAATATGTAGAAAAATATGTATCGTCCTAAACTGAGAAAAAAAAAAGTTTTTTTTATATATTTTTTGGGGATATTTATTATAGCAAAAAGTAAAAAATAACGATTTTTTTTTTTCAAAATTTTCCCAATTTTTTGCTTATAGCGCAAAAAAAAAAAAACGCAGAGGTGATCAAATACCACCAAAAGAAAGCTCTTTTTGTGGGGAAAAAAGGACATCAATTTTGTTTGGGAGCCACGTCGCACGACCGCGCAATTGTCAGTTAAAGCGCCGAATCGCAAAAAGTGCTCTGGTCTTTTGCCAGCCAAATGGTCCGGGGCTGAAGTGGTTAAGCAATGGAGGGGCCAAGGAGGACACCATTGTTGGGCGGTACTTAGAGAATCAATTGCCCTTAAAGTGATTGTAAAGGATCGTTTTTTTTTTTTTTAAATAACAAACATGTCATACTTACCTCCACTGTGCAGCTCGTTTTGCAGAGTGGCCCGATCCTCCTCTTCTGGGGTCCCCCGGCAGCTCTTGCGGCTCTTCCCCACATCAGGTAACTCCCTAGGAGAAGCGCTCTCCCGAGGGGGTTACCTAGCGGGTGCGCTCCCGAGTCCAGCATTTGCGTCCATAGACACGAATGTTGGACTCTGCCCCGCCCCGGAACCCATGTCATTGGATTTGATTGACGGCAGCGCGAGCCAATGGCTGCGCTGCTATCAATCTATCCAATAAAGAGCCGGGACCCCGTGGAAAGAGGGACAGCGCATCCACGCCGAAGAGATGAAGGGGCGCAGGTAAGTAAAACGGGGGGCTGGGAGGGCGGTGACTGCTAGGTGTTTTTTCACCTAAATGCATAGGATGTATTAAGGTGAAAAAACATGAGGGTTTACAACCCCTTCAATCCATCCCTGGGTGACTTCTAAATTTTAACACAATTCACATTGCTCAGTGTGTCTTTAAGATAGTTGCAGATAACCTAGGAAATTAACAATGACATTTGTACTGGCAATGCCCCTGATTAAAATGAACTCTGAAATCAGAAGATAAAAGTTTTAAAAAAAGGTCTATCTGCAAATATGATTGATAAGTCTTGATAAATCAAGGCAATCAATGTGTTTTTAGAGTTCACTTATTTTTGGAAAGTCTGTGTTGCTTTAGAAACATTTATAAAGTATTCCCTATAAAGGGCAGATAAGAAAGACTGATACTACGATTTAGTAACTGGTTAAATAGGTTTGCCGTTATAAAGGGGTACATAATGGAATCAGGTTGAGAAACACTCTATTAAATCCAAGGTGGATAAAAGCTTAATCTCCCTCTAGTGGCCTCTCGAAGTATCTGTCTTTTCTAGACGACCACTGTTACCATGCCAATATTAGGGTGCGCAGCATCTCGTATTTGGAATTTCAAACGCATATCAATTCTGAAAATCGACAAATAACCCCACTTGCTGCCAAAATAATAACTTGATGTCTATTGTAGAGAAGCTGAAAATGTTACTTTCACTTTGATGCATTCCAAGCAAAGCTACAATTCACAAATGTCCTTCAATACATTAAGACTACTTCATTAATAATTTAACTAAGAACACAGACTGTCAATCCTTATTACAATTCAATTCACATTTAGGCAAGATTAAGAACATTAAGCAATACGTAACAAGAGTTTTCAGAACTTTAAAGAAGTGAGATAAGATCAGCTGTTAATGTGGGCTCATTCCCTACATCCTGCAGCCTTTCTTGCCAGCATCTAGGGGGCATCAATCAGCCTAAGACTGCACATGTTTGGAGGGTATGACAGTGGAAAGTATGTGTAGGAGAGAGGTAAGGAGGGTATGACAGCAGGCAGTATGCGTAGGAGAGTTTAAGGAGGGTATGACAGCAAGCAGTATGTGCAGGAGAAAAGTAAGGAGGGGTATGGCAGCAGTCAGTATGTGCAAGAGAGAAGCAAGGTGGATATAACACTGGGCAGTATGTGCAGGAGAATAGTTTGGAGGGTAGGACAGCAGGAAGTATGTGTAGAAAAGAAGTAAGGAGGGCATGACAGTGGGCATTATGTGCAGGAGAATGGTATGAAGGGTATAGCAATGGGCAGTATGTGTAGGAGAGAATGAGGGCATGATAGCTGGCAGTAAATGCAGGAGAATAGTATGAAGGGTATAGCAATGGGCAGTATGTGTAGGAGAGAATGAGGGCATGATAGCTGGCAGTAAGTGCAGGAGAATAGTATGCAGGGTATGACAGCGGGCAGTATGTGTACAAGAGAAATAAGGAGGGTAGGACAATAGGAAGTATGTGCAAGACAATAGTATGAAGGGTGTGGAAACGGGCAGTATGTGTAGGAGAGAAATAAGGAGGGCATGACAGTGGGCATTATGTGCAAGAGAATAGTATAGAGGGTATGAGAGCAGGCAATATGTGTAGGAGAGAAGTAAGGAGGGTAAGGCAGCAGTCAATATGTGTCGCAAAGAAGTAAGGAGGGTATGACAGCAGTCAGTATGTGCAGGAGAGGAGCAAGGAGGGTATAACACTGGGCAGTATGTGCAGAAGAATAATTTGGAGGGTAGAACAGCAGACAGTATGTGTAGGAGAGAAGTAAGGGCATAACATTGGCAAGTATGTGCAGGAGAATTGTATGAAGGGTATGGCAATGAGCGGTATGTTTAGGAGAGAATGAGGGCATGACAGTGTGCAATATGTGCACGAGAATAGTATGAAGGGTATGGCAATGGGCAGTCTGTGTAGGAGAGAAATAAGGCGGGCTTGACAGCAGGCACTATGTGAAAGAAAATATATGGAAGGTATGACAGCAGGCAGTATGTGTAGAAAATAAGTAAGGAGGGCATTACAGTGGACAGTATAAGCAGGAGAGGAGCAAGGAGCAAGGAGGGTATAACACTTGGCAGTATGTGCAGAGGAATAGTTTGGAGGGTAGGACAGCAGGCAGTATGGTATGAAGGGTATAGCAACGGGCAGCATGTGTAGGAGAGAAGTAAGGTGGGTAAGACAGCAGTCAATATGTGTAGGAGAGAAGCAAGGAGGGTATGACAGCAGTCAGTATGTGCAGGAGAGGAGCAAGGAGGGTATAACACTGGGCAGTATGTGCAGAAGAATAATCTGGAGGGTAGAACAGCAGACAGTATGTGTAGGAGAGAAGTAAGGGCATAACATTGGGAAGTATGTGCAGGAGAATTGTATGAAGGGTATGGCAATGAGCGGTATGTTTAGGAGAGAATGAGGGCATGACAGTGTGCAGTATGTGCACGAGAATAGTTTGAAGGGTATGGCAATGGGCAGTCTGTGTAGGAGAGAAATAAGGAGGGCTTGACAGCAGGCACTATGTGAAAGAGAATATATGGAGGGTATGACAGCAGGCAGTATGTGTAGAAAAGAAGTAAGGAGGGCATTACAGTGGGCAGTATGAGCAGGAGAGAAGCAAGGAGGATATAACACTTGGCAATATGTGCAGAAGAATAGTTTGGAGGGTAGAACAGCAGGCAGTATGGTATGAAGGGTATAGCAACGGGCAAATTGTGTAGGAGAGAAGTAAGGAGGGTAAGACAGCAGTCAATATGTGTAGGAGAGACGCAAGGAGGGTATGACAGCAGTCAGTATGTGCAGGAGAGGAGCAAGGAGGGTATAATACTTGGCAGTATGTGCAGAAGAATAGTTTGGAGGGTAGGAAAGCAGGCAGTATGTGTAGGAGAGAAGTAAGGAGGGCATGACATTGGGCAGTATGTGCAGGAGAATTGTATAAAGGGTATGGCAATGAGCAGTATGTTTAGGCGATAATGTGGGCATGACAGTGGGCAGTATGTGCAGGAGAATACTATGAAGGGTATGGCAATGGGCAGTCTGTGTAGGAGAGAAATAAGGAGGGCTTGACAGCAGGCACTATGTGAAAGAGAATATATGGAGGGTATGACAGCAGGCAGTATGTGTAGAAAAGAAGTAAGGAGGGCATTACAGTGGGCAGTATGTGCAGGAGAGAAGCAAGGAGGATATAACACTTGGCAATATGTGCAGAAGAATAGTTTGGAGGGTAGAACAGCAGGCAGTATGGTATGAAGGGTATAGCAACGGGCAGCTTGTGTAGGAGAGAAGTAAGGAGGGTAAGACAGCAGTCAATATGTGTAGGAGAGACGCAAGGAGGGTATGACAGCAGTCAGTATGTGCAGGAGAGGAGCAAGGAGGGTATCATACTTGGCAGTATGTGCAGAAGAATAGTTTGGAGGGTAGGACAGCAGGCAGTATGTGTAGGAGAGAAGTAAGGAGGGCATGACATTGGGCAGTATGTGCAGGAGAATTGTATAAAGGGTATGGCAATGAGCAGTATGTTTAGGCGATAATGTGGGCATGACAGTGGGCAGTATGTGCAGGAGAATACTATGAAGGGTATGGCAATGGGCAGTCTGTGTAGGAGAGAAATAAGGAGGGCTTGACAGCAGGCACTATGTGAAAGAGAATATATGGAGGGTATGACAGCAGGCAGTATGTGTAGAAAAGAAGTAAGGAGGGCATTACAGTGGGCAGTATGTGCAGGAGAGAAGCAAGGAGGATATAACACTTGGCAATATGTGCAGAAGAATAGTTTGGAGGGTAGAACAGCAGGCAGTATGGTATGAAGGGTATAGCAACGGGCAGCTTGTGTAGGAGAGAAGTAAGGAGGGTAAGACAGCAGTCAATATGTGTAGGAGAGACGCAAGGAGGGTATGACAGCAGTCAGTATGTGCAGGAGAGGAGCAAGGAGGGTATCATACTTGGCAGTATGTGCAGAAGAATAGTTTGGAGGGTAGGACAGCAGGCAGTATGTGTAGGAGAGAAGTAAGGAGGGCATGACATTGGGCAGTATGTGCAGGAGAATTGTATAAAGGGTATGGCAATGAGCAGTATGTTTAGGCGATAATGTGGGCATGACAGTGGGCAGTATGTGCAGGAGAATACTATGAAGGGTATGGCAATTGGCAGTCTGTGTAGGAGAGAAATAAGGAGGGCTTGACAGCAGGCACTATGTGAAAGAGAATATATGGAGGGTATGACAGCAGGCAGTATGTGTAGAAAAGAAGTAAGGAGGGCATAACAGTGGGCAGTATGTGCAGGAGAGAAGCAAGGAGGGTATAACACTTGGCAATATGTGCAGAAGAATAGTTTGGAGGGTAGAACAGCAGGCAGTATGGTATGAAGGGTATAGCAACGGGCAGCTTGTGTAGGAGAGAAGTAAGGAGGGTAAGACAGCAGTCAATATGTGTAGGAGAGAAGCAAGGAGGGTATGACAGCAGTCAGTATGTGCAGGAGAGGAGCAAGGAGGGTATAATACTTGGCAGTATGTGCAGAAGAATAGTTTGGAGGGTAGGACAGCAGGCAGTATGTGTAGGAGAGAAGTAAGGAGGGCATGACATTGGGCAGTATGTGCAGGAGAATTGTATAAAGGGTATGGCAATGAGCAGTATGTTTAGGCGAGAATGTGGGCATGACAGTGGGCAGTATGTGCAGGAGAATACTATGAAGGGTATGGCAATGGGCAGTATGTGTAGGAGAGGAATAAGGAGGGCATGACAGCGGGCACTATGTGCAAGAGAATATATGGAGGGTATGACAGCAGGCAATATGTGTAGGAAAGAAGTAAGGAGGGTAAGACAGCAGTCGATATGTGTAGGAGAGAAGCAAGGAGGGTATGACAACGGGCAGTATGTGCAGGAGAGTATGAGAGGAAGAGAACAATGCAGGTGAGGAGTTTTATACTAATGTAACTTACAGTATGTATTTGGTTAATGGGTTCCTGTTTCTTTATTCATATGTTTTTTATCAATGAATTTGACTAGAGTACAAGAAATCTTTAAAAAACAAAGATGGGGCAGAATATAAAATGAATAATGTATCATCCCGTTAAAACTAGAAAGCTTCCAGTGTGCAGAAATTAGCAATCTGTATCTCTTTACTAGACTTTACTGCAAGTTTTGACATTTGCTTCTTCGACCCCCATGAGACTCACAAATGCAATGCTCCTATTACACAACACCAAAGCGCTGTTACTACTAAAAAAGTAATTAGCATTTTAAAGAGGATTGTATGCTTCAAATATATAAAACTATTATGTATCACGCAGAGATGGAATCCCTCATTCTCGACCAAATCTTTAGAAAATTAATGGGTTTTCCCCTAAAAATAGTTTCATACACAATCTGGAATTGTTTGATGCAATGTACAGATGACTTACACATTTAATTATAAATTACAGTGGTTTACCGCACAGCTAAGTTTACTCAACCCCAATGCGTAGATAATACATTGGACATCCCATGTTTATGGCTGTACTTTGGATCATTCCCTGAACACATGTGATTTAACTGTTATCTGAGCTAACACAATATTATCTCCTCTAAATCAGAGTAAAGGCATCTAACTTTGACATTCAGCTTAATTCACTGTTGATGTTCCCAGGTTGTTTTCCTACTGACTGTTACATATTTACACTCTGCAGTTATTGTACAAATTTAAAGTGTAACTTTGTAGAGTTTGCACAGACGTTTTTTAACTTTTTTGGGGTTTTTTTCAGGCTTGAGCGTTTCTCTTTATACCAAGAAAAAAAAATGTGGGTAAAATAACAGGATTTTCATTTGCTTTTGGGGTACTTCTATTGAAGTCTATTGGGGCCAAATACTCTTGGAGCTTGTAGCTCAGAAGTAAGGAGGGCATGACAGTGGGCAGTATGTGCAGGAGAATGGTATGAAGGGTATAGCAATGGGCAGTATGTGTAGGAGAGAATGAGGGCATGATAGCTGGCAGTAAGTGCAGGAGAATAGTATGAAGGGTATAGCAACGGGCAACATGTGTAGGAGAGAAGGAGGACATGACAGCGTGCAGTATGTGCAGGAGAATAGTATGCAGGGTATGACAGCGGGCAGTATGTGTAGAAAAGAAGTAAGGAGGGCATGACAGTGGGCAGTATGTGCAGGAGAATGGTATGAAGGGTATAGCAATGGGCAGTATGTGTAGGAGAGAATGAGGGCATGATAGCTGGCAGTAAGTGCAGGAGAATAGTATGAAGGGTATAGCAACGGGCAACATGTGTAGGAGAGAAGGAGGACATGACAGCGTGCAGTATGTGCAGGAGAATAGTATGCAGGGTATGACAGCGGGCATTATGTGTAGAAAAGAAGGAGGGCATGACAGTGGGCAGTATGTGCAGGAGAATGGTATGAAGGGTATAGCAATGGGCAGTATGTGTAGGAGAGAATGAGGGCATGATAGCTGGCAGTAAGTGCAGGAGAATAGTATAAAGGGTATAGCAACGGGCAACATGTGTAGGAGAGAAGGAGGGCATGACAGCGTGCAGTATGTGCAGGAGAATAGTATGCAGGGTATGACAGCGGGCAGTATGTGTAGAAAAGAAGTAAGGAGGGCATGACAGTGGGCAGTATGTGCAGGAGAATGGTATGAAGGGTATAGCAATGGGCAGTATGTGTAGGAGAGAATGAGGGCATGATAGCTGTCAGTAAGTGCAAGAGAATAGTATGAAGGGTATAGCAATGGGCAACATGTGTAGGAGAGAAGGAGGACATGACAGCATGCAGTATGTGCAGGAGAATAGTATGCAGGGTATGACAGCGGGCAGTATGTGTTCAAGAGAAATAAGGAGGGTAGGACAATAGGAAGTATGTACAAGTATGTTTCAGAAGAAACTCATGTACTTTTTGAAACTTCAAGCTTCAAGGGGCACTACATTCAGGTGTAAAGAGGCACAACCGAAACCCATGGGATGCTTTGTACTGTTTGTCTGCAAAATTCATAAAAAAATGTATTAAAAAAAAAAAACATGAGTTTGGATGTTGAGAAGTTTGGTTTATGAGTAAGCACCTTGTGGTGTAAAACGCATCAACAGAAGCTGTATCCTTTGTGCTCTGATGTCTTTTACCGATTCTTCATTGGAATAACGTCTTTTGCATATAGAAGGTGTCCCTGATATTGGCACAAGTGAATGTAGACAGGAAGTGGCTCAGCAGCACTTAGTTTCCATTCACCCAGATGCAGTATGGCTGTGCTGGCACCTAATTCCAGTGTATGCTTCAGCAAACTAAACATCATTCAGTTAGCGGTTTCATCTATTTTAGGGTGGCCACTTTCCCGATGATGAGCTCCGTTTGCCCTCTTTAGTTAGATGAAAGATTTGCTTTAAGTCTTTATTTTGTTCCCTTATACCTCTACAGCTTTTAGAAGTATACAGTATGTTGTACCCAGTAGGTGATCACATTTTGATTAATGCTGCAGCGATCTGTCTACAGCTGTCTGCAATTACCGAGTGTCCGCACTGACAGCATTCTACAACTCTACTATGACAACAAGTACAATCTGAACATTTCTCACTAGGTACAAGGCTACTTCTGAAGCTGGAACAGATAAAACAGAACAAAATAGGTCATAACAACTATTTACACAGATGAATGCTTCACTGTTCTGCCTTATGAAATTCCCCAGAAAAGCAATAGTTGATTTAAAGACTTAAAAGAATATACCACTTTTATGTATTGTACTAAATAATGTCTACAGTCTATGTAAAGATTTGTTTTATGTCATACTGGATTTATAGTACTTATTACGCACTTGCCTTGGGCATCACTGTTCAGTGGACAACATGTTACCATAACTGACTTGATTGCCCCCCTTGGACTGTACGACACTATCCACATATGTTCTTATAAAAATAATAGAGAAGGTGCGAAGGATACAAACTTTTGTAGTTCTAACCGATGATGGTATATTGGACATTATCCAATATACAGCCCTTACTGAAAGTGTCCAAACCTTAGAAGGAACTTTTATGGTAACGTTATATGTCTGAAAAAGGACTTTCCATATTCTCTACAGGCCTTTGAATATATGTTCTGCCATTTGGGGCTGATTCATGAAGAATGGAGTAAAGGAAACTACAGATACCATGGAGCTGTTTTCTGCAGCAACCTATCCAATTCTTTAATTTATTATGTTAGCGAATGAATGATGAAACCTGAATGGATGCTATCGGCAACCGTGACCGTTTATTAGATAATCAGAACAGTTTCTCCAGAAATTGAGCCACAATGAATTTTGTCTCTACTAAATATTTAAGTTGAAATAAATTAGAGACTCGCCTAATACAGTTAGAATAACATATGCAAAAATAATTTCAATGGCTTTGCCTGTAAAGCACTGACCTATTGGTTCCCATTTCAGAACTTAAATATAACACACTATTATTAATTAGCCTTTCTCAACCAGGGTTCCAGGGCACTCTAGGGTTCCTCAATTGGTTGCTGGGGATTCCTTGAGGAAGGAAAAATGTGTGCCTCTAAGATAAGTTTTCATGGACGCAATGATCTTTATAGCTATCTGTAAGGGGGATCCTTCCCACTGATCAGCAATGTATGGAGTATGCTTCCCACTGATCACCAATGTAAGGAGCATTCTTCCCACTGACCACCAATGTAAGAAACATTCTTCCCACTGACCACCAATGTAAGAAACATTCTTCCCACTGATCACCAATGTAAGGTGCATTCTTCCCACAGACCGCCATTGTAAAGAGCATTCTTCCCACTGACCACCAATGTAAGAAACTTTCTTCCCACTGATCACCAATGTAAGGTGCATTCTTCCCACAGACCGCCATTGTAAAGAGCATTCTTCCCACTGACCACCAATGTAAGGTGCATTCCACACACTGGCAACCTAATGTAAGGACCATTCTTCCCAGTGGCCACCAATGTAAGAAGCATATTTCACAATGACCACCAAAGCAGGGGTAATTCTTCTCAATGACCACCAATATAGGGAACATTCTTCCAACTAATCACTTATGTAAGGAGAATTCTTCACAATGATCACCAGTGTAAGAAGCATTCCTCCCAATGACCCCCAACATAAGAAGCATTCCTCCCAATGACCTCCAACATAAGGGTCATTCTTCCCAGTGATTACCAATGTATAGAGACTTATTTTCGCTGAACACCAATGTAAGGACCATTCTTCCAACTAACCACTAATGTAAGGAGCATTCTTCCAACTAACCACTAATGTAAGGAGCATTCTTCCAATGATCACCAATGTAAGCAGTATTCTTCAAAGTACTAACCACTAATGTAAGAAGCATTCTTACCAATGACCACAAACAAAAGGGCCATTTTCCATCGTGATCACCAATGTAAGCATTCTTCCCAAAGGCCACCAATGTAAGGAGCATTCTTCCCAGTGATCACCAGTGTAAGGAGCATTATTCAAACTAACCACTAATGTAAGGGGCATTCTTCCCAATGACCACCAATGTAAGAAGCATTCTTCCCAATGACCACCACCAATAAGAGCATTCTTCCCACTGAACACCAATGTAAGGAGCATTCTTCCAACTGACCACTTATGTAAGGATCATTATTCCCAATGACCACAAACATAAGATACATTATTTTTCAGTAATCTCTAATGTAAGGAGAATTATTCCCACTAACTACCAATGTAAGGAGCATTCTTTCCACTGACCACAAATTTAAGGAGCATTCTTCCCATTGATCACCAATGTAAGGGACATTTTCCCCAGTGATCACCAATGTAAAGGGCATTCTTCCCACTGACCACAAATTTAAAGAACATTCTTCCCACTGATCATCATAAAAATATACAGTGATTTGTAGATAGTAATATAGTAATTATTAGTAGAGGTTTCCTGAGACAGAAAAGTTATTTCAAGGATTCCACCGTGTTAAGAAAAAAAAAAAAAAAGGTTGAGAAAGACTGTTATAGATAAATATGTCATAGTCCTAATGAGTAAAAAAGTATTTCAACTTGAAATGCCAAGTGAAATCTATGTTGGCCAACGTTTTTTTTTTTTTTTTTTCCTTTACCTTCTTTAAATTATAACACTTGGGGACAATTTTAGCTTCCATCGGTTATCTTAGGTTTGTTTAAAGTTACCCATCACGTTCATATAGTACAAATCATATCATGATAGAACAATGCTCAGATAAGCAAACAGGGGCAGATAAAAGTCCAAAGTTCCCTATTTCAAACTATATATAAAAATAGATGTGCTTTTTTGTTTTATGTCTTCAGCATGTGTTTATGTTCTGGTTTTCTTCATTTATTTATCCAGAGGACAGTTTGTATATTATAAATAGAGAATATTGACAAAATTGTGTTCTAGCATTATGTCTGACAATTACATTCCCTCACCGGAGGATAGGCTGAAAGAAAACAAGCCTGCATGATGTTTTCACAAACAAGAGATCTGAACAATTCACAGCTAACACCAGTGTATCTTAAGCCTAATTAAGTAGATCATGTGTAACGGGCTCATTAGAAGTCTACTCACTGTAGCAAACTCCACAATTCATTATCGCTTGATATATGGCAGTATTATACAAACAACCAGCAAGTATTTGATTCATCATTTGCATCATAAGCAAAAGTTGTGTTTGACATCAGTACCTTCCTCTTAGTTCAGCCTTTCTCGGCCAGGGTTCTGTGCTACCCTTGGGTTCCTCCAGAGCAGCTTTTTCTCAACCTTCTCGACAAAGAGCAACCCTTGAAATAACTTTCTGGTCTCAGGGAACCCCTGCCAGTACTTATCTACAACTCATGATACATTAGTTTGATGGTCAGTGGGAAGTATACTTCTTACACTCGTGGTCATTGGAAAGAATTACCTTCTTACAAATTGCTAAAAAGATCATGGTGTCAGTAGGAACCTATCTAAGGGGCATAATTGCTCATTGCTCAAGAAACCCCTAGCATCCTCTGGAGGAACCCCCAGGGTTCCATGCAACCCTGGTTGAGAAACCCTGCTACAGAGGTTGCTTGGGGTTCCTCGAGAAGATTGATCTCCTACCTACACTGACCACTGACCACTAGAGCTTGACTTTCTGTGTTTTTTCTGGCCATTTTTAATATTTGTTAAATTTCTTGATTTTTAAGTAAATCCAGTTCTTTATTCTTTTATTTAGCCCTTTACAGTCTACTGGTCACACTAATGTACCAAGATCTGTAGGTACAGTCATTTTAGCTGGGGTTCAAAGACCTGAAACTACTTCATGGGCTCCCCCTTAGTATTATTTCTTTAATGTCTTGATTATTAAGTAAACCTCATTCCTTAGTCATGTATTTACTGTAAAACTCTTTACAACCTACTGATTACACTAATGTACCATGTATTGGTCGAATAATCTTGGTAGAGGTTCAAAGACCTGAAAACTCTTCTGGGGGTTCCTCCTTGCTATTATTGGTTGAATTACTTGATTATTGGGTAAATCTGTATTGCTTATTCTCCTACTAAAAACTATGTACAGCCAACTGAGCATACTACTGTACCACGAGCTGTAGGTCCAATCATTTTAGTTGGGGTTCCAAGTCCTGAAACTATTTCATGAATTCCTCTTTAGTATTATTTGTTCAATGTCTTGATTATTAAGTACAGTTAACCCCATTCCTTAGGGTAAAGTACCATGTATTGGTCTAATAATTTTGGTAGGGGTTTAAAGACCTGAAAACTATTTTGGGGATTCCGCCTTGCAATTATAGGTTGAATTACTTGATTGCTTTGTAAATACTTATTGCTTATTGCTTATACTCTTCAAAACCTACTGATTACACTAATGTACCATGTATTGGTCTAATAATTTTCGTAGGGGTTTAAAGACTTTTTTGGGGGTTCCTCCTTGCTATTATTGGTTAAATTACTTGATTGTTGAGCAAATCCTTAATGCCTATTCTTTTACTAAAAACTCTCTACAAACTACTGATAATGCTATTGTATCATGAGCTGTAGGTCCAATCATTTTAGTTTGGGTTCCAAGTCCTGAAACTATTTCATGAATTCCTCTTTAGCAGTGATGTAAGTAACTGAGTTAAAATAAACTGAGTTACGTAACTCAGTTACTTTAGAGGGTAACTAGTAATCTAACTAATTACTTTTCCCCTCATGGTAACTCAGTTACCATTACTTTGGCTTAGTTACCCCAATTACATCTACTGCCACTAGATGGCAGTAGTGTAATTCCGGTGTCCTGCCGAAAAATTTCCCCGCCTGATAAGGACCCCCTGTACTGCACAGGCGCAGGGCTTGCACAGTACGAAGGACTACGGAGCTTCCGAAAATTGCCGAACCTAAACAGCTCTGAGTGAACTCTACACCACGCAGGTGCAGTTAACATGTAATTGTACGAGGCGATGCCGCACGCTCCTGATGCTCGTGCTACTCTGCAAGGGGCATCTATCGTGTAAGTAAGGGGCGGGTCTAGTATTACTGTAACCAAGGGGCGCATTTATTAATATTGTTATATATCGAGCTCTGCCCATTAATTTAACATTCGCCGTCTTCTGTAGCCATCTGCCCCTTACACGATATAATAATAATAGACCCGCCCCTTGCTTACACGTTATAACAGATCTGCCCCTTGGTTAGAGTAATAATAGAGCAGCCCCTTGGTTACACGATATATAACAATAATAATAAATGCGCCCCTTGCTTACAGTAATACTAGACCCACCCCTTAGTTACACGTATAGAATATTTTAAAAAAAAAGTCAGTTACTTTGCTGTGTAACTAATTACTTTTCCAATGTAGTAACTGAGTTACTAACGCAATTACTTTTTGGGAGAAGTAATTTGTAACTTAACTAATTACTTTTTTAAAGTAGGATGACCAACACTGCTCTTTAGTATTATTTGTTCAATGTCTTGATTATTAAGTACAGAAAACCCATTCCTCTGTCGTCTATTTAAAACTCTTTGCAACCTACTGATTATGCTAAAGTACCATGTATTGGTCTAATAATTTTGGTAGGGGTTTAAAGACCTTAAAACTTTTTTGGGGGTTCCTCCTTGCTATTATTGGTTAAATTACTTGATTGTTGAGCAAATCCTTAATGCCTATTCTTCTACTAAAAACTCTCTACAGCATTACTGATCATGCTATTGTATCATGAGCTGTAGGTCCAATGATTTTAGGTGGGGTTCTAAGACCTAAAACTCTTTCATGAGCTCCTCCTTGGTTTTATTTGTTCAATGTCTTGATTATTAAAAAAACTCCATTCCTTACTAATCTATTTAAAACTCTTTACAACCTACTAATTACACGAATGTACCATGTATAGGTCGAATAATCTTGGTAGCGGTTCAAAGACCTGAAAACTATTCTGGGGGTTCCTCCTTGCTATTATTGGTTGAATTACTTGATTATTGGGTAAATCTGTATTGCTTATTCTCCCACTAAAAACTCTGTACAGCCAACTGAGCATACTACTGTACCATGAGCTGTAGGTCCAATCATTTTAGTTGGGGTTCCAAGTCCTGAAACTATTTCATGAATTCCTCTTTAGTATTATTTGTTCAATGTCTTGATTATTAAGTACAGTAAACCCATTCCTCAGTCGTCTATTTAAAACTCTTTGCAACCTACTGATTAGGCTAAAGTACCATGTATTGGTCTAATAATTTTGGTAGGGGTTTAAAGACCTTAAAACTTTTTTGGGGGTTCCTCCTTGCTATTATTGGTTAAATTACGCGATTGTTGAGTAAATCCTTAATGCCTATTCTTCTACTAAAAACTCTCTACAGCATTACTGATCATGCTATTGTATCATGAGCTGTAGGTCCAATGATTTTAGTTGGGGTTCTAAGACCTAAAACTCTTTCATGAGCTCCTCCTTAATTTTATTTGTTCAATGTCTTGATTATTAAAAAACTCCATTCCTTAATAATCTATTTAAAACTCTTTACAACCTACTAATTACGCTAATGTACCATGTATAGGTCTAATAATTTTGGTAGGGGTTTAAAGACCTGAAAACTATTTTGGGGATTCCGCCTTGCTATTGTTGGTTGAATTACTTGTTTGCTGAGTAAATCCTTATTGCTTATTCTTCTACTAAAAACTCTCTACAGCCTACTGATCATGTTACTGTACCATAAGCTCTAGGTCTAATCATTTAAGCAGCGCTTCTGAGATTTCTTGGTCTCCTACTTGGTATTATTTGTTCAATTACTTGATTATCAACTAAAGCTTACTTGGTTTTCTTCTACTTAAAACTCTCTACAACCTACTGATCAAGCTAACGTACCATGAGCTGTAGGTGTAATCATTTTAGCGGGGCTTCTGAGACCCGAAAACTAATTCATGGGCTCCTTCTCGGTATCATTTGTTCAATTACTTGATTATCAAATGAACTCAATTATGTTTTCCTCTACTTAAAACTCTCTCCAACCTACTGCTCAAGCTAACGTACCATGAGCTGTAGGTATAATTCAGTTAATGGAGGTTTGGAGACCTGAAAACTATTTCAGGGGTTCCTTCTTGCTAAAAAAGTTGAGAAAGGCTTGCCTTATTTAAATCTATGGATTGTGTATACTTTGTATGGTCGTGCAAGAGAAATGCTTAGTGGTAACATGCAAAAAAACTCAAAGTCACCCATCAGAATTAAGTTTACTGTAGTACGCTAGGAGGTCCTCGCTGACTAGTTGCTGTTGGGTATATTGCACATCATAATTACCTTTTGCATAGCCTTAATAAGTAAATCTGCATGTATAAAATAACTCCAGCTTGTCCAATAAAATACTACTTTGAGCACAGCAGCTGTAACCATCAGAAAACAGATTTTGGTTTGCCAAAGGCACATGGGTTATCAATGGCTACTCTAATTACTTGAATTATCTTGCAGGCGAAGGCTATAGTCATTGTCAGCCCTGTTGAATGCAGACACACCTATTAATACACTTCATACCCAAGTGCTCTGGCATGACCATCTCTAACTATGCTTTACTAACACTCCCTGCAAGATAAGATAAATTGATTGCCTATTCTCCACCGACAATGTAACATAATTTCACTTAATGCTCAGTGATAAGTTGCAATCACAGACAGCAGCACTCAGGATGACATTCACGAACTTGCTCATAACTCAAGCTCTACCAAGACTGAAGTACAAATTCTTACAAGACCTCCTGGATCCCACACACAGCGCAGGTGCACCAGCCAACATGCGTTTTAGCTCCTGGTAAAAGTACAGCATAGGCACCTTGCTTGCTTACGCAGCTGCCATGAGCATGCTGGGACTTGTAGCTCCCCTTGCTATCAATACCTATTGTTGCTTGTTTCAGGTCTAGAACATCATCGATCCCCTGTGTTGATTGCACACTTCTAACCACATTGCAAACATAGTACTACCGGTACTACCACAGCATGCTGGGACTTGTAGCCCCCAGGCTTGCAGTACGTATTCTGCTTGCTTTTGATCTATAGCATCATTGATCCCCTGTGCTGATTACACACTTCTAACCATATTGTAAATATAGTACTACCAGAGCATGCTGTGACTTGTAGCTCCCCAAGCTTAAAATACCTGTTCACGCTTATCACTGATCTATAGCATCATTGATCCCCTGTGCGGAATGCATACTTCTGACAACATTACAAACATAGCACTATTAGAGCATGCTGGGATTTGTAGCCCCCCTATCGCTTCTTATCTCTAATCAATAGCCCCACTAATCCCCTGTGCTGATTGTGCACTTCTAACCACACCGTAAACATAGTGCTACCAGCACATGCTGGAACTTGTAGCTCCCCATGCAAGCTGCACCTATTGTTGCTTGTATTTGTTCTATAACATCATTGATCCCCTGTGCCGAATTCACATTTCTAACCACTTTGCAAACCATAGTAATACCAGAGTATGCTGGGACCTGTAGCTCCCCAAGCTAGTAGTACTTATTGTTGCTTGATTCTTATCTATAGCATCATTGATCCCTTGTGCTGATTGTACACTTGCAAAACAGTACTACCTGAGCATGCTGGGACTCGTAGCTCCCCGTGCAAGTTGCACCCAATGCTGCTTGCTTTTGATCTATAACAAAATTGATCCTGTGCTAATTGCACACTTCTAACCACAATGCAACCATAGTACTACCAGAGCATGCTGAGACTTGTAGCTCCCCCCAGGCTTGAAATAATTTTTGTTGCTTGCTTCTGGTCTATGACATAATTGATCCCTTGTGTTGATTGCACACTCGCAAACATAGTACCGCCATATAATGCTGGGACTTGTAGCTCCCCAGGCTTGCAATGCTTACTGTTGCTTGCATCTGACCTATAGCATCTCTTGATCTGACTGCACACTTGAAAACACTGTACCACCAGATAATGCTGGGACTTGTAGCTCCCCATGTAAGTTGCACCCATTGTTGCATATATCTATATCATCATTGATCACCTGTGCTGATTACACACTTCTATCCACATTGCAAACATAGTACTACCACAGCATGCTAGGACTTGTAGCCCCCCTACCGTTGCTGGATTCTTATCTATAAGAGGACCCCCTGTGCTAACACACTTCTAACCACAATTCAAACATAGTACTACCAGAGCATGCTGGGACTTGTAGCCCCCCCCCCTATTCCTGCTTATCTCTGATCTATATCATCATTGATCACCTGTGCTGATAACACATTTCTAACCACACTGCAAACATAGTACTATCAGAGCATGCTGGGACTTGTAGCCCCTCTATTGTTGCTTCTTATCTATAACATGACCCCATGTGCTGATTGCACACTGCAAACATAGTATACTACCAGAGCATGCTGGGACTTGTAGCCCCTCTATTGTTGCTTATCTATAACATGATCCCCTGTGCTGATTGCACACTTCTAACCACACTGCAAACATAGTACTACCAGAGCATGCTGGGACTTGCAGCCCCTCTATTGCTGCTTCTTATCTATAGCATGACCTCCTGTGCTGATTGCACACTTCTAATTACACTGTAAACATAGTATACTACCAGAGCATGCTGGGACTTTTAGCCCCTCTATTGTTGCTTCTTATCTATAACATGACCTCCTGTGCTGATTGCACACTGCAAACATAGTACTACCAGAGCATGCTGGGACTTGTAGCCCCTCTATTGTTGCTTCTTATCTATAACATGACCCCCTGTGCTGATTGCACGCTGCAAACATAGTACTACCAGAGCATGCTGGGACTTGTAGCCCCTCTATTGTTGCTTATCTATAATAACATGACCCCCTGTGCTGATTGCACACTTCTAACCACACTGCAAACATAGTATACTACAAGAGCATGCTGGGACTTGTAGCCCCTCTATTGCTGCTTCTTATCTATAACATGACCCCCTGTGCTGATTGCACACTTCTAACTACACTGCAAACATAGTACTACCAGAGCATGCTGGGACTTGTAGCCCCTCTATTGCTGCTTCATATCTAGAACATGACCCCCTGTGCTGATTGCACACTTCTAACCACACTGCAAACATAGTATACTACAAGAGCATGCTGGGACTTGTAGCTCCCCCCTATTGCTGCTTATCTCTGATCGATATCATCATTGATCCCCTGTACTGATTGCACACTTCTATTACAGGAATGAACTTCCTGTGCCTGTAGACCACATGCCATCTCAGCTGGTCCCCCCAGGCACCACCAGCTCTGTTCAGGGACCTTTAAATCCATCTGCTCCCCCCCCTGCTGTAGAAAAGTATGAGCCTGGCAATCCCTGAGATGGGTGGTAGATGCCCACCCCAAGCCTTACCTTGTCTTCCATAGGAGCTCCTTGTCTTGTAGCATCCTCTAGCCCAGGCAGTGCTGTGATCTCCAGGCACACAGGAGTTTGCTGGCTATGTCCTGGAGGAGCTGTCCAGCATTCCCTTGTAGTGTGGCAATCCTTAGATCCAGGTGGAGAAATCCCAGACAGGGGTTCAGTTAGAAGCAAATGTCCATGTCTGTCTGTCTGTGCCCCCCCTACACCCTCTGTGTGTGATGAGGCTGGAGGAGAGGTGATGCACCTTCTCTGCTGGCTGGTTTGTGTAGAACAATTTCTCATGCGATGCTTTCCCTTTTCTGTGCAGCTGGGCGCCGCTCACTGGTTGTGTCCTCCTTGTCAGCTCTCTGCTTCCCTCTCCTCCCTCCTCCTCCTCCCTTCTTCATTCTTCCCTTCTCATTTCCTCCTCACCATTCTCTCACTTCTCTCCGCTCCTTTCTGGTGTGGTGGAGGAGAAGACCCCTCTGAGAGCTGCTCAGTCATTCTCCTACCTGACAGCAGTTACCCCTAGCAACCACAGCTGGCATCATCCATGGGATTGGTTGCTATGGGTTATGACACTGTGCCCAATAGAGACTGATGGGGAATGGTTGCTATGGGTTACTGCACTGTGCACATTAGATAGGTGATGATGGATTGGTTGCTATGGGTTATGGCACTGTGCCCAATAGAGAATGATGGGGATTGATTGCTATGGGTAAATGCACTGTGCACAATGGAGGGGGGGGGGTGCACAGAGTCAATGCGGGATTGGTTGCTATAGGTTACTACTCTGCGCACAGTAGAGAAGTGATGGGGATCGGTTGCTATAGGTTACTGCACTGCGCACAGTAGAGAAGTGATGGGGATTGGTTGCTATAGGTTACTGCACTGTGCACAATAGAGAGGTGTAGGGGGATTAGTTGCTATATGTTATGACACTCTGCACAATAGCAAAGTGATGGGGGATTGTTTGCTATGGATTACTGCACTGTTCGTAATAGAGAGGTGATGGGGGGTTGGTTACTATGGGTTACTGCACTGTGCACAATAGAATGGTGATGGGGGATTGGTTGCTATGGG
Organism: Lithobates sylvaticus; assembly: GCA_028564925.1. Taxonomy (NCBI): domain Eukaryota; kingdom Metazoa; phylum Chordata; class Amphibia; order Anura; family Ranidae; genus Lithobates; species Lithobates sylvaticus. Next base: position 575,748,058 of record CM053027.1, read on the forward strand.
TTACTGCACTCTGCACAGTGGAGGGGGGTGATAAGGGATTGGTTGCTATGGATTGCTGCACTGTGCACAATAGCAAAGTGATGGGGATTGGTTGATATGGGTTACCGCACTGTGCACAATAGAGAGGTGATGGGGATTGGTTTCTATGGGTTACTGCACGGTGCACACTAGAGAGGTGATGGGGGATTAGTTGCTATGGGTTATGGCACTGTGCACAATAGAGAGGTGATGGGGATTGGTTTCTATGGGTTACTGCACTGTGCACACTAGAGAGGTGATGGGGGATTAGTTGCTATGGGTTATGGCACTGTGCACAATAGAGAGGTGATGGGGATTGGTTGCTATGGATTACTGCACTGTGCATAATGGAGGGGGGTGATGAGGGATTGGTTGCTATGTGCTACTGCACTGTGCACAATAGAGAGATGATGGGGATTGGTTGCCATGGATTGCTGCACTGTGCACACTAGAGAATAAACGGGGGATTGGCTCTTATGGGTTACTGCACTGTGCACAATAGAGGGGGGGTAAGAGATTGGTTGCTATGGGTTATGGCACTATGCACAATAGAGAGGTGGTGGGGAATTGGTTGTTATGGATTGCTGCACTGTGCACAATAGAGAGGTGATAGGGGGTTAGTTGCTATGGGCGACCGCACTGTGCACAAAAGAGAGGTGATGAGGGATTTGTTGCCTTTGGTTACTGCACTGTGCACAATAGAGGGGGGGGTGATAGGGGGTTAGTTGCTATGGGTGAATGCACTGTGCACAATAGAGAGGTGATGGGTTGCTATGGATTGCTGCGCTGTGCACAGTAGAGAGTCAATTTGTGTTTGGCTGCTATAGGTTACTGCACTGTGCTCAATAGAGAGGTGATAGGGATTGGTTGCTATGTTTAATTGCCCTGTAGGGGGTGATAAGGGATTGGTTGTTATGGATTGCTGCACTATGCACAATAGAGAGGTGATAGGGGATTTGGTTGCTATGGGAATAGAGAGGTGACGAGGGATCGGTTGCTAACGGTTATGGCACTGTGCACAATAGCAAAGTGATGGGGGATTGGTTGCTATGGATTACTGCGCTGTGCACAATAGAGGGGGAGTGATAAGGGATTGGTTGCTATGGGTTACTGCGCTGTACACAATAGAGAGGTGATAGGGGATTGGTTGCTATGACGTCCCTGACCCTTTTTGCCCCACGGCAGTTTTGTGCACCTGAAACATGCCGTGTTTTCTGATGCTCGGGGGTGCCAGTGACAATTATGTCTCATGCACGCTGGGCATACAATATAATGTTTATACAGGTGTTTGGCGGTTTTTCTTCCAGCCTGTAGAAGCAACTCTATGTTAGCCTATGTGTCCATACACATTTGGACAAGTGTGTTTTTGAGAGCATCTTTAAGACAGAAAAAACGATTGACGCACCTAAATATGGTGTCTAGGCATGTCAAGCGTTGTGTACATATTTTTCTAGTGCTTTGGGGAAAAACGCTCATAAACGCAAACACGCGTAAAGCACGCCAAAACGTGTGTACAATGCTGCTTTTGTGTGTTTTATTCGGATTCTTTCTGCCAGCAGTTCTGGCATTTTTTCTGCTGCCTATTGTGCATGGCCCCTAATGACGATTATAATACACATTATAATAATAATAATACATAATACACAGTACACACGCCGCAGCAATAAAGTGCAACTAAAGCCGCTACATTTGCCTGCTCTCTAAGGGCAGCAGGAAAACCAGGCGGACGAGTCGCGGTTTTACCGACCAGCTGCATAAACACGATGCTGTGCTTCGCAGCTGCAGCAAAACGTAGACAACATGTTGCTTTATGCAGGTGGTGCTGCCGCCAAACGCAGCTAATGCAGTTCTATGGGGCCACGACAGAACAGCATGGCAAGCATGTGTAATGCATGCGATTGCGACACAGTAGTGCGGCAAATATAGGGTTACACACCTCCGAAAAGCGATCCAAACATGGATCACCTTTTAGAGGAGCAGCAGCACCTATCGCAACTTGTGAACAAGCCCTATCAGTTCGAAGTCCATGAGAGGGGTCCCTCGCCGGAGACGGCATCTTCCCCTTGGGTTTGTTACCACAGAAGGTCGGTGTATTTTATTGCAGAAGAGGCAATCATTTTCTTATCCAATCAATGTGTGATTTGATCAAAATCAACTGCACTGGTGACAGTATGTAAAAAAAAAATAATAATAATAATTTTAATAACAAAAAAAAAACAAAAAATAAAAAACTCAGAGGTGATCAAATACCACCAAAAGAAAGCTCTATTTGTGTGGAAAAAATGATACAAATTTCGGTATTGCATGACTTAACGATTGCCACAGGGCGAAGGGGTTAAGTAACCAACTCAATACAGGGCACTTCCTGCCCAGGCCAATTTTCAGCTTTTAGCGCTGTCGCTGTTTAAATGACAATTGCGCGATCAAGCTACACTGTAACCAAACAGAATTTTTATCACTTTGTTCCCACAAGTAGAGCTTTCTTTTGGTGGTATTTGATCACCTCTGCATTTTTATTTTTTATTTTTTGCTAAACAAATAAAAAAAGACCTACAATTTTGAAAAAAAAAATGTTTTTCTTTTGTTTCTGTTATAAAATTTTGTAAATAAGTAAGTTTTCTTCTTCACTGATGGACACTGATAAGGCGGCACTGACAGGCACTAATAAGGCGGCACCAATGAGGTGGCACTGATGGTCACTGATAGGCGGCACTGATGGGCACGCTAGGCGGCACTGATGTGCAGCACTGATGGGCATTGATAGGCAGCACTGATGGGCACTCATGGGTGGCACTGATAGGCAACACTGATGGGCACTGAAAGGCTGCACTGATGGGTACTTATGGGTGGCACTGATAGGCAGCACTGATGGGCACTGATATGCGGCACTGATAGATGGCATTGTTAGACATCACTGATGGCACTGGCAGGCATTGGGGATCTGCACTGATTGGCAGCTGCCTGGGCACTGATTGTCATTTCCCTGGTGGTCTAGGGTGGCATACCTGGTGGTCCAGTGTGGTGGGCATCCCTGGTGGTCCTGGCGGCATCCTGGTGGTCCTGGGTGGGCATCTGAGGGGGGCTGCGCTGATAAACAATCAGCACCGCCCCCCCCCCCCCCTGTTAGGAGAGCAGCCAATCAGACATGAGTGAGGAAGAGCCGATCAATGGCTCTTCCTGATTACATCGTGATCAGCGATTGGACACGGCTGATCACGGGGTAAAGGTCAGAGGCTCTTTACCAAGATCAGTGTAGTGGTGTGTCAGACTCACACACCGCACCACCGATTGCCGTGATGAGAGATCGGTCGTTCTGGGAGGCCGTCATATGACGTCCACCCAGAACGAGAGCCATGCCACCCAGCCTTCATTTGACAGCAGGCGGGCGGGAAGCTGTTAAAAAGTGTTCTATGGTCACAGCATACACTTTAATTTTGTAATAGCAATGCAGTCATTGACAATAAAAGCTTACTTGGGAAATCTCCTTTTGTGTTGTGAGTTCTGCCTGTCTGTGGGCCATTTCTTTCCACAACTTCCTGGATTCCCTGCATGCTTCGCAACCTCTCCCCAGTCTCTAAGGACTACATATCCCATGGTACCTTGCAACCTGCAAGCAGTGATTCCTGTACTGACTCCACCTCCTGAAACCCCTCCCCTCTGTAGTTCAGGAGGCGGGCTCTGTGAAATGTGTGACACGGCAGTGCCTACCCACAGGACATAGTGACGACATGTCACAGAATTCAGGGAAGTAAAAGTGTGGGGATCTTCACAAAGTTTACAAACTTCAAGATCATCCAATAGGCTAGTAGGCTAGAAATAGGCTAGAAATAATTAGGCTAGAAATAGAAAGTAGGCTAGAAATAATTGAATGTGGAAATCAATATATGATTTTAAAATTTTTGACGCTTTAAGCTCAATGCCGGATTTGAGATGAATGTGAAGCATTCGATTGGTTGTCGCCAGTTGCAGCAAAGTACATATTGTTAGCGGCAGGTAGGGCATGCGGTGACCAGATTCCCCATCACCGGCTCAAAGCAGGCAGAGAAATGGCAGATAATGACTAATAGCCGGGGGTTATTGCACTTTGCTCCATCCTAGTGCATTTCTTCCTTTGTGAAGTAAAGCAGCGTGTGTTTATCAGAATCCCTCGGAAGTGAAATCTCTCTGCACCCTTTTATCTGACATGATAGAAAGAGGACATATTTATATCACTGTGCCGCTCGACTGTTATTTCAAGGTACACCTGCTCTGAGATGATAGTCTGTGCTTCACCTGCTTGCTGGAATTCTCTTCCTCCTGAATTCCGACTCTCATAGGGAGAAATGTACAGAAAAGTTGCTCAGGGACTGCCCTGATAAATATGCACAATTGGCTTAACTATGCATGAAATGTACGATAACTACATAATCACCATTGGAAATTACCTACGTAGGAGGGAAAATGTGTGATTGGGATTCTACGTTCCTTTCGGCTGGTGTGCAGAGGACATACTGCCTGACTCTGTATAGCTATCCTACTGATCCACTAGATTGTTAAAAGGTTACTCCAGCTGCAATTGTTAGAAAGGGAATGGTTAGGGCTACCGTCATGCTTCTGTCCTGGTAATGTCATGAAGACAGGAGGTGTTGGGAACTATAATTAGGGTGACCAGAAGTCCCCAGTTTCCGAGGACAGTTCCAGATTTTAAATGTCAAGAGAAGAAAATAGAAAAAGAGGGAGCACCGACCTTGTGCATTATCCTTAGGCCCCTTTCACACTTGTACGACTTCAAAATAGTGCGATTTTACAGCGATTTTGCCACGATTCGCGGCCCCGATTTTGCTGCGATTTTGCCACGATTTCAAGGAATGCCTGTGTAAGTGGCATCAAAATCGGACCAAAGTAGTGCACGGACTACTTTGAAGTCGGAACGACTTGAAGTCGTACTAATATGAATGGCTGTCATTGGAAATCATGGGAAACGACTTGTCATGCTACTTTGCAGTCCCAAATCATGGGACAAGTCGTATAAGTGTGCAAGGGGCCTAAGTAAGTGTATGTATAAAAACAGAATAAAAACTACTCACAAACATATGAAGAAAAAACGCTTTGTAAATACCTTCAATTGGTGGCAATTAGACATGTGCAATTCGTTTAGTTTTTTTTCATTTTTTTTTCGTTATTTTCGTTCGTTCGTTTTCGTACGAATGAACGAATCGTTCGAATCGTACGAATCCGAATAACGAATCGTTCGAATCCGAAAAACAACGAAAATCCGAAAAAAACTAATTAGAAACAACGAATGTACTAATGAAGAAAATCCGAAAAACGAAAACGAACGAAAAAATTCGTACATTCGTAACTTTTTTTTTTTGTTGAATTGGTAATTTTCCGTGTCCCTTACAATGGTGCTGCTAAACGTGCTTCGAATGGATTGAACAAAAAAATTTGTACATTCGTAACTTTTTTTGATTCGTAACTTTTTTTTTCGATTCGTAACTTTTTTTTTTTTTTTTTCAATTTGTAATTTTCCGTGTCTCTATTGAACCAAAAAATTCGGAACTTTTTTTTCGATTCGTAACTTTTTTTTTCGATTCGTAACTTTTTTTTTCGATTCGTAAATTATTAAAATGTAATAATAGCATACACATTACATAAAATTATGAATTATGCTCCGATTACGAATCTACGAATGTTACGAATGTTACGAATGTACGAATAAATACGAATGCGTCCGAAAATTAAACTAACGAAAAAACGAATCAGCGAAAAAATAACTCTTACGAATGTACGAATCGTTACGAATACGAACACCAACGACTTACGAATGTACGAATCGTTACGAATCCGAACACCGTTACGAATCAACGTAAACGAAAAAAACGAAACGAAAAAAAACGAATTTTTTTCGGAAATGAAAAAAACGAAACGAAAATAAACTAATTTTTTTGTTGTGCACATGTCTAGTGGCAATCAGTCTAGCTACAAAGGTCTCCAGATGGTAAAGGAGAGGACCACTGCTGGCTGATGCGTTTCGAAAAGGATACCTTCTTCCTCACAGTCTAGGAAGGAGTTGTCACTGCTAGGCTCTGAGGAAGAAGGTAATCCTTCAAAACGCGTCAGCCAGCAGTGGTCCAGCATGTCCTCTCCTTTACCATCTAGAGACTGTTGTACCTAGACTGATTCCCACCAATTGAAGGCATTCACAAAGGGTTTTTTCTTCATAAGTTCGTGAGTAGTTTTTAATCTGTTTTTATAAATAAAATGACTAAGGATAATGCACAAGGTTAGTGCACCCTCTTTTTATTTTCTTCTTTTGACTGCTAGGATGCCCCTGTCCTGGAGGGTAGCAAGGCCTGAAAAATTATCATTTTGAACATTAGATCACCCAATCAACACACTTGTGAGCAAGAGTATTTGTGTTGCTTCTATCCAGATTTTAAATATCCATGATTACGTCGCTGGTTAAAACAATATGTTTCTGATTTCTTTTCAGCTTATTAATGGTGTTTACAGCCTTGGTGGCTCTGTTAGAAAAGAGAAGGAATGGTTAGGGATACTGTCAGGGGTTTACTCCTGTTCCTGCAGTGGCGACAATAATGTTACCAAGGCAGGAGGTGTGGGCACCTTTACATTGGGTGACCAGATGCTCTCAGTTTCAGGGGACAGTCACAGATTGTAAATGTCCCTGATTATGTCCCCGGTTAAAAAAAATGTGTTCCTGATTTATTTCCTTCGTTTATAATGTTGTTCCCAGCCCTGGTAGCTCTGTTAGACCAAAAGAGAATGGTTAGGACTACCATCAAGGATTTACACCTGTTCCTGTCCTGGTGACAACAATTTCACCAAGACAGGAGGTGTAGGCAGGGCTGCCGATAAGGGGGTACCACCGGGAGTCCTGTAAGGGGCCCAGGAACACAGGGGGGCTCAGACAGAAGGGGGATCGGTGTGGCGGGATGGGAGGACAATTACAGAACAATGCACTGTGTCTGTGTCTCTCTCTCCAGCAGCTGAAAGCTGGAGGGAGAAATGCAGACACAGTGCATTGTTCTGTAATTGTCCTCCTCTCCTGCCACACCGATCCCTCTCCTTGTGCTGATCGCATCTGAATCCCCAGTGTGCCTGGGCCCCCCTGGTCCCCCCATAGCGCCGCCAGCTTTTCTCTCCCGCGCAGGTGGGTTTAGAGTGGGAGAAGGGGCCGGTAAATATGTCATTTACTGGCCCCTTCTTTTTTGGAATTGGACACAGTGAGCAGATCACTCCTGTGTCCATTGATAACTGAGCATAGTAAACTGTGTTTACTATGCTTCAGTTTATGACTGAACAGGAGCCTCTATCTCCTGTTTTTACCAGACATCCCTGGTATGGAGGGAAAGGTTAGGGCTACTGTCAGGGATTTACCACTGTTCCTGTAGCGGTGACAATAATGTCACCAAGGTAGGAGGTGTGGGGACCTTTACATAGGATGACCAGACGTCCCTGGTTTCCGGGGGCAGACTTAGACTTTAAATGTCCCTGATTAGGTTCCTTGTTAAGATAATGTGTTCCCAATTTCTTTCCAGATTTAATAATGACATTCCCAGCCCCGGTGGCTCAGTTTGACCGAGAGGGATTATTTAGGGCTACTGTCAGGGATTTACCCCTGTTCCTGTCTTGGTAACAACAATGTCACCAAGACAGAAGGTGTGGTGACCTATAAATAGGATGGCAGTTCCCAAAGACAATCCCAGATGTTAAATGTCCTGGTTGCTTTCCCAGTTAAAAGAATGTGTCCCCAGTTTCTTTCAGCTTTAATAATGCAGACCTAGGGTTACCCATCTTAGTAACGATTGGCCTGAGCCAGCAGAGTGGAGGGGAATATTGCTGATGTCACATGCTGATATTACGTGGTGTTCCAAGTCCCTCCATTCTCGGCTTAAGCAGACTTCATTGCTGGAGGTAAGGATGTGGATCATTTGCCTCCTTGCCCTTTTTTGTGATGGTGACCTGCAGTGCACACCTGGGCCTGCAGTCTTGACCCAGAGCAAAGTAGGCTTAGATGTTATGAAACTATACCCCTTTAAGCCCCACCCACTGTGTGGACAATTTTGCTACACCCAACATATCGTGTGGCGCACTTTGCATGCCACTATTGTCCCCCTCCATGCTCTGCTCCTGCCCCCCCCCCCCCCCAAAAAAAAGTGGGTATGATCGGTTGGGTGTCCCCACATTTAATTTTGGTCACCTTACCAATAGGAATTGGTTCTGTCTGAAAAATATAGAACATGTTCTCTTTCTAGGTACGTCAGAATTTTCTACGTAAAAAGTCAGATGGGGCATACACACGGTCGGACGATACCATGAAAAGCTCCCATAGGACTGTTTCTGTCGGAAATTCTGCATCGTGTACGGGGCATAAGAGTTATCATGAGAAAAAGTTGTCTCCACTGATGCTTTATCACCAATTCTTATTTCCACAACAACCCAACATTTTCAAATCCAATTGTCATAGGGACAGAAAGTGAGGTGAAAGCCTCTGAAAAGGGGCACAGACAACAAAACAAATGTTATAGGGGTGTTAACCCTTCCCTATGCTATCCAAAAAACGTATTAAAAAAATATTTTTTTGGCTGGAGCTACATTTAAAAAATATACATGTTCCAACTTACATACAAATTCAACTTAAGAACAAACCTACATATCCTATATTGTTTGTAACCCAGGGACTGCCTGTATACTCAATTAAAGGATATATTTTACAAAGCTTTTTTTGAGGGTCAATAGGTCATAGGAGCATCTATCTTTAATATAATTGCATGGTTTTCCCAGTGTTGTAATTTGGACTTGGTACCCCTGGCATGCTTTTAGAGTAAGTTCAAAGGTAAACCTCCAGCTGCAATGAGCATATTAAATAAAAAAACATACATTTTTTTTTTTTTTTTTATATTTTTAGTTTGGAATAAAGTAGGGAAGAGCTAAAGCCTTATTCAGGTTGTTGCTGCTCTCTGTGATTTAAAGACCCAACATAAAGCTACACAAAGGGTCACCAGAAACTCTGCACATACACTGTAATCAGTGGCAGTTGGAGGTGGTTATTGCTGTCTGTGACTTGAAGACCAAATATGAGAAAGCCGTCAGATGAAAGCATCCAAGAAGATTTTAGTTCACAATGTGACTAGAAAAACAATCAACATGTTTCATTGGCAACAAAACTCCTCCTTCATCATGGCTTGGAACAGAGGTTTGAAAGCACGAAAAGGACAAAACATCAAATTAAAGTGGTAGTAAACCAAATTGATGAAAACAAAAAGAATCTCCTTCAAGGCAATGGCATAATGTGCTGGTATGCATTGCACATTATGAGAGACTTACCTTAGAACAAAGCCCTTCAGCAGTGCGATGTCAATGCTGAGAGGGCTGACACCTTCCCCCGGTCTTCCTTCTGGCTACATGAGTGGCCAGGGGCACCATAACGTCACTCCCATGCAGGAGCCACCGTTTACAGCTCAGCCTCTGAAGGTCCAGCACTGTATGCCGGACCTTCAGAGAGCATGCGTCGGTAAGGTCACTGGCTGAATGCACTCTGAATATCTCGTGTAGGAGATATTCACAGTACCTACAGGTAAGCCTTATTATAGGCTTGCCTATAGGTACAAGTGGTAGAACAGGCTTTACTACCACTTTAAAACTAGAGGAGTATTAGAAACTATGGACATACACTGTAATCAGTGGCAGTTGAAGTTGGTTATTGCTGTCTGTTACTTCAAGACCCAACATGAGATGACCATAAGATGAAAGCATCTATCACTATTTTAATAGTTCAAAACATGACCATAAAAAACAGCGAATACTTTTCATGGGCAAAATAACTCCCCTTCATCAGGGCTTGAAACAGTGGTATGAAGACTTGAAAAAAAACCAAATATCAAACCAAAACCAGAGCAATCTGTATGAGAAACTGTACATACAGTGGTGTGAAAAAGTGTTTGCCCCCCTCCTCATTTCCTGTTCCTTTGCATGTTTGTCACACTTAAGTGTTTCGGAACATCAAACCAATTTAAACAATAGTCAAGGACAACACAAGTAAACACAAAATGCAATTTGTAAATGAAGGTGTTTATTATTAAAGGTGAAAAAAAATCCAAACCATCATGGCCCTGTGTGAAAAAGTGATTGCCCCCTAAACCTAATAACTGGTTGGGCCACCCTTAGCAGCAACAACTGCAACCAAGCGTTTGCGATAACGTGCAATGAGGCTTTTACAGCGTCCTGGAGGAATTTTGGCCCACTCATCTTTGCAGAATTGTCCTAATTCAGTTACATTAGAGGGTTTTCGAGCATGAACGGCCTTTTTAAGGTCATACCACAACATCTCAATAGGATTCAGGTCAGGACTTTGGCTAGGCCACTCCAAAGTCTTCATTTTGTTTTTCTTCAGCCATTCGGTGGTGGACTTGCTGGTGTGTTTTAGGATCATTGTCCTGTTGCAGAACCCTTCTACGCCAGATATACTTGGACACACACCTTCCAAAGAGTTCCACTTTTGTCTCATCGGTCCACAGAATGTTGTCCCAAAAGTCTTGGGGATCATCAAGATGTGTTGTGGAGAAATTGGGACGAGCTTTGATGTTCTCTTTGCTCAGCAGTGGTTTTCTCCTTGGAACTCTGCCATGCAGGCCATTTTTGCCCAGTCTTTTCCTGATGGTGGAGGCATGAACGCTGACCTTAACTGAGGCAAGTGAGGCCTGCAGTTCCTTGGACGTTGTTGTGGGGTCTTTTGTGACCTCTTGGATGAGTCGTCGCTGCGCTCTTGGGGTAATTTTGGGCGGCCGGCCACTCCTGGGAAGGTTCACCACTGTTCCATGTCTTCGCCATTTGTGGATAATGGCTCTCACTGTGGTTCGCTGGATTCCCAAAGCTTTGGAAATGGCTTTATAACCCTTTCCAGACTGATAGATCTCAATTACTTTCTTTCTCAATTGTTCCTGAATTTCTTTGGGTCTCGGCATGATGTGTAGCTTTTAAGGATCTTCTGGTGGACCTTACTGTGTCAAGCAGCTCCTATTTAAGTGATGCCTTGATTGTGAACAGGTGTGGCAATAATCAGGCCTGGGTGTGGCTAGAGAAATTGAACTCAGGTGTGGACAACCACAGTTATAGTATGTTTTAACAAGGGGGGCAATCACTTTTTCACACAAGGCCATGATGGTTTGGATTTTTTTTCACCTTTAATAATAAACACCTTCATTTACAAATTGCATTTTGTGTTTACTTGTGTTGTCCTTGACTATTGTTTAAATTGGTTTGATGTTCCGAAACACTTAAGTGTGACAAACATGCAAAGGAACAGGAAATGAGGAAGGGGGCAAACACTTTTTCACACCACTGTATGCTGTGATTAGTGGCAGTTGATTAATGCTGTCCATGACTTAAAGACCCAACATGAGATGAGCATAAGATAAAAGCATCCAAGAAGACTTTAAAGCAATAGTAAAGGCTTATTTAAAAAAAAATAAAATAAAAAAAATAAAAGTGGTTGTAAACCCTTACAAACCACTTGGACCTACAGGTAAGCCTAGATTAAGGCTTACCTGTAGGTCAAAGAAATATATCCTAAACCTACACGGTTTAGGAGATATTTGCCAAAAGACAGGTACTGCTGTCTACGGCGCATGCACCGCAGACAGTGGCATACAGGCGCACTGAGAAAGCCGCTCTCAACGGCGATATGCCGCGAGTGGCGGCTCCCGTGCGCATGCATAGTAGTCCATTATGCTTTACCTTTGCAGGAAACAAAGAGGAAGTAAACCCATTAGGGTTTATTTCCTCTTTAATAACAAACATGTCATACTTACCTCCTCTGTGCAGTTGGTTTTGCACAGAGCAGCCCGGATCCTCCTCTTCTCGGGTACCTCTTTGCTGCTCTTAGTCCCTTCCTCCTTTGAGTGCCCCTCAGCCAGCAGCTTGCTACAGGGGTCACCCAAGCCGATTCAGAGCTCCGTGTATCCATTCAGACACAGAACCCTGACCTGGCCCTGCCCCCCTCTCCCCCTTGATTGGCTGACTGACTTTGATTGACAGCAGCAGGAGCCAATAGCGTAGCTGCTCTGTTTCAGCCAATCAGGAGGAGTGTACTGGATGGATGAGGGGATCGTGGACATCGCTGGAGAGAGAAGGATCTCAGATAGGTAATTGGGGGTGCTGGGGGGGCTGCTACACACAGAAGGTTTTTTATCTTAATACATAGAATGAATTAAGATAAAAAAAACCTTCTGCCTTTACAACACCTTTAATATTTCACAATACAATCATAAAAAACAGCCAAGACATTTCATAGGTATCAAAACTCCCCCTTCCTCAGGGCGTGGAACAGAGATATGAAGACTTGAATGTGACTGAAGTATCAAATTAAAACTAAAAGGATCTGTATTAAGAAATCTACTGTATATTAGAAACTCTGGACATACACTGTTATCAGCGGCGGTTGGGGTGGCTATTGTTGTCTATGACTTGAAGACCCACATGAGGTGACAATAAAATAGTTCACAACACGATCATAAAAAAACAGCCAAGACATTTCATAGGTATCAAAACTCCCCCTTCATCAGGGCTTGGAACAGAGATATGAAGACTTGAAAATGACTGAAGTATCAAATTAAAACCAAAAGGATCTGTATTAAGAAATCTACTGTATATTAGAAACTCTGGACATACACTGTTATCAGCAGTTGGGGATGGCTATTGTTGTCTGTGACTTGAAGATCCAACATGAGGCGACCATAAAATAGTTCACAATACAATCATAAAAAACAGCCAACATGTTTAATAGAAACAAAACTCTCCTTTTGTTAGAGCTTGGAACAGAGGTATGAAGACTTAAAAAGTTTCTGTCAATTGACCTTATGCTCTGCAAAAGATGTGTGGGAGAGGCAGTCAATGAATTATAAGATCAGGGGATGAGCATCCTGAGAAGTCTTGTCTACAGCTAAACTGATTTTTAATTTTTTTTGCCAGGTGAATTTCCAAATGGATTGTGCTACAATGATATTTGTCATATCATTTTTATCAACTGTAGTTTTCCTTTAAGGAACGTTAAGAAGAAGGAGAAGGAGAAAGAAGAAGAAAAAGAAGGAGAAGAAGAAGAAGAAGAAAGGGAAGAAGAAGAAGAAGAAGAAGAAGAAAGAGAAGAAGGAGAAAAAGAAAGAAGAAGAAGAAAAGGAAGAAAAAAGAAAAAAGAAGAAAGAAGAAGAAGGAAGAAGAAGAAGAAGGAGAAGAAGACGAAAGAAGAACAAAAAAGAAGAAAACAAAAGAAGAAGAAGAAGCAGGAGAAGAAAAAGAAGAAGAAAGAAGAAGGAGAAGAAGAAGAAAAAAGAAGAAGAAGAAGAAAGAAGAACAAGAAAGTAGAAGACAAAAGAAGAAGACAAAGAAGAAGAAGAAGAAGAAGAAGAAGAAGAAGAAGAAGAAGAAGAAAGAAGAAGAAGACAAAAGAAGAAAAAGAAGAGGAAGAAGGAGAAGAAAAAGAAGAAGAAAGAAGGAGAAAAAAGAAGAAGAAAGAGAAGAAGAAGAAGAAAGAAGAAGAAGAAAGTAGAAGACAAAAGAAGAAGAGGAAGAAGAAGAGGAACAAGAAGAAGACGAAAGAAGAAGAACAAGAACAAGAAGAAGGAAGAAAAAGAAGGAAGAAGAAGAACAAGAATAAAAAGAAGGAGGAAGAAGACAAAAGAAGAAGAAGAAGAAATAAAAATTACTCAAACATCTAAGTAAAGTAAAGCGCTGCGCAAACTGTTGGCGCTATCCTATAAAATAATATGCTGTATAATCATAATAAAAATAATAATAAAACCCAGAGGAATCTGTATTAGGAATTTACATTAGAAACTCCTGACATACAATGTCTTCAGCGGCATTTGGGTCTCCCATTGGCTTGGAGACCCAATGGGAAGTTAGAAGAAATTTCCCCAAATTAACTCCTTTGACAGCCCCAAAACAGATTTCCCTATATACAGTTCCTCCCCTACTCCTAACAACTTTTCTATTTGACTTTCCCATCACTTTCTTTTCCAAGGACAATAGTCACCAGGGCAGTGAGTTAGATAAATCATATGTTGAGGCCATAGCAATATTAATAAAAAAAAATTAAATAAAATAAAAAACAGATATAAGTAGGCTCTAAACCTTCCCAAATCTAGAAAATACCTGCCATATCCCATACATGTTTCTGTCAATTATGTCAGACCTTATGCTCTGCAAAAAATGTGTGGGAGAGGCAGTCAATGAATTATAAGATCAGGGGATGAGCATCCTGAGAAGTCTTGTCTACAGCTAAACTGATTTTTTACTTTTTTTGCCAGGTAAATTTCCAAATGGATTGTGCTACAATGATATTTGTCATAGGATTTTTATCAACTGTAGTTTTCCTTTAAGGAACGTGAGATCCTCAGTCTCCAATGACCCACAGCTCCATCTAATGGTGAATTTAGTATTGCAGCTGATCCAGCAGTCAATGAGAGCTGTCAATAAAGAACTGCATTCAGCATACACATCTACAGTAAATTTACACAATATTACATGATATGCTTTTAGTTTTTGTTTGAATGTGAATTGCAAGAGTGAAGGTTCCTCTCAGCTGAATGTATGCTTTTTATCAGCAGTGTGAAAACAGGAGGAATAGAGGAAGGCAATCAATGTTGAATCAAACTGTATTGTGTGTAATGGCTAGATGGCATCATGACTACAGAGGGACGACAGAGGGACTACAGAGGGACGACAGAGGGACTACAGAGGGACGACAGTGGGACTACAGAGGGACGACAGAGGGACTACAGAGGGACGACAGAGGGACTACAGAGGGACGACAGAGGGACCACAGAGCCTCCAGGTAAGTCCACCCTCTGTTTGTGCATTGATAGACTTTTTTTCCATAGTTTAGAATTAGGGAGCACGCTTATCAAATACAAGTGAAAACCACATAGCATTTTTCAATAAAATATTACCTACTGGTTCTACCATAAGGGTCATTATGTAAGCACTTCATGTTATAGGGTGACAACACTCTATCCCTGCCTCCAAATTGTGCTCCTTTGTTGTCACCCTGTTACAAAGGCTTTCAATGGAGACTATAAGTGGCTGTTTTTACACACATAATGCAGTCATGGACCACATTTCTCAACCTCACTGTGAAAGGCCATACAACGGTCACTGGAGCCAGGAAGTAGCTGCAAAATGCCTGGAGAAGAACAGCAGTGCTGAGATGCAAAAGAGGGTGAAAATTCTGATGGACCTAGAAAGAGAACATGTTCTAAATTTTTTACACGGAATCAAATCTATCGGGAACTTCTTTTTTCTAGTCCCGTCGTACGTGTTGTACGTCACCGCGTTCTTGACGGTCGGACTTTGGTGTAACCGTGTGTATGCAAGACAGCTTGAGCGGAATTTCGTCGGAATCCCATCGGAGAGACCTTAAAAAGTAGACATGTGCACAACAAAAAAATTTGTTTATTTTCGTTTCGTTTTTTTTTTAGTTTCCGTTGATTCGTAACGATTCGTACATTCGTAAGTCGTCGGTGTTCGGATTCGTAACGATTCGTACATTCGTAAGAGTTATTTTTTCGTTGATTCGTTTTTTCGTTAGTTTAAATTTTGTTTATTTGTTTATTCGAAATTCGGACGCATTCGTATTTATTCGTACTTTCGTAACATTCGTAGATTCGTTATCGGAGCATAATTCATAATTTTATGTAATGTGTGCTATTATTACATTTTAATCATTTACGAATCGAAAAAAAAAAGTTACGAATCGAAAAAAAAAGTTACGAATGTACGAATTTTTTCGTTCAATTTATTCAAAGCACGTTAAGCAGCACCATTGTAAGGGACACGGAAAATTACCAATTCAACAAAAAAAAAAAAAAAGTTACGAATCGAAAAAAAAAGTTACGAATCGAAAAAAAAAAAAAAGTTACGAATGTACGAATTTTTTCGTTCAATCTATTCGAAGCACGTTAAGCAGCACCATTGTAAGGGACACGGAAAATTACCAATTCAACAAAAAAAAAAGTTACGAATGTACGAATTTTTTCGTTCAATCTATTCGAAGCACGTTAAGCAGCACCATTGTACACGGAAAATTACCAATTCAACAAAAAAAAAAGTTACGAATGTACAAATTTTTTCGTTCATTTTCATTGTTCCTTTTTTTGTTTTTCGGATTTTCTTCATTCGTACATTCGTTGTTTCTAATTTGGTTTTTCGGATTGTCGTAGTTTTTCGGATTCGTTCGATTCGAACGATTCGTTAATCGGATTCGTACGATTCGAACGATTTGTTATTCGGATTCGTTCGATTCGAACGATTCGTTAATTCGTACGAAAACGAACGAACGAAAAAAAACAAAAAACGAAAAAAAACGAAACAAATTGCACATGTCTATTAAAAAGTTTATTCCGATGGAGAAACCTCTCGTGTGTAAACGGCATTACACTTCCTGGAGTGTCCCCACCACATGGTGTGGTTCAATCCTCCAACACAGCAATGATGTATTGAGGAAGGAGCCACTGGGGTTGATTTACTAAAACTGAAGCTCTGCATAGAAACCAATCAGCTTCCAGTTTTTCTTTTTTTTGCCAACGTTTAATTGAACAAGCTGAAGTTAGAAGCTAATTGGCTACCATGCACAAGTTCATCAGATTTAGCATTCTACAGTTTTAGTAAAACAACCCCACAATGTTCATTGGGGAACACACGCATCGACACTCCAGGAAATCTTCAGTGTCAAAGAGACTGACAGAGGCTGCAGTATTGGGAAGAAGGAATGATAGGAAAACTGGGCCACTGGAGAGGTGAATTTACTACCTCCTCTATTGTAACAAGGCTCCTACCTTTAGGTTTGGTTCACACTGTCATGCTGCATTAGCACACATGTATTAACAGCCTAATCATTTGCATGCCTAATGCACCAAAAATGTGCATGCCACATTTCCAGCAGCTCAGGCATGGCAATACATGTTAGTGCATTTCTGATTGCTGTGCTGCTCTGCAATGCAAGAGCGCTGAGCAGGTTCATTAGGGTGCCAATGAGAATGAATGGCACCTTATTACACCAGCGTGCATAATATACAGCGTAGTACATTACGGTAACAAACATGCTACTTCATTGCGGCAGTAAGAACGGGTCCTTAAAGAGGAGCTCCGGCGCCCCCTAAAAAATACTGTAGTTGCTGACTTTTAATATAAGGACACTTACCTGTCCAGAGATCCAGAGTTGTCCTCGCCAGAGCCGATTCTTTAATTAGCTTCAGGTACAAGCTCCGGCATCTTAAGCAAGGGAAACCTTGCAGCTTCACAGCCTGGTTACTACTGTACATGCGCGAGTCACGCTGTGCTTTGTGAATCGTCCCGCAGTCATCTGGGACCTGTGATGTGTCCCAGAAGTCTGCGGGTGAAGGGGGGGGGGGAACTTTCAGCTCAGATCGCTGTGGACTGTCAAAACCAGGTACCTGCAATCCCCTCCCCCCAAAAAAGTGCCAAATGTGGCAGTGGAGGGAAGGGGGGATGCAAACAAATGGAAATTCCGCTTTTGGGTGAAGTTCCACTTTAAGATTTTCTTTTACCCTGACAAGGTCACTTTATTGTTATTCTTGCAAAAATGTGTCAATTAATTACTGGACTTGCTGTTTACACCTAAATTACAGGGATGGGGGGCATAATAATAATGCAATATAAATAATAGCATTTATAATAGAACAAGACAAAAGAAGAAGAAGAAGAAGAAGAAGAAGAAGAAGAAGAAGAAAAATAAGAAAGAAGAAGAAGAAAGAAGAAGAAAGAAAGAAGCAGAGGACGAAAGGAGAAGAAGAAGTAAGAAAAAGAAGAAGAAAGAAGAAGGAGAAGAAGAAAAAAGAAGAAAGAAGAAGAAGAAAGAAGAAGGAGACGAAGAAAGAAGAAGAAAGAATAAGAAGGAGAAGAAGAAGAAAAATGAGAATAAGAAAGAAGACGAAGAAGAAGAAGAAGAAAAGGAAGAAGAAAGAAAAAGAAGAAGAAGAAGAAAGAAAGAAAGAAAGAAAGAAGCAGAAGATGAAAGGAGAAGAAGAAGTAAGAAAAAGAAGAATAAAGAAGAAGGAGAAGAAGAAAAAAGAAGAAAAAGAAGAAGAAGAAAGAAGAAAGAAGAAGAAAAAAGAAGAAGAAGAAGAAGAAGAAGAAGAAGAAAGAAGAAGAAGAAAAAGGAGAAGAAGAAAGAAGACGAAGAAAAAGAAGAAGAAAAGGAAAAAGAAAGAAGAAGAAGAAGAAAAAAGAAGAAGAAAGAAAAAAAGAAGAAGAAGAAAGAAAGAAGCAGAAGATGAAAGGAGAAGAAGAAGTAAGAAAAAGAAGAATAAAGAAGAAGGAGAAGAAGAAAAAAGAAGAAAGAAGAAGGAGAAGAAGAAAAAAGAAGAAGAAAGAAAAAAGAGAAGAAGAAAGAAGAAGAAGAAAAAAAGAAGAAAGAAGAAAGAAGACGAAGAAAAAGAAGAAGAAAAGAAGAAGAAGAAAGAAGAAGAAGAAGAAGAAAGAAGAAGAAGAAGAAGGAGAAGAAGAAAGAAGGAGAAGAAGAAAGAAGACGAAGAAGAAAAAGAAGAAGAAGAAAGAAGAAGAGAAGAAGAAGGAGAAGAAGAAGAAGAAGAAAAGAGAAGAAGAAGAAGAAGAAGAAAAAACTTTCAGCTCAGATCGCTGTGGACTGTCAAAACCAGGTACCTGCAATCCCCTCCCCCCAAAAAAGTGCCAAATGTGGCAGTGGAGGGAAGGGGGGATGCAAACAAATGGAAATTCCCCTTTTGGGTGAAGTTCCACTTTAAGATTTTCTTTTACCCTGACAAGGTCACTTTATTGTTATTCTTGCAAAAATGTGTCAATTGGTTACTGGACTTGCTGTTTACACCTAAATTACAGGGATGGGGGGCATAATAATATTGCAATATAAATAATAGCATTTATAATAGAACAAGACAAAAGAAGAAGAAGAAGAAGAAGAAGAAGAAGAAGAAGAAAAAAGAAGAAAGAAGAAGAAGAAAGAAAGAAAAAGAAAGAAGCAGAAGACGAAAGGAGAAGAAGAAGAAGTAAGAAAAAAAGAAAAAAAAGAAAAAAAGAAGGAGAAGAAGAAGAAGAAGAAGAAGAAGAAGAAGAAGAAGAAGAAGAAAAAGAAGAAAGAAAAAGAAGAAAGAAAGAAAAGAAGCAGAAGACGAAAGGAGAAGAAGAAGAAGAAGAAAAGGAAGAAGAAGAAAAGAAAAAGAAAGAAAAAAAAGAAAGAAGCAGAAGACGAAAGGAGAAGAAGAAGTAAAAAAAAAGAAGAATAAAGAAGAAGGAGAATAAGAAAAAAGAAGAAAGAAGAAGAAGAAAGAAGAAGAAGAATAAAAAAAAAGAAGAAGAAAGAAGGAGAAGAAGAAAGAAGAAGAAGAAAAAAGGAGAAGAAGAAAGAAGACGAAGAAAAAGAAGAAGAAAAGGAAAGAAAGAAAGAAGAAGAAAAGGAAGAAGAAGAAAAGAAGAAGAAGAAAGAAGAAAAGAAGAAGAAGGAGAAGAAGAAAAAAGAAGAAGAAGGAGAAGAAGAAAGAAGAAGAAGAAAAAAAAGGAGAAGAAGAAAGAAGATGAAGAAGAAGAAAAGGAAGAAGAAAGAAGTAGAAAAGGAAGAAGAAAGAAGAAGAAGAAGAAGAAGAAGAAGGAAGAAAAAGAAGGAGAAGAAGTAAGAAGAAGAAGAAGTAGAAGAAGAAGAAGAAGAAAATTAAGTAGAAAGAAAAAAGAAGAAAGAAAAAAGAAGAAGAAGAAGAAGGAGAAGAAAGAAGAACAAGAAAAAGAAGAAAGAAAGAAAGAAGAAGAAGACCAAAGGAGAAGAAGAAGTAAGAAAAAGAAAAAAGGAGAAGAAAGAAGAAGAAGAAAGAAGACGAAAAGAAGAAGAAAAGGAAGAAGAAAGAAAAAGAAGAAGAAGAAGGAGAAGAAGAAGGAAGAAGAAGAAGAAGAAGAAGAAGAAGAAGAAGAAAGAGGAAGAAGAAGAAAGAAGAAGGGGAAGAAGAAGAAGAAAATGAAGATGGAAGAAGAAGATAAAAGAAGGGGACGAAGAAGAAGAAGAAGAAGAAGAAGAAAATTAAGATAGAAGAAGAAGAAGAAGAAGAAGAAGAAGAAAGAAGAAGAAGAAGGAGAAGGAGAAGAAAGAAGTAGAAGAAGACTAAAGAAGAACAAGAAAGAAGAAGACAAAGGAAGAAGAAGAAGAAGGAGAAGAAGAAGGAGAAGAAAAAGGAAAAAAGAAGAATAAGAAGAAGAAAGAAGAACAAGAAAGAAGAAGACGCAGAAGAAGAAGAAGTGGAAGAAGAAGAAGAAGAAAAAAGAAGAAGAAGATGAAAGAAGAAGAAGAAGAACAAGAACAAGAAGAAGGAAGAAAAAGAAGGAAGAAGAAGAACAAGAAGAAGACAAAAGAAGAAGGGAGAAAAATCAAAGAAGGAGAAGAAGAAGAAAGAAGAAGAAGAAAAAAGAAGAAGAAGAAATAACTAGAAGAAAATAATAGTAGTAATAATTAATATAATATTAACAATATTATTATAAAAATGTAATAACAATATTATAACAACAATATAATGATAATAGCAGTAGTAGTAATAATACTAATAATAACAATAGTATACTAATCATAATAATAACATCTTTATTTAAAATGCATACTTGATATTGCAGATGCTATTACAGCCAAATAGAACTGCAGATTTAACCTATATTTATTTTTGTTTTCATTTATTTATATCATGATACATTATTTTTTATTCATCTGCAGCCAATCACAGCTGCCATCCAGTTGATCCTCTGTGCCGCCAGCCCTCTAGGCATGAATCTGCTGCTCAGTGAATGACACGCACACCACCAGCTTGCAATGCATGGCATTTAATGGCCGGTCATATGTGAGCAAATGACAAGGGCAGCAGCGAAGGAGATGCAGGCAGACAGTCAGCCTTTTGCTCCCCCCGCGCAGCTCGGAGTCTGAGCTGAGACTGCACAGGGAGACCAAGAGTCTGAGAGCCTGGGAGAGTCCATGACAAGTGGGAGGGGAGGGGAGCAAGCGAAGAGAGCAATAGATTTCTCTAAGGTGTAATCAGCTGTCAAAGCAGCAAACTATCTGGCACATAACATATTAAGGTCGACAATCTCCCCATTTATAATTCAACTGGAGAATGTGAAGTCTTGTTTTTTTTTTTCTTTGCGGAGTCTTAGTTTCTTAGGTTTCTAGAAGATTTTTTATTTATTCTTTTCTTTTTTTTTCTACGTTGGAGAATATACAACACTTCTGTAGTGCATTAATTATGTTTCAGCTTTTGATGAAACTTTATTGTAATTTATTTATTTATTTTTTTAACGTGATGGCCGTGGCTTGTCATAATTAAAAGCAAGTGTAGGCTTTATCATCTTTCCATGGCGGCAACCACTTTGGGTATTAAATCATCATGGCTGTAATTGGAAAATATAAAGCGTGCAGTAAATTCCGGATGGCAGGTTTACTGTCATTGTTTCCAGCAAAACCCTATATGGGATTTGTACAGTTGCTTTTGCTGTGCTATTATCTTGGCATAAATGTGTTGTCTGATTTCACAGAAGAGTCCCAGTTGAGATAAATAACCGGTAAACCTAGGTCATGACAGATTGAGCAGCTAAGGAGTAAACTCCTTTACACTTTGAGCGCCCATTTACAACCTGAGCGACCTAAATTGTATTTCCAGGAGCTCTTTAATGCTCAACATTGGATATTTGTGTTATTCCAATGTGCCCACTCACATCTGAGTAATGGGCTTTTCCCACTGCTTGTAAAAAGTAAAGGAGCTTCTTTGGGGAATGATCACACATTTTTGTCCCCAATAGACTTCAATAGGAATGTGTAAAAAACAAGTGTAACACTTTCCAATGGCCACAACTAAAATGCGTGAAAATAAAAAATAATTACAAGAACATGATCACACTCAAAAGTAATACCAGGCTCAGGAGTAAATTGTAGTAGCCTGGGCCCCTGTACTGGTATGCTGGACTCCCCATTCGTATTAAAACCCCATGTTTAGCCAAATACTAACCTTTTCTCTAGTCACCAGGGTTAGAATTCAGATAACCGATATGGTGGTGGCCAGGTCAGAAACATATTTGAGGAGGGCAGTGACCTCCAATCGCTGCATCCAGAGGCGTAGCTTGAAACTTGTGGGTTCTGATGCAAAAGTTGACCTAAGGCCCCCTTACTACTTCTACTTACTACTGCTGCTTCCACCACACACAAAATACTTCTGATGCACGTGCACACAAGGTAGAAGCAGGCAGGTCACATTCTGAGTGGTGGGCTTGTACTGTATGTGAAAGCCCTCTGATGCCCTGTACACACGACTGGTTTTCCTATCGGAATAAACTCTGAAGGTTTTTCTGACGGAATTCTGCTGAAACTATCTTGCGTACACACGATCACACCAAAGTCCGACCGTCAAGAACGCGGTGACGCACAACATGCACAACGGGACTACAAAAAGGAAGTTCAATAGCCAGTAGTCAATAGCTTCCGTCTCATACTTGCTTCAGAGCATGCGCTGTTTTTGGTACGTCCGAACAGCATACAGACAAGCAGTGTTCCCGATAGGAATTGGTTCCCGTCTGAAAAATTTAGAACATGTTCTCTTTCTAGGTCCGTCAGAATTTTCAACGTAAAAAGGAGCATACATACGATCGGAATATACGATGAAAAGCTCCCATCTGACTTTTTCTGTCGGACATTCCGCTTTTGTGTACACGGCATGACTTCCAGCTTCCCACACACAAGACCACCGCTTTCACCTGCCAGCTCAGAGTGTGGCCTGCCTGCCTCCACCTTTTGTGCACAAGCACGGCTGAGCAGGGCGAGGAGGGAGGCGCTGTACTGGGCTGGGTGGGGGAGCTAAACAGAGAGTGCACTGCTGGAGGAAAGGGCGTGCCATGTCACCCTGTGTAAGTAAAAATGGAAACTCAGAGGGGCTGGGATAGGCCTGCCCCCCCCCCCCCCCCCACCCTGCCTGTCTGGGCCCTCTAAGTTTTTTTGTATTATTATTTTTATTGTATTTATGAATTACAATACAAACAAGCTACTAAAGAACAAAAAAAATCTGTGTTGTGGTGGCAACGCAGGGGTGAATAATGGGTAGCGTAAATATACAGTACACATTTACGTGAGTAACATCTAGATGAAGTCAGTGCAATTTCCAGGTGGAATTATACAGCCTAGAGCAGCATATTGAGAGGAGGATGGCAAGTGCTACTCATACTTCATTGACCAATACGAAACAAAGAGAAATAAGACAGGGTGTCAGGGTGCTGAAGGCAGGGGGAGGTCTCTAGGACCCAGCATCTGTCAGGGCAGCAACAACAGGGAACGGGCTCTAGGACCCAGCGTCTCCAGCAGAACATCACATGGGCCTTTATAAGGAAGTGTATCAGTGCTTGAAGTTGCTGACTGATCTCGGCTTGTTACCATTGTTCCTGTGATTCCTTGCTCCTGTGATCCCTATTTTCTGACCCAGCTTGTTTCCAGCCTGTCTGCCTGTCTCTAGTCCCTGACCCCGACTCGTCTCACGGATACCCTCTGCCTGCTTCTCGTGTTTGACCCGGCTTCCACCTGACTTTGTCTGCTCTGCTTTCCACCTGGCTCTGATCTCGGCTTGTGTTGACTACTTTAATATCTCAGTGACTTTACAGACCTGTCACACCTCACAGGTGCTACCTGCCTGCAGAATCTGTTCATCACAACAGCAGTATTCCTGAGTTTTCTGACAGCAACTCCACAGACGACCTGTGCTACTTTGTGCCCGACTCCTCCTGTCTCACCTTCAGGGGAGTCTGGAACTTAGCTGCAAAGGAAACCCTCTCTCCATTAGCATCCAGCACCTGGTACGTGATACAGGGGGGGGGGGGGGGGGCTCAGTTACATATGAAGGTCTAGTGCAGTGATGGCGAACCTTTTTGAGCCCGAGTGCCCAAACTGAAATAAATACATTGGTTTTGTGTTGCAAAGTGCCAACACGGCAATTTGCGAGAGAGGGGGGCTAAGCGAAAGAGAGGGGTTGTGTGAGAGAGAGGGGTGTGTGAGAGAGAGAGAGGACAGCGAGAGTGAGGGGTGTGAGAGATATGCTGAGAGAGAGAGGGAACAGGGAGAGGGGCTGAGAGAGAGGGAGGGGGAAAGAGAGAGAGGGGTGTGAGAGAAATGCTGAGAGAGAGGGGCAACAGAGAGACGGAGAGGGGCTGAGAAAGAGGGGTGTGAGAGAAATGCTGAGAGAGGTGAGCTGAGAGAGAGGAGGAACAGAGAGAGGGAGAGGGGTGTGAGACATATGCTGAGAGAGAGGGAGGGGGCTGAGAAAGAGGGAGAGGGGGTGAGAGAGAGGGGACAGAGAGAGAGAGAGGGGTGTGAGAGAAATGCTGAGAGAGAGAAGGAACAGAGAGAGGGAGGGGGGACAGAGAGAGAGAGAAAGATGGGGGACAGAGAGAGAGGGGGAACAGAGAAAGATAAGGGGCACCGAGAGAGAGAAGAGGGACAGAGAGAGAGGGGTGCGAGAGAGATGCTGAGAGAGAGGGAGAAGGGCTGAGAGAGAGCGCGGTGTGAGAAATGATGAGACAGAGAAGGAACAGAGAGAAGAAGGGGGGGCAGAGAGAGAGAGATGGGGGACAGAGAGAGAGGGGGAACAGAGAAAGAAAAGGGGGACAGAGAGAGAGGGGTGCGAGAGAGATGCTGAGAGAGGGGTGAGCTGAGAGAAAGAGTGGGGACGGAAAAACAGGGGGGGCTGAAAGAGAGGGAGGGGGGCTGAGAGGAGAGAGAGACCTCTAGCTCTGTCCTGGACCCTTTTGTGTGCCCACAGAGATGGCTCTGCATGCCAGCTGTGGCACGCGTGCCATAGGTTTGCCATCACTGGTCTAGTGGATATCAGTACCCAAAGGCGTATCAGAGCATCAGGAGGCAGAAGAAGGATCCGCTAACCACTTGGACCACACTTTATCATATTTTCCTGGGCAGCCACTGTTGGCATAAGTATCCTTGTAGAGCGGAAGGCTATTGTTTATGAGTTGTTTCCAAAAGGAGATGGGGGGCCCTATCTTCCAGTGCATGGCAATAGCCTTTCTAGCATAGACGAGAAGGAGACCAAGTAAGGTCCTTACCACTCTAGTAGGGTCAAGATTACCTATCAGGCCCAGTAGACAGATTTACATGGCTAGTGGGATCGAGGTCTGAGCGAACACATTGATGGTGGACAATACGCCCTTCCAGTACTCAACAATGGGGGGCAGGTCCAGAACATATGGGTGAAGTCACCTGGGGATTGGCCGCATCTCCAACACTCGGGAGTGAGATACATTCATCTTGTGTATCCTGGAAGGAGTAAAGTAAGTTCTGTGCACTACTTTAAATTGGATGATTCTATCACGTAAAGAAACCAATGTTCCGATTGGTAGGTTCTAGACATCATCCCAATCATCAGTATCCAAATGTTGAACATCTTGTTGCCACTAGGTCCAAAGGGTTTTTTAAAGGAGGCAGAGAGATCAGCAACAGATGGGCATAAATGTGAGAAGTGGGTTTTTTGTTACACTCAGTCCTAAATATATTTTCAAGCTCCGATTGTTGCATCGAAATGGGAGTGCTAGTAAATTTGCTCTTGAATGTGTGGGAGAGCTGTAGATAAAAATAATGATATGTGAGAGGTATGTGAAATCAGTGCATAGGCAATTCAAAGTACACAATGAACCCTGTAGCACAATTTTGGGCCCTCTGAGTTTACTGAAGCACCTACGCAGGGTGATGCGGCAAATGCTTTTACCCAGTGACACAATGTAATAACTGGTTCACATCAGATGCTGTGGGACTGTGTTGGCTGGCTATGTCAGTGCAACATGCAAGGAAAATAAAAAACAGCATTTTTGCTTGCATGTGATTGGATGATAGAAATCAGCAGATCTTCCCCTCAGATATACAGCGACTGCACTTCCAAGTGCACTTGGAGTGCACTTGGAAGTGCAGTCGCTGTATACCTGAGGGGAAGATCTGCTGATTTCTATCATCCAATCACGTGCAAGCAAAAATGCTGTTTTTTATTTTCCTTGCATGTTGCCCTCAGATCTACAACGACTGCACTTCCAAGTAGTAGTGCACAGTGGATTTGCCTTTAATATATAAACATCACTGTGTTGTACTGAAAAAAAGTACTGCATGCAGTAATTTTTGTCCAGCGCATTGTGCAATTTTTCATGTCTATGTGGTGGGCTGTCAATAAGGTGGTTAATCAGAGGCTTTGCTTTCCTTTGAAGGCCTACCCCTTGAAACTTGAAACAAAGTTTTATAAAAGCTCCAAAAGCACCCTTATGAACGCCACCAAGATTGCTGTGATTCTTTGGAGAACTGCTGGAAGACCTCATACAGGGCTGTGGTAGTCTTCAAACTTGCTGAACAGCCCACCTAAATTCTTTCAACATTGACTTTAATGGTGTTTCGGGTCGAGTTTAAAAAAAAAATGCTGGCCCATCTAATGCAGGCAACACTATTAATAACTTTGAGGCTCAGGTCACCTAGAGTAGAAAAGGTCAATTTGCCATTCTCCAGCTGTTTAGCAACTTTTGAACCCTGTGTGCTCATACAAATCCTGCTGGCCCTTATATTCTTTACTAATCTAATGGATATGTAGTGGGGACATTTTCACAAGTGTCCGCTATGTATGGAAATTTCGTTTTTTTCCCCTCAGAACAGTAATGGGGTTCTGAGGGTTAATTGTGCAGGTTAACTTTGGCATCAGTTTGGCTGGGCTGTACTAAAGTTCTGCCTGGTCATGGGTGCAGTGAGGTACACATGACGGGCCTAGAACCAGGCCTGGTTGGACGTCTTAGGTATCAGTCTTCCCCCGGAGCCAATCAGTGGGTGCGTCTGGCCCCGCTGTGTAGTCTGGGGCAGGGTACTTAAGGTGCTGAAGTCACGTATTCGGGGTTCGGCCATAGTCCTGTTTCCTGGTTCTGGACCGGGGTAGCCCCGCGAGGAGTCCCAGGCCTGGGAACATTTGTCGTCCCGCAGCATGGTCAGTTTGACTAGCACCACAAACCCGCCTGGTCTGGGGCATGGATCCGTCTGTTCCCGAGTCTCGGAGCCGGTTAGCCCGAGGATAGTAACTGAAGGAGGATTCAAGGCGTCCTGGTGTGCTCTCATTATTTGAAGGGGCACCACAGCTCGCATAAGTGACCGGGGGAGGACTCTTCAGAGGAGGGCCAACAAGCTGGCATCTCAAGAGGAGCCTGAAAGCTGAGTTGTATGGACACTAAAGAATCCACACTTCCTCAGTACTGCCAAGGAGACAGAGAAAATTCCAGGTACTGTGGGAAAGGTTCCTATTCACCTTTGGTTGCAAGTACATTTTCAGTCAGAGACTTTTAACAAGTTTCCGGATAACATTGTCAGCTGCCATACTTCTGGCTATAGGTTTGTCTGTCATTGAAGTACCCAGCTGCGAGTGGCTACTCTCTGGGTTTGACTAAAGACATTTGTGGATGTCAGCAGTTCAAGGTGCCTGAGTTTCTTCATCCTTGCCCTCTGTTCCTATCTGAGACTGTGTTTTGTTGGATGTTACCACTGCAAGAATAAAAACCTTCAAAAGGACTTTTATTGTGTCAGTATCCAAAGTTGTTGGGTATTAACCCTGGGAACCCCTGGACATTCATCGACAAGCCAAGCGGAGGTAACCGGTAAGCCCAAAAGTCAAGGCCGCCCCATTGAGGTTTATGGCCGCTACAGATACTTTCTTTAAAGCAGCAACATGGCCAAGAGAAACAGGATGACAGGTTTATGGTAAAGAGTTACAAACAGTGGCCTTATTCAACTAAACAGAACACATTCTCATTTTTTTTATGCATCCTTACATGCTAGCTGACTAAAGTGTGTCTCAGAGGGCAATGTACTGCTGCTTCTGCCTCGCATATTCTCAAGACGGTATTTGGATTTGGTCTAATTAGCACAAAAAGCTTCATGCTGTATGATTTTTTTCTTGTCTTGATACATTTAAGTGTCAACAAGAAATGTTTTGTATTACTGCATTCCTGGTAACTCAAATTAGATTTTTTTTTTATGTGTTCCTTTAATGTTCCTTCTTTAAGTTCAATCCATCCATATACCTAATATACACTCAGTATGTGATTTTAATAGCCACCCTCAGGATCCAGGCTGTTTTTATGGCCTTTTTTGTTTGTTAGTCAGTTGCGAACTCTTTTTCAGCATTTAATGCGTCTTAACTCTACATGTGTTTTATTTATCCCTTTTCTTTAGCTTCCCTTTAGTAATTAGGTCATCGTTTCATGCATTAAGAAAAAGATTATTATCTCTTTTATTTTATATATTTTTTTTATTTTTGTAGCAGTTTAAAAAGATGGATATTATGGAGATCATTTGACCCAGACTTTTCTTAAAGGGTATTTCCATGTTATGCCATTTTGTGTTCAAACTATTTTATTTTAAAAAGCAGCCTACTCCTTTGGTCTGCTACATAAAAGTCACGTGTCTATAGAATGGTCCTCTGTGTCTGCAGGTCATCTGAAGGTTAGGCTTCTGAGGGACAGTCTCTTGCTACTCACTAATATCCTGGATGCCCGTTTGTGGTCCCTCATCAACTTCTACTGTCAGCTGGCATGCCCACAGGGCCGGTGCTACCACTAGGCAAACTAGGCAGCCGCCTAGGGCGCCATGCTGCCTAGGGGGCGCCCGGCCACTGGTTTTCCTACTCTCTACTCTCTGCAGCAAGCAACTAAGTCTCAGCATCAGCAGGCAGCCACCCCTCTGTTCACAGATAGTGTCAGAGGCGCAGTGGCGGTGAAGGACTGTGTCCCGACTCCTGAATGAATGGAAGCAAGCAAACATTCATTGATGGGCACTGGTAGGCTGCATTTGATGGGTCCTGGTGAGGCTAAATGTGATGGGCGCTGGTGAGGCTGCATTTGATGGGCGCTGGTAGGCTGCATTTGATGGGCGCTGGTAGGCTGCATTTGATGTGCGCTGGTAGGCTGCATTTTATGGGTGCTTCGTTAAAAAGGTGGGGTTTACATGGGCAGGGAAAAGGCCGGGCAGGGGTGGAGTCAAGGGGGGCGGCAAAATTACGTTTCACCTAGGGTGTCAAAAATCCTTGCACCAGC
Organism: Lithobates sylvaticus; assembly: GCA_028564925.1. Taxonomy (NCBI): domain Eukaryota; kingdom Metazoa; phylum Chordata; class Amphibia; order Anura; family Ranidae; genus Lithobates; species Lithobates sylvaticus. Next base: position 575,777,188 of record CM053027.1, read on the forward strand.
CCTGCATGCCCAGTACTTGGGTAGTCAGCCTTTAAAGGGACAGCAATCAAAACCCAAATCACATAGGTAAGGGTTTTTCTTGAAGTGTTACTAAACCCACAACAGTCAAAACAGTCTGTATATGCAGTAAAGCATGCTTGTTATACTCTATATGGAACCTAAGGGATTAATCGTGCACATTGTAGAAAAAGGCTGTTTAAATCTGTCTTCTCTGATCCTTCCCTTCTTTCACTGTCCCCAATCTATCTCCTGATAGTACAGTGCCTTGGGGACACTCTGCACATGCTCAGTTTGGCGCGTATTGGTAGAGAGTTTTTTTTTTTTTTTGGGAGGGAGGGTGCCTGTAATTAGCACAGGGCCAATCAGCACTGTCCAGACAGAGGGTCAGGGGTCATGCAGCCTCATAGGACAATCAGAGGAGAGTAAGAATGAAAACTCCTCTTACAAGCTTTAACCTGCGCTCTGCGAGACACTAATAGAATTTAGAAGACTGCTATATACTGCTGATGAGAAAAGGTATTTAGCAGTTTATATTTACTAAAATGATTGCATTTCCAGGTTCTGAGTACTGTGGGAGACCAGATATAGTGAATGCAGGGTCCTGGGTTTAGTAACACCTTAAGCAAGGAAACATTTTTATTCGTCTCTCTTACCAAATGCACCACTTAGCGCAAATTGCCATCATTGTACGTAGGTAAAAATCTGAACCGTTACAACCCCTTTAATTCAGATGGGTGTATACATTTCACCTTAGTCTGAACAGTGGTTGCCCTCCATCACTCTCCCCACATCTCCTGCATGTCTTTTTAGATGGCACAGCTACAAAGTTTGAAAAAGAGACAGTCTGAGTGGAAACAGTAATGCCACGTACACACGAGTGGACTTTTCGACGGACTAGGTCCAACGGTCATTCCGACGGACTTTCGACAGAGTTCTGACGGACTTTTGGAATGAACGGAGTTGGCCACACACAATCACACTAAAGTCTGACGGATTCGAACGTGATGACGTACGACCGGACTAGAATAAGGAAGTTCGTAGCCAGTAGCCAATAGCTGCCCTAGCGTCGTTGTTTATCCATCGGACTAGCACACAGACGAGCGGATTTTTCGATAGGAACTGGGTCCGGCGGAGTTCCGGCGGAAAAAATTGAAGCATGTTCTATTTCTAAAGTCTGTCAGATTTTTCGACAGCAAAAGTCCGATGGAGCCCACACACGATCGAATTGTTCGACGGATTCGTTCTGTCGGACCTTTGCTGTCGAAAAGTCCGGTCGTGTGTACGCAGCATAACTGTCACAATTTCTCTTTAGAAATCCCACAGTGTTTTTTTTAATCCACTGCCAATAGTGCATCATGTACAACGCATTTGTAAAACAAAGATTGTATGTAAATAAAAAAAATATATAAAATATTTATTAAAACGTAAACATATACAAATAAAAATTACCCAAGCAATAATAATTTCCTAATTTTCTAATTGTGTCCACTTTCGCTGTCTATTCTTCCTATTCAGCCATCCGAGGTAGGTTTGATTTTTATTGGAACCTCAGCAGGAAGCAAGTGGAAAAACATGTTTTTTTATTCAAAACATATCCACTGCATCTTTGGAGGAAACCATTATTGTCAACAAATTTTGGGGGATGATAGGATTATTGGTTTACAAAAGAAAGGTAACATTGCTTATGCTTTCCGTTCATCTCACAGGAAGTGTCAAGAACACTACATTTCTAGCAGATTCAAAAAGTCATACTGTATTCTTGTATAAACATACAGTTGGATAAAGCTGCGCCAAAGTAAAAAGAAAATGAACATATAAAGAATGTGTAAGACATAATAAACATATTAAACATATAAAACATCTCATGCAGAACAGTCCAGATAGAAATGAATCAGTCCAGAGCAATTCCTCTAAGCGTCAGACAAGGGGTAAATTAAATCCACCAATCCAGTATGTTCAAATATAACACCTCCGTGCTCGTGCTAAAGGCATCCACTGTGACATGAAAAAACGGTGCTTTATCCCGACCACCTAATGAGTGGGAGGCTTACCAGAAGGTATAATCAAGCGTTGGATATGAGCTTGTAGTATATCCAGTAGACCAGCGTTGGTGGGGTTAACGGCCACTCCAGGGAGGGAACAATCCAAGTGCAAACAGGGAAGGAGGGGAGGGATCCGTCCTGGGAACCGTTCACAGACTAGATAGCCAAATCCTAATATAATCCTCCGTTTGGGGAGAAAGCACAAAAGGGGCCACCCATAGTGTAATACTGGTAATGATTAGTTTAATAAAAACGGATTAAAAATAACTTACATCAAAGATGAGAAATTAGGGCAACAAAGATGACAGCGTAAACACTGCCGGCCGGTCAGTGTAATCCCGTCCCTTGATCGAATGTTTGTCTGTAGTGGTGGCGTCGCTGCGTGCCTTCCCATACGACGTTTCGTCACAACTGACGTTTTCAATGGGGAACGTCTCTATTCTTGTATAAACCAAGATATATTAGCCTGAAAATCATAACTAAGCTAGCCGCCATATCTACAGTAAGGACAGGTAAACTTTTTGTTTTTTGGTTATAGATGTCAATAAACAAAAAAAAATGGCGAATGAGTGTTAAAAGTGGTCGGGATGGAGGGGTGAGAGAAGGTTTAAAGCAGAACTTCACTCTAAAGGGGAAGTTCTGTTTTATGTCCTCCTACCTCCTCCTCTTCTTCTTTTGGAACTTTTGTTTTAGTTTTGGTAGGTACACGCTACCACTTCCGGTCGGATCCCAGGTGATTCAACCAACAGTTCTGCAACCCCCCTTCCTGCCCACAGCCTTCTAGGACACGTCACATGTCCTAGTAGGCTGCAGAGCGTTCACATAGCATAGCGCAGCTCGCGAATATGCAGTGGGAAGATGGCAGGGAAACTGCAAGGAGTCACAGCTGGCTTCCTACACTAAACATGCTGGCACCGGGAACCTGAACTGAATACCAGCGAAGAACCGGCATGGATGAGGACAGTTCAAAATTGCTGGACAGGTAATGCCGCATACACACGGTCAGACTTTCCGGCAGAAAAAGTCAGACGGAATCTTTTCATCGGACATTCCGATCGTGTGTGGGCCTCGTCAGCCTTTTTTTTTTTTCGAAAATTCTGACAGACCTAGAAATAGAATGTTCTAAATTAATCCGACGGAACCAATTCATATCAGGAAAACCGATCGTGTTTATGCTGGTCCGACGGACCAAAAACAACGCATGCTCTGAAGCAAGTATGAGACGGAAGCTATTGGCTACTGGCTATTGAACTTCTTTTTGGGACCAGAGGCTGAAAACTTCATTTAAAATGCAATGTTAATAATAAATACACACAGACTAAAGATATGGATAAAAATGGCCGTGGTCCTTTATTATTGGCATAAAATATTACCAATTAAAAAAAAAAATTCTTTATAACCAATACTAAACTATACCATAATAATAATAGTTCAGCCATCAAAGCCCAAACTATACATAAAATAGTAACATTCAATAGTTCAGCTATCAAAGCTGGAACTATATACAAATATTATACCAACTAACCCCTTAAGGCAGATGAAATCAAACACAAAACATAAACTACACCAGCCACATAACAAGAACCACAACATTAGCTAGTTAGCTAGGCCGAAAAGACACAAGTCCATCCAGTTCAACCATAAAAAAAGAAATAATAAATAAAAATAAAATATATTGTACAATCCAATAAACCCCATTCTATACCCACAGTTGATCCAGAGGAAGGCAAAAACAAAAAAAAAAACAAAAGAGCATGCTCCAATCTGCTACAGCAGGGGAAAAAAATCCCTTCCTGATCCCCTAGAGGCAATCGGATTTTCCCTGGATCAACTTTACCTATAAATGTCAGTACCCAGTTATATTATGTACATTTAGGAAAGTATCCAGGCCTTTCGTAAAGCAATCTACTGAGTTAGCCAGAACCACCTCTGGAGGGAGTCTATTCCATATTTTTACAGCTCTTACTGTGAAGAAACCTTTCCGTATTTGGAGATGAAATCTCTTTTCCTCTAGACGTAAAGAGTGCCCCCTTGTCCTCTGTGTTGACTGTAAAGTGAATAACTCAACACAACACAACTCAACACAACACTATATGGACCCCTTATATATTTGTACATGTTGATCATATTCCCCCTTATTCTCCTCTTCTCAAGAGTGAATAAATTCAGTTCCTCTAATCTTTCCTCATAGCTGAGCTCCTCCATGTCTCTTATCAGTTTGGTTGCCTGATAAGGGAGGGGAGGGGGGGGGGTGTTGCTCCTTGAAGCGCTGTCTGTTGAAGTGATGACCTTTTATATTATCCTTATTCATATAGGATCTTCAAGTCACCTGACCTTCTTAAAACATGACAGTTTATAAATAAAGTTTTAATTAACATTGTTTCAGTCCCTGGTCCCATAGGCAGGGGTTGCTATTTAGCTCTTCCTGCCTTTCATTCTAGTCCCGCCGTACGTGTTGTACGTCACTGCGTTCTAGACGGTCGGACTTTGGTGTGATCGTGTGTAGGCAAGACCATTTCGGCGGAACTCCGGTCGTGTGTACGCATAAGTGTCCTTTTTTTAAAAAGTCAATAGCTACAGTATTTGTAGCTGCTGATTTTTAATTTTTTCAAACAGCGTGAAGAACCTCCTTAACTTTGCCTGGAGATGGGCTTTATATAAACAGTTACCGTAACAGTATTCATTTTCCAATTTTGAGAAACAAGGTATTTCCAAAAACACACAAGCGGCCCACTAAACTTATAAATATAAATCAATTTAGCAGAACTCTGGAGACATTGCCGGGGAATGCCAAGAGTGATATTTTAAGCATGAGAGCGATTTCTTGTGTTTCAGGAGCACTTGGGTCCTTTTATTAAGGACATGTTTTGTAGGTTGAGGGGCAGGTGGCTTTGTCTGTGACATTTCCTCACCCACTTCGCATGACAAAATAAAAATAAATAGAATTCAATACATAAAACATTTCTTGTTGCAGAGAAAAATAGGTAGATGCCAATCTACGTGGCAGAACACATTATTCCTGCACATATAGCGGTTTCCCGGGATTGAAAACTCTCACTGCATAGTACATAACATCCAAGTGATGAAGATCTTGCATAATTTAGGAGCAAACAGCTCCGAATAAACATTGTAACACTACGGCAGCATGAAATTCTGTCCACAGACTACTGTTAGTTTCTGGCTGATCTACAAATGTTATGTTGATAATGTACATTAATAAGTACACAATCAAACATCTTGCAAACCCCATAAATAATTGAATATATATGGCAGGGAGAGATTGTTTTTAAACAGATATTTATAGACGCCTGTCCTAACAGATGTGCTGTTAGGGTTTCTTCGAGCGTGGTGAATTGCATAATGTGGAAAATGATTAGCCACTAGAGGTCACATTGCAGCACGCACAATATGCTGGATGCAGTGACTTCAGGCTCAGGAATCGCAGTGCATCGTGTGCTGCAGATACATATACTGTAGTTGGTAGTCCTAGATGTGGATGAATCTCCTGTGTAGTTCGTTATTCAAGATATAAATAAGCACAGCCGACGTGTTCTCTTGAAAGGCTTTTCTAACCTACCTGCAGTGTATCCAGTTCTTCTGGATACAATTATTAAAAAGGTAGGAAGTAGGAAAGTCCTTCCTGCAAGTCGGGGAAATTAAATTGCCATTCACAATAAAAGAAACTTTGCATACATGACCCCAGAGACTTGAAGAGGAACTGCGGCCATCATTAACCACTTCAGCTTTGGAAGATTTACCTCCCTTCATAACCAGGTCATTCTTTGGGATACGGCACTGCGTTACTTTAACCACTTCAATACTGGGCACTTTCCCCCCCTTCCTGCCCAGGCCAATTTTCAGCTTTCAGTGCTGTCACTTTTTAAATGACAATTGCGCCGTCATGCTACACTGTACCCAAACTAAATTTTTATCATTTTGTTCCCACAAATAGAGCTTTCTCTTGGTGGTATTTGATCACCTCTGCAGTTTTTATTTTTTGCTAAACGAATAAAAAAATACTGAAATAAAAAAATAAAAAAAGTTTTTCTTTATTTTTCTTATAAAATTTTGTAAATAAGTAAGTTTTCTCCTTCACTGATGGGCACTGATAAGCTTCACTGATGGGCAATGATAAGGCGGGACCGATGAGGTGGCACTGACGATGGGCACTGATATGCAGGACTGACGGGCATTGATAGGTGGCACTGATGGGCGACACTGGGCACTGAAAGTCTGCACTGATGGGTACTTATGGATGCCACTGATGGACGGCACTGCTGGGCACTGATAGACAGCACTGATGGGCACTGAAAGGCGGCACTGATGGGCATTGATGGGCACTGATCGCTGGCACTGATAGATTTCACTGAAAGGCATCACTGCTGGCACTGGCAGGCATTTTTCATTAGCACTGATTGACAGCTGCCTGGGCATTGTTTGGCAGCTGCCTGGGCACTGATTGGCATTTCCCTGGTGGTCTAGGGTGGCATGCCTGGTGGTCCTGGTGGCATCTTGGTGGTCCTGGGTGGGCATCCAAGGGGGGGCTGCGTTGATAAACAATCAACACAGACCCCCCTGTCAAGAGAGCAGCAGATAGGCTCTCCTCTACTCGCATCTGTCAGACGCGAGTGAGGAAAAGCCGATCAACGGCTCTTCCTGTTTACATCGTGATCAGCCGTGATTGGACACAGCTGATCACATGGTAAAGAGTCTCTGTCAGAGACTCTTTACCTAAATCGAAGTTGCAGTGTGTCAGACTGACACGCCAACACAATCGCCACGATGCGCGCCCCCGGAGGCACGCAGCTGCTTGATATCCTGACAATGTCATATGACGTCTGGTCAGGATACCGCAACCACTTTGCCGACATCATTTTGCTATATTGCGGTCGGCAAGTGGTTAACTGACAATTGCACAGTCGTGTGACACTGTATCCAAATAAAATTGTTGTCCTTTTTTCGCCACAAATAGAGATTTCTTTTGGTGGTATTTGATCACCTCTGAATTTTTTATTTTTTGTGCTATAAACAAAAAAACACCCACAATTTTGAAAACATTTTTTTTTTTACTTTCTGCTATAAAACATATCTAATAAAAAAATTTAAAAAAATCTATTTTCTTCATCAATTTAGGCCAATATGTATTCTGCTTTGATAAAAAAATAAACACCCCAATAAGCACAATTGATTGATTTGTGCAAAAGTTATCACGTCTACAAACTTTGGGATATACTGTGTTTCCCTGAAAATAGGACCGGGTCTTATATTAATTTTTGCAACAAAAGACACAGTAGGGCTTATTTTCTGGGTAGGTCTTACCATGTAATGTGCTGTCTTCTCTCCCCCTCTCCTTCCCTGCCTGTCAGGAATCCCCAGTGTGAACCGAGTTAAAGTGGTTGTAAAATCCTATAATCCACTCTATTACAGTATTTTATAATGTACAATGTATGTGTTTCTGTAATATAATTGTGCCAAATACCTCCGTTGTAGCACCTCCGTGAGCCGCCGGAGCTCTTTTCCCTGCTCTGAGCACTGCTGACAGCTGAGAGAAGAGGAATAGAGCAGTGGAAGGTCAGCTGAGCACTGACCAGCGCTGTACCGAAGGTATTTGGCACAATTATATTACAGAAACGCACACATTGTACATTATATACTACTGTAATAGAGTGGATTCTAGGATTTTACAAGCACTTTAACCAGTTCCCGACCGGCGCACGACGTACGTTGGCAGAATGGCACGGACAGACAAATGGGTGTACAGGTACATCCCTTTTAAATTTGCTGCTGTGCCATCGCGTGCGTGCGCCGGTCAGGACCTACGTGATTTAGATTGCGGGTCCCGTGGACTCGATCGCCATGGGGATGCCTGCGATCGTCTCACTGGGAGGAAGAATGGGGAGATGCTAAAGTAAACAAGCATCTCCCCGTTCTGCCTAGCAACAGTGTCACTGATCTCTGCTTCCTGTGATTGGAGCAGAGATCAGTGATGTGTAAAACACAGCCACGCCCCCCACAGTTAGTAACACGCCCCTAGGAAACACTTAACCCCTACACTGCCACCTAATGGTTAACCCCTTCACTGCCAGTGTCATTTACACAGGAATCAGTGCATTTGTATAGCACTGATTGCTGTATAAATGACAATGGTCCCAAAAATGTGTCAAAAATGTCCGGTGTGTCCGCCATAATGTCGCAGTCACAATAAAAATGGCTGATCGCTGCCATTACTAGTAAAAAAAAAAATGAATAAAAAAGCCATAAAATATACTTTTGTAAACGCTATAACTTTTGCACAAACCAATCAATAATCGCTTATTGTGATTTTTTTTTACCAAAAATATGTAGAAGAATGTGTATCGGCCTAAATGGGGGAAAAAAAAATTTTTTTTATACATTTATGGGGGATATTTATTAGAGCAAAAAGTAAAAAATAATGCATTTTTCTTTTTTTGTTTATAGCGCAAAAAATAAAAACCGCAGGGGTGATCAAATACCACCAAAAGAAAGCTCTATTTGTGGGAAAAAAAGGACATCAATTTTGTTTGGGAGCCACGTCGCACGACAGCGCAATGGTCAGTTAAAGCGACACAGTGCCGAATCACAAAAAGTGGTCTGGTCTTTGGCCAGCAAAATGGTCCGGTCTGAAAGTGGTTAAACTAGGGCTTATTTTTGGGATAGGGCTTATATTACCACAAAAATCACACACTTACCAGCCCAGTGATGTATTCACCCAGGCCGGTTCTTCACTGGTCTTTGGGTCCCCGGTAACGCCATCCTGACTGTGGGGAGCCAGCTGTGACTTCCTGCCCTTTCACAGTCAGCTCCCCAATGCGCATGCATGAGCTGCGCTGTACTTTCATACTGGTCCCACAGCGTCACATGTCTCAGGAGGCTGCAGGCGTGAAGGGCAAAGAACTGCAGAAATGGGAGTGGGTACCTTTCAAAAAAAGGTACCTGCTCCCAGGAAAAAAGCAAACAAACTGCCAATAATGATAGAGGTGGGTGACAAAGCTTAGCAGAACTTTCAATTTTAAGTGAACTAGTGAGATGGGTAAACTTGCTATGAATATTAAAAATGAATTAAATAGTGTTTTCAGTTTTTGGTGCTCAGATATAGTTCCTCTTTAATTTTCTACTCGGGTGGGGGCAGGTTTCCCATCTATCCATCAGAAACTATAGAAAGCAAAAGGAAATCCTTCCAAAGCGAAATCTCATGTTAGACAGCTGTCAGGTCTTGGTCAGGACCTACCAAAAGTGGTCCAAGGAAGGAAAACTGGTTACAGGGTCATGTGCAGCCAAGGCTCATTGACATGGGGAGCGAAGGCTGGCCCATGTAGTCTGATCCAATAGAAGAGCTACTGTATCTCAAATTTTTGAAAAGGGTAAATTCTGGTTCTAATAGAAAGGTGTCAGAACACAAAGTGTATGGCAGTTTGTTGTGTATGGGGTTGCATAGCCGCAGACTCATCAGGGTGCCCTTGCTGACCTATGTCCACAGCCAAAAGTGTCTACAATGGGCATTTGAGCATCAGAACTTGACCACAGAGCAATGGAAGAAGGTGACTTGGTCTGATTGCGCGTGCATCACCAGGGTTGCCAACCGTCCGTAAAATTATGGGCAGTTTGTAAAAAAAAGGGTCTTTTCTCCTGTCCGTAAATGTCCATAGACAGGAGAAAAGTACCCTTAAAAAAAACCTTGTCCCGGGCTCCGAACTACGCATGCGCAGTTCTGGAACTGGCCAATTCATAAACTGCCAGCCCCGGCTGGTGGTAATGTCAGTCAGCCACCACACAATTCGCAGAGGTGCCTGCCAGCCCTGCCATGCCGAGACTCAGTTGAGGGGGGAATAGGAGGAAGGCCTAGCTAACCCACCTTACCTAATGCAGTGTTTTAAGTTTCATCCAGCCAGCAGCAGGTACTTGTAGCTATACTTCCACGGAGCAGTGTGATTCTCTCTCCTAGTCAGTAAGGGCTGGGGGATCTCTGTGACCTGGGCAGTCTCTGTAAACTGGGGAGCAGTCTCTATAAAATGGGGAGCAGTCTCTGTGACATGGGGGCAGTCCCTCTGGGAGCATTGTATGGGGCAATCTCTGTGACATAGGGGCAATCTCTGTGACATAGGGGCAGTCCCTCTGGGAGAATTGTATGGGGCAATCTCTGTGACATGGGGGCAGTCCCTCTGGGAGCATTCTATAGGGGGATTTCTGTGACATGGGGGCAGTCTCTGTGTGTACATTCTATTGGGCAATCTCTGTGACATGGAGGCAGTCCCTCTGGGAGCATTCTATGGGGCAGTCTCTGTGACATGGGGGACATTCTCACTGGGAGCATTCTACAATTTCTGTGACATGGGGGGCAGTCTCTCTGGGAGCATTGTATGGGTCAATTTCTGTTACATGGGGCAGTCCCTCTGGGAGCATTTAATGTGGCAATGCCTGTGACATAGGGACAGTCTCTGTGTGTGCATTCTATCAGCAATCTCTGTGACATGGGGGACAAGCTCTCTGGGAGCATTGTATGATGCAATCCCTGTGACATGGGGGGAGGGCAGTCTCTGTGTGTGCATTCTATAGGGAAATCTCTGTGACATGGGGGGCAGTCTCTGTGTGTGCATTCTATAGGGAAATCTCTGTGACATGGGGGGCAGTCTCTGTGTGTGCATTCTATAGGGAAATCTCTGTGACACATGTAGTGCTGGCTCCTGACGATTGTATTGTTTTTCAAAATTAAGTTGCCTGAAGACACAAGACACCTATTGCTCGGAACCAGCCCAGTGGGAGTGTTTTCCTGCTGTGATTTCTGGGGGGTGGTATTTAAGGTACCGACGCCAGGTTGGCGGGGGCTTTTTTGCTAGCTTTGTTTTCTGGGTCCCTCCTGGCCCAGAAACCATGGCCCTCATGGCCTGGGGTGCGGAGCTATGTATCCTGTGTCTCAGGGCCGGCTGGCTCGAGGCAGCGCAACTGAAAGAATGGGCCCAAGTGAATCTCGGGGCCTATTGATCCAGGGATGGTCCGGTGCATTCTCATCTGAAGGGAGAGGCCCAGAAACTGAACGACCCAGGGGAGGACTCTTTCAAGAGAAGACCGTGCGCAAGGCTGGTATCTCTGAAGGAGCCTAGAGGCTCTGTTGAAGGACATAATCCGGATCACTAAACCTGCAGTACCGCCGGTTTGGCTGAAAGAGACTGGTATTGTATGGAAGTATTCTTATATTTCTCAGTGACGCTTAAAGCGGGATTCCACCCTAAAGTGGAACTCCTGCTTTTCGGAACCCTCCCCCCCTCCGGTGTCACATTTGCCACCTTTCAGGGGGGGAGGGGGGTGCAGATACCTGTCTAAGACAGGTATCTGCACCTACTTCCGGGCATAAACTCCCACGGGAGTTTACGCAGCTTCCTGTCCCGGCGCGCTGTCTGCCGGGACACACATGATGCTGACACCATAAAAGTCCTTTTTGAAGGTTTTTATTTACAGGGGTAACATCAGGTCAAGGCCGCATAAATCATATTGTGAAGCTTAAGAACATGCATCAGCAGGCCATGCGTTGTTGTTCCTTGACACGCAGCCTGATGTGAACACTCCGAACAGGCCCGCAGAGATTCCCCTAGGATGCAGTCTGAAGAGACAGGGACTGTGTGATGAAAGAAGATGGATATAACTCCAAATGGGAACTTGGATCAGTGGGACTACTGTATAGTGCAGAAAATCACTTCACCGACATAGTCCAAACTGAAGATAGTCCTGAGTGAATTGTTTGGTAATGAAACCAGGTGGTCCGTATTTCCAAGCTCAAAAAGCGAGTCCACACCTGTATGAGCTTCAGAGAGATAGACACACATCCAGCCGATCAAAGAATCCTGTGTGCAGTCGCTGGATGCTTAAGGGGGTGGGAGAGCCAACACTTAACCCAATGTCACCATAGGTCCACTCGGAACAGGCCTGCAGCGATTCCCCCAGGATATGGTCTGAAAAAACGAGGACTGTGTGATGTTGGACGATGGGTATACTCCCAAATGGGAACTTGGATCAGTGGGACCACTGTATAGTGCAGAAAATCACTGCACCAACATGGTCCAAACTGAAGTTAGTACTGAGTCAGTTGTTTGGTAATGAAGCCAGGTGATCAATATTTCCAAGCTCAAAAAAACGAGAGAGATAGACACACCACCGGCAGAGCATGGAACCTTTTCCTTTATTTTATTTTCCATTATTTTCTCCCCTTCCTCTTCTATCCCCCCTCCCCCTTTTCCTTCATCATTTATGGGTACATCTTTTAATATTTGTACATATGTCTGCTAACCAACTGATCATTAGATTTTTTATTTATTTTTTGCTCTCCGTATTGTAAATGCATGAGCCGATTGTTCTTTCTGCCACTGCAACTATCGGTCATCTTTCCACGCATCAGTGTATCATTAGCCATCCCTGTCTTCCCCCCCCGACATCCTCGTATAAGCAGCCATATTCCACATCACCAAACACAAAGTGGCTTTCATTTTCACTGCAGCTGAGCATTGTGTCTACGGCATGTATACATCCCTGTCTGGCTGTCTTTACAGCTTAACGTAGGCAATAAAACAGCAACTCAACGGCTTATTTTTACCACTCCCTAACCACATGGGTAAACTGGACCTAAATTGTTTTCCATTGGCTTAAAGTACTGTGCTGAGAATTTCTGGGGTCTACTGTACTCCAGCTCCCTCTGCCTGTATAAAACAGGAATTTATTAATGTATTTATAGTATATACAGTATTATTCTTTTAATAAATGAATGTGAAATTTTCTATATTGCAAAAGAAGAAGATGACAGCATCGGGTTCAATGACTGAAAATAACTCAGGCAATATGCAACCATCACAGTAAAGCATTATACTCAACAATCAATAACATATTATGTCTACTTCTGTTGTGTTGAGTGAACATTATGAAATGACCATGAAACATATCTGTATAATAAAAACATGGTTGTCTTGTCTTTCTGTATAATATGCAGGCAAGATCACACTGCCAATTTCTTCAAATGTACTGTACATATACAGTTACAAAAGGAAAAGGAAAGAGGCGAAATTAATGGAATGGTTTATAAAAGAAAGAATTTAAAAGTAGATATAAACCCAATCACTAAAAATCCCATTGAAGCTTAATGTCATATAATGTTAATGCAATTTCAAAAAGGCTTTTAAAAACTGATGTAAACCCAATCATCAAAATCTCATATAAGATTTAACCCCTTCCCACCTAGCCCTAGTGACCCTTTATGTATTAGAATATACTGTGTATTACTCTGAAACTGCAGTGAAAGCTTTCTCCACCTACCCTGCCTACTCAGCCATCTATCATCAGAAAAGGTAATAAAATGGGGAACTGATGGCTGGTAAAGTGACCAAATGCATGGGCACATCTTCAGCCAAAACACAGTTATTAGGATGATTTCATCTCACTGAAGTTGGCTACTGTATAAAGAACACTGTCATAGAAAGAATATTTTCATAATTGTATTTAATAGTGCGATGAACTGACTGGCACCCAGCCTGGGTGCCTCTACCAAGATGCAGCTTCCTCCACTCTGGAACCAGGAATCAGGTATTATAGCTGAATATTGCACCCACAATCTAGACAACACTAGCTTAGGTGCAAACTGGAACTCACTTTATTGTAAACTCACACAGAATATGGGACTTTAAAAGAAGCATGCGATTTGGAAGCAAAAAAGAGCGATGTGATTCACATTCTTGTGGATTTTATTAACTATTACACAAATACATTACAATGGTTCACATTCCATAATTCATAATCAATCATAATGGGTAAATTCATATGTTGGCATATTGCACATTGGAAAAAATATTCAAATGAATTAAGTAAAAACAATACAGAGTAACGTATATAAAACTGCATGGTTGAAAGTAATTGTAGCATCTGAAGCTCATCCATCATGATTAGTGAATTCTTATGTTGACATAATGCACATTAGAAAAATTATTCAAATTAATTGAGTAAAAATAATACAGAGTATATAAAACTGCATGGTTGAATGTTGCATCTGAATCTTGACACGTTCCGTGGCTATTTTGCCACTCATCAGGAGCTGATATATGATGGATATCTATAGAATGAAAACAATTGGTCAGAAGTGCATAAAAAGTGAGGGAAGGAAAGGAATGTATAGGAGCCAACCGCCCATACTTACGGGTCAGGTGGTGAAAGGAGGCGCGGCAGCGGGTGTGGAGGTAGCCAGGGACATCGTCTGGCATGAGAGCTGAGGCGGCACAGCATGCCGCAATGCAGGGAAGCGTGATACCATGAGTGTAAACCAAAAGGTGATCCTCACCCTAGGATCAATAATTACATGTGTTAATGTCACCTAGGACATCTTATACCCCGTACACACAGTCGGACATTCCGACCACAAAATCCGTCATATTTTGTCCGAAACATGTCTTGCATACACACGGTCGCACAAAGTTGTCGGAAAATCTGATTGTTCAGAACGAGGTGACGTGCAAAACGTACGACGGGACTACGTAGAGGCCAGTAGCCAATAGCTTTCGTCTCCAAATTTTTTCTTAGCATGCCTGCCACTTTATGCGTCGGAATTCTCTACACACGATCGGAAAAAGTCTGTGAAAGGTTATGTTAAGCATCCATCTTGTTTCTGTCAGCCATCTTAATATTCACAAACTTCCAGCATGGTGTGAGTGTCGTTTTATATGGTTCTTTGAGAACTGATTCCAGATATCTGAAATTATACAATACTCTGGATCTAAAGTCTGAGAGGTTTGAGGAATCACCCTAGACACAGGATTATCCCTTTCAGCACGATCGGATTTTGTTGTCGGAAAATTTTAGATCAAACTTTTTCTGTCGATCAGACTTTTCGACAACATAATCTGATCAGACTTTTCCCGTTGGAATTTCCGACCATGTGTACGGGGCATTAGACTGAATGTGAATACAATGTAATGGTGTGTTGTGTAGAAAGTTGCTGAGGGGTAATGGGCCCTGAGTTAAAAAAAAGGTGATTGAAATGTGACTGGAATATATGAGAGGAGTGAAGCCATGTTGCAAGCAATGAGGATGCTCCAACAATAGTGAACACTGTCGTGTATAAATGAAAAAACTGTGAACCATATAAATGTGAAAAAATAAATAATGAAAAAAGTGATGTGTACTGTGAAAATACCTTGGTGTGTTGGATTGGATGTACGTAGCATCTGGTTCACTGTGCTAGCGAAGCGGCAATCCCTGTGCATGTGTGCCTGTTCCTGTCCAGCCAAGCTGTGTATGCTTCACTGCAGCCACATGGTGCAGCCAACGTCATGCTGGCGACTATATAGGAGGGGGGCGTCATCACCCAGGGGACAAATGCCCGGCAAATGGCACCAAAACTCACTTCCTCCCACAGAACGCCAGATAGACTCACGGCACCCACGCGATGATGCCAATCGACGTCAGACACAAGGCGTCGGGTTTGCCCGATCCCCCAATAGGGAGAAGGGAAGAGACCCCCGGTGCGCATCGCAGATCCCTGGGTCAGAAGGGGCCCCAACCACGGCACAGACCTACAAAGTCCGCACCTCAAACAACACCGGACCCTAGGGGAATAATTAAACTGTATGAATAGATCAAAAAGTTGCACAAACAATATCAAAACGTGTTTTGTGCAACTTTTTGATCTATTGGTCATGATGACTGTATCCAATCATGGCTCATTGCTCTTAATCCCCCCCCACACAATAAAAGTATTCTTTCCTTAGTGGCCATTTGTAGTGTGATGGAGAGAGATAGAACGGGACTCTGTTCAGTGCTATTAGACATTTAGTGTGCTATAGTGTGCTATTCTGATTCTATTGTCAGTACAACATATCAGTTTAGTGAGCATCTAGGGATAGTTTAGTGTGAGTGTAGTGCAGCCATTCATCTTTACATTAGTGTGAATGTAGGGATAGTTCAGTCATTGTGAGTGTAGTGCGACCATTTATCTTTACATTAGTGTTAATGTAGGGATAGTTCAGTCATTGTGAGTGTAGTGACCATCTTTCAGTTTTACATTAGTGTGAGTGTAGGGATACTTCAGTCAGTGTGAGTGTAGTAACTGTTTAACACAGTATATTATATTGCGTTGCTGCAAGTTTAACGCTGTATATTTCAGTGCGTTACATGCCATTTAATGCAGTACATTTCTGTGCGTTAGTGCGCGCTTAACACAGTTAAGTGCGTTACTCCAAGTTTAACGCCATATAATTCTGTGCATTACTGAAAGTTTAACACCGTATATTTTATTGCATTACTGCAGGTTTAACGCCATATAGTTCTGTGCATTACTGCAAGTTTAATGCTGTATATTTCATTGCATTACTGCAAGTTTAACGCCATGTATTTCATTGCGTTACTGCAAGTTTAACGCCATATAGTTCTGTGCCTTACTGCAAGTTTTACGCTGTATAGTTCCGTGCGTTACAGCAAGTTTAACGCTGTATATTTCATTGCATTACTGCAAATTTAATGCCATATAGTACTGTGCGTTAGTGCAAGTTTAACGCTGTATATTTTATTGATTTACTGCAAGTTGAACGCCATATATTTCATTGCGTTACTGCAAGTTTAATGTAGTATATATTTCATTGCATTACTGCAAGTTTAACTCCATATATTTCAGTGCGTTACTGAAAGTTTAACGCCATATACAGTGGGGATCGAAAGTTTGGGCACCCCAGGTAAAAATGTGTATTAATGTGCATAACAAAGCCAAGGTAAGATGGAAAAATCTCCAAATGGCATCAAATTACAGATTAGACATTTTTATAATATGTCAAAAAAAGTTAGATTTTATTTCCATCATTTACACTTTCAAAATTACAGAAAACCAAAAAATGGTGTCTGCAAAAGTTTGGGCACCCTGCAGAGTTAATATCTTGTACTGCCCCCTTTGGCAAGTATCACAGCTTGTAAATGCTTTTTGTAGCCAGCCAAGAGTCTTTCAATTCTTGTTTTAGGTATCTTTGCCCATTCTTCCCTACAAAAGTCTTCCAGTTCTTTGAGATTTCTGGGCTGTCTGTCACGCACTGCTCTTTTAAGGTCTATCCATAGATTTTCAATAATGTTGAGGTCAGAAGATTGTGAAGGCCATGGCAAAACCTTCAGTTTACGCCTCTTGATGTAATCCCCCGTGGATTTTGAGGTTTGTTTAGGATCATTATCCATTTGTAGAAGCCATCCTCTCTTTAACTTCAGCTTTTTCACAGATGGCATCAAGTTACCATCCAAAATTTGCTGGAATTTTATTGAATCCATTTTTCCTTCTACTCGTGAAATGTTCCCTGTGCCACCAGCTGCAATACAACCCCAAAGCATGATTGATCCACCCCCATGCTTAACAGTTGGACAGAGGTTCTTTTCATTAAATTCTGTGCCCTTTCTTCTCCAAACGTACCTTTGCTCATTCCGGCCAAAAAGTTCTATTTTAACCTCATCGGTCCACAGAACTTGTTTCCAAAATGCCTCAGGCTTGTCTATATGTTCATTTGCAAAGTTCTAACGCTGATTTTTTGTGGTGAGAACGTAGAAGAGGTTTTCTTCTGATGACTCTTCCATGAAGACCATATTTGTACAAGTATCTCTTTATAGTGGAATAGTGTACCACAACTCCAGTGTCTGCCAGATCTTTCTGGAGGGATCGTGTAGTCAAACGTGGGTTTTGAATTGCTTTTCTCACAATCCTGCGAGCTGTTCTGTCTGATATTTTTCTTGGTCTTCCAGATCTTGCTTTAACTTCCACTGTTCCTGATGACTGCCATTTCTTAATTACATTCCGAACAGAGGATAGTGACATCTGAAAATGCTTTGCTATCTTCTTATAGCCTTCTCCAACTTTGTGAGCATCAACTATTTTCAGTTTCAGTTTTCTAGACAACTGCTTAGAAGAACCCATGGTGCTGATTGTTGGGGCAAGGTCAGATGAGTCTGGCCATTTAAAACCTTTGAGATTGACATAACCTGGTCTTTCTAGACGATGATTGAGAACAATCCATGATACTGGCAGGTCTCAGCTTTTCAAAGGGGGCAGTGCATGCTATAAATTCTGCAGGGTGCCCAAACTTTTGCAGACGCCATTTTTTTGTTTTCTGTAATTTTGAAAGTGTAAATGATGGAAATAAAATCTAACTTTTTTTGAGATATTATAAGAATGTCTAATCTGCAATTTGATGCCATTTGGAGATTTTTCCATCTTTCCTTGGCTTCGTTATGCACATTAATACACATTTTTACCTGGGGTGCCCAAACTTTCGATCCCCACTGTAGTTCTGTGCGTTACTGTATATTGCAGTATATTATAGTGTATCTGTGGAGTGTGTCTGTGTAGTGAATACTCTAATTAAAGTGCACCAAACACCACTTTCCATTGATTAAAGTGCATCCACGTACACATTTACACATCTTTATTACATTTTGCTAATAAGCACCCCCATCATGTCTGGGAGGACAGCAAGGAGTGGCAGGCATTCCCAAGGCACTGTAAGGGGGCCAGCAGTGTATGTGTCCACAGGCAAAGGTGGACGTGGTCAGTCCTCATGCAGGGCATAATTTCCTCTGTTTAGTGATGTTGCCTGTGCTATCCAGCCACAGCATGCAGAGGAGGTGGTGGACTGGCTTACTAAACCATCCTCATCCTCCGTATCATCCATCACCCAAGCAGAGACTAGTGCGCAATCCCCTGCAGAGTGGCAAAACCTGCCTCCTTGTACACAGCTATTCCTGACATATCCCAGCATCAGGCATGGAAGAGTCAGCGGTTATTTGAACACGTCAGCCACTTGCTCCTTGACAATATACAGCCATTACTCGATTCAGATGTTGGTTCTGAGGTTGAGGAAGGCAAGAACATGAGCCTACATAGAGAGGAGAACACTGGCACTAGGGATGAACCGAACACTCCCCGGTTCTGGTCCCTGCGAAGGGACCGAAAGTTCGCACAAACGTTAGAACCCTATTAAATACAATGGACGCGAAAGTGAAATATTCCTTTAAATATCGTACCTGGGGTGTGTCTAAAGTATGCCTGTGAAGTGGCATGTGTTTCCCGTGTTTAGAACTGTCCCTGCACAAAATGACATTTGTAAAGGAAAAAAGCCATTTAAAAGTGCTTGCGGCTTTAATGTCATGTCTTGTCCTGGCAATATGGATGAAAATCTTTGAGAAAAATAGCATGGCTTTTTTAGCATGCCCCTGCAGAGCTGACAGAACCCCTGCCCCAGTGTGGCTCCTGCCCTCCAAACACACAAGCGCAAGCACGGCATGGCATCTTTTTGCCTGCGTACTTGCGTAGCCCCTTGAATGCCTACGGAGCACCGCTGGTTCTGAGGACAAAGGACAGGAAGAGGCCATGGAGGAAGAAGAAGAGGAGGGGGTGGAGGAAAGAGGTGTGTCACAACCAGTAGTAGCATTTTGGAGGCGTGGTGACGGAACAACCTCCAACACTACTGCACTTTGTCCTGCATCCTTCCCAGCTGCCAAAAGAGTTACCCAATGGGCCGTGAAAGATACTGTAGGTAACGTCCCTGTCCATGCCTGCTGGACCATGAGTCAGCGGTAATATGCACCTTACCACTGACTGCCCTGTCCAGCGAGGCATGGACATTGCCTTCCACATGCCGGTAGAGAGCCGAATTCGCCTTACGTGAGAAAAAGTGGCGTTTTGGAACCTGCCACTGAGGAACCGCAACCGCACAAACTCACGGAAGGGGGCCAAGTCTACCAACTGAAAAGGCAGCAGTTGAAGTGCTAGCAATTTAGCTAAGCTAGCATTCAACCGCTGGGCATGTGGATGGCTAAGAGTGAACTTCTTTCGACGGTCCAGCAGCTGTGGCAGGGAAATTTTTCTGGTACAATCAGACGTTGGTGTACTGCTAGCAGAGTGCCGGCAAGTACTTGGCTGTGACACACCTAATTCTACACCTTCATTCCTCTCAGTACAGCTTTCAGAGAGGACTTATGGTATAGTGGGGTTGGAGATCCCAGCTGATGAGGAGCAAGGAGAGGTGTGGTTCTTTGGTGTGGGTCTTTAAGGTACGCTTGCCAACGAGCTGCATGGCAGGTCAATATATGTCTGGTCAAGCATGTGGTGCCCAAGCGGCTGATGTTTTGGCCATGGGAGATACGCTTGAGACATATGTTGCAAATAGCAGCGGTGCAATCTGCTGCACTCATCTCAAAAAAGGCCCACACCAAAGAACTTTATGAATAATGCACAGAGGCAGCGCCCTGCACAGGCGGAGCTCTGCGGTGTGATTCAGACAGTGTGCTGCCCTTAAGCTAGCCCCCGGAGGGAATCCTGCCTTGTTGGAGATGTGCCTCCTCCTCCTCCCCTCTCCTATCAGGCACCCACGTGGAGTCAGTGACCTCATCATCCCCTCCCTCTTCACCACTGGAGCAAACATGGCAGTATGCTGCAGCTGGTGGAACATGACTGCCAGATTGCTGTCCTTGAGCATTCCCTCTCTCTGCGCTCACGCTATGCCTTCCTCTAGCTGGGTAATATAATCAGAGCATTCAAAACGCTGGGCATCCTCCTGGAGCATGTACCCAACACTGTGGTCAAACAGTTCGGGGGAATCCTCAGGAGGACATGGTGGGTCTAAGGAAGGAGTGACTGATGACATTGAGATGTGGGAAGAGAACGCTTTGGCAGCTGCTTTGCTAGTACCCTGAGCCTGGGTGAGAGTGGATGAGGAGGATGAAGAGGGCTTGGTCATCCACTCTACCAAGTCTTCGGCGCGATGCGGCTCAACACCTGCAGGGAGATGGGAAAACCAGCAATTGGGTAGTGTATATTGTGCTGGAGGCACACAACACCCACTGTAAAGGCTGCAGATGCCTGTATTAGAGAACACCAGCAATAAAGGGTAGATACAGGTGTATACTGTGCTGTGCTGGAGGCACACAACACCCACTAACTCCAGCAGATGCCCTTTTTAAAGAACACCAGCAATAAACGGTAAATACAGGTGTATACTGTGCTGGAGGCACACAACACCCACTAACTCCTGCAGATGCCTTTATTATAAAACACCAGCAATAAAAGGTAGATACAGGTGTATACTGTGCTGGAGGCACACAACACCCACTAACTCCTGCAGATGCCTGTATTAGAGAACACCAGCAATAAAGGGTAGATACAGGTGTATATTGTGCTGGAGGCACACAACACCCACTAACTCCTGCAGATGCCTTTATTATAGAACACCAGCAATAAACGGTAGATACAGGTGTATACTGTGCTGGAGGCACACAACACCCACTAACTCCTGCAGATGCCTGTATTAAAGAACACCAGCAATAAAGGGTAGATACAGGTGTATATTGTGCTGGAGGCACACAACACCCACTAACTCCTGCAGATGCCTTTATTAGAGAACATCAGCAAAAAAGGGTAGATACAGGTGTATACTGTGCTGTGCTGGAGGCACACAACACCCACTAACTCATGCAGATGCCTGTATTAAAGAGCACCAGCAATAAAGGGTAGATACAGGTGTATATTGTGCTGGAGGCACACAACACGCACTAACGCTTACAGATGCCTTTATTAGAGAACACCAACAAAAAAGTTTAGATACAGGTGTTTACTGTGCTGTGCTGGAATAACACAACACCCACTAACTCCAGCAGATGCCTGTATTAAAGAACACCAGCAATAAAGGGTAGATACAGGTGTATGTTGTGCTGGAGGCACACAACACCCACTAACTTCTGCAGATGCCTTTATTAGAGAACACCAGCAAAAAAGGGTAGATACAGGTGTATACTGTGCTGTGCTGGAGGCACACAACACCCACTAACCCCTGCAGATGCCTGTATCAGAGAACACCAGCAATAAAGGGTAGATACAGGTGTATATTGTGCTGGAGGCACACAACACACACTAACTCCTGCAGATGCCTGTATTAGAGAACACCAGCAATAAAGGGTAGATACAGGTGTATACTGTGCTGTGCTGGTGGCACACAACACCCACTAACTCCTGCAGATGCCTGTTTTAAAGAACACCAGCAATAAAGGATAGATACAGGTGTTTATTGTGCTGGAGGCACACAACACCCACTAACTCCTGCAGATGCCTTTTTTAGAGAACACCAGCAAAAGAGGGTAGATACAGGTGTATATTGTGCTGGAGGCACACAACACCCACTAACTCCTGCAGATGCCTTTATTAGAGAACACCAGCAAAAAAGGGTAGATACAGGTGTATATTGTGCTGGAGGCACACAACACCCACTAACTCCTGCAGATGCCTGTATTAGAGAACACCAGCAATAAAGGGTAGATACAGGTGTATACTGTGCTGGAGGCACACAACACCCACTAACTCCTGCAGATTCCTGTATTAGAGAACACCAGCAATAAAGGGTAGATACAGGTGATTATTGTGCTGGAGGCACACAACACCCACTAACTATGCCTCTTCCTGTCCCGCCGCGCTGTCTGCTGGGACAAACACGGGTCCCAGAGACAGCGCGGAGCATTCCTATTGCATTGCGCGACTCGCGCATGCGCAGTAGGGAACCGGGAAGTGAAGCCGCCAGGCTTCATTTCCTGATTCCCATACCCAAGATGGTGGCGGCAGCATCCGAGGACCGAGGGACAGGTGAGTGTCCTTATTTTAAAAGTCAGAAGCTGCAGTATTTGTAGCTGCTGACTTTTTAAAAAAAAAAAATTTCGCCGGATTCCCTCTTTAAATATCACCAAAAGAAAGCACTATTTGTGTGAATAAAATTAGAAAAATGTCACATGGTTACAGTGTAGCACGACCGCAAAATTGTCATTCAAAGCGTGACTGGGCAGGAAGGGGGCGAAAGTGCCCTGTATTGAGGTGGTTAATGTAAATTGAAATGAAAAACCTTTGACACTTATAAAATGCTTGTAATTATACTTCAGTATACATAAGTGATATCTGACGAAAAGAGTTAAAAACACTGAAGTAGCAGACTTTGTGAAAATTTATATTTGTGTCATTCTCAAAACTTTTGGCGAAGGCTGAACATATCTTTATCCATCAAAGTTCAAGAGTAAATATCAGCCTGGGACATCTTAGGCATCGGATCAATATTTTTTCTAAACATACGATAACTGGCAATACAAAAAGAAAAAGAGACCCCCCCAAAAAAAGAGACAAACAGGGGGAGAAAGTATCTTCATTAGGTAGTGTTCATGAAACAATTAATGTGTTCTCACCTGGATGGAGCGGTTGGTAACATGTAAGTCTGAACATATGTGTCCAAAAATCAGCAAATGGATGTCTCACTGACACTGCTCAGAAGCCCCTTTGTATGGGGATTAACACAGGATAGAGATCAGCCATCCTGCTAGGCACAGGTGTGCCCACTAATTGTCCTAATAATGAGGTCCATTGTGGATGCCAGGACTGGCTTCCCGATCCCTCGGCGTGCGGGATAGCCCGTCACCTTGTGCGGGATGACGTCACACGTTACATTAAACCTTTATGATCTATTATATCCTATAGTGACATTCCTATTTGGAAAAAAAAAAACTTTTGCCTATGCATATACTTTAGTGATATATTCTAGTACTGTAGCCATTACCCTTGTTCTACAAGGCAAAAATTAAATTCTTAGCTTTGCAGCAAAACAATGTTCGAAAGAATCTTAAATGTTTCCATTCTTTTCACACTGAGATTGTCAAAAGGTAAACGGAAAGTTGGCTCATCTGCTCTGCTCATTTTTCTAAATCAGCCAGTTTTGACACATTTTTAAAAGTAAAAATCTCTTTCATTGCTTTATCCATCTCTGTCAAGGCTGGGATAGTTTTCAATTCAGTTTCTCTGGTAAGGAAGTAATTATACATATTTCTAGTAAACTCGCCACGAAAAGAACATTTTATATGGCATGCTCTTGACAAAAAATGCAGCATTTTATAAAAGGTGTTCTAAAAAAATAAGATTTTTGTACCATAAAAAGTCCATTAAGGGATACAGACATATGAGTTATATCATGTTGCCTATAGGAGTTTTGGACACTGGCAAACATAAAAAAATGTTAAAGGCCCCCCCTACCCATCATACTTCAGTTTTGTGAGCAAGCAGTACATAGGACCAATAAACATAGACCTGTGTCCCACAGTGGACTTTAATAAAAATGTTTTATAGTAAGTTCAAAAGTCTTATGTTCTTTATCGTGTATTGAGGGAACCACAAATGTATAAATTCTTAGATCTTTGGGATGTCTGAAAGCAGTCCAATTGAGAGTTGTGTAACAGCCACTGACAGATCTAAGATAGAACCAGGAGCAATAACCAGAAGGATTTACACCCAAATCTAAACTAGAAGAGGTGACGCTTCCTACATGCCAAGGGAACTGCTAAGGACCCAGAAGAGGCCACAGTTACTCAGACCAAGCCTAGAATCACCATCAAAAGAAGTGACTACCTCAGTGGACACAGAGTCTGTATCAGCAGAAGCTATGAGGAAAGGAACCAACAGGCCTAGCATATACCTACCCAAACATACCAACAAAAATTGGTCAACAAGGGAAACAATGGGAGGTTTCCAAGCCCTAAAAGAGATCTTTAACGGATGAATTACAACAGGTCCAGGAAGACAACAGGATGAGCAGCTGGTCTAAGGATGATAAAATACCTAAGCCTTAAACTTCTGAACATCAGAGAAGAAAGGCTCCAAGAAGGAGTAGGAATGACTAATACAGCCATTCAATATTGCATTAGATAATCAAAACAGAAAGCTATCTAGCATAATACACCAAAGGCATGTTCACGGAGCTTAAGGGTGCCAGGGCTGGGCTCATCCCTTCCTTCTCAAAGCTGGCCACTCAGCTGTCGGCTAATTGCCAGCTCTTTTCTCTCCACAGTGACTCACCTGTTGATGATATCCTGCTTGTCAGTCCTGACTACTTAAGCCGTCCAGCCCAGATGATCTCTGCCTTCGCCTTGGTCACATCTCTAGAGATGCTCTCCTGTGTTCCTGTTAAAGACTTGCTTGGCTGACATTTCTTCTCGATCCAGATCCTGCTTTCTGTTCTACTACGCTCATCTCTGGCTCCCTGACATTTTGGCTTGTCTGACTATACGTTCCGGTTCCTGAACATGTGCTATCACCTATGGGGGATGTACTCAGCAGGATTGCTGAGTGAGCTGTGTACTGATCATCCAAGAGAACACCAAGTTTTGCAATGATGCTTTCTACCTGCTTTGCAAGTGATAAGCCTAAGTGTTTCTAGAATGGGGAATACAGAATGGAGAGACCTAAAGGCTAAACGCTGCCTCTAAAGAGATATATGCTCTTGAGAGTAACATACTCAACATCATGTCATTTAGCAACCAGGATACTCACACTTTTACCCCCGCAAGCGGCTGAGATAGGGTTAAAACCCCCGGAAAAACGCTGCAATAGCGGCGTTTTGCCGGCGGTATTACAGTGCTGTCCCATTGATTTCAATGGGGAGCAGCGGTGGAGGAGCGGTGAGTTAACCGCTCCAAAGAAGCTGCTGGCAGGACTTTTTGTGACGCCCTGCCAGTGCACCACTGCAGTGTGAAAGTCCTCGGGCCCTCAGGCTTTCACACTGCAGACAATGGTGCAGCAGTTTGAGGGCGGATTGCAGGTGCTATTTCTAACGCTATAGCGCCTGCAAAACGCCCTCGTGTGAAAGGGCTCTAAGAGAGTGGGAGTTCATGTTGAATATTAGAACAGATTCCAATGAGCCAGAGGGTGCAAAGTGCTTCAGAAAGGATCTAAACTGGTCAGTCTTTCCCACTGGTGACCGATATTTACAAAAACTAGACATGTGTAAAGCTCTAACCATGTCTAGTTAGGTCATCAACCATGTCTAGTTAGGTCATCAAGTCAATTCTGGCTATCAGATTCCAGAATACTTACCCACATCAAGGAACATTGTTTAAGTGTTTCACAATAGGGATGACAAAAAAAGTCTTTAGAGGGGCCATGAAGTCCAGTGCTGTAAACAAGTACAAGTACCCTTGAAGACACTGAGGGGTCTGGTCTACTAGGGACTGTAAAGCAATACAAGCGAAGAGACTTCAGCTGGGCTTTAAATATAAAATCTTCTTCTGTTAAAAAAATATGTAAAATCTGAAAATTCATAGTCTCTAACACCTCACGCTTCCACAATAGCTTCTGTGCCAAATTCTCATAGTGTTGTTGAAAATAGATTACAAAGTCAATCACAGAACACTAAAAGCTACTGCTTTGTACAAATCAGGTATCATTGTCATTCAATCAGAGTCAATACATTATCCACTTCTACTTCTACCCTGTTGCACTTAATAGTGCTGTTGTCTGCTGTGAATTGGCTGCCTAGTACTGTATTTGACATTAGCCTATCCCAGGAAACAGTGTAGTCTACATTATTGTCACATATACTAATCTTTGGCACAGAGTGCCATCTTGGCAAACCTAAAAAAAGTGAGTACTAAATTCTGCCAGTTGGTGTCAGGATCGTGTGGCACTTCTGTTCCATGGCAGCTGCTGGTCTCATACCAGCATCATGGTTTTTGCATGAGCTGCATTCTCCCTGTCTTATTGCCCACCTGCACGGTGATTAATGCAGAAAGAGTGTCTGGGTGGAGACAATACCTATTTTAAGCCTGCGAAAGCCTCAGTGTCTTGCCTTTGATAATTTTTGTAACATTTTCCCTTTTCAACCGATTCCCTGTCTTGTCTCCATGCCTAGACCTTTATCTTAGCCCTACCCTGCTGGCTTGTATAGATTCCCTTGTTGAAAACCTCAGATTGGATTTTTACTACACTCAAAACTCTGCCTGCCTTTTGACCACGGATTGACTCTGACTATTTCGGAACTCTGCTTGCTGCGAACCCAGACTGTCTCTGCTGCTCTGCCTGTCTGCCAACCTCAAGGACCTGTTCGCTGTGCTCAGTTCAAGTACCTATTTGTGGTACTTAGTACCACCAAACACTAGGGGTAGGCGTGACATATGCCTCCAGTGAATAATCATTTTAATATGAAGGATTCACAGCAAGCAAAATAAAATATGTAAAAATTAATGTCATATCAACATGATTTCCAGATAAATGCAACAATAAAAATTAGAGTTGCACCGATAATGTTATTGGTATCGGTGCCAATACTAAGCATTTTCACGAGTACTTGGTACTTGGCAAATGCTCCGATACCTAAGACCGATACCTTTGCTGTGCGATTTAAACCCATACAAAATGAATGGGCTCATATTGCACTGCAAAGAATCGCATGTAATTTGAACAGGAATGCAATTAAATTCCTGTCCGAATCACATGTGATTTCCCAGCTAGTCCTGTGTGAACCCGGGCCGAGTCTGCCTTTCTGTCAATACATTCCCTCTTTACAAGTTGTGCGCTTGTCAGGGCAGCGAGACATCTCACAGATGTGCTTTGTGGAAATAACCATTCGAAGCTCTTTTTTTTTTTTTTTAAAGGCCCCATTTTGTGTATTTATTGAAAACGAAAACAAAAAACAGGAGTTGGACTTTACATTTAGCTTTTTGTTTCTTAGTATCTGATTAGGGATGGAAGTATGTGGTTATGTTTATTTAATTTGAACTTGAATATAATCATTTCCTAGTAGCTGGTCCTATAGTGCCCCCCCCCCCCCCCCCTCTGCACCTTTCCCCTTGTTGCCAGCTGTTTTTTTTTTTATATAATACTGGTTCACCCCTTTACTCCATAAATTTTTTTTTTTGTTTTATATAATACTGGTTCACCCCTTTACTCCATAGATCTTCAATTAGGCTGTGGTTGTTGGTGGGTGTGGTCTGATTCTCATGAGCTGCTTGATCTTTCATCTTATCCGGGAGCTGCAATGTGCACTGTGGACTTCCCCTCCTCCGTCTTCTGTGACGTGGGGTGGGCGGGTGTGCTTGCACTGCTCATTGACGCCACGCTCTACACACCGGATGTGCCGTGTCACGTATGTGGCACCGCAATGCTGGGGTTTTTACATCGGTGATCATACAGGAGGTAGTTTGACGCCAATTGCCAAGCGGCTTGGCTGGATGGGTCATTTTGCATGCTTGCGTGAGTTTGGTGGGTGTTCCTTGGCGGCGCCTATATTGACATAATTTCCAGGTGGTTTAGTTAGCTTGTTTTTTCCTTTCTTACACCGCACACTATGCACCGCTTTGGATCGTTATGCTTATGTCTTAGTACCAGGTAATTTGTTTGGTCTATTTAAGTCACTTTAGTTTATTATTTGTTTCCCCCTTCTTTAGTTACATTTTGGCATATGTTTTTTTTCTCCCTTATCCTACGGTATTTCCTTGTATATAAGCTTCACTTCTATTACTGGCTATATATTTACACTTAACCCCACTCTAATTGTGAGCATTGGGTTTTAGTGTATATTGTGGATTAAATAGTATATACAGTCAGGTCCATAAATATTGGGACATCGACACAATTCTAATCTTTTTGGCTATATACACCACCACAATGGATTTGAAATTAAATGAACAAGATGTACTTTAACTGCAGACTTTCAGCTTTAATTTGAGGGTATTTACATCCAAATCAGGTGAACGGTGTAGGAATTACAACAGTTTGTATATGTGCCTCCCACTTTTTAAGGGACCAAAAGTAATAGGACAATTGGCTGCTCAGCTGTTCCATGGCCAGGTGTGTGTTATCCCCTCATTATCCCTTTTACAAAGAGCAGATACAAGGTCCAGAGTTCATTTCAAGTGTGCTATTTACATTTGGAATCTGTTGCTGTCAACTCTCATTTTGAGATCCAAAGAGCTGTCACTATCAGTGAAGCAAGCCATCATTAGGCTGAAAAAACAAAACAAACCCATCAGAGAGATTGCAAAAACATTAGGTGTGGCCAAATCAACTGTTTGGAACATCCTTAAAAAGAAAGAACGCACCGGTGAGCTCAGAAACACCAAAAGACCCGGAAGACCAAGGAAAACAACTGTGGTGGATTACCGAATAATTATTTCCCTGGTGAAGAAAACACCCTTCACAACAGTTGGCCAGATCAAGAACACTCTCTAGGAGTTAGGTGTATGTGTGTCAAAGTCAACAATCAAGAGAAGACTTCACCAGAGTGAATACAGAGGGTTCACCACAAGATGTAAACCATTGGTGAGCCTCAAAAACAGGAAGCCCAGATTAGAGTTTGCCAAACAACATCTAAAAAAGCCTTCACGGTTCTGGAACAACATCCTATGGACAGATGAGACCAAGATCAACTTGTACCAGAGTGATGGAAAGAGAAGAGTATGGAGAAGGAAAGGAACTGCTCATGATCCAAAGCATACCACCTCATCAGTGAAGCATGGTGGTGGTAGTGTCATGGCATGGGCATGTATGGCTGCCAATGGAACTGATTCTCTTGTATTTATTGATGATGTGACTGCTGACAAAAGCAGCAGGATGAATTCTGAATTGTTTCGGGCAATATTATCTGCTCATATTTAGCAAAATGCTTCAGAACTCATTGGACGGCGCTTCACAGTGCAGATGGACAATGACCCGAAGCATACTGCGAAAGCAACCAAAAAGTTTTTTAAGGGAAAGAAGGGGAATGTTATGCAATGGCCAAGTCAATCACCTGACCTGAATCTGATTGAGCATGCATTTCACTTGCTGAAGACAAAACTGAAGGGAAAATGCCCCAAGAACAAGCAGGAACTGAAGACAGTTGCAGTAGAGGCCTGGCAGAGCATCACCAGGGATGAAACCCAGCGTCTGGTGATGTCTATGCGTTCCAGAGTTCAGGCTGTAATTGACTGCAAAGGATTTGCAACCAAGTTTTAAAAAGTGAAAGTTTTATGGATGATTGTTAATCTGCCCCATTACTTTTGGTCCCTTAAAAAGTGGGAAGCACATATAGAAACTGTTGTAATTTCTACACCGTTCACCTGATTTGGATGTAAATACCCTCAAATGAAAGTCTGCAGTTAAAGTAAATCTTGTTTGTTTCATTTCAAATCCATTGTGGTGGTGTATAGAGCCAAAAAGATTAGATATGTCCCAATATTTATGGACCTGACTGTATCTATATCTTTTACAGAAGGGTTCTGGCCCCAATGCTGATTACACAGGGGGGTTATGGGCTAGCACAGAGGTAATACCTTTAAGAAAGAAACTGCACAATTGAAATTTTGAACAAAAATTCTTTATTATGGGATATATGGCCACTGTGTTATCCAAGGGGGGGGGGGGGGGGGGGTTAAATATTCAACATTAAATCAATATAAATTAATATCAAGCCATCCTGGCCAAAACAATTTAATAACTCAAATGATGTCCATCCAAAATTATTGGACGACTACTCCCAACCGACTGAGGCCAAAGGGGGAACTGAAGCCCCCCCCCCCCCCACCCAACACTGTGGCTGATTCTATCAAACTCTGCAAACCCATATTAAAAATGTCCAGACCGATCTCAGATAAATGGACCATATCCTCTCGAAATAGACCCGGAATAAAGCCTTCCAGCTCCAAATGGCGGAAGGATGTATCCCCGGATGACAAGAGGAAACTATGTAATGTCCTATTAAGGCGCCTCCTGATTCTATCAACATAAAACAGACCCCCAAAAGGGGACCATAATAGCCGAGGAATCATTTCTGAGAAGGCTAACGTTACCGAAGGAAACATAAATTTAATGGTACTGAGATCCTTCTTCAGTTCCCACTTTACCCAAATCATTCGCCCCTAGATGAAGGACAAGAACATGAGGGGGAGGCCATATTTCTGCTAGATGGACTAAATGAGCTACTAAATTCCTCCAACGTAAACCCCTAATACCAGACCATAATATTAGAAAAGAACCCGGGTCCAGACCTAAATTGGCGGAATAGGTCCTGGATACAGCATGCTTTGCCGCCCAAAAGATGTAAAAATGACCTACAATCCAAATGACCGCCTTAGTGGGATCTGAAAAAGAAAATTCAAAGCGTTAGCATATCCGGACGAACATATATCCTATACCAATTGCTACCCCACCGGCCCACCTTCTTAAGTCCGTCAGCAGAAAAACCAAGAGCGTCGGCTGTAGTGGCTGCCCCAATACGAAATGAATGAGAAGAAAAACAAAACTTAGACAAATTCAGATGCTTCAAACAGGCAGCCAAAACAGCCAAAAACTGGTATCTAGACAAGGAGGACAGGTCTTGGTGGATGAAAAAGGAATCAGATGAAGCAGGTCGCAATGTCATGTATTTGGACACTAACAAAACCGGGCAAATAGCCGGATTACCCGATTTAGATAGAGAGATCCAATGGCCAATTCCTAACGGTAAGGTTTTTGAACGACAGAGAAAAAGGCTAACAGATTGCTTATCCAATATGACATGGCCCATACGAAGAAATTATGAAGAATACCTGTTAGGGGCAGTAAATTCGCCAATTCTGAGCGCTCCAAAGAAAGCAACCGCGAAAGTAGCCTGAAACAATGAAGTCTCAAATGCAGAAGTGCAAACCTCACCTAATACTCGCATAAGGTCCGATAAAAGAGAGACCGAAATCGGGCGCCTGCTATCATGAGTAGGTCTAGACCTTCTGAAACCTTTAATTATTTGATTCACCTGGAAGAAAGATGTTAGGGCCAGAACACCTGCGAATTTAAGAAAAAAGGAAACACCCGCTAGGATTCGGCAGACCAACGCCGGGCTCAGGTTGGACTGCATCAAATAAGACAGGAAGGACAACGCTACATATGAGGATACCTCTAACGTATCTATACTATACAATTGACAAAAGAAACACCATTTGGACCAAGAAAGGCGATAATCCAGCCAAGTTTTTAACGATACCGAGTTCCTGAAGTTCCTCAGCATCAGTTCCAGATTAAGCCCCATAGGAAAACTGGGCAAGGGGTTCCCGCTAGATCCGCCTCTGGAGCCAATTCCCAAAACTTCTTGAGCTGCGAACGAGACAAAGCGTCAGCGATATTATTCTTACAACCAGCAATGTGCTCTGCTTTTAGCCAAATGTTATAACGCATACAATGCAATACTAAAAAACGTAACAATTTAATTACCGGATCTGACCTAGCAGATAAGGAATTAACTGCATGAAGAACACCTTTATTATCCGTACGGACCAACACCCTACGGTTAGCAAATTGTTCTTTCTAAATTACTAAGGAGACTATGACCGGGAATAGCTCCAGAAGGACCAAATTGTGCAGAATATCCTTCTGCAACCACTCCCGGTGCCAAACCTCGGAACACCAATGTCCGTTTAAAAATGCGCCGAAACCTACCGATCCAGCTGCGTCCGTAAAAAACTTCAGCTGATCATTGGAGGCAAATTCCCGCTGCCATATCGTTGAACCGTTGAATTTACTCAAGAAAGCATCCCAGACCTTGAGATCTTCCTTGATGCTCCTAGAAATCCGAACGTGACAATACGGGTTAGATAACCGGCTAATTGCCAAAGAAAACCTATGGGAAAAAAACTGCGCCATAGGAATAACCCTTGCAGCAAAGGCAAACAGCCCCAGTAAGAATTGAGCCTCCTTCAAAAGAACTTTACGTCTTCCCAGAAAAAACAAAATCATGGATCTCATCTTTTGAAGCTTCAGAGGGGGTAACCTAAATTCCATTAAAACCGAGTCGATGGTAATACCTAAAAACTCTATCGTAGTGGAAGGGAGGACCGTCTTCTCAGAAGCGAGGGGAACCCCAAAATTTTTACAAGCATCAAAAAATAAATTTAAAGATTGAAGGCAAGCTGAAGAGGCGGAAGGGCCAATAAATAAAAAAATCATCTAAATAGAAACCCCCCTCCCGGGAACAATTCAGACAAAACCCAATGCAGAAATGTGGAGAAAGCTTCAAAATAAAAACAGGATAAAGAAAATCCCATAGGCATGCACTTGTCAAAGAAATATTGACCCATAAAATGAAAACCAAGTGAATTGAAACCTTGGGGATGGACCGGCAGTAAACGGAAGGCCGACTTAATATCCGCTTTGGCTAAGAGAGAGCCCTGTCCATAACTCCTTAACATAATCAAAGCCTCATCAAATGAGGAGTAACTAACTGGGGCGTCGATACCCATGACCTCATCATTTAAAGAGGACCTCGGAGGATAAGATAGATGGTGAATCATACGAAATGAACCAACCTCTTTCTTAGGTACTAAACCTTTAGGAGAAAGCCAAAAATTGGGAAATGGAGGGGCAGAAAAGGGGCCTGCAATCCTTCCTTCAGCCAATTCTACTGCAATCTTGGCCCGAACCACTGTCTGTTGCAGGTCAATGGATTTCAAATTATTCACCAACACGCAACCTACACCCGTAAAACATGGGACTAGAAACCCATCTTTGAAGCCTTCAGTTAACAGAGCCGCCATCCTGTGGTCGGGATAACGCTCTAACCATGGTAGCATTTTTGGAAGGTTCACTGGGGTCAATGCCCTTCCCATGACTGTGCCCGGGCATAGGTTGTATGTTCGCTGCTGCGGCCTTACGAAAGCATCTACTCGCTGCATGGGTACCTGAGCAGTATGAGTATTCGTGCTTGTATTTACAATTGTTGAGAAATCTGCACTGCCCTTCATTAAAGGAAAAACAGAATCCTTTGCGAAAGGTATGCAAATTAGTTATAGGACGTGGTGTAAATTGCGGCTTCGGTGGCAGCATGAGATTCAACCACAACCCGACATCCTTAGATCCCCAATGCAAAGAGGGGTGGACTGCCAACTTTTGACGAAAATTCTCATCGTAAGTAAAACAAGCCGAACCACCGAAGTGCCGAAATGCCTCTGCAATAATATCCAAGTGCTGGAATAATCCTGAGCACTTTGTAGGAAAACGCTCACCCATTACTGCCGCGTAAATGCAAAACGCCTGCAGCCAGTTTTGAAATGTCTTAGGGATAGCCCGGCGTCTATCTTCCTCCGTTCTATCCCCTGCTTGCTTATCAGCTTTAGCTAAAAAATTCTTTTGATGCCGGCAATAATGACAGTATATCTAGGAATTCCCCTCTCCAGATTTTGTCTTTCACAGATTTTGGCAGATGAAAACCCAGTGGAGATAGCTCACACGGCAAAGGCTCCTTAAATGATGCCTCGCCAACTGTAGTTGCAGAAGGCCTAATAGGTAACAGTGGGTTGAAAGACAAAGGACTAATAAAATGTGCCTGCTCTGCCATACCATAGTCCTCCTTAGGAGACTCACCCAAATTCTGCCAAACTGCACCAGCATCTTCCATAATATTAGAAAATTGCATGGGATTCCAACAAGCACCACTAGAGTAGGGCACCCCTGTGTTTCTGTCATCATTCTGTTGCATATGATAAGCACCAGGTAACTGTGCCCCTTTGCAAAACATTAAAAGCGCCACTTGAGTGCGCCCCTGTGTTTTTCTTTAAAGCAGTGACATTCCTGTGAGGTGACTGACAAAAAACCTTAGCACCAGTGACCTGTGCTCCTTGTTCTTTAAACACTGCACCAGTAGCTTGTGCCCCTTTGAACTGATGTAACACATTAAATAAAGAATCCACTAACAATGACACCTCAGACACAGGAGAAATCAGCATATGCTCACCATTAGGAAAACCGGATTGCTCACTCCCTTCTATGTGAGGTAGAGTAGCGCTGCTCCCTCCCAGCAGAGGAGCCCCTTGTGAGACATTTTCATCCGCTCTCCCCTCAGCTTGGTGAGGAGAAGCCACGGCTCTGGTCTTCTTCTTTTGCCGACCTGGCTGTTGCCGAGTCCCGCCTGAGGTGGACTTACCGACCGTCATGGCGACAGGCAGTGACGCCCCTTCAGGCGGCGCCGAAACCTGCTCCTCCTCAAGGCAGCACAAGAGCCATTCCTCACCGCCCCTCGACTCCGCCTTCTCCAGTAACCGGGATAACAGCGCCTCACGATTCCCAGGAGACCTACGCTTCATGTTGAGCTCCACGCCGCTTCCGTCGCTTGTCCTGTCAGCCGGTCAGTGATTCCTTTTGCTCCAGCTCCTTAAATAGGCTCTTCCAGCGCGGGCTTTGGTACTGCCCGAATTGACCAATCCCAGCCGGGATAATCGAACCAATCATGCTGCTGTTGCTGCCCTTGGCAACGGCAGAAATAGCAGCAACCTGTATAAAATATATAAGGGGAGGGGAAAGAGACAAGCGCAGCCCCTCTGAGCCATCCCATGTGGGCTCCCGCATACTGCTCTGACCCTTCATTTGTTTATGGATTTATATCCACCCTAGATGTTTTTTGTGTGGGTTTACTGTCATAGAACATACTGTATCACCACAGTTCCTGGAAATGATGTTCTCAGGGGGCTTCCAGTTTTCAATACCATACTATATCTACCCAGATATTTTTGTAAGTAATACATAGGGGGGGCTCCCAAATCCAGTCTCCATAGATGTTGTTTTTTGATTATACTAGATTATTTAGGTATTCATGCATCTCATTGCAGAATATCTATCACGTGCTTGCTCCTGAAGAGTGGCTAAGAGCAACAAAATGTGTCAACAACAGATGCTGTGTTTAATACTAATTATCAGATGTTTACATCATGCTGTTTTTTATGGATTTTATGTCCATACAAATACATAGTTTTTAATTATGTTATTCCAGTGTTATCAGTCACGTTAGTGATTGGAGGTTACAGGCCACACAGGTAGTCTTTGCAATGTTTAATACAACATGTATATACAGTGGTGTGAAAAAGTGTTTGCCCCCTTCCTCATTTCCTGTTCCTTTGCATGTTTGTCACACTTAAGTGTTTCGGAACATCAAACCAATTTAAACAATAGTCAAGGACAACACAAGTAAACACAAAATGCAATTTGTAAATGAAGGTGTTTATTATTAAAGGTGAAAAAAAATCCAAACCATCATGGCCCTGTGTGAAAAAGTGATTGCCCCCCTTGTTAAAACATACTATAACTGTGGTTGTCCACACCTGAGTTCAATTTCTCTAGCCACACCCAGGCCTGATTATTGCCACACCTGTTCACAATCAAGGCATCACTTAAATAGGAGCTGCTTGACACAGTAAGGTCCACCAGAAGATCCTTAAAAGCTACACATCATGCCGAGACCCAAAGAAATTCAGGAACAATTGAGAAAGAAAGTAATTGAGATCTATCAGTCTGGAAAGGGTTATAAAGCCATTTCCAAAGCTTTGGGAATCCAGCGAACCACAGTGAGAGCCATTATCCACAAATGGCGAAGACATGGAACAGTGGTGAACCTTCCCAGGAGTGGCCGGCCGCCCAAAATTACCCCAAGAGCGCAGCGACGACTCATCCAAGAGGTCACAAAAGACCCCACAACAACGTCCAAGGAACTGCAGGCCTCACTTGCCTCAGTTAAGGTCAGCGTTCATGCCTCCACCATCAGGAAAAGACTGGGCAAAAATGGCCTGCATGGCAGAGTTCCAAGGAGAAAACCACTGCTGAGCAAAAAGAACATCAAAGCTTGTCTCAATTTCTCCACAACACATCTTGATGATCCCCAAGACTTTTGGGGCAACATTCTGTGGACCGATGAGACAAAAGTGGAGCTCTTTGGAAGGTGTGTGTCCAAGTATATCTGGCGTAGAAGGAACACTGCATTTCAGAAAAAGAACATTATACCAACAGTAAAATATGGTGGTGGTAGTGTGATGGTCTGGGGCTGTTTTGCTGCTTCAGGACCTGGAAGACTTGCCGTGATAAAAGGAACTATGAATTCTGCTGTCTACCAAGAGATCCTGAAGGAGAATGTCCGACCATCTGTTCGTGTACTCAAGCTGAAACGAACTTGGGTTCTGCAGCAGGACAATGATCCTAAACACACCAGCAAGTCCACCACCGAATGGCTGAAGAAAAACAAAATGAAGACTTTGGAGTGGCCTAGCCAAAGTCCTGACCTGAATCCTATTGAGATGTTGTGGTATGACCTTAAAAAGGCAGTTCATGCTCGAAAACCCTCTAATGTAACTGAATTAGGACAATTCTGCAAAGATGAGTGGGCCAAAATTCCTCCAGGACGCTGTAAAAGCCTCATTGCACGTTATCGCAAACGCTTGGTTGCAGTTGTTGCTGCTAAGGGTGGCCCAACCAGTTATTAGGTTTAGGGGGCAATCACTTTTTCACACAGGGCCATGATGGTTTGGATTTTTTTTCACCTTTAATAATAAACACCTTCATTTACAAATTGCATTTTGTGTTTACTTGTGTTGTCCTTGACTATTGTTTAAATTGGTTTGATGTTCCGAAACACATAAGTGTGACAAACATGCAAAGGAACAGGAAATGAGGAAGGGGGCAAACACTTTTTCACACCACTGTATCTATATGAATTTGTTGGAATTTTTATTATTATAAAATATTGTTTTGTATATCAATGTATATTAATATAAAGATTATATATATATATATATATATATATATATATATATATATATATATATATATATATATACCGTATATACCCGAGTATAAGCCGAGATTCTCAGCCCTTTTTTTGGGCTGAAAGTGCCCAAAAGCTTATACTCGAGTCGCCGCCGTCTGCCTACCTGATCAGCGTGTCATGCAGACAAACGGTGGCCAGTCCAGTGTTCAAAAGCCACGCCTCCTTGTCTGTGATAGGTGGAACACTCAATTTCCCAGCAGTCAGTGTTCCGCCTATCACGGACATCCTCTCATCCTCGTCCGTGGTATGAGGATGAGCGGATGTCCGTGATAGGCGGAACATTGACTGCTGGGAAATTAAGTGTTCCACCTTTCACAGACAAGGAGGAGGCGCGGCTTTTGAATACTGGAATGGCCGCCGTATGTTTTTATTACACGCTTATCGGTGCAAAACGGCACACGGAGCTGCAGATGTGCACAGAGGCTGCAGATGGGCACAGAGGCATGCAGAAGGACACAGTGTGAATTTGCTACCTCAAATAGTGGGATTTTTAAGGCAATGTGATAAAAAACTCATGTATATAAAAAAATATTTTTATTAATACAAAAAAAGAGAAAAAAGAAACAAACAATTTGTATACATTCCATATATAGTCCATACAGAAAATATACCATATAACTCAAACATGTCATGAATCAAACACGAGCGGCCATTTCAAACTACAAGTCAATGATGAGACAAAAAAGTTATTATGACTCTAGACGATAAGTAGTTGAAAAAATCCAACGTGTTTCGAAAAGTGCATATATAAATTCTTCCTCAGGGAAGCCACTGTCTAGAAATAGAATATGACATCAGTACAAGGTATTTAGATACAAACATATATACATATATCTATACATCACCCAGCATATATATAACAAAAGATACCTACATATCCATTTGATGATTCAAAATGCAGACACAGAATAGAATACCAGTGGGAGGAGCTGGGGATCGAACCGCCAATCAGTCCTCTCCTCCAACTCAAAATATCAAAGTGGCGTCTTCGCTGCCCAGGCAACAGCGTCCCATCCGCCATCCAACGGCAGAGTTAGGACGTCGCTACCACGGCAAGGCGTCTGCCCCGCCACCAAGGGGCGGGACTTAAACTCCGTCACCACGGCGGCGCCAACGCCAATCTCCGCGTTCTATAGGGGCGGAGGTGGCATCATCGCCAAGGCAACAACGCCGCCTCCCAAAACAAAGAAAACGGACAAGGAAGGAGGTGGCGCCACTGCCATAGCAGTGACGTCGCTACCCTCCCATTGTGGATTAAGCAATCACAAAGCCAGCGTGATCCAAACAGGAGAACCACATCCATGATATACACTTAGGTTGAGAGATGGTAAATAAAGAGAATAAACCACCAGGTTAATTATTAGGGACTATTAATGGCCCAAAAATGCACTGAAAAAAATTAATACAAAAAAAAAAATAATCAAAATCAATAAAGGGGTCAGCCAAAGAATCAAAAATAGGAAACCCATTAAAGGGACCTGGTCCTTTGGCATTCCAATAGGTATCCATATGAGTATAAAAACCTCATAGCCAAATAAATGAGGAAGATTCCCCATAGGAGGCACAGAAAATGCCCACTGTCCCAAGAACATCCCAATGGTCAAATGGCCTTTGAGATCGGAGGTCGTCTAGAACCAACACTGGGAGAAAAAATTGTGGATGTAATGCACCGGGTAAAATATCATATCACATACCAATCCAGAATATGCCAGTCTGGTGTGATATGTATACCAAAAGGCGAAAACTAAAACCACCCGACACATACAAAAACCCTGGTAAGCTATCCCGGAAAAGTAGGGGGGGCATCAATAAGTCACCCTCCCAACCTCCCCATAGCAAACCCAGGGATGCCCACATAATGACTAAGATGGGCTTACGTGTGACGGGAATACGATGATGACCTACCATAGTTCTATGCTAGGGCTTCGGAAAAGAAGAGAAGGACACAGAGGCTGCAGATGGGCACAGGCATGCAGAAGGACACAGAGGCTGGAGAAGGACACAGAGGCTGGAGAAGGACACAGAGGCTGCAGATGGGCACAGAGGCATGCAGAAGGACACAGAGGCTGCAGAAGGACACAGAGGCTGCAGATCGGCACACAGAGGCATGCACAGGACACGGGTAGGCTGCAATGGACAAAGGGAGGTACACAGGGAGGTACACAGGCTTCAATGGACACAGGGAGGTACACAGCACACAGGGAGGTCTGCAGGTCTGCACAGGTAGGCATGCACAGGACACAGGGAGGTAGGCAGGTGCAGATGGGTATTGTTGACCCTCTTTTCCACTTACAGTAGCTGCTGCATTTCTCACCCTCGGCTTATACAGGGGTCAATAAGTTTTCCCAGTATTTTTGTGGTAAATTAGGGGCCTCGGCTTATATTCGGGTCGACCTATACTCGAGTATATACAGGATATATATATATATATATATATATATATATATATATATATATATATATATATATATTTTTTTTTTTTTTTTTTTTTTCATATGTAGAAACATTAAATAAATTTAAATAATAACATATATATACATTATCCAACTTATTTTGCAACCGCTTACTTCATTTTAAGTCCCACTCCTGTTTTTTTTGTTTTCATATTGATAGGGATGGTGGCATATAACCCCACCAGGTCATTGCTTCATTCAAAGTCCCAAACCTTTTTGCTTTTTGTTTCTAAGTATTCATTGAAAACATAAAAAAAAAAAAAAAAACACCTCAATTTTAATCTCGGTATTCTAGAAAGGCCACTCTTGGCAGGCAGTGACTGAAGAGGTATATTTATAGATCTTGCTCCAACAAAAATGTACTCATGTTGTTTGATACAAAAGAAGCAAAATAGTTGGAACTGCTCAGGATTTATGGGTCCAAAATCACATGAAAAATGAAATGATTAAAAATGCTAGGGTGGGTGACTCACATTTGATGATAAAAAAAAAAAAAAACAACAAACATAACAGAGCCTAAGCAGCAATAAAAAGAACTGGAAAAATAAACTACTGATAACAAGAAAATAGTTTGCAAATTACATGGAAATATTTGAAGATTTAGTTTTATGATAAATCGAAAAAATCATTAAAATGCTTATGATGTGAGTAATCCAAAATGCCAGTCAATTTTAGTTTTCAATAATGCCTTTTGGATTTTAATAGTATGCAGAGGGAAAAAAAGAAAACAAGTTTTTCACAGTTTCAAGTTTTTCAACAAGTGTTGAAACCATTGTGACCCATTATATGCGAAGGAATATATTTTTGCAGGTACTCGGAGGCAGAGAAACCTAGCTGAATTGTGATGGCCAAATCAAAGATCAGACTGAAAGACTATAGAATGAGGTAGTCTTAAACCAAAATTAAAACTCTGCAAAAAAAAAAAAAAAGAAAAACAAAATAGTAAATTGGGCCCCAGGAGCTTTTAGCCATAATGTACTAGTATGCACAGCATACAGTATCAGCACATTTAGGTAGACCTATCTGACTAGGGATCCTCTCTTGTGCTGCTCAGCTGCTGTCGGTCACAAGCAAGGCCATCTTCTCCTGGTCCTCCTTCTGGGTTCTGACTCATCAGCTGCTTGATTGGCAAGGCCACAATGATGTCCCGCTCATGCACACGGGAGTCACGTCATAACAGCACAGAACCGTGCCATAAATATGCACTGAGCTGTGCATGCTTGGCTCCGCATACACAAGCGCTGATAGGCAGGGAGAAGGGTTTTTGACAGAAGAGATTAACCACTTCAGCCCGGGCCAATTGGCAGCCAAAGGACCAGGCCCTTTTTTGCGATTCGGCACTGCGTCGCTTTAACTGACAATTGCGCGGTCGTGTGACGTGGCTCCAAAACAAAAAATTGGCATCCTTTTTTTTCCCACAAATAGAGCTTTCTTTTGGTGGTATTTGATCGCCCCTGCGGTTTTTATTTTTTGCGCTATAAACAAAAATAGAGCGACAATTTTGAAAACAATGCAATATTTTTTGCTATAATAAATATCCCCGAAAAATATATATAAAAAAAACTTTTTTTTTCCTCAGTTTAGGCCGATACGTATTCTTCTACATATTTTTGGTAAAAAAAAATCACAATTAGCAATTATTGATTGGTTTGCGCAAAAGTTATAGCGTTTACAAAATAGGGGATAGTTTGTAGCATTTTTATTAATATTTTTTTTTACTAGTAATGGCGGCGATCAGCGATTTTTATTGTGACTGCGACATTATGGCAGACACATCGGACATTTTTGACACATTTTTGGGACCATTGTCATTTATACAGCAATCAATGCTATTTAAATGCATTGATTCCTGTATAAATGACAGTTGTAGTGAAAGAGTTAACCACTAGGGGGAGGGGAGGGGTTATGGGCTGTGACGTGTGTGTTTTTTTACATTAGGGGGTGGGGCTGACGTCTGACATCATTGATCGGCTTTCCCGATGACCGGGAACAGCCAATCAATGACAGGCAGTGTAGGAAGCGCGGGGAGAGGTTTGCTTACACATACCTCTCCCCGTTCTTCAGCTCCGTGACCCGATCGCGGGACACCAGCGGCGATCGGGTCCGCTGGTCCCCGCGGCCGGGGTCACGGAGCTCCCGACCGGGTCGCGCGCGCGCCGCTGGCGACCCACGGGCAGGCAAATGCAAAATCACGTTTATATACGGGATTTTGCCTGCCCGTGCCATTCTGCCGCAGTATATCTGCGTGAGGCGGTCAGGAAGCGGTTAATAGGGTCTATTCTGTCATAAAACTCTTACCTTTCAGTGGTTTTTATTTATTCATGTTTAATTCCATTTTAAGGTATTTCTGTTTTGGATAGAAAAAATAAATCTTATTTATTTTTTTATGAACCCTGGAAGTTAGGAAGTTAAAAGGTGTCTCCAATGTAAAGATAATTCTCCACTTTGACAGTCACTGAAATAGGTGACTTCCTTGCAAAATTTCCCCTGTATTGACAACCACAACTTTGTTTATTTCCCCTCTATGACCGCATGGGGACACCAAACCCCGCGGTCTGTTGGTAGAGGTGTTATCTTAGGCAGTGGCTCTCAGTGGGTGGATACGGCTTGGGTGTCTTTGTTGATAAATTGCACAT
The DNA here is from genome assembly GCA_028564925.1 of Lithobates sylvaticus. Lineage (NCBI taxonomy): Eukaryota > Metazoa > Chordata > Amphibia > Anura > Ranidae > Lithobates > Lithobates sylvaticus. The sequence goes on from CM053027.1 coordinate 575,819,721, forward strand.
GCCCTGAAGAAGCATATCAGCGAAACATGTCGGGCTAATGTGCAATAAACATCTTCTCTCAATTCTCCCTTGCTTTCAAAGACCACCAATGCAAACCACTGTTATATTTTTATGTATAAACAATTTTAACTTTGACCTTAATAAAAAGTATATCAATTCTTATATTTTTCCCGGAATTACTGTCTAAAGCACCGTTAAAATCCCTATCTTCCTCATCCTCTTCATATTTTCAACTTTTGGGATGTGGTGCCAATTTAAATGGGTGTTTCTCCTGTACAAATATATAAGGGATCCATATAGTGAACTTGGTGTTGAGTTATTCACTTTACAGTCAACACAGAGGACAAAGGGGCACTCTTTACGTCTAGAGGAAAAGAGATTTCATCTCCAAATACGGAAAGGTTTCTTCACAGTAAGAGCTGTGAAAATGTGGAATAGACTCCCTCCAGAGGTGATTCTGGCTAACTCAGTAGATTGCTTTAAGAAAGGCCTGGAATATAACTGGGTACTGACATTTATAGGTAAAGTTGATCCAGGGAAAATCAGATTGCCTCTCGGGGGATCAGGAAGGGATTTTTTTCCCCTGCTGTAGCAGATTGGATCATGCTCTGCTGGGATTTTTTTTTGCCTTCCTCTGGATCAACTGTGGATATAGAATTGGGTATATTGGATTGTACGATATTTTTTATTTTCATTTATTATAATTTTTTTTTTTTTTTTTAGGGTTGAACTGGATGGACTTGTGTCTTTTTTCAGCCTAGCTAACTATGTAACTATGTAACTAGTCGGACCAAATCAAATTTGTTTATTTCCCTTTCTATACAGGAGGCCCGTGTTCAACACACAGAGGGTAAATATCCCCAAAGGTGATAGGGTTTTTAATTCTTACCTGCTATATCTTATGCCCCGTACTCATGATCGGACTTTCCGACAACAAAACCGTGAATTTTTGTTCGAAGGCTGTTGCCTCCAACTTGTCTTGCATACACACAGTCACACAAATGTTGGCCAACAATTGCGAACGTAGTGACGTACAAGACGTACGTGATATCTCCATTACGAGCGCTAGTTTTACAAGACCGAGGTTTACGTGATTCCGAGCATGTGTGGACTTTTGTCCGACGGGCTTGTGCACACACGATCGGAAAGTCCGACAACAAACATTTGTTGGTGGAAAATTTGAGAACCTGCTAGCCAACATTTGTTGGCGGACAGTCCGACAACAAATGTTCGATGGAGCATACACACGGTCGGACTTTTCGCCAACAAGCTCACATCCAACATTTGTTGTCGGAAAATCCGATCGTGTGCATAAGACTAACAAAAAAAAGTTTGGGCTTTAGATACACTTTAACTAAATTGTTATTGACGAAAACCTTTCACAAAGCCAAGTATATATTTAGAACAATGATTAGGCAGGGGTTATTTTTGGTAAAAACAACACGTAGATCCAAAGTTATGGCCGGGTAAAGAATATGTAAAGAATTTTTTAATTTCTAAGAAAGTCAAGTTTGGCCCCACTCACTGAATCTATTGCTCAGTAATGTTTTCTTTGAGATTAAAGGACCAGTAGGAAGATTAGGAGGTAGGAGAGAGAATGAAAAAGTTTAACAGGAGGAAATTTCAAATGTTGAACGAACGGCTGAACATTCAACCTGTATGCACCCAAACTCAATAGCTGTGTGCCCACACCCTCACTCTCTTTTTCTCTCTCTCTCTAGATATACATACTGTCAGTGCCGGCCCAAGACATGGTGCTACCTGGGACCAAGAATGAAATGCTGCCCCCCCCAAAAAAAAAAAAAAGTCCACCAAAAGGCCCTCACATTCATTATTTAAAGCATGAGAACTAAAATTTTATTAAATCTTTGAGGCGATGTAGGATCGGTGAATACACCGCTCCTAAAGCACCCCTGCCCACTGAAATCAATGGCGGCGGTTTTAACCCTTTTGCGGCCGCTAGCGGGGGTTAAAAGTGCCCCGCTAGCAGCCAAAAAGAGCACCACAAAAAACGACGGTAAAGCGCCGCAACGCCTCAGTGTGAAAGTAGCCTTACTGACAATCCGATCTATCTTGCACAGAGAGGAAGTTGACAGCAGTAATTAACCACTTTTATGGCTGTTCCCAATAAAATTCACCATTATTGTACCACTATTGCATCTTGATTAGAAGCCATCAAAATCATACACATAATTTTATATAATCATTTTTGTATGTAAAAAAGCAGGTTTCTTTTGTAAATCTGCATGATCATTTACAAACAGTACAGAAGAAAAGGCCTCATCAAAGTGTTTCCAGGGAAAACATGGGTACAATAGAAAGATCAGTCACATTCAATCCAGCTTGAGTCCCTTATAAAGAAATCACTTGAAGTTGTACCGTCAACCAGCCCAACTCACCTTGTTTATCAGATAGGCAGAGAGGCTGCACAGGATCAGAGCAGAAAAAGTCCCCTCCGAGTACCCAGAGCAGCAGAATGTACTCTCAAAATGCCCAGAGCAGGAGTGACCCATCAGAGTTCCTAGAGCAGGAGTGACCCCTTAGATCAGTGCCCATATAGACCATGCGTCCCTCCTACAAGTGCCCACAATTAGGAGTGCCCCTTTAGAACTTCCCCCATAGAGTGTCAAGATTAAAGTGCCCAGAGCAGGAGTGATCCCTTAGATCACAGTGCTCCTATAGATCAGGCTTTCTCATTAGAGTGCCCAGAGCAGGAGAGTGACCCCCTCAGAGTGCCCAGAGCAGGATAGTGACCCCCTAAGTGTGCCCAGGGCCAGAGAGTGACCCCCTAAGTGTGCCCAGGGCAGGTGAGTGACCCCCTAAGTGTGCCCAGGGCAGGAGAGGGACCACCCCCCAGAGTTCCCAGGGCAGGAGAGTGACCCCCTAAGTGTGCCCAGAGCAGGAGAATGATCCGCTCAGAGTGCCCAGAGCAGGAGAGTGACCCCCTAAGTGTACCCAGAGCAGGAGTGTGACCCCCTCAGAGTGTCAAGAGCAGGAGAGTGACCCCCTAAGTGTACCAGAGCAAGAGAGTGACCCCCCTCAGAGTGCCCAGGAGAGTGACCCCCTAAGTGTACCCAGAGCAGGAGAGTGACCCCCTCAGAGTGCCCAGAGCAGGTGAGTGACCCCCTCAGAGTGTCAAGAGCAGGAGAGTGACCCCCTAAGTGTACCCAGAGCAGGAAAGTGACCCCCTCAAAGTCCCCAGAGCAGGAGAGTGACCCCCTAAGTTTACCCAGAGCAGGTGAGTGACCCCCTAAGTGTACCCAGAGCAGGAGAGTGACCCCCTCAAAGTACCCAGAGCAGGAGACTGACCCCTTAAGTGTACCCATAGCAGGGGAGTGACCCCCCCTAAGTGTACCCAGAGCAAGAGAGTGACCCCCTTAGTGTGCCCAGAGCAGGTGAGTGACCCCCTAAGTGTACCCAGAGCAGGTGAGTGACCCCCTAAGTGTACCCAGAGCAGGAGAGTGACCCCCTCAGAGCGCCCAGAGCAGGAGAGTGACCCCCTTAGAGTGCACAGAGCAGGAGAGTGACCCCCTAAGTGTACCCAGAGCAGGAGAGTGACCCCCTAAGTGTGCCCAGAGCAGGAGAGTGACCCCCTCAGAGTGCCCAGAGCAGGAGGGTGACCCCCTCAGAGTGCCCAGAGCAGGAGAGTGACCCCCTCAGAGTGCCCAGGGCAGGAGAGTGACCCCCTAAGAGTGCCCAGAGCAGGAGAGTGACCCCCTCAGAGTGCCCAGAGCAGGAGAGTGACCCCCTCAGAGTGCCCAGGGCAGGAGAGTGACCCCCTAAGTGTACCCAGAGCAGGAGAGTGACCCCCCTCAAAGTACCCAGAGCAGGTGAGTGACCCCCTAAGTGTACCCAGAGCAGATGAGTGACCCCCTAAGTGTACCTTGAGCAGGTGAGTGCCCCCCTCAGAGTTCCCAGAGCAGGAGAGTGACCCCCTAAGTGTGCCCAGAGCAGGAAAGTGATCCGCTCAGAGTGCCCAGAGCAGGAGAGTGACCCCCTAAGTCAGGGGTGTCAAACTCAATTTAATTGTGGGCCGCATCAGCATTATGTTTGTCCTCAAAAGGGTCAGTTGTATCTGTAAGATTAGATGTCCAGCGCATCCACTCCCCTTACATTAGATGTCAAGAGCCACTCCACCATCAGAAGTTGAGTCCCCCACTCTCCCTAACATCACAGTGCACCCCCCTTATGCTGCTGCTGGGAAGAAGCTGGATGCATTGCTTGAAAGCAGAAAGTAGAGGTCTGGAGGAGGACCAGAGGAGGGCTGGAGCTCTCCTGCAGCTGCAGGAGAGATGTGAGGGCCACATGAAATGGCCTGGAGGGCCGGATTCGGCCCACGGGCCTTGTGTTTGACAACTCTGCCCTAAGTGTACCCAGAGCAGGAAAGTGACCCCCTCAAAGTGCCCAGAGCAGGGAAGTGACCCCCTCAAAGTGTCCAGGGTGGGAGAGTGACCCCCTCAGAGTGCCCAGGACGGGAGAGTGACCACCTCAGAGTGCCCAGGACGGGAGAGTGACCACCTCAGAGTGCCCAGGGTGGGAGAGTGACCCCCCTCAGAGTGCCCAGGGTGGGAGAGTGACCCCCCTCAGAGTGCCCAGAGCAGGAAAGTGAGGGTTGGAGGGAGGGTTGGCACTGCCTGGTGTGGGGAGGGGTTGGCACTGCCTGGTGTGGGAGGGTTGGCACTGCCTGGTGTGGGAAGGGCTGGCACTGCCTGGTGTGGAGAGGGATTGGCACTGCCTGGTGTGGGGAGGGGTTGGCACTGCCTGGTGTGGGGAGGGGTTGACACTGCCTGGTGTGAGGAGGGCTGGCACTGCCTGTGTGGGGAGCGTTGGCACTGCCTGGTGTGGGGAGGGGTTGGCACTGCCTGGTGTGGGGAACGTTGGCACTGCCTGGTGTGGGGGACGTTGGCACTGCCTGGTGTGGGGAGGGGTTGGCACTGCCTGGTGTGGGAAGGGGTTGGCACTGCCTGGTGTGGGGAGGGGTTGGCATTGCCTGTGTGGGAAACGTTGGCACTGCCTGGTGTGGGGAGGGGTTGGCACTGCCTGGTGTGGGGAGGGGTTGGCACTGCCTGTGTGGGGAACGTTGGCACTGCCTGGTGTGGGGAGGGTTGGCACAGCTTACTGACAGAAAAACAATCCTTATCTTTCCTCCATTGAGTAGGACTGGAGTCACACTGCATGCCCCTCTCCCCTCCCAGCTCAGCAGCTCCATAAATGGATCAGGGCCAGACAGGTGATAATGTGATGGTGAGGGACGGGTGCACTCTACTTACATTTCCAGAAGAAATCCTTCTTCCTCTGGGGCTGGGATAGGAAACTCCCCTCTTGTCCTGATCTTGGCTCAGCCCACAGCAGCTCCATAGAAGCTCCATAGAATCTCCATAGAAGCTCCATAGAAGCTCCATAGAAGCACACACAGCTCCTGTCTGCCTGGTGGTGATGAGGAGGAGGGGTGGGCGTGGATTCCATGCAAGGAGAGAGAGAAATTCCTTCCTCCACGGCTGGGCTGAGAGCTTCTTCCCCCTTAGTGCAGCTGGTAAGTACAGAGGCGCCACATGTCTGAATGCTTTCAAAACTTAGCGCCTCTGTACAGTACTGAGATCAATCCGCCACTAATGATGCCGGGACTCACTGAAGATCAGCGGCTTATGCGGCCAGAGCTGAAGTATCCCTCCTCTATATGAAAGAGTCCCCTGACTTTTTTTGTCACACAGAGCACACAGGTAAAAATGTATTTAAAAGAATTGTGGGACATATATTGGAAATTCAAGTGTGTACATTTTGGGGGTGTAATGAGGGTGCTTAAACAATTTTTTAGGGTGCTTTAGCACACCCAAGCACCCACCTGGCGCAGCCCCTGCTGCCGCCCCCTGTTAAATGCCACCTTGAACCATAGTCCCATTGGGTCCCATGGTAGGGCCGGTGTTCTGTCAAAAATAGTCTGCCTATCGAATAGTGTCCGGGCCGTAATGCGCAGGCGCAGCACTTGCGCAGTACAGGGGACAAGGAGATTCGGAAAATCTCCGAAGATGAACGGCGCCTGCACCGTGAGTCCAGGTGCAAGCCCCACCATCCAAGTGGATATAGGGCTGCACAAAGTTAGAGGGCCCCTTGCGGGCTCGCTTCGATCGCCACGCTTCGGGCATGGCCTCTCTGCGCTCGGCTCTTTTTTATTATAACTCTATGTCCACTTAGATGGTGGGGCTTGAACCTGGACTCAAGGCGCAGGCGCCGTTAATCTTTGGATATTTTCGGAATCTGCTTGTCATGCGTACTGCGCATTCGCAGTACACAGCGGCCAGTATCCGACAGGACCCCGGCCCTGTATACTGTGTATAAACAGTGCCTTGAAAAAATATTTATACCCCTTGAAATTTTCCACATTTTGTCATGTTACAGCCAAAAACATAAATGTATTTTATTGGGATTTTATGTGATACACCAAATGCCACAGAGTGGTGTGCATTTATATTCAGCCCCCTTTACTCTGATACCCCTAACTAAAATCTAGTGGAACCAATTGCCTTCAGAAGTCACAGAATTAGTAAATAGAGTCCACCTGTGTTATTTAATCTCAGTATAAATACAGCTGTTCTGTGAAGCCCTCAGAGGTTTCTTAGAGAACCTTAGTGAACAAACAGCATCATGAAGGCCAAGGAACACACCAGACAGGTCAGGGATAAAGCTAAGGAGAAGTTTAAAACAGGGTTAGGTCATAAAGTAAAAAATCCCAAGCTTTAAATATCTCAATCCATTTTTCAATCCATCATCCGAAAATGGAAAGAGTATGGCACAACTGCAAACCTACCAGGACATGGCCGTCCACCTAAACTGACAGGGCGGGCAAGGAGAACATTAATCAGAGAAGCAGCCAAGAGGCCCATGGTAACTCTGGAGGAGCTTCAGAGATCCACAGCTCAGGTGGGAGAATCTGTCCACAGAACAACTATTAGTTGTGCACTCCACAAATCTGGCCTTTATGGAAGAGTGACAAGAAGAAAGCCATTGTTGAAAGAAAACCATAAGAAGTCCCATTTGCAGTTTGTGAGAAGCCATGTGGGGGACACAGCAAAAACATGTGGAAGAAGGTGCTCTGGTCAGATGAGACAAAAATTAAACTTTTTGGCCTAAAAGCAAAATTCTATGTGTGGCATTAAGCTAACACTGCACATCACCCTGAACACACCATCACCACCGGAAAAACATGGTGGTGGCAGCATCATGTTGTGGGGATGCTTTTCTTCAGCAGGGACAGGAAAGCTGGTCAGAGTTGTTTTTCAAGATGAATGGAGCCAAATACAAGGCAATCTTAAAAGAAAACCTGTTATAGTCTGCAAAAGACTTGAGACCGGGGCGGAGGTTCACCTTCCAGCAGGACAACAACCTAAACATACAGCCAGAGCTACAATGGAATGGTCTATATCAAAGCATATTCATGTGTTAGAATCACCCAGTCAAAGTCCAGACCTAAATCCAATTGAGAATCTGTGGCAAGACTTGAAAATTGCTGTTCACAGACACTCTCCATCCAATCTGGCAGACCTTGAGGTATTTTGCAAAAGAGAATGGGCAAAAATTTCACTCTCTAGTAGAGCTGCACGATTCTGTCTAAAATAAGAATCACAATTTTTTTGCTTAGAAGTTAGATCACGATTCTCTCACGATTCTCGTGGCGTAACATCATCTTTCACATTAAAACAAAAAAAATAAAAAATTGGGCTAACTTTACTGTTTCGTTTTTTTTTTTTTTTTTTTATTCATTGAAGTGTATTTTTTCCCAAAAAAATTGCATTTGAAAGACCGCTGGGCAAATACAGTGTGACATAAAATATTGCAACAATTGACATTTTATTCCCTAGGTTCTCTGCTAAAATATATATAATGTTTGGGGGTTCCAAGTAATTTTCTAGCAAAGATTATTGATTTTAACTTAAGAAACAAGTGTCAGAAAAAGATTTAGACTTGTGTGGTTAAACTTCCTGCATTTGCACGTTGTTAAAATCTTGGCAGACTGCCTGGAATTTTCCTTTACACACAGAAGTTTATCCCTTTGATCTAAGAAGGAAGAGTTAGTTACAATGTTTCATGTTAAAAACTTGAAAGAATCGGCAAACTCTGCAATAGAGATCGTCAGGGGGGTTGAATCGAGATCACGATTTTTTAATGATTAATTGTGCAGCTCTACTCTCTAGATGTGCAAAGCTGGTAGAGACATCCCCAAAAAGACTTGCAGCTGTAATTGCAGCGAAAGGTGGTTCTACAAAGTATTGACTCTGGGGGGCTGAATACAAATGCACGCCACACTTTTCACATATTTATTTGTAATATATTTTGAAAACCATTTATCATTTTCCTTCCACTTCAGAATTATGTGACACTTTGTGTTGGTCTATCACATAAAGTTCCAATAAAATACATTTACGTTTTGGTTGTAACAAGACAAAATGTGAAAAATTTCAAGGGGTATGAATACCTTTTCAAGGCACTGTAAATATATAACATAGCGTATATACTCGAGTATAAGCCGAGTTTTTCAGCACATTTTCTTGTGCTGAAAATGCCCCCCTGGGCTTATACTGGAGTCAAGCACTTTTCTGCAGCAGAGAATGACATTTTCCGAACCGACTTTGGGGCCACGTAGCTCGGGGCCACTTAGTGCTAGGAACCCCAAATTTGGTGTGAAAACCTAGTGGAACTAGCACTACAACACATCCAAATGGGGTTTCTAGCACCAAGTCGCCCGAGATATAGGGCCCAAAAGTCGGTCAACCGCGTCCATCTGCAGTAATGTCATTTCGGAACCCTTTGGGGAATTTTGGCTGCAGCTAGGGGGCCTCTAGGAACCCTTAACTACCGAGTTTGAAGTTTGGGGGACCTATGGCTGCAAATGGGCACAGTGAGGCTGCAAATGGGCATTGTTGACCCTCTTTCCCACTTAAGCCCCATACACACGGTCGGACAATCCGCGGACCAGGTCCGTCGGACCATGTCCGTCATACTTTGTCTGATGTTGGTTTTGCGTACACACGGTCGGACAAAGTTGTCGGAAAATCCGATCATTTTGAACGTGGTGACGTTTGTTGCCTACGACGGGACTACGTAGAGGCTAGTAGCCAATAGCTTTGGTCTTGTAATGTGATCTGAGCATGCGTAGCACTTTGTCCGGTCGGACAACCGTACACACGATCGGGTTTGGTGTGATCGGACCGGGTTGACGGCAAATCTTTCCAGCAGGAGATAAGACTTTGTCCGTCGGACAAACCGACGAACACTGTCCGATGGTGCATACACACGGTCTGATTTTTCAACAACCTTGTCCGATCGGACAGAATCCATGAAAAAGTCCGACCGTGTGTATGGGGCTTTACAGTAGCTGCACATTTCTCACCCTAGGCTTTTCTCAATACGTTTTCCCATTTTTTGTGGTAAAATTAGGTGCCTCGGCTTATATTTGGGTCGGCTTATACTCGAGTATACACGGTAATGTCAATTCTAACATGGGAGAAGTAGTGGCAAAGACAGGAATCATGGCACTATTACATGGCCACTCAAAGTCTGACACTTTCTCTATAAGAAAAATCCCCATCCATCATCAAGTGATGTCAGCTTTTTGCTATGCACATAGTTAATACGTTCAATTTCGTTGCCACCGCTAAATGTAATTTGCGATTTGCTCTCTTGGGAACTTCTCTTCCACAATATCAAATAAAAGAGATTGACTGAATGACAGCCACACTGCAATGATTAATTCCACTCTTATAAAGACATCTGAACTGCAGCCTTAGAGATTCAGTAAAATATTTGCATGGCCTAAATGAACTTAAGATGTTCAGGTGAAAGTGCGACAATTATTTTTTGTTATTTTAAATTGTATTTTACTGCTGGACTAATCCCAGATGCCAGGCAATCAATGCACTTAGCATTTCAGCGGGTGCCAAACTTTTCTGAGCTTGTTCTGTGCTTGTCAGTAGAAAAACACATTCATGTTGTCAAATATACATACAGAGCCATTCAGTGAAACTCCAAAAATAAAAGTGCACGCTCATTTACCTCTAGGAAGGAAAAAACACTTAGAAAATTGGTGATCCTTCTTTTAACAGCATCAATTTCCTTCCTGACCCCTAAAGAAGAAAATCAGGTAACTTCTGACCGAAATCTATTATTTAATTCATATAAGTAGCTGTTTATGTTTTGTGCTTTTAGGAATGCATCTAATCGTTTTTTGAAGCAATCTAACTTTTGTATCCAATTCTAGTGGAAGATTCATATTTCCATATGTACTCTAATGCCGCGTACATACGATCGCACATTCCGACAACAAAATCCATGTTTTTTTTTCCGACGGATGTTGGCTCAAACATGTCTTGCATAAACACGGTCACACAAATCTTGTCGGAAATTCCGAACGTCAAGAACGCGGTGACGTACAACACATACAACGAGCCGAGAAAATTAAGTTTAATAGCCAGTGCTGCTCTTCTGCTTGATTCCGAGCATGCGTGGAATTTTGTGCGTCGGAATTGTGTACACACGATCGGAGTTTCCAACAACAGATTTTGTTGGAAAATTTGAGATCCAGATCTCAAATTTTGATTGTCGGAAATTCCAACGGAAAATGTCCGATAGAGCCAACACACGGTCGGAATTTCTGACAACAAGCTCCCATCGAACATTTCCCGTTGGAAAATCCGACCGTGTGCATTACAGTAAAAAAACTCTTTCCATATGCAGAGATTACACCTTTTTCTTTTTATGCAAAGATTTTCATCAAGTCTTTTATAGTGACCTAAACATAAAGATTTGTTTTGCTAAGTATTCTTTACAGGCCATGCACACATAATTAGGAATGTGATCATCATTTTCTAGAGTCACTCAAATCAGATAATCCCGATTCACACCTGTGTGTTTTGTGTGCACAAAACTGTGTAAATAATCCTGCTGCTGCATCTTTGAAGCTTTTGAGGACTGAGGTTGAGAACCACTGATGTAACATACAACAAAGCTTACAGAGTACAGTGGCCAGGAGAATGAAAAATAGTGGCTCGTAATTTGTCGGAGGAAAAATGGCTAAAGTTTACTATTAGACCCAACCCTCCAGACATTGTGTCAGTGGTCCTGTTCATTAAAGTGGAGTTCCACCCAAAAGTGGAACTTCCGCGTTAGGGACTCCTGACCCCCTGACATGCCACATTTGGCAAGTCATTTTTTTGGGGGGTGAGCGGGTACCTAGTTTTGACAGGTACCCAGCTCCTACTTCCACTCATGGCGCCACGGAGCAGAGCGGAAGTTCTCCTCTCCCCCCTCCCTCCCTGCAATCTTCTGGGACATGTCACAGATCCCAGTGCAAACCCGGCTGTAAAACCGCAAGCTGTCACAGCCAGGTGCCCACACTTGCAATGCCGGCGCCATGGAGAGGAGAAGGAGAGGAGTGAGGCTTCGGGTAACCGCACCGCTGGACCGTGGGACAGGTGAGTGTCTGTTTATTAAAAGTCAGCAGCTACACTTTTTGTAGCTGCTGACTTTTAATAAACACGGAAATGGGTGGAACTCCGTTTTAATGTCAGAAGCAGCTCAGTCACAAAAAATTGGAGTTCAGTGAACTACTTACGCTTATTCCCTGAATACCAATGCAAAATTAGTCATTCATTCCAGATATTTACCTTATCTAGCTCCAGAATAGTCTGTGACTTGGCCCCTCCCCCTAAGGATGTAATGTTCACCCCCCCAACCCCCCACCACAAGTAACTAGAGAGCAATTGGGCAATTCTGGCCAATGGTGTGTAACTAGAAACCGGCAGGTAGCCAGTTAGTGCAGCAGAGGGGAAACATGGGTATTTGTAGTACACCTTTTGTCACCTGGCACCAGGACATCTCATGGCTCTACAGTACCCCAAGATTTTGTTCAAACATGGGGACAGGCCCTCATAATCCTTGATGGTCAAAGGGGTATCATCTGTTTATATGGCAAACATTTCAGCTTTAGATTTACTGCTTACATAAATGATGCAGCTTATTATGTGTTTTTACATCTTTATATGGTTTTAGGAGAAAGCTCCTTTTTTTAAGTTATCATCACTTGCAAATTGTTATTTCTTAACCTCTTCCCACCCAACGTCATATGATGTTGCATATTTGAGTGGGGGATGTCTGAATGATGCCTGCAGTTACAAACCTCATTCAGATATCTTCTTTTACAGCCGGCATTTCCCTTCACCGTAAGAACAATCAAAGCGGCTGTTCAGCTGCTTGATCAATCTTACAGGCATCGGGGGGGTTGCACCGCAGGCACCGCAGCCCTCCCTCGCCCATGCGATCGGCGAGCTGATAAGGAATCGAATGGCGCCGGATGTTGACATCGAGACTTCTGGCAGGCCAGATGGTCCCCAAAGTCTCTGATCGTTAGGGGGCCAGGTGCCATGAGATCGTTCTTTTTTGAAAAAAAATTTAATTCAGGCTTCCCAGGCTATGAGTAAGCACTAGTTGTGGTGCGAAACGCGTCAGCTCTGTACCCCCCCCTTTTTTGCTGTGTTTGGATTGTAGTGTTTTTTGCTTTTAAATAAATCCTTTGGATTTTATTTTCTCGGTGTGCGGCTGTCCGGAGTTCTTCCTTTTTGATTTCCAATCATTGTGCTATTAGCCAGCACCTGGGGCTCCCACACAGGAGCAGGAGCATTCGCTTGGGAAGGAGAGTCTTGGAGCGGTGGTTGTTTGTTTCTCATCTAGGCTTCCCAGCCTAGAGGAGAGATCTGGGGACTTATAGACCCCCCCCCCTCTATATCTCACTTTAAAAAGGACCTGTCAAGCCCTATTTCTATTACAAGGGGGATGTGTAATAGGAATAGAAGTGATAAAAAAAGAAAACATTTAAAAAGAAAGCATCAAAATAATAAAATAAAAGTAAAATAAACAATAAAAAAATATATATTTTTTTTAAATGCCCCCGTCCTTCCGTGCTTGCTCACAGAAGCGAATGCATACGTAGGTCACTCCCGCATATGTAAGTGACATTCAGACCACACATGTGAGGTATTGCCATGAACGTTAGAACAACTGCAATAATTCTAGCACAAGACCTCCACTGTAACTCCAAACAGGTAACCTTGTAAAAATGTTTAAAGCATCGCCTATGGGGATTTTTAAGTAACAAAGTTTGGCGCCATTCCACAAGTGTGCAAAAATTTTAAGCATGACATGTTAGGTATCTATCTATTCGGCGTAACATCATCTTTCAAATTATGCAAAAGAATTGGGCTAACTTTAATGCATATAAACATTATTTTTTTCCCCAAAAAATGCGTTAGAAAAATTGCTGCGCAAATACCGTGCAAAATAATGCACCGACCACCATTTTATTCCTTACGGTCTCTGCTAAAAAAACACATATAATGTTTGGAGCTTCGGAGTAATTTTCTAGCAAAAAAAAAATATGATTTTTACATGTAGGAGAGAAGTGTCAGAATTGGCCCGGTAGGCAAGTAGTGTTTGTGCTTTTTTTTTTCTTGTTCAATATTTTTATTGAAAAGATTGCAGTGCTTACATAACAGAAGCACTTAAAGCGCTTGAAAACATGAAAGATTTACAAAGTCTGTATATAATGTCTCAGCAATAGAAGGTGAAAACGAACAAAACATTCCTGTGGTGGAACAATTGGTCTTAGAAAAAAGGGAACGGAGGCTCAAGGCCTCCAAAGACACATGTTACATAAGTCCATGCAACTGTCAGACTGACACACGGCAACAACGATCGCCGCAATGCGCGCCCCCCGGGGGCTCGCAGCAGCTTAATATCCTGAGGACGTCATAGGACGCCCAGTCAGGATATTGAAACCACTTTGCTGCCATCATTCTGCTATATGGCGGGCGGCAAGTGGTTAAAAACAGTTAAACAGTTAACTTGATACTAACATGGGTAGCAATTAATATTACAAGGTTATAATTTCACAATTCATCAATGTTTAGATATATATATTATATATATATATATATCTCTATATATATATATCCATTTATCTCTCTCTCTATCTATCTATCTATATAGCTATATATATATATATATATATATATATATATATATATATATATATATATATATATATATATATATATATATATGTAGCTATATATATATATATATATATATATATATATAGCTATATATACAATATACAAACACACACATATAGATAATATAATTTATTGCCTGCCTGGCCTATGGCCTCATGGATGCCTATGGTAAGAGCACACAGTTAACCACTTGCCGACCGAATAATATAAGACATGTTTATTAATTCATATACATGAGTGTGCAAACATAATCTCAATGTCTAGTTTAAAAACAGTTAACATGATACTAACATGGGTAGTAATTAATATTACGATATATATATCTATCTCTAGATAATTATCTATCTATCTATCTATCTATCTATCTATCTATCTATCTATCTATCTATCTATCTATCTATATATATATATATATATATATATATATATATATATATATATATATATATATATATATATATATATATATAAAATCTATTGCCTGCCTGGCCTTTGGCCTCATGGATCCCTATCGTGGTTGGTGAGAGCACATAGTTAACCACTTGCCGATTGCTGTCGGCATATATAGGTTGGAAGAATGGCACGGCTGGGCAAAGTAACGTACCCGTACGTGCCTGCCGCAAGCTCCGTCACTGTGCCCGCGGGACCCGCGATCGTGTCACGGAGCTCAAGAACTAATGACAGCACACTGATCGTCTGCTCCCTGTCATCAGTAGCAGCGATCAGTGTTGTGTCACACACAGCCCATCCCCCAGACAGTTAGAATCACGCCCCTAGGATACACTTAACACCTCCCCGCCCCCTAGTGGTTAACCCCTTCACTGCCAGTGACATTTACAGTAATCAATGCAATTTTATAGCATTGATTGCTGTATTAATGCCAATGGTCCCAAAAATGTGTCAAAAATGTCCGATGTGTCCGCCATAATGTCGCAGTCACGATAAAAATCGATGATCGCCGCCATTACTAGTAAAAAAAAAAATTATTAATAAAAATGCCATAAAACTATCCCCTATTTTGTAAACGCTATAACTTTTGCGCAAATCAATCAATAAACGCTTATTGCAATTTTTTTAACCAAAATAATGTAGACGAATACATATCGGCCTAAACTGAGGAAAAAAAATGTTTTTTTTTATATATTTTTGGGGATGTTTATTATAGCAAAAAGTAAAAAATAATGCGTTTTTTTTCAAAATTGTCGGTATGCTTTTGTTTATAGCGCAAAAAATTTAAAACGCAAAGGTGATCAAATACCACCAAAAGAAATCTCTATTTGTGAGAAAAAAAGGACGTCAATTTTGTTTGGGAGCCACGTGGCACGACCGCGCAATTGTCAGTTAAAACAACGCAGTGCCGAATCGCAAAAAACGCTCTGGTCAGGAAGGGGGTAAATCCTTCCGGGCAGAAGTGGCCTCCTGCTGAACAGGTTCCATATGCTTCCAGGGTGAGGCTGAACGGGGTGAGGGCTCCTCTCAACTTCCTTCCTGATCTCTCGTTCTCTCTTTCTCTAATGATAAACAGATAGCAATGCGGCATCCTGGTTAGTAAAATAAAAACAATTTATTCAACAACAAAAATAGTACACTTGCATAATAAATCCATGATAGTCAGCATGGAAACTGGATAGGAGCACCGCAGGGCTGTCAGCATGCATCAGCAGTACAGACACTTGTGGAATACAAAGCTGTAAGCGCGGAATGGCATTGGTGTGCATCTCTCCCCGCCGGCTCACAGAGCCTGTCAAAAGTCCCGCCAATGTTGTGGGTTCTGCACTGGGATTCCTGCCTCGTGGTGGATAAGGGGGGGTGCTGAAGGGGGGGGGGGTGATCTCTCTCTCTTTCTGGCAACTTCTGCCTAGAGGCAAAGCCCCCCAGCACAGGAGTCCACTCCAGGCCATTGGATGCTGGAATCTCCACATGGCCAGGCTCCACAATATTTAAGGGCCATCTACCCACCTTCTGGGCCGTCCTTACACAGGGATTGGCAGAGATCCCTTAAAAATTCAGGCCCTGATCTCTGCCCACTAAATTCTAGAACCTTCAGGGAGCTTCTAGAATCCAGGGGGTGGTGACCGAGACTCAGCCTGCAGAGTTGGCCAGCTAACTGAACAATTAATGTACACAAAGGAATGCTAAATATGTATTGTCAGGCACTCCATGTTGCCTTCAGTGAGAGCATGCTTCCATTTAGGAACATGTTGCTTTGTCCATGCAGGGCAAACCAACAGGTTCACTTTAATAACAGATGTAAAAAAAAGTTTATATACTTAGATATGTATATATAAGCCATTTTATCATTTGCTATTTGAGCTACAAATTTATAGTCCCCATCCTTGCTGAGTGACGACTTTAAGGATATGTATTTCTACATGCTTGTATTATTAGTGTACAATGACCAGTTGCACACTGGACCTATTTTGATCTATAATTTTATTTTAATCAAGTTGTGTATAAGTTGTTATCCAGATGAAACAATCTTTTTCCCTGCAGGGGATCTTGTCACATCTTGTTTTAATTATAAGTGGAGCGATATTGTTAATGCATTTTTTGGAAAATCCATACTGATGGCAAAGTAATTGTTTCTGTAATATACTTTATCCTGACATTTATTATTGCAAGAGAAAAAAAAACTGCATAACCCCATTTATTAGAGCCATGTTCCTTATGATTGATTAATTACATCTACTAATTAGATATGCACTCCGTTAAATTAAGTAAAAATTCTAGCTTCATTAACGCAGCATTGAGATACAATCAAATAAAGGCAAAGCCATACTACAATTTACTAATTCCATGATAACATCTGCCCCAATTAAAAAGTATTAGGATTCAAAACAGCATGCTTTCAAATGAAGTGCTGGGAACCCAGTAATTATAAAATGCTTACATGTTTTTTTAAGCTTAATTTATGTGTTTGACAAACTGAACATATGGGTTGGTATTTCATAGGTTACAGTACTTGCTGCCTTGCGTTATGATTTACTGGTACATTTATGCTGGAATACTACAGAGGAGTAAATTATATGAATAATATTAATTTTATTTTTACACTACATGCCAGAAGGTTGTATAAAACTCTATTAGGATGTTTACTCATGAGCTTAAATGCAAAAATGCATCCAGCACGGGTGTGACTTTTGGTTCCATCTACCAAATTTTCTTAGTGGGGGGTCCTGTTGGCAAAAGCACTGTTTTAGTTGAACAGAGATGCAATCTCATAGTGGAATTATGGACAACATAAAAAATGGCATATACTGTATGATATAGTCTATTAGCATTAACACAAACATTTTTGCTGGGTTCGAACTTACGCTCTGGCCTGGTCTGAAGAAGCGCTCTCATTAATACCACCCCCTCCCCTCTGATCAGTACAGACCGCTAACATTAGTACAGGTCCCCCTCCCTCAGTACAGACCCCCTCCCTCAGTATGACCCCCCCTTCAGTAAGACCCCCCCATTCAGTGCAGACCCCCCTTCAGTACAGACCCCCCCCTTCAGTACAGACTAGGGCTGCAACTAACGATTATTTTCATAATCGATTAGTTGGCCGATTATTGTTTCGATTAATCGGTTAATTAAAAAAAAAGTGTGGTGTATAATTTAGTTAAAGCGGTTCGGCACCCATTTCATTTAGTAAATCTCTTTGCCTTCCAAATCAGGCAAAGAGTACTAAATGAAATGTTTTTTTTTTTTTAACTTACCTTGTAATTGAAGACTTCCGGTCTTCTCTCTCTGCTGCGGCGGGCGGGGTCTCTGCGTCGATCGTCGTCACGCCGCACTGTCTCCTGGGATCTGGTGTCATTGATCCCAGGAGTCAGTGCGGGCATCTTCCGAAATCTCGCGAGATTTCGGCCACATCTTCCGAAATCTCCTGAGATTTCGGCCACATCTTCCGAAATCTCCCGAGATTTCGGCCACATCTGCCGAAATCTCGTGAGATGTCGGCAGATGTGCCGTTACTGCGCACGCGCGAGTAACGGCGGTGCATGCTGGGCCATCAACAGTGCCTGTGGGGTTTCACATGCCCACAGGCAAGATGGACCCCAGCAGACAAGAAGAAGACAAGAAGAAGATGAAGACGAAAACCGGCGGCGATCGAGATGGAACATGGAACAGGTAAGTCCCCCAATTGAGCTATATACCCTAGGCATATAGCCCAAAAAAAAAAAAAGAAGTGTGCAGAGTGCAGAACCGCTTTAATATGTAAAGTTTAAAAAAAAAAGGCAATTTAGTCTTAAATATCTCTATGCCGTGGTAAATATAAATAACCAACTACAGTATATGGTTAGGGAGCAAAATATCTAATCCACTCTGAGAATAACAGACAGAAGAGATATTATGTATATACTATTAGAGGAGAGATACACTGTGTATACTATTAGAGGATATAAGGGTGAATCTGGTAAATATCATCATATTTAAAAAAAAAAAAAACACAATGTCTTCCTTCAAAAAAATAAAAAAATTTAATTTTAAGAATGTTCGTTCGATTTTCTAATCGTTAGTGGGGTCAAACCGACCTTCATTTTCAACCACACTGATGGGAAAATTTGGAAATAGAAAACTTCTTGGTCAAAGGAATTTTGCAGACAGTGTATGTGGTTTTCGTTCAGAAATTACAATTATTTTAAAAACGAATGTTAAAAACAAGTGACAATTTCAAACCACATTCTTTCATTCAGCGAATGTATAAAGATTTTTTGTCTGAATATTCCCATATGATGCTTGGTACACACCTATGCAGTTTGCTTTTGATCTGTTTCTGCAGTGATTTTTTTTGTGTATTTTTGCGCACGTGATTTTGCTGCGATTTGCATTTTTGTATTTTTTTTGGGCCAATTTGTTGTTGGGCAGATTAAAAAAAAACACAAATTGCAGTAAAAATGCATTACATGGGTTTCTGCAGCTTCTCCACTGAAGTATATTGAACCAAAAAAAAACACTGTTTCGCGTTCAAAAAAAGTCCCTGACCCTTTCCAAATACACAGCAGCTGAAAAAGCGCATAGATGTGAACTTGTCCCTCAGGAAAAAACATGTAAAAACACATCGCTGTGAACCAGGCCTAAGATGCTTAGTAATATAATGGGGTTAAAAAAAAAATACAAAAAAAAAAGTTAGCCCTTTACAGTACAAAAAAAGGCAAATAATCACTACTGTAAGGGGTTCATATTTTTTTACGGTAGAACTGTGAAAATAATATTTACAGTAGCGATTTGCTCTTTTTGTACTATAAAGGGCTCATTTTAGTTTTTCTTTTAAACCCATTATGTTACTGGCCGATTAATCGATTATGAAAATAGTAATCGATTAATCGATTGGTTGTTTCAGCCTTAGTACAGACCCCCCATTCAGTACAGACCCCCCCCATTCAGTACAGAACCCCCAATTCAGTACAGAACCCCCTCCAGCACAGAACCCCCTTCAGTACAGAACCCCCCCTTCAGTACAGACCCCCCTCCTTCAGTACAGACCCCCCCCTCAGTACAGATCCACCATTCAGTACAGACCCCCCCTTCAGTACAGATCCCCCATTCAGTGCAGACCCCCCCTTCACTACAGATCCCCCATTGAGTGCAGACGCCCCTTCAGTGCAGAACCCCCCTTCAGTATGGACCCATATTGTACATACCTCAGATCAGCGTGGGACATGCACAGCAGTGCCCCTCCTCCTGTGTAGATGTAAACAGAGAGGAGGGGGAGGCTGCTTTGCTCCTCTCGGCTGTGTGTGAGACAGCGGGGACAGCTCAGACAGCCCACGGCCGCGAGAGTTGCAGATCGTCGGTGCAGTGGTGTTGCCCTGGGCCCTGCTGATGAGTGTTACCCCTCTGCCAGGTGTCACCCGGGTGCAGTCCGCACCCCCCGCCCCAAACGGCACGGCCTCCAATGACCAGTCTAGGGGATTTGTTTTTATGTTTTATTTGGAGAACTTAGATAGGAGAAGGGAATTAGTAGGACACTCCAAGTTAACTATGCACAAGTGAGGACAACTCTCTCTGTAGATCTGTGAAGCAGATTATCTGCTGAACCATACAGCGCCTGTACGGAAGAATGAGCCTCTCTGTAGCAGGAGAGAATCAGTGGACTCTGTCAGTAGACTTAAATCTTCAAGACACTATCCAGTGTCTCCTTTAGCTCACACACTCAGTATGCTGACTTCTAGGACCAGAGGGGGATTTTAGCAACACACAATCAGTCTCAGGGATCCCTTCAGAGGTCTGTACTCACAAAATGTCCAGGGACAGCTGGTAGCCTCCTTCCAACTGACACTCTATACCAGTGACGTAAGACCAGATCCATAGACTTCCTCCCTCAGTCAGCTTGCACAAGAACCCTGGATTGTAGCTTTCAGGCTTCAGGCCCTCAAGTCAGGCCCCTGAGGCCGAATGACAGACTCCCCCCCCCCCCCACCTGGACCTCTCTCCTCAGAGGGGGGCTGGAACTGGAACCCCAAGCCCATGTGCTCTTTCAATATAAATACAGTTCCTCAGCATGCAATGGAGCACATTGGCCTCTAATTGGTCAGGGCTGCATCTACATCCATGCTCTCCCCTGCAGAGTTTCCTCCCACTGTCCAATATACCGTCTTCCTTTTGGATCAGTGTGAAACATCAAGGCAGCATGAGCAGCATCAGAGCACACTGAGCAGACCTCACTAATCAATCACTGCTCTCTGTTAAGCAAACAGCACCTAAATGTGCCTTTCTGCTTCTCTGTTAAGCAGAAAAGACAAAAACAATATATATTCTTTAGCACCTACCTAAGAGGGTGCTACAGTTTTATTTACCCAGAGTTGAGTTTTCAATCAGCTACCAAAAAAGCTTAAAAATTAAGGGTTTAATATCACATATAGTGTATGTAAATGTGTACAGCAGGGGTGCTCAACCTGTAGCCCGTGGTGCCCTCTGATATGGCCCTCAACCTCAAACCAGAGAAGCGCTTGCCTGGGGTCGGCAAGCCCTTGATCGCAATCTGGGCTTGCCAACCCGCCATCCCAGAGCATCAGAGTGCATCGAGCCTCCTCTGTCCCAGGCGGAGTGATACCAAGTGCATCTCACCTGTGTCCTTTCTAGCACCCTGGAGAGCGATGCCAGCAGATACTGAAAGAGGAAAAAAAAGGTCAGTGTATTAAACAACACATACTGTACATTGCTCTTTTGCAATGGGCATATTAGCACCTGTAAAAGGGCTAACTATTAGTCTGCTTTCACACTGACCCATGGGTGCAGTGCAGTGCACCTGCAGCTTTGCTACGGGTTAGCTGCACTTTGCCATAGACTTCTATTATATCTTGCAGGTGTGGTGCACCAAAGTGCACCAAAACTCCTACATTCAAGAGATTGGGTGCGCTTTCAGAAAGTGCACCACACCCAGTTAAACCGCAGCTCATCAGTGTGAATGCAGCCTTATAGGAGGCTCAGGACAGTATGGGCTTGTTTACATTTGCAGTTTTGGGGGGCAGTAAAACCCCATAGTTGTAAATTAATTAATTAAATAGTGCTAATTGTTACAAGACAGAAACTGCACTGACCCACATCCCTAATTGTAAATGAATAATCAGAAAGTTCCTCTAAACGGGACATTGAAAAGGAGCAGTGAATAACTAAGAGGTCACAAGGGAGTACAAAAATATAAAGTTTTAATTGTTCAAGGTTAAAAAAAGGGGGAAGTAAATTTCATGTACAACACATACAATATTCAGGATGCAAATACATACATATGCAATTATAACAGCAATTTGTTAACAGCCACTATTGATCTGTTGAGAAATAGTGCAAACAACAGAAATACCCAACGTTTCGAGTTTGTGATATTGATTCTCTTCTTCAGGGGTGGGGGGGGGGGGTGCAACAGGACGTGAATATGTCTATAATTAATAAAAGAAAAGGTGTAAAAATATATATATATACACATTGTACCAATATGTTAGACAAGCATAAAACAATACATTTTTCACTGACCGTATAAATTGCATAAACAATCGGAGTATCTTGCATTCAGTAAAAGTCGCTAAAAACAGGCTGCAGCCAGAAGCCTACCCAAGTTCCAATCCAGGGGGAGGAGGAAACCGTGACCTAGGCACATCAAGGCCCAGGAGGGAAAACGTCATTATATTTTTGTACTCACTTGTGACCTCTTAGTTACTCACTGCTCCCTTTCAAAGTCCCATTTAGAGGAACTTTCTGGTTATTCAAACCCCATAGTTGAGACGTGTTTTTGCCACACCCCCCAACCACTGGTGCAGCATCAGGGGTCGCGCAGGCGAACCCACCCCATGCTCCAGGGGGCCCATACGGCCTCCCTGTCACATTCTGTTGGACAGGAGGGATGGCGAGGGCAGCATATCAAGGAACAGATCCTCTCCATTTTCCTCCTGCAACCTCTGAAAGCCGGTTACTCCTGCTCTCCATCCTGCCGGCATTCATTTGGTGCAGGAGGAAAATGTTCATTATGCTATTCAAAATAAAACATTTTACCTTTATTGTGGCCCATAACCCGTTACTAAATCACTTAAAGTGGAGTTCCACCCATTTAAAAGTCAGCAGCTACAAAAAGTGTAGCTGCTGACTTTTAATAATCAGAGACTCAGCACAGTCCAGCACTGCGGGCGTACGAAGCCTCGCTTCTCTCCCCCTCCTCTCCGAGGTGCCGGCATTCTAACTGTGAGCGCCTGGCTGTGGCTTCACAGCTGGGCACACACTGGCGCATGCAAGAGCCGTGCTGCACGCTGTGAATGGCTGGGCAATCTTCTGGGACCTGTGACTTGTCCCAGAAGATTGCAGGGAGGGAGGGGGAAGGGGTGAACTTCCTTCCGCCGCTGCGGAGCTCTGAGAGGAAGCGGGAGTTGGGTGCCTGTAAAAACAGGGTACCCACTCCTCCCCCAAAAAAATTACATGCCAAATGTGGCATGTCAGGGGGTCACCTGCACTTAAAGCAGCAGTTCCATTTCTGGGTGGAACTCCACTTTAAGTAGCCCGCGTTCTTCAAAAGGTTGAGCCCCCCTGGTGTACAGTGTATAGATGGATTTGCCCATGTGAATGAGGCCTCAGGGTTTACATATACTTCAATATCATTCAGTTACATCAAAACAACCATTAAATATCTGGTATAAGCACGTGTGTCTATAGATATTTTATTGCTCCATGACAAACACCATTATTACTACTTGATCAAACCTTGTTAATACAATTTTATAAAATGTCACATTTCTCACTCATCATGATATAAAAAGCTTTTTCTTTTAATTACCGCAGTCTGCAAGACCTCATATGTTTTCCACTATTAAGCAATATCAGTTTCTGTTGGTAAAATAACCAGAGTGACAATGCCAGCCTAACAAGTCTATTACTAGCTGAACCCTTGTAAATAATACTGGCAAATGAAGCGCCCTTGTCAGTGAGTGCACAAACGGAAAGATAATGTTGGCAGTTAAGCTAAAATTAGATAAATTATAGTTGTTTCAAATTACTGGTAAGTGATGACGCCTTGTCATACCCAGAAAATGAATTAGTTTGAAATCTCTGATCATATCTAGTAGAAGCTAATGATTTCAAGCCCTAGGACAAAGGCTGTAATTCATAAACAGGGGGGGGGGGGGGGGGGGGGGGGGTTCGCAGAAATGATGCAGTGGCAAGATCATTTTCTTGGAATTGTAAGAAAAGTACTTTTTTTAACAAGAGGATACTCAGAGGAGAACTGAGCAAATATGCTGTAAGTAATATTTTTTAACCTTCATTATTAAAAGAAGGAAAGAGGGAAACTCAATATAATGACTATTTGATGTAGTTTGGATATTTGTAAATCAGATACCGTATTTATCGGCATATAACGCGCACTTTTTTCCCCTTAATATCAGGGGGAAATTGTGGGTGCGTGTCATATGCCAATCCCCCGCTGATTGTGAACGTAGGAGCGAGCGCCGCCAATATACATAGCCGAGTGTACTCAGCTAGGCTCGGCTCCGCTCACAGTCACGCCCAGTCCCGCCCTATGATGGACATAACACAGGTACTGGGCATGACTGTGAGTGGAGCCGAGACTAGCCGAGTACATTCGGCTATGTATGTATATCGGCGACGCTCGGCTTTTTACGGCTCCGCTCACTGTCACGCCCAGTCCCACCATTGGACCTATGTTATGTTCATTATAGGGCAGGACTTCAAGAAGAGCCAAGAGGAGCCGAGATACACAGGACCGTCTCTGTGTATCTCAGCCGCGCCATATTTAAACTGCAGTGACACTGACAAGGCTGCAAATGACACTGGACAAGGCTGCAGATGGACACTGATAAGGCTGCATTTTTTGGGCATTTAAATGTAAGTTTTTTTCCTTAAAAAATTTTTTTCCTTAAAATTCTCTCCTAAACTTGGGGTGCGTGTTATACGCCGATAAATACGGTATATTATATATGTAAATATAATTTGCTTAACCACTTCAATACCGGCACTTTCACCCAATTCCTGCCCAGACCAATTTACAGATTTCAGCGCTGTCGCACTTTCAATGACAATTGCGCGCTCATGCAACACTGTACCCATATGACATTTTTATCATTTTCTTTTAGATAGATATACCATTCTTTTGATGGTATTTAATCACCACTGTAAACAAACAAAAAAAAAACGATAACAAAGAAAAAAAAAAAAAAAATATATATATATATATATATATTAGTTTCTGTTTTGTAAATAGGTAATCTTTTTCACTGATGGGCGCTGATGAGGCTACACTGATGGACACTGATAAGGCTGCACTGATGAGGTGGCACTGATGGGTACTGATAAGCTGCACTGATGGGCACTGATGAGGCTGCACCGATGGACACTGATAAGGCTGCACTGATCAGGCAGCACTATTGGGTACTGATGAGGCTGCACTGATGGACACTGATAAGGCTGCACTGATGAGGCGGCACTGATGGACACTGATAAGGCTGCACTGATGAGGCGGCACTGATGGACACTGATAAGGCTGCACTGATGAGGTGGCACTGATGGGCACTGATAAGCTGCACTGGTGGACACTGAGGAGGCAGCACTGATGGGCACTGATAATCTGCACTGATGAGGCTGCACTGATGGACACTGATAAGGCTGCACTGATGAGGTGGCACTGATGGGCACTGATAATCTGCACTGGTGGACACTGAGGAGGCAGCACTGATGGGCACTGATAAGCTGCACTGATGAGGCTGCACTGATGGACACTGATAATGCTGCACTGATGAGGCGACACTGATGGGCACTGATAAGCTGCACCGATGGGCACTGATGAGGCTGCACTGATAATAAGTGCTCTGATTATCAGTATAAAGAATTTCCTCCCACAGACACAGCGCGTGAGGAAAGGACTGCCGATAATGGACAAGTTTGTTTACATGTGATCTGCTGTAATTGGAAAACAGGAAATAGTCATTAGTGGCCAGTGCTGTCTTCAGCCAGTCTGTTAGCTTACAGCAGGGAGGGTGAAGGAGGGGGAGGAGGAGGGAGGAGGAGCAGGGGCATGCTTTGCCATGTTAGGTATGGGGCTGCATGTTTCTATTGATGCACACAGTGTAGAGAGACACAACTCTAGTTCCTGCATGCAAGGGTGGCTCCATGGGATGCTGTAATAAAAAGGTGCCGCCTTGAAACAGAAAACCTGGGGCAGCGGTCATGGCACCAGTTTAAGCTTAAACTGGAGTATAGACAAGGATTAAAAGTTGAATAGGCTTCATACTCAGTAAGTTATTAATTCAGCTGTTGAAAGTGTAAACTGATGGATTAATATAACTTTTAAGTGTATGTAAAGTCTATTTTATTTTAAAAAAAAATGTTTAGTTTTGTCTTCCGCTTACCCAAACCTTTGCTGACGATGCTGTGCACTGTGTTCTTGCTGTATGCCCAATTCCTCCTCCATCAGTCGTAGAGTCAGTCGCTCTTCTCTTGCCAGCATTTGTCGCACTCATTTGATCATGTCTGGGGTTCTGCTTGTCGACAGCCAACCCGAACATGGCTCATCCTCAGTTGTTTCCTTACCTTCACGAAAGCATTTGAACCAGTGGTAAACACATTTTCTGCTCACGGCTTCCGTCCCGTACACTTTCACCAACATTTTATGCGTCTCCATTTTCTCCAATTTGTAGGAGAACTTGTTCACTCTTTGCTCCATTGTACTTGTGACCCTCCCTCTCACACTGACTACGTTCAACTGCCTGCAGCGTGTTTACCCTGATGGTCACGTGTCGGTGCTAGGTGGTGCTTCCTGATGTGTCTCTGGATAGCCATGTGCATGCTTGTGCACCTGGCCCATGTTGGCGTTGAGATATTGGACCATTCACCGTTCTTTTTTGACACACCTCGTGTATATATATATATATATATATATATATATATATATATATATATATATATATATATATATATTCTACAGGGCTGCAAGAGTGCAGAACGAGGAAATGCACTGCCACCCTCCTACATATTTGTGTTCTGAACAGTTTAAGTGAGTAGTTATTCTCAGCTATGCACTCTGTTGTTATAGAGCAGGGATATGCAATTAGCGGACCTCCAGCTGTTGCAAAACTACAAGTCCCATCATGCATCTGCCTCTGGGTGTCATGTTTGTGGCTGTCAGAGTCTTGCTATGCCTCATGGGACTTGTAGTTCTGCAACAGCTGGAGGGCCGCTAATTGCATATCCCTGTTATAAAGTTTTATAGTGTCTATGCTATGCAGTTATGTTACCCTCACTGAGCCAAGGAGACATTGGTGTAATGAGCCCATGTTTGTGCAGCTTTCATAACCTGTTGTGAATTATTCTGCAGTTCATGCATACTCTTAAGCCCCATACACACGGTCGGATTTTCCGATGGATTCTGTCCTATCAGACAATGTTGTCGGAAATTCCGACCGTGTGTAGGCACCATCGGACAGTTTCCATCGGATTGTCCGACGGACAAAGTCCTATCTCCTGCTGGATAGATTTTTTGACAACAAAGTCGATCACACCAAATCCGATCGTGTGTAGCGAATTCCGACGGACAAAGTGCCACGCATGCTCAGATCACATTACAAGACCAAAGCTATTGGCTACTAGCCTCTACGTAGTCCCGTCGTAGGCAACAAACGTCACCACGTTCAGAATGATCGGATTTTCCGACAACTTTGTCCGACCGTGTGTACGCAAAACCAACATCGGACAAAGTACGACGGACATGATCCGACAGACCTGGTCCTCGGATAATCCGAGCGTGTGTATGGGGCATTATGCCGCGTACACACGGTCGGAATTTCCGATGGAAACAGTCCGATGGGAGCTTTTCATCGGATTTTCCGACTGTGTGTATGCCCATCGGTCTTTTTCTGTCGGAATTTCCGACGGACTTTGGATTGAGAACCTGTTCTTAATTTTTCCTACGGAAAACCTTTCTATCGGATTTTCCGATCGTGTGTATGCAATTCCGACACGCAAAATTCCGACGCATGCTCGGAATTAATTCGACGCATTCTCAGAAGCATTAAACTTCCCTTTTATAGTGCAGTCGAACGTGTTGTATGCCGTGGTGTTATTGACCGTCGGAATTTGGTGTGACCGTGTGTAGGCAAGACAGTTTGAGCGAAATTCCGTCGGAATTCCGACGGGAAAAACATCAGAGCTTTTTCCGATGAGAATTCTGACCGTGTGTACGCGGCATTTGACTTCCTTAACCTGTTCTGCATTATTGCTGAAACTGCAAGGTGCAGTTACTGGCAATTGACCTATTCACTTAAACTATCCCTTTGCCTCTAATCCTTTCAGCACAATTGTCAATGCAGTACCCTAGCCAGTGAAAACGAATTTCACTTTTGTCTGAAAACGTAACTTTTCCTATTGCGCTTCAAACTATTCATTTGTATTTGTCTCCTGCTTGGCTCGGAAAGCCTCTCTTTATAGAGAAATGTCCAAGAGAGGAAAATATTGCAATACGCAAAGCCTGTTTGATTTTTATCTGTCTCTTCTGTGGCTGCTTTGGTATGGATCTCCCAATGGAGCTTATGGCTTATGACAATGGAAGTGCTCCTTTAATCAATTCAGCACAGGCGATGTTGAGCTGCATACTGTAATATTTCATGTCACGCAATGACAAATGAAAAGATGTAAAAGCCATCAGAGAAGCATGGTGTTCTTATGGCATGCTGTGTTGGCCCTGACTGGGTGTCTTTCCTTTTATCTGCCTTCACTATGTCTGGACACACCGGGACCACTGCCTGCCTCATGCCAACGTTGCGCTGTGTGTCTGTCTTATTTCTTTTCTCCTATACATCAGTATAACATCAGCCATTGCACCTGTCATGTGAAGGGGAGGATGGTTTGGGAGCACAGAGAAATAAGCAGACAGGGAGACCTGGGGATACGGCACTGAGGATGTTTTTGTATGAGATCTCCAGCTACACCCTGTGCTTATGTTTCCATCATGTTGCTTATCTCGTCTATTTCAAGAGTCAGAAATTCCAATGTGCTGAATATTTCCCTACTTCTAAGAAGTTCTTATAATTTACAGTTCTTGCTCCCTAGTTACAGTGCCTTGCAAAAGTATTCACCCCCCCCCCCCGGTATTTTTCATGTTTTGTTGCCTCACAACCTGGAATTAACATGGATTGTTTGAGGATTTGCATCATTTAATTTACAGAACATGCCCACAACTTTGAAGATGTTTTTTTTTTTTTATTGTGAAGCAAACAACAAATAGGACAAAATAACAGAAAAGGTCAATGTTCAACTACCCCCCCCCCCCCCCCCCTAAAGTCAATACTTTGTAGAGCCCCATTTGCGGCTATCACAGCTCCAAGTTGCTTTGGATAAGTATCTATGAGCTTGCCACATCTTACCACTGGGATTTTTGCCCATTCCATCTTGCAAAACTGCTCCAGCTCCTTCAAGTTAGATGGTTTGTGCTTGTAAACGGCAATCGTTAAGTCTGACCACAGATTTTCTATTGGATTGAGGTCTGGGCTTTGACTAGGCCATTCCAACACATTTACATGTTTCCCCTTAAACCATTCAAGTGTTGCTTTAGCAGTATGTTTGGGGTCATTGTCCTGCTGGAAGGTGAACCTCCGTCCTAGCCTCAAATCACACACAGAGTGGTACAGATTTTGCTCAAGAATATCCCTGTATTTAGCACCATCCATCTTTCCCTCAACTCTGACCAGTTTCCCAGTCCCGAATGCTGAATAACATCCCCACAACATGATGCTGCCACCACCATGTTTCACTGTGGGGATGGTGTTCTTTGGGTGATGTGATGTGTTGGGTTTGCGCCAGACATAGCGTTTTCTTTGTCAAATTTTAGTCTCATCAGACCAGAGCACCTTTCATCCATACATTTTGGGAGTCTCCCACATGCCTTTTCGCAAAAATTTTATAAAAAAATATTAACCGCTTCCCGACCGCCTCACGCAGATATACTGCAGCAGAATGGCACGGGCAGCAAAATCACGTACCTGTACGTGATTTGGTAATTGCCTGCCCGTGGGTCGCGTGCGCGCCGCCAGCGGCGTGCTCGCGACCCGGTCGGGAGCTCCGTGACCCCGGCCGCGGGACCAGCGGACCCGATCGCCGCTGGTGTCCCGCGATCAGGTCACGGAGCTGAAGAACGGGGAGAGGTATGTGTAAACAAACCTCTCCCCGTGCTTCCTACTCTGCCTGTCATTGATTGGCTGTTCCAGGTCATCGGGAAAGCCGATCAATGACGTCAGACGTCAGCCCCGTCCCCTAATGTAAAAAAACACACACACGTCACAGTCCATAACCCCTCCCCTCCCCCTAGTGGTTAACCCCTTCACTACAACTGTCATTTATACAGGAATCAATGCATTTAAATAGAATTGATTGCTGTATAAATGACAATGGTCCCAAAAATGTGTCAAAAATGTCCGATGTGTCCGCCATAATGTCGCAGTCACAAAAAAAATCGCTGATCGCCGCCATTACTAGTAAAAAAAAAAAATATTAATAAAAATGCTATAAAACTATCCCCTATTTTGTAAACGCTATAACTTTTGCGCAAAACCAATCAATAATCGCTAATTGTGATTTTTTTTACCAAAAATATGTAGAAGAATACATATCGGCCTAAACTGAGGAAAAAAAATGTTTTTTTATATATATTTTTTGGGGATATTTATTATAGCAAAAAGCAAAAAATATTGCATTTTTTTCAAAAATTGTCGCTCTATTTTTGTTTGTAGCGCAAAAAATAAAAACCGCAGGGGCGATCAAATACCACCAAAAGAAAGCTCTATTTGTGGGAAAAAAAGGACGCCAATTTTGTTTTGGAGCCACGTCGCACGACCGCGCAATTAAAGTTAATTAAAGCGACGCAGTGCCGAATCGCAAAAAGGGGCCTGGTCCTTTGGCTGCCAATTGGTCCGTGGCTGAAGTGGTTAAACATGATTTTAATTTTCAAAATTTACCATTTTCTTTGTTTAGCAAAAAATAAAAATCCCAGCTGTGATTAAATACCACCAAAAGAAAGCTCTATTTGGGAAAAAAATGATAAAAATTAAATTTTGGTACAGTGTTTTATGACCGCGCAATTGTCATTCAAATTGCGTCAGCACTGAAAGCTAAAAATTGGTCTGGGCAGGAAGGGGGTTTAAGTGTCCAGTAAGTAAGTGGTTAAGCCGCAGGTGTAGACACAGTCTACCATGACCGTACATGAGACTGGAGCAGGAAAGGTGGCCATTGACTCACAATACTGGATCCAGCTTGTCTCATATCATTTCCTGGCTTATAGCTGAACTTCAGATTTTAATGTGTGCCTCCAACTCTTATCCTCTGCCTCTTTTCTCATTTCTCAAAGCAGTGCTCTTTTCATGTACAGACGATGATTGCAGTTAATTATAAAGATTACAGGTAATTATGACAAACTTTAAAAAAGTTACAGTGCTGCCTAGAATATGAAATGTTCAATCTGCCTGCACTAACAAATAACATTTAGAAGGACTGTTAACTCTATGTACTTTATTTCCCTTTTTGCTAAAGTTGTTCTTTTAAAGCCCATTTTAAGCTTGGGTGGAGAGGCCAAATAACCCCTCCCCCTCAGGCCCGTGACCACATTTATTTATTTTATTGTATACATATTCCTTTCCCAGGGGTCTTATAGCTTGTCACGTGTATAGCTTGTCACGTGACATGCAGGGTCCTCTTCGTCCTCTTGATTGGCGGTCCACAATGATGCAGAGAGAATCACTGATCTACTCACAGACAGCAACTGTGTTCAGCTTTGTATTATGTAGTGATGTAGAGGCAGGTCCATGAATAATGTTGGGTGCAGTGGCTGCTGGTGCTCCATTTTTTTGGGGGGGGGGGCAGCAAATGAACCCCCCCTGCCGCCGGGTCCACACTTACCCCATCCACGGTCGTGGCTTCTCCTCCTTCTTGGCCAGTGCATACATAGCAGATGGACGAAGCAGTAGGAGAGCAGCCAGGTGGACAGAGCCAGGCACACTCCAATGACAGACATCACCATCTTTCTTCTCCCAGCTCAGGCTGCATGGCATTTCTGCCTCTGCACATGTCACCACCGGAGACTGCACGCTCATTGGCTGCTCCTCTACTCCTCCTCTCCGCTGCTTATCTGCTCCAACTACCACTGCACACATCACACAAGTGGGTGGGCTTGGGGCACAGAGCACTGCCCAGCCTTTTTGAAGCCAATTAAAGCCTCAGGCTCTAATCATGTAGTTCTAAAAAAATAACAGTGAAATCTATGTGTTCGGCGCCCTGCATAGAGATTAAGGGCTGGGCACATGGATTAGGGTGGCAGCACCCCTAGTGAGCGTGTCGCCCCTGGTTGGGTCTTAGAAAGAGGACCAGCACTGGACCACATCATTGCAAATCTGCAGGGGACAACAGCAGGGAAGAAGGTGAGAATTGCAGCAAAAGTTAATTTTAGGCTCCATTCACACTTTGGACATCAAAGTTGCCTGACAAGTTGTTCACCGTGTTTTCCAATAATAACCATTCATATATGGATGACTTGAAGTTGCAGCAACTTCAAAGTAGTTCATGCACTACTTTGGTCCGACTGTCATGCAACTTGAGGGCCATAGACTTCAATGTTAACCCTCAGAAGATGCATGAAAGTCATACCTGAATGTTATACAATGCAACTTGTGTGCAACAGCTGTCCATTATCACTGGTCAAAGCCAAAGTCGTATCCAAGTTGCACCCATCCAAAGCTGCGTCAAAGTTGCACTCCAAAGTTTAGAGTTGTACAATTGTGAATGGAGCACAATGTTGGGCTATTTATTAAAAAAAAAAGTCTAACTGCAGTTTTGTTTATGGGGCTCAGTTCACACTGCAGAGACGTGGGAAACCTGCGAATCCACTGCGGGTTCCCACATCGCGTGTGAACTGCTGGGAGTGTCAATAGAAAGTTAATGACACCCCCAAATCAGTTTGCATATCGCAGTGCGAACTGTCAATTCAGACAGGAATCAGGGGAACACCCATGCAATCTGACTCTGGTGCGGACCAAAAAAGGGTCCTGTGCAAGTTTGGTCTGAAGTTTGGTCTGAATGTGATGCAAATTCAGCCATACAATCTGTATGGCAGAGTTTGCATCGCACAGACATTGCATGTGATTTGCACTGCAGTGCGGTGCGAATCACATCCGATGTCGGACATCACTGCAGTGTGAACCCAGCCTGAAGGGTATTTCCACTTTTGCAGTCAAACTTGAGAAAACCCCTCTATATGTTTATGTTCCAAATCACACTGCATATCTAAAAAGAAAAAAAGAAAAAAAAAAAAGAAAATTAAGGTGTCATGGCTGATTCTAAGAAATTCTCATTGTGCCTTTGGCCCTACACAGACTTAACAATCCCTTATTAACATACAATGCCAGGGGACCATTTCTAATTGTAGCACCCTCCCAGATAGGTGCTAGGTTAGGTAAATTTAGTTGTGGCTCACTGTAATCAGTGTAGCTGCTTGTGTTTATTCAGGTCTGTTCTGTGTTTCTCTGGCTGCGGGGTTGACTGCTTCCCCCTGTCTGTCTGGAAATATTCTGATAGATAGTGGGCTGTGAGAGTCTAATCAGCAGCTGAGCTTTTATGCAGCCCTGGCCAATCCCTGGGGAGAGGTCCCCAGATGATGGCTGGGAGTGTGTATAAATATGCTGAGACTTAGGGCCCATTCATACCACATGCAGTGCAGTGCTTTTTTTTTCTGCATCAAAAAAGCATGGAAAGTAGGTTATATGGGTTCCAATGACATAGTTCACACCAGCGCAGTGCATTCCAGTGCTTTTCAGTCACAGTACAACATGCTGCTTTTTTCCGGCACAGAACTGTCCTGGAATCTGGGTAAAACGCATCATAAAAGCGCTAAAACTGTACATGCAGAAATGCATCTGAGAGGGATCTGGAGGACATTTTTGTGGTGTGAACTGGCACTTAGAGCAGAAGTGTCTTGTCCCTGAGGAGGAGAGCCACGTGTCTGCTGTTCGAGGTCCCAGCTAGGTTAGCCTGGGGGTATACTCTACTGAGAGCTACTGAAGCTGACTTTTGGGGATCTAATCTGGTATCACTTGGAAACTGTCTGGGAGATATTGGGAGGAGGCAACCAATTATCCAAGGATATTAGTGAGTACAGACTGGTATGAGAGATCCTTGAGATTGAGTGCTACTCAAATGAGGAGGAATGAGGGACAGAGGGACATTGCTCCAAATCAGGGACAGTCCCTCAAAATCAGGGACAGGTGGGAGGTATGGTATCGCACAGTTACCCTAAGCCTATCCAAGTTCAAGTTAAACAATAAAGCATCAGAAAAGCATACCCCTAGACTGTTCATTGAGCCAAAGAAGCGAGTGTGCCTAGCTGTGGGACAACTACGGGAAAAGACCTTAGGGACCTTTAAACTGTGGACTCTTGTGGGAGTAAATGCTACATAAATATTTAACCCTTTTTTAGGACAGACATTGTTCAAATCTAGTTTACAGCTGATAATGAAGATTGAAGAACTGTGAACACAGTACAAACAGACCTCGTTATGTTAAACATTACTCCACAGGCTACTCCTAAACTAAAATTTAATTTTGCTATGTTAATGGAGACATGTAACAAATATAAAGTAGATGTTATCTCAATTTGGCAGCAAAAGCAGAAACACATTTTAAGGGCTCTTTCACACAGGACGGATCAGTGCAAATCCGCCCCGTGGATAGCCGCTTGCTCAGCGGGGATCGCCTGAGCGATCTCCGCTGAGCAGGAAGATGACAGGTCCGTCTCTGCACTCCGTGCAGGGACGGACCTGTCAGAGCGCCGCTCTCCCCTATGGGGGATCGGGTGACGACGGACCGTAGTGTCCGTCGTCACCCGATCCGCTCTGCAGACGGATGAAAAAATGGGGTTTTCCTGTCTGCAGAAACGGAGCATAGCGGGCACGGACGAGAGCGGGTGTCAGCGGATGCTCATCCGCTGACACCTGCTATCCCATAGGGATACATGTATGTCCGTTTTTCATCCGAAAACGGATAGATGAAAAACGGACATACGGTCCGTCCGTGTGAAAGAGCCCTAAGGCTTAATGTACACGGGACATGTTTACAACCTCTCCTGAATGATTTAACTTGACAGATAGTAACCCACATTTAAAGTCCGTTTTGCTGCATTTACATTTTTTTTTTAAATAGCCAAAAATGAAAGACGCCTGTAAACAAAATGTGGCTAAAATCAAATTGTCGCATTTAGGTGCGTTTAGAAGCATTTGGCGTTTGAAATGCCTCTAAACTCAGCATCTGAACATATTTTTTTGCTTTCCAAAAAAAGCCTCTAAACTCAACTGCCTAAAAACGACATTAAACAAACCTGTGTACATGTACACATAAGATGACATTGGATGAGTTCAAGGGCAGCTGGAAAAAAGCAGCCAACTGCCTCTAAATGTCCGTTTACCAGCAGCAGTGTACATGAGGCCTAATGCCGCGTACACACAGTCGGAATTCTCGTCGGAAAAAGCTCTGATGGTTTTCCCGTCGGAATCTTGCCTACACACGGTCACATCAAATTCCGACGGTCAATAACACCGCAGGATAAAACACTTTCAATGGCACTATAAAAAGGAAGTTTAATGCTTCCGACCATGCGTCGAATTGTTTCCGAGCATGCGTCGGAATTTTGCGTGTCGGAATTGCATACACACGATCGGAAAATCCGATAGAAAGGTTTTCCGTTGGAAAAATTAAGAACAGGTTCTCAATTCAAAGTCTGTTGCAGATTCCGACAGAAAAAGACCAATGGGCATACACACGGTTGGAAAATCCGATGAAAAGCTCCCATCGGACTGTTTCCATCGAAAATTCCGACCGTGTGTACGCGGCATTAGTGTAAACCAACCTTAAGTTTAAGATCTTGCTATAGAATTTAATTTAATTGTAGACCTTGCCTGAGTCAGTTTTGAGTGGGCCTGCTACTCTTCAAATTTACATGCATCCATTATGCTCCACCTTATCACATAATAGCATACCATGAAATATTCCAAAGCATCGTGGGATTTTCCCAAGAAAAGAGAGCAATATCCTCATTTAACTGCATTCCTCAGGGGAAAAACACATGTATACCTAATACACACACAAAATAATATAAGGTGATTCTATTATTATGTCCCCCTCCTTCGGGCTTTTTGTGTCTCGTGTGGATTTGACCATCTTTCGTCTTTGATAGTGCATTCAATTCACCCTCTTCAAGTAATTTTTTTCCAGTCAGTGTGATATTGTGTTTCCAATTGACAGAAGTTGCCCCGGGCTTAGTTTCTTGCAGTTTGCTATGCATGAGAATGCTTAACTGCCTCCTGACCACCACCTAGAATGAATTGATAGCATTATTAAAAAGTCCCAAATTAGAATTAATGAACTGTGTTTTGTTACTAATGAGTTTTATCTCCTCATTATGCTGGCTTTTCAATGTGAATAGCCTCGCGATCCTCTTTTGTGTGTTTTCCCACAGAGAAAATTATTTGGGGCAATTTCTCTTGTAGCTGAATGTCCTTTCTGATGTTTTACGAATGGCTCTCTGTGGTCGGAACAGCAGATGGAGATGATGGGGCTGAGGCTTTTAACAAAAAAAAAAAAACTGAAGTAAATACATTTACGAAGATAATATAAATAGCATACTGTAGTCATTATGATGGACTAGTCTACCCTTCGGAAGTACATCTAGGTCATTCATCCTAAACAGGCTTGAGAAAAGTCTGTTAAATTCAAATGGGAATAATTCAAAGCTAAATGTAAAAGAAAGTTAAGGTTGAACTTAACCCTCCTATGCTTTAGAGCCAAGGAAGCAGCCATCCTAGCCTCTGTTTGATCTGCAGATGCCATGGTGCTGACCATTAAATCAGTTATGACACCAGCCACGGTATACCTTGCACTTACCTGTTTTAGTAAACAGTTAAATCAGTGGGTTTAAATGCCAACTGAATATTCAGTTTTCCTTAGAAAGCAAACGCAGCCTGAGTAGAATAGCCTGTCCCATGCCAACATGCTGCAGAGAAGGACTCTGCCCTCCAATCAGCAGAGAGCATGAGCTTTGCTGAATCCAGAGCTATAGGGCTAACTTGGTAGGAGACGTGTTGCAAGTCTACAGAGGAACCACTGCTTCCACACGGTGCAAGTTCCCTTTGCAGCTTTTCTACTGGCTGGGGCTGTTTTCCAAAAAAAACAAAAAAGAAACAAACCAGAAGTCTTTTGCACACCTTTTGTTTTGACTCACCTGGAATGTACAGTGCCTTGAAAAAGTGTTCATACCCCTTGAAATTTTCCACATTTTGTCATGTTACAACCAAAAACGTAAATGTATCTTATTGGTATTGTATGTGATAGACCGACACAAAGTGGCACATAATTGTGAAGTTGAAGGAAAATGATAAATGGTTTTCCAATTTCTTTACAAAAAAATGTGAAAAGTGTGGCGTGCATTTGTATTCAGCCCCCTTTACTCTGATACCCCTAACTAAAATCTAGTGGAACCAATTGCCTTCAGAAGTCACCTAATTAGTAAATAGAGTCCACCTGTGTGTAATTTAATCTTAGTACAAATACGACTGCTCTGTGAAGCCCTCAGAGGTTTGTTAGAGATCCTTAGTGAACAAACAGCATCATGAATGCCAAGGAACACACCAGACAGGTCAGGGATAAAGTTGTGAAGAAGTGTAAAGCAGGGTTAGGTTATAAAAAAATATCCCAAGCTTTGAACATCTCATGGAGCACTGTTCAATCCATCATCCTAAAATGGGAGTATGGCACAATTGCAAACCTATCAAGACATAGCCGTCCACCTAAACTGACAGGCTGGGCAAAGAGAGCATTAATCAGAAAAGCAGCCAAGAGGCCCATAGTAACTCTGGAGGAGCTGCAGAGATCCACAGCTCAGATGGGAGAATCTGTTCACAGGACAACTATTGGTTGTGCACTCCACAAATCTGGCCTTTATGGAAGAGTGACCAGAAGAAAGCCATTGTTGAAAGAAAGCCATAAGAAGTCCCATTTTCAGTTCGTGTGCAGCCATGTGGGGGATATAGCAAACATGTGGAAGAAGGTGCTCTGGTCAGATGAGACCAAAACTTTTTTGGCCTAAAAGCAAAACGCTATGTGTGGCAGAAAACTAAAACTGAACATCACCTTGAACACACCATCCCCACAGGGAAACATGGTGGTGGCAGCATCATTTCGTGGAGATGCTTTTCTTCAGAAGGGACAGGGAAGCTGATCAGAGTTGATGGAAAGATGAATGGAGCCAAATATAGGGCAATCTTAAAAGAAAACCTGTTAGAGTCTGCAAAAGACTTGAGACTGGGGTAGAGGGTCACCTTCCAGCAGGACAACAATCCTAAACATACAGCCAGAGGTACAATAGAATAGTTTGCATCAAAGCATATTCATGTGTTAAAATGGCCCAGTCAAAGTCCAGACCTAAATCCAATTGAGAATATGTGGCAAGACTTGAAAATTGCTGTTCATAGATGCGTTCCATCCAATCTGACCGAGCTTAAAGCTATTTGCAAAGAAGAATGGGCAAAAATGTCACTCTCTAGATGTGAAAAGCTGGTAGAGACATCCCCAAAAAGACTTGCAGCTATAATTGCAGCAAAAGGTGGTTCTACAAAGTATTGACAAAATGTGGAAAATTTCAAGGGGTGTGAATACTTTTTCAAGGCACTGTATTTAGCCAATGTACAAAAACTGAAAGTTCAACTCAGCTTGAATAGGTTTATGCAATTACTTAAATCCCTTTTTTTTTTTTTTTTTTTTTTTAAAGAGTCCTTCCATAACTAATACGCTTTTAGCCCATTGCTGAACCATAGATTTACCATGCACTGATGACACAATCTACCTTGTGTTATATACATTTTTTGTAGAAAAGGGTTATGACAGCATTACTTCAAGGCTGAGCCAACATCTTTATGGTTGTGGTGGGGGAATCGAAGAAATGACTAGCAGGGGGGTTTCAAATTCATTGAATGTCCTATTTATCAAAACAAGTAAAAAATGACTTAAGTGTCACGCTTACCCCTAACACAGGTAGTCAGACTCTATAGCTAGCTTCTGTGTTCTTCACCCATAAGACAAGCAGTACACGGTTGCCCCCAGGATAAACAGGTACTTGCAGTTGACAGACAGGCAGAGTGGTTCAATGACAGTCTGAGTACAAGGCAGGCAGAGTTTAGAGAATAGTCAATATATGATCCAGAGGTCATCAACAAGGGAATCCAAACAGCAGAGCAGGACAGAAAAACAGGCAGCTTGAACATGTGTAACAAATGCAATATCACAAGCAAGACATTGCAGGCTTGGCTTGCTTAAATCAGGTTTGGTCTCCACCCAGACCCTGGCCAAATTATTCACCTTGCAGGTGGACAGACAGACAAGGACAATGCCACAGCCAAACCCAGGATGCTGGAATGAGGCACAGGAGAGGTAGACGCTCCTGTCATAAAGTTCCTGGTATTTAGACTATTCTATATTAGGATTCATAAAGTACTGAATCTTAACCCAGGGAACAAATTTGAGGATGTAGGAGAAAGTGTAATTACAAGTGACTTCAGTCCACTCTGGTGGATCACAAGTCCTCTTCTTCATCTTCCTCCTTTTTGTAATGACTGAGAGGCACCTTATAAATTGATGTGGTTCTATGCAGCATTCTCATCTAAGTCCAGGATGGGGAAGGGGGAGCCTTGTTGCCCTGAGCTAACAGGGAGTGGGTTAAATGGTACTGGGCATAATCCAACCCTAAAGAGGAGATGGATAGGCGACTGGGTAAATCTTTAGGAAAAAAGGGTGAGCAGTGCAGCTGTAGCCCCAGGCTGGGGACTGACTATGGAAGCTAGATACAGCTTGTATGGAAGGAGGAGGAGGGCGCAAAGGGCGAGCATAGTTGGAACTCTGGACATGCATGAAAGGTCCCTTGGTTTGTATAAACTCCTGAAGAATATCAATGAGGGGGCTAAGGGGAGACCAGAAAACCAAGGATTTCAACTAAAACCTCAGCCAGCAGCACAAAGGACAATTTTCATTGACTGTAAGTAACATCCCTTTTGCTGATTTACCCAAAAAAAAATACTTTTTGACTAAATTTAGAGTTTAAAAAAAAAACACACTAAAGACTGAATTTTGGTTTAAAGTGGTTGTTAAGCCACTCTAACCTACAAACACCATCAGCACTGCATCCTATTGTAGTATCCCCCTCTTTGTATGATTTATAAAAATAAATGCTGCAATACCTAATTTCAGAGCCAAGATCACAATCACATGACCGGCCAGCTTTCTCCTTTCCTCCTCTGGCAGATGCAGCAGGAGGGGCTAAGATTTCACTGCTGATGTCAGTCTGGTCGGGAGGAGGGGAGGAGGAGAGAAGGAGGGAGCTGGCCGATCATGTGATCGCAGTCTCGGCTCTGAAATTAGGTATTTGCATCATTTATATTTATAAATCTCACACAGAGGGGGACACTGCAATAGGAGGCAGTGCTGATGGTGTATACAGGTTAGTGTTATGCAAGCAGCAGGAGGGGGGGGGCGGCACTGTCACAAGCATACAGGCAGAGAGGGGAGGGGGAGGAGGACACAGGAGCAGAGAGGAGAGCAGATAGCAGGCTGCGGATGACGGAGGCATGTAAACTGATCACGGTGTCCGGGCTCAGCAGCCATGATACACCATGGTCAGTTTACATAAGGGAGGGCAGAAACTGACAGGATCAGCCAGGCTTTTTAGTTGGTACAGGGGGGCAAATGACACAGCACAAGCACTGTGCTATATAAAATGCTTTAAAGGAGCAGGATAATTATTTTTGGGTTAACAAACACTTTAAGTCCCTTAGAAATAGCCACTGTATGTTTACAGGACTTTAGAGGGCTGGAAGGCAGCCAATATTTTGCTCTTTTTTCTTTTGTAAACCTTGAGGATGGCTTTCTCCACAATGTCTGTAGCTACAGAGGTGAATATGGGTTTGTTCTAAAGTGCTTGTTTACTGCCTGTTCAAAATATATAAATACATTCACTGTAACCTCCCACTAACACTTGCAAAAAAGAGGGGGGGGGGGGGGTGGGACTTTAGATGAGATGCGTGGGGTAGAGCCAGACAAAACCATATACATATGTAAAAAATTATATTCTTTATTAGATTATATTCTTTATTAGACCAAAGATAGGGCATGGATCAACCCATATAAACGCATAATAGCACATTGGCATATAAAATACAAAGTATCAACATACATATTGAGGATAGTCACCAACATGACACAGAAAGTAAATATTATACAGCACAGTCCCCCAAATGTATAACATTATATCAGGGTGGTAGAGCAATAAAAACCATCTAGAATACTAAATATGAGATGAATGCATGAAAATAAGCTCAACGACGTTTCGTGGACTTCTATCCACTCATCAGGAGCAAGTGCATCCATATATTAAAAAGGGATAAAAAAAATCACCATTATAGTTTGATATAACCACATACTGGAGTGGTAGAGGGATTAAGGATGATGATGAACAAATAAACGGCCATAACTGAAAGTACTCACATAAGAGCTGATACTAGGCCATGCGATACCACCTGCCGGAGGTCAGCCAGATAAATATGTCCAGCGCCGGAGCTGAGGAAAGGACCCAAGCATGAACCCGGAGCACACACGCAGTCCCCCCAAAAGTGTGTATGGAAAAATCTTGATGTAGCTGTGGATGGGGTTTCTGTATTGTATACAATAAGGTAGGTGGTTTGTTACCATAGTGGTATAAATAAAAAGAAATGTCATATAGAGTAGGCCCATCACCACAGTATAGAAGTATATTGTGGAGCATATCAACAAGGTGAACAGAATGAAAAAAATCAAGAGCTTGCTATGTATTTACCCATGTAGGTCCTAATGGGATATGAACCAAAAGTGGAGTGCAGTGTGGGGCTGCTGAAAAACGGTCACTGAAGGGGAACTGTAGGGTGAGCCCAGCGGCTAGGGTCCCATCCAGCATCACCCTGGCATGACAACAAAGGAGAGACAGCACGGCAGTAGCCGGACCTACTCACCATGTGTCAGCCAAGCTGAAATAGCACACGCCTGCGTGAAGAGACGCCCACTGGGCATTGCACGCAAGGCGTGGGAGGTGTGGCGCCGATGCATGGTGAAATCGCTCGCCCAATCCCCCATCCCCATAATGTATGGGAAGGAGGGGAGAGGGAAGGCGTGCAGCGTGCATCGCAGCTCCAGTGCAGACAAATCACCGGCCAATCTGTCAGGTGCAGAATACACTGAACCAATTCAGCTCAAGGGAGTAGCTAACACTAATGCCCCGTACACACGATCGGACTTTCGCCCCCATTTTGTGGGCATGCAGCCTAGTACGGCTCAGGAGGGGGCGCTCGCTCATTCCCACCCCCTGCGTGCTCGGATAAGGGTCTGGTATGGATTTTGGGAGGACCCTGACACAGTTTTTTCGCCGTAGGGGATTACCCTCAAAATCCAGGCGACGGGGCTCGCAAGGTGTCAATCTTGCCGATGAAAGCCGTGAGATTGACTGCCTTCTCTAGTCCCGTCGTACCTCGAGTCACGTTCAAAATGAAACGGACTTTACTCCGTGTGTGGGCAAGTCCGTTCATTTGGAAAGTCCGCTGGAGCCCACACACGATCGGAATGTTCGCCAGACTATGGTCCGTCGGACCAAGTCCACCAGAAAGTCAGATTGCGTGTACGTGGCATAACACTTAAACCTTGATGTAACCTGTCATTCATAGGATAGAGGCTGCCATTGCTTTAATTTCTGAAAAGTGCATATTACCTGGATGTCATGCTAACCTTCTCTATTCAATATTTCAATTTTGACCTAGAAACATTGTTCAGATCAGGAGAATCAGAGAAAAGTCATTATTGGTATATTTGTTCTAGGTCATTTACCAAATGTATTGAAGAAAAAGGTCAGCATGACAGTCTGGCAACTAGAATTTACAGAAAGAGACATCAATAATGGCAGCCTGTATGCTTTCTCATGAAAGGTCTACTTTGACCTAGAGTGTAACAAAACTTTATATGTTTTTGTTTTGGGCAGAGTACTGAAAGTTTAAAACATATCAGGTTTCATATATGTCTTTGTTTCTACCGGGGAGATTGATCCTTTCCTTTTTATCTACTGACATATGTTTTTAGGACAGGTGACAAAATGTGGCAAATTTTCTGGAAGAGCACCATTTTTTTCTGCCAATTTTCACAGACATGGCTATTAGAAACTAAAGCAATCATTCTTTAAAGCAGAACTTCACAGTAAAGGGGAAGTGCCTCCTTGTGCCCTCATCCCTCTACTATGTTTGGGACTTTTTTTGTGGGGGCGAGGGTCTGGTTTTGACAGGTACTGGCTTCCACCTCCAGTTGGCTTGCGGCGGCAGATCCACCAGAAGTTCTCCGCCCCTTTTCCTCCCTCCCCTCAACCTTCTAGGACAGGGGTCTCAAACTGGTGGCCCTCCAGCTGTTGCAGGAATTACAAGACCCATCATGCCTCTGCCTGTGGGAGTCATGCTTGTAACTGTCAGCCTTGCAATGCCTCATGGGACTTGTAGTTTCGCCACAGCTGGAGGGCCGCCAGTTTGAGAACCCTATTCTAGGACATGTTACAGGTCTCAAAAGGTTGCAGGATCATTCATAAAGCACAGCGAAGCTCACACATGAGCAGCATGCAGCCGGCTGTGAAGCCGCAAGGAATCATAGCCAAATGCCCATAGTAGACATGCTGGTGCTGGGGACCTGAAGACCAGTGAAGAATTGGTTTGGGTCAGGACGGCGCTGGACACCTGGACAGGTCTGTGTCCTTTTTTCAAAAGTCAGCAGCTACAATATTTTTTTTTAAACAGGGCAAAGAACCACTTTAAAGAGGAAGTAAACCCTAATGGGTTTACTTCCTCTTTATTTCCCTGCTAAGGTAAAGCATAATGGACTACTATGCATCGCATAGTAGTCCAT
Organism: Lithobates sylvaticus; assembly: GCA_028564925.1. Taxonomy (NCBI): domain Eukaryota; kingdom Metazoa; phylum Chordata; class Amphibia; order Anura; family Ranidae; genus Lithobates; species Lithobates sylvaticus. The sequence goes on from CM053027.1 coordinate 575,863,247, forward strand.
TATGTGTCACTTACCTGACACAGGAGCCAGCGAAGTCACCGCTGTCCCCTTGTGTACGACGCCTCCATCTTCTTGGTGGGTCTCGCGGCTCCGTCGCTGTCATTCGACGGCACCGCAATGACATCCCTCCCGCGCATGCGCACGGGAGCCGACACTCGCGGCATATCGCCGCTGAGGGCGGCCTTCTCAGTGCGCCTGTACGCCACTGTCTGCGGCGCATGCGCTGTAGACAGCGGTGCCTGTATTTTGTCAAATATCCCCTAAACCGTGTAGGTTTAGGAGATATTTCTTTGACCTACAGGTAAGCCTTAATCTAGGCTTACCTGTAGGTCCAAGTGGTTTGTAAGGGTTTACAACCACTTTAATATAAGCTTGACAAAGAAAAAATAGTACAGGCATATCATCTAATGACTGGTAAGCTTCAATGTATTACATTTTTGTTTTTGGGTTTTGAATACACTTCAGCACTCAACACATAATCATTTACATCCTAATACCTAACCTTCCCTTATCCTTAAAGAACAACAAAAAAAAAACGTTAGTTTTATACATCTAGAGAAAAATACCAAACTTCATTGTGCAGTACTGCCTGACGTCATTTTCTTGTCATTATTTCCTCCTTCCGGCAGCCACTGCCAGAAAACAGCATTTTTGCAACAGTTGTGTACATAGATAGTAAAGTGCTGCACAAACTGCTGGCGCTATATAAATCCTCTATAATATTATAGATCCCTCCCATACATGGAACTCCCGGTTATATATTTTTTTTACTGGTTTTAAAAATTGCAGCTAGCTGAAACTAAAATAAAAAGATGAATTTTTTTTTTAAATAAATGATTTTACTTTACAAACATGACATACTTACCTTCTCTGTGCAGTGGTTTTGCACAAAGCACCCCCGATCTTCCTCTTCTTGAGTCCCCTGCCGGCACCCTGGGCCTCTCCCCCTTGCCAAAGTGCCCCCATAGCAAGCTGTTTTCTGTGGGGGCACTCGTGTGTGCTCACTCCTGAGCTGGCTCTTTGCATCCATAAGACACAGAGAACATGGCTCAGCCCCGCCCTCACTGGCTGTGATTGACAGCAATGGCTCCTGCTACTGCATCTCAGCCAATCAGGAGGGAGAGACCCAGGAGAGCCTCGGGATCTCGTACACATCACTGGATAAAGATCGGGCTTAGGAAAATATTAGTTGGGCATTTGGGGGAGCTGCACACTGAAGGTTTTTTACCTTCATGCATAGAATGCATGAAGATAAATAAAAACCTTTAGCATTTACAACCACTTTAACACAGAGGAAATAAGGTTTAGGGCTCATCCACATCATGTTAAGACATACTGCATTTGTAGTATGTATTAATAAAATACAAAATAAAAAACTTTGGCTCCTGCTGTGAAATTAAAGAAAAACAACAACACAACATAATGTAAATGTATAAAAATAGGGCATGTCAAAACATGTGCATTTAAAGAGCATCAATGCACACTAAACGCAACATACTTGGTGTGAATTTGGAAATTTAAAAATGAAAGGTATTGAACTTCAGAACTGAAAGGCATTGGTGCATCATATAGTCTAGGGGGAGAAAAAACTAGGTGAACTAGTCATGGGGAAATGCATGGGCCCTGGGGGATTTTAGACTTAAAAAAACAAAAAACTGAAGAAATAGATGCACAGTCAGCAAGACATTATACCAACACATACCCTAACAAACGGAATGGGGAAGTTAAATGTAATCTAATAAGGGGATAAAACACATAGCTAAATATGGGACAGAGGTTGACTATTCCAATAGTTAAAATGGCGGCCCAACAACTTCCGGAAATGAGCGGAAGTTGACAGTAGTTAAAATGGCGGATCGCCCACTTCCGGCCGCACGGAATGAATGGGCGGAGGACACCAGCAGTCAAAATGGCGGACCGCTCACTTCCGGTATTGCGGAATGAGCGATCCGGAACCAATTAGATAGGATTACAAGCATTAGGGTATAAATAGAGTGACACAGCAACATTTAGCAGCTTCCTGAGGACGCAAGAGTGTTTGCGAAATGCATAGAGGCTGCTAAAACACGGACTAAGTCACTTCCGGTTAAACAAAAGGAGGCTTGGGACGCACGCTGACACAGGAGAGACAGGCAATACCCTCAGCCATCTGTACCCATTAGAGCGGCTGGATAAGTTTGGTGCCAACTGATAGGCACTTAAAAATGTGAGTGAACCCATTTGTTTTAACCTTTTTATAAATAAAAGCACAGACATACTGCGCAATGATTGTTGTTCATTTTTTATGAGGTTGGACATTGGTAAATCTGTATATTGGAAACAGCATAGACCTGAGAGGAGTGGAGTGGTTATCCCTACTAATGAACCAAAGGCATTCATTATATTAACATCTGGTGAGTGGCCAATTCTTATGGTGGTGGTGGTATCGTCACTATAGTGGTGGATAAAGGAAGCACGGACACAAGAATTAGGAGGATTGAAACACTTTTATGCTGAAGACTGCTTTCTCAGCACCAGCAGAAATTACTACGGACATTTATTGTTTTTTGGTTTCGTTTGGTTTGTTTTGCCTAAATTAATTAGTTTTTTTTGGCACGCAATAATTAATATTGGAAGTCACGGGTGAACAGCAGAAGAAAATATTGATTTTAATTACCGTATATACTCGAGTATAGGCCGTCCCGAATATAAGCCGAGGCCCCTGATTTACCACAAAAAAACTGGGAAAAGTTAATGACCCGTGTATAAGCCGAGGGGGGGAAATGGAGCAGCTACTGTAAGTGGAAAAGAGGAGGCGCGGCTTTTGAACAGTGCCGTCTGTCTACATGACAAGCTGTTCATGTAGGCAGACCGCACTGACTCGAGTATAAGCCGAGAAGGGGACTTTCAGCCCTAAAAAAAGGGCTGAAAATCTCGGCTTATACTCGAGTATATACGGTAATTATTATTATTACTTCTATTATCACTAATGTATACAAACTTATAAATTTATTGTGGTATATTTAAATGCATATTTTGCTTGAAGCACTTTAAAAACACATAATACAAGGGAGCGCAGTCAACACATATATATTTTTTATATATTTTTTTCTCATACTTTTTTACAGGTTTTAATTGTAGTAGAACCTTATTTGACTGCAGCACACCACACAAATTCACACATCATCACAAATTTGGATGGTTTAATTATAATATTATTTTAATTTGCGCCGGTAGACACTTATTTTAGAATTATACCAACAGCCTCCATTTTACAGAATAAGCTCCACTTTCCTGTTAAAGCAGTTGGGCATGGTGTCCATGTATGATTGTGCAGTTCAGTGGGTACCAGAGTTAAAGCCAGTGCACCCAGTAGTCGGCACTCAGTCACAGACTTGGTCTGACACACCCCTCTCTCCCTCTGCAATACAAGTCTGTGTGGGGGTGTGTCTGTTACTCAGCTCTGTCAACATAGAGCACTGGAGTGGGTATGCAGGAAGTAGTATTTTCAGAGAAAGAAACATTTTAAGGCATTTCTAAGCAACAAATTAGTCACAAATCATAACATATAAATAAAAGGTGTTTGTTTTCGGCTTTAATAACTGTACATAATCTAGTGTCGGCAAGAAACTTTCTTGTAGTAACTTACTGTAAATGTTATTACCATTCCTAATTAATTATTGCTCTTCTCTGCACTTTCTCCGGGTTAATATTTTTTATCTTTTGTAAGCTGATGTCCAAATCTGAACTGCACACATGAAATGAGGTTACCAATGCTTTGTATAGGGTATAAGATCACGACTCTCCTTGGCGCACTGTGCTAAAATAGGAAATCAACCCCATTTTTTGGATTTGTGATGGAAATGAGACGCTCATATCATTTTTTTTTTTTTTTTAAGGAATACTGTACTGTTTTTTTAAGTTGGATATTTAAGCTCAAGCTTGTGATTGGCTGTGATTACAGATTGGTACTTATCAGCTCTTTTATAAATATAGGAACCTGATTTATGCTTGTCAAACCTGATGAGCGCTATAGCAATTAACCTTTTTATTATAAAACCTGCATACCCTGTTCAGAAAAGACTTGTGTATCTGCAGTCCTGCTAAAATTAGTGAGTCATTACAGAAAAGGTGAAAGGTACAACTAATGGTTTCATTAGTTAAAGTGGGGTGCCCCTTAAAAAATGTTTTTCAAAAGTCAGCAGCTACAAATACTGCAGCTGCTGACTTTTAATAATCAGACACTTACCTGTCCCAGGGTCCAGCGATGTGGGGGAATGAAGCGCCCCCTTGTTCCCTGCTCTGCTCACGTTCTTACTGTGGGCACCCGGCTGTGGCTTCACAGCCGGGCACCCACTGTGCATGCGCGAGCGGCGCCGTGTGCCGTGATACGCCGCACAGTCATCTGGGACCTGTCACGTGTCCCAGATGACTGACTGCGCCAAGGTGAAATGATGCCCGGGCACTGAAGGAGGCAGACGAATGCCGCGTACACACGAAGGGACAATCCCGCGGGATTATCCGCTGGACTGAAGTCCAGCGGATAATCCCCTCGTGTGTGGGCGCCGGCGGACTTTTTGGCGCCAAAGTCCGGCGGACCAAAGTTTTAAGTTTGGTTTTAAAATTATCCGCTGGACTTGGCAGTCCAGCGGACAATCCCGCCGTTAGTAGGCAAGTCCGCGGGACTTTTGAAAATGAACGGACTTGCCCACACACGGAGCAGTCCGTTCATTTCGAACGTAACTTCAGGTACGTAGCTAGCGTAGGCAGTAAATGCCGGCGCGCTAGCTCCGTCACCTGTCATGGATTTAAAGGGAATCCCCACGCCGAAAAACGGCGTGGGGGTCCCCCCCAAATCCATGTCAGACCCTTATCCGAGCACGCAGCCTGGCAGGCCAGGAAAGGGGTGGGGACGAACGAGCGCCCCCCCCTCCTGAGCCGTACCAGGCCGCGTGCCCTCAACATGGGGGGTGCCCTGGGGAAAGGGGGCCGTGCGGCCCCCCCACCCCCAAAGCACCTTGTCCCCATGTTGATGAGGACAAGGGCCTCTTCCCGACAACCCTGGCCGTTGGTTGTCGGGGTCTGCGGGCGGGGCCTCATCAACATGGGGACAAGGTGCTTTGGGGTGGGGGGGGCCGCACGGCCCCCCTTTCCCCAGGGCACCCCCCATGTTGAGGGCACGCGGCCTGGTACGGCTCAGGGGGGGGGGGGGGGGGGCGCTCGTTCGTCCCCACCCCTTTCCTGGCCTGCCAGGCTGCGTGCTCGGATAAGGGTCTGACGTGGATTTGGGGGGAACCCCCACGCCGTTTTTTCGGCGTGGGGAGTCCCTTTAAATCCATGCCAGCTTACGGAGCTAGCGCGGCGGCATTTACTGCCTACGCTAGCTACGTAATCTGAAGTCACGTGCTAAATGAACGGACTTGCCGATGAGCGGCAAGTCCGTTCATTTTCAAAAGTCCCGCGGACTTTGGCCGGCGGATTATCCGCCGGAGAAGTCCGTGCGTGTGTGGGCAAGTCCGCACGTGTGTGGGCAAGTCCACACGCTCGGAAAGTCCAGCGGACCCAGCTGGAAAGTCCGGCGGGATTGTCCGCTGGACTAGGTCCGCCGGCAAAAGTCCGCACGTGTGTACGCGGCATAAGAGGGACCCCCTAGCAACAGGCATTTAGAGGTAAGTTTTTTTCATATTATTATTTTTTTTATATTTTTTTTTATATTTTTACTAATACAACCACTTTAAACCCTTCTGAATAGTTGGTATAGTATATTGTAGATATATACAGTATATATTGTGACAAGTTGCGGATTTTGTGGATCATTGGTAGTACCAAACAGTGAGTTTATTCCGTGGCAAAAGTACATTTTAGGGCTTTTTCTGCCCACTTTTATTTAAAAGTAACACAAAATTTACATGAAAATCTTTCCACGCATGGGTTTCTCACCCTTAATATGATAAGCTGCTCCGTCTGTCCCAGGCTGTCTCTCTCTCTGGCTCCTGTCTAAAACCGCGTACACACGATCACATTTTCCAACGGGAGATGTGTGATGACAGGCTGTTGGCGGAAAATCTGACTGTTTGTATGCTCCATCAGACAATTGTTGTCGGATTTTCTGCAGACAAATGTTGGATGTCAGGCTTTAACATTTTCTGTGGACAAATGTCTGTTGTCAGATTTTCTGATGGCGTGTGTACACAAGTCCGTTGGACAAAGGTCCAAAGTACAAACACGAATGCACGGAATCAAGGACAAGCTGGAAGCGGTCGGTCTTGTAAACTAGCGATCGTAATGGAGAATCCGTGACGTGGCAAATTTTGAAATCTCGAAATGCAGCGCACAATTCTCTTCTTCTTTAAAGGGATAATAATGAACCAGCTTTGCTGGTGATACTGATGGAGTTATGGCAAACATATTTTAAATGGCTTTTATTTTCTAGTGATATCAAGAATAATATTATTATGCTTTTTTTTGGGGAGGGGGGGGGGGGGCAGGTTACCACAACACCATTATCCTGTAGTTTTTAAGATACAACTATGTTGGTGTTCCTTGTTAATTTTACATTGTATTTTTTTAAATGTAACTGCCTACTCCAAAACTGTCATTTGAAGTAAGACACATAGCCAAGTATTATTCTACACAATTTTTTTATTGTGCATTAAAAAAAGAGAACAAATAAAATTAGACATGCTATCTGCCAATAGAACTTAACCAAAAAGTGCATTCTATGCATACAAAATATACCAAATCAAATCATTATTCAACCAAAAAATTTAATAAAAGCCTCATGCATGTGTCCTGCTTCTTAATATAGGGAGTCAACAATGCCAAGTGTTGGTGAAAGCAGGGGTCCGTCATCCGGAGATATGTCCGAAAATCATCCGGATTATTCTCCTGGAGCTCCTGCAGCAAAGGCATATGACATAATTGGTCACGATTAATTAAGCAACCAATTTTTGGTCCAAGAAATATATACTGTGGCAGGGCATCCCTCCTGGGCAAAAGCATGTACCTGTAGGTGATGTGTAGTTCTGGGTTTGGGGTGCGCACACGTGCCGCTGGCAACCTGCTCCCTTTGTGATTGGACTCAGCGAGAGCCAATCAGCGTGTCCAGTGGACCCGATTTTCACTGGCACCCTGCGATCATTCCCAAGAGGGGCAGAATAGCGGTCTGCCTATGTAAACAAGACAGATCGCCATTCTGTGAGAAGGGAAGATAGCGATCTTGTGTTTCTGCTAAGGAGGAACACAGACCTCTGTCTTCCCCGAGTCAAAGCATCCCCCATACAGTTAGTAAGCACTCTCAGGAAACACATTTAACCCTTTGATCGCCCCTGATGTTAACCCCAGTGTCATTAGTACAGTGACAGTGCATTTTTTAGCACTGATCACTGTATTGGTGTCACTGGTTCCCACAAAGTGTCAATTAGTGTCCAATTCGTCTGCCCCAATGTTGCAGTCCCACTAAAAAACACTGATTACCACCATTATTAGTAAAAAAAATAGTCCCATAGTTTGTAGAAACTGTAACTTTTGCGCAAACCAATAAATATACGCTTATTTGGATTTTTTTTTAAATGTGTAGCAGGATACATATTGACCTACATTGATGAAAAGACTTCTTACATTTTTTATTGGGTGTGTTTGATAGCATAAAGTAAAAAGTATTGTTTTATTTTCAAAATTGTCAGTCTGTTTATAGCGCAAAAAATAAAAACTACAGAGATGATCAAATATCACCAAAAGAAAGCTCTATTTGTGTAAAAAAAGGACATCAATTTTATTTGGGTACAGCGTCACACGACCGCGCAATTGTCAGTTAAAGTAACACAGTACCGTTTTGCAAAAAATAGCCTGGTCATGAAGGGGGTAAAACCTTCCGGGGCTGAAGGGGTTAAGCAGGTAAAAGGTATGAGTTGATTCTAAGTGGGGTATTTGCCTTTGGAATCTATTGCTTCAAAAACTAAACAAATCCATCAGAGAGATGGCAGCGACATTAGGAGTTTAGTACATTCTGAAGAAAGAAGAATGTACTGGTGAGGTCAGCAACATAAAAAGCCCTGGACTAATTTTTCACTGGGACTGTTATATATATAATCTTTTATTGGTCTGACACAGTCTCATATTTGTGTATTTACACTATAGATGCCATTCTCTTTAGAGTGTTATATTTTATTAATACCACACACCTACACTAGGCTGTTATGGTATTAACCTATTGTTATTAGGTGTATATTATTCTTTTTGATCACTTATACGGGTAATGACTGGTGGGCAGAGGATCTAGGTTATTTGCATAGCCAATATCTCCCTTCCCCCTATGCACTATATTGTTATTGTATATTTATTATTTTTTATTATATTGCATCTTCTATATTGCACATATATTTACACTTAATGTCCAGTGTTTATTGGAGATTGGGGAGTCAGGGGTAGATACCTCTACACCAAAGAAATTGCCCCTCCCATTTCATCACAGTTTAGTATACACTGTCTAGGAGGGGAGGATACGGTGGTGTTGCCAGCAAATTGGTGTACACCTCTATTCTCCTCTCTTTACCACACCTTTAGCACCCTGAACTTGGATCTATAGGTAGCGCCAATTTTCCTTTATCCTGTACCTATTATTTAAAATTGCCCTCTAGGGGGTTCATTTTCTCTGGAAAGGCTGCACACCTACACTGCTTGTCCCTAAGCGCGGAGTTGTTTGCTGGTTTATTTTAAAAAGCCCTGGATGTCCATGGAAAACAACAGTGGTGGATGATCGTTGGATCCTCTCTATGGTAAAGAAAAACCCATTCACAACATCCAGAGAAGGGAAGGACATGCTCCATGAGGTGGGCGCATCATTGTCAAAGTCTACAATCAAGAAAAGACTTCATGAGAGCAAATACAGAGGATTCACCACAAGGTGCAAACCATTCATAAGCCTGAAGAATAGAAAAGCCAGATTAGACTTTCCCAAAAAAATCTAAAAAAGCCAGACCAGTTCTGGAAAAGCATTCTTTGGACAGATGAAACTAAGATTAATCTGTACCAGAATGACAAGAAGAAAAAAGTGTGGAGAAGGCTTGGAACAGCTCACAATCCAAAGCACACAACGTCATCTGTGAAACATGGTGGAGGCAATGTAATTGCATGGGCATGCATGGCTTCCAGTGGCACTGGGTCATTGTCTGAGGGGAGCGGAATCACTTGCACAGAGGTGTAGTGGATGATTAGAAGGATACTACACTGAAAATTACCACATTGGATTTTTTATATGGACTTTTGAATATCAAGCTTATTTGTTTTCACTTGTCACAGGCTGATAATAATATTTTAAACACAGCGCCACTATTTTTCTCACTATTTAATTTTGATAGGGGTAAAATACTACTCACATACTTTATCATTCAAGTCGCAGCTTTTGTCATTAGAATTAACTTATCCTGGAGCGCAGTGGTGGGACATCAAGTGTGGGTGTGTTGAACTTGTCGACCATCAGTTTAAAATATATACTGTATGTGCCTTTGAAGCAGTTACATTTCAAGTTAGGCTGGTTTCAGAATAGGGAGGTGGGGCGGCGGCAGTAAAGCAGCGCTATATTTAGCGCTGCTTTACCGTCGTTTTAGCCGTGGTATTCGGCCGCTAGCGGGGTGGTTTTAACCCCCGCCAGCGGCCGAAAGAGGGTTAAACCCCCGCAAAGCGCCGTTGCAGTGGTGCTTTGCCGGCGGTATTGCCGCGGTATTACCACTGTGTCCCATTGATTTCACTGGGTAGGAGCGGTATAGGAGTGGTGAATACACCGCTCCTTCACCGCTCCAAAGATGCTGCTAGCAGGACTTTTTTTACCGTCCTGCTAGTGCACCGCTCCAGTGTGAAAGCCCTCCGGCTTTCACACTGGAGTTAAAGGACCCACTTTTTTCAGGCGCTATACAGGCACTATTTTTAGCGCTGTAGCGCCTGAAAAACTTTTCAGGGCCTTAAAATGGACTGAAGTCCCACTGTAATGAACAACCGAGATATGCCCCCTGCTTGGCTGACTTCCCTACTGGTTCCTGATCCTGTTTGCTGCACTTAACTTCACTGATCTCTGGACTCCTGTTTCTCTGGCTTGTTCTGACTACCCATCCTGGTTGCCGAACTATGGCTATGTTTTGACTACGTTTGCTCTGTTTATACCATTTTATTAAATAGTGTGATTTTTTTTACTGAACTTCTGTCTCAAGTCTCAAGTCTGATTCCTGGTTCCTGACACTATGATTTTTAATGATGTTTGGATACTTCTTGAATAAGTTTTTTGTTGCAAAATAGCTCACTATGATGTGTTGTATTGAATCTTAGGTATCTCTTCTATCCTATACCTAATTCGATTACACATTCCTCTTTGTGAGGACTATGGCACTTGTGGGCAATCTCTTTGTCTGTTATTGGATAGGCGTGTAGAGCCCTCACGTGCAGACTCCATACCTTCAGGTTGATGTGGCTCCACCTTTTTACAGAACAGAGGTAGGATTTGCAACTTAAGCCCCATACACACGGTCGGATTTTCCGATGGATTCTGTCCTATCAGACAATGTTGTCGGAAAATCCGACCGTGTGTAGGCACCATTGGACAGTTTCCATCGGATTGTCCGACGGACAAAGTCCTATCTCCTGCTGGATAGATTTTTTGACAACAAAGTCCGATCACACCAAATCCGATCGTGTGTAGCGAATTCCGACGGACAAAGTGCTACGCATGCTCAGATCACATTACAAGACCAAAGCTATTGGCTACTAGCCTCTACGTAGTCCCGTCGTAGGCAACAAACGTCACCACGTTCAGAATGATCGGATTTTCCGACAACTTTGTCCGACTGTGTGTACGCAAAACCAACATCAGACAAAGTACGACGGACATGATCCGACGGACCTGGTCCTCGGATAATCCGCGCGTGTGTATGGGGCTTTAGGGAAACTCTTGTCCAAATGGGGGTATGGATCCATAATGTTGGTTTTTTAAGTAAAGATTCGGTTGTACCCTATGTATATATATATATATTGAGAACGTTTTTTTGTATACAATGCGTCTTTTGTAATACGTTTTTATTAGAAGGGAGTTGCAATAGTCGAGGCAAGAGATGACCAGGGAGTGAATTAGGAGCTTTGTGGTGTCATTGGTTAGAAAGGGGTGTATTTTGGAGATGTTGTGGAGGTTGAGGCGGCAAGATTTGGACAGTGATTGGACGTGGGGCTTAAAGGAACGTTCAGAGTCCAGGATTACACCTAGGACTTGGTATGTGGGGACGGGCTGATAGTTGTACCAATCGATTTTGACAGAGAGATCAGGAGAAGGGGCACGTGGGGAGGAAAAATTATAAGTTCGATTTTGGATAGATTGAGTTTGAGGAAGTGGTGTGACATCCAGACTGATGTCACACCACATCTGTTAGTAAATTGGTGATAAGTAAGGAGAGGGAGCTAAGGGTATGAGGTAAGTATGCTACATGTATTTGTGCAGTATGGCGAGAGCCCTCCACTCTATGTGGATTTGAGTCCCGCTTTATTATTTGCATGCAGGTCTACTATCAAGAACCACTACTAGTCTTATGTAGTAAGCTGAAGACAAAATACGGCAACATTTAGTAACCAATTATAGTTCTTCATTAGGGATCAGCAAACCAACCTGTGGAAGTCAGAGTTTGTTATGGATCAGGACATTTTGCTTGAATACAATAAAAAGTGATTTTGCACATTTTCTGACATGATAGATATAATAGATATACAGTAGATGTAGTGCAAAATGACTGCGTATATTTGAGGCTAGTAGACTTTGGCTATTGGAAATTATTATGTCTTTACAAAGTGATGTAAAAAATATTCTTGCAATTTCTGCGTGTGTGTAAAAGCATTATGTAAATTGTCTGTGCTATATAAATACCCATAAAAAATAAATACTGTTGCCTATGTATATACTTTTCTAACAAATATTTTTATGTCTGCTGTCACTGTTTCTGTTCTCACTGAAGAATTGCATCCCATTTACCATTATGCAGTTTTTCTGATTGACACTCTAATTGTTGTCACTTGTGTGTTCAGAAAAGGCATCCAAAAACTCATTGGTGGATGGAATACTCATTATACAAATGTAATACAACTTCTGGGACAGTCTATAGACTTTTTGCAATTGAAAAGAGCCAAAATGTTTACATATTAATTTATTTTCCGCATTTAAACCAAGGATGGTTTTCAATTTTACACCTCAGTATCAGAAAACAAATTACAAACCAAATGTTCAATACTGATGTCATCTTAATGAACAGACTCAAATACACTCTTGCCACTGGTAAAAGTTTCTGAAATTTTATTCAGTAAGCCATTTCCTGGATTTTATTTATACATGTCAAAAATTGTCTTTGTGAAACAAAGCTTCATATTTGGTAATTAAAGCAGATGTTAATATACAGCGGGTAAAATAAGTATTGAATATGTCACCATTTTTTTCTAGATAAATGTTTCTAGAGGTGCTATTGACATGAAACTTTCACCACATGTCGGTAACAATCCATACATACAAAGAAACCAAAACAAATAAGTTCAGAAATGAAGCTACGTGTAATAAAATGGAAATTCAGAAAGACCTGGAATTAGCAGGTACAATTGTTTCAAAGAAAACAATAAGTAATGCACTCAACCGCCATGGCCTGTATGCACGCTCACCACATCTCCACCAAGACCCCACTGCTAAAGAAAAAGCATGTTGAAGCTTGTTTAAAGTTTGCTGCAGAACATTTAGATAATCCTGTGAAACACTGGGAGAATATAGTCTGGTCAGATGAGGCCAAAATTTAACTCTCTGGATGCCATAATACACACCATGTTTGGAGGTCAAATGGCACTGCATATCACCCCCAAAACGCCTCCATACCAACAGTGAAGTTTGGAGATGGGAACATCATGGTGTGGGGCTATTTTTCAGTATTCCGTACTGGCAAACGTCATGTCATTGAAGAAAGGATGAATGGAAAAATGTGGCAAGACATTCTTGATAAAAATCTTCTGTCATCTACCAGGATGATAAAGATGAAATGAGGGTGGACATCAACAAGACAATGATCCCAAATACAAAGCTAAGGAAACTCTCAATTGGTTTCAAAGAAAGAAAATACAGCTGCTAGAATGGCCCAGCCAATCACCTGACTTGAATTCAATAGAAAATCTATGGAAAGAACTAAAGATCAGAGATTGTAGAAGAGGCCCACAGAACCTTCAAGATTTGAAGACTTTGTTTTCAAGATTTGAAGACTTTGTTTTCAAGATTTGAAGACTTTGTTTTCAAGATTTGAAGACTTTGTTTTCAAGATTTGAAGACTTTGTTTTCAAGATTTGAAGACTTTGTTTTCAAGATTTGAAGACTTTGTTTTCAAGATTTGAAGACTTTGTTTCAAGATTTTGTTTGTGTGGAAGAATGGGCCAAAATCACACCTGAGCAATGCATGCGACTAGTTTCTCCATACAGGAGGTGTTTTGAAGCTGTCACTACCAACAAAGGATTTTGTACGAAGTCTTAAATAAGTTTCAGTTAGCATGTTCAATACTTTTTCCCTGTGTCTTTCCATTTTATTACACATAACTTCATTCTGAACTAATTTGTTTTGGTTTCTTTGTATGTATGGATTGCATGGGTTGTTACCGACATGTGGTGAAAATTTAATGTCAATAGGAGCATTAGAAAAATATTTATTTAGAAAAATGGTGACGTGTTCCATGCTTATTATACCCGCTGATTTTTAATAGTTTTTTTTATAGAATTGGGAGAGGTTTATTACTGTCTGTGCCCCCTCTATTTGTTCTGTTGTCCATTATTATAGCAAACCTCAATAAAATGAGGGGAAATCCAACAGTTTATTGATAGGAATTAATTTCACTTTGGTGAGATTTCCCCATATTTAATGTTGCTTCTTCAAGACAGAAAATGAGGACACATTTCCTCAGCAGTACCATGGCAAAAAAAACCTAATAGGAGTAATTTATCTAAAAATGAATCATTAAAATAATGCCTGATGAGCCTGCCATGATGGCACTTGTCCAGGAGACCTTTAATCAGCTGCCAATGATGGACAGTGATATCTACAGAATGGCTCTATTGGGGTGCAGTGTAGGTTACTGGCAAAACCCACTCCACTATTGAATTTCCATCCCTTGATACATTTCCAAAATAATGTTTTATGTTGACTTATGCCCCATACACACGAGCGGAATTTCCGTCAGAAAAATTTTGGATGTTTTTTTCCAACGGAATGCCGCTCAAGCTTGGCTTGCATATACACGCATGCAGCCTTTTGCTTCAAGTGGTTGTAGGCATCACCCCGGTACTGCTTTTTAAAGCCGATGGTCGGCTTTCTTGTAATAATAACTGATGCAGCTAATCAGCCACTCAGCTGTTATTAAAGCAGGGGGAGGCTCTCCCATCCCACCAGGAGGCCCGGGCAATCATCCGGCATGTCTGCCGGCTGGCCAGAGACCTGAACAAAGTTGGAATCAGCTTTGATCAGGTCTCGGATCTAGTAACCCGGAAGCAATGTCATGACATAACTTCTGTTTTACTGGAGCCTTAAGGGTACCAGATTTGAAAACAAATGCCAGTATTCAAAACAGCCAAACTGTTTTTAAGTGTAAAGAAGGGATTTGGGGTCATACAGACCCCCGATCCCCACCAAAAAATACCTGACATGTGACTTTTGCTTTTACAAGCGATGTTTACACAGCAATAAAAAAAAAAAATTGAAAGGGACAGTGTAAAAAAATATACATTTTTTTTTTTTAAAAGCGCCCAATAGCACTTAGCTCGTGTGCAGAAGCAAACGCATACGTAAATTGCGCCCGCAAATGTAAACCTTGTTCAAACCACACATGTGAGGTATTGCTGCGATTGTTAGAGCAAGAGCAATAATTCCAGCACTAGACCTCCTCTGTATCTCTAATCTGTTAACTGTTTTAAAGCGTTGCCTATGGAGATTTTTAAGTACCATAGTTTGTCGCAAACTCCACTAGTGTGCACAATTTTAAAGCATGACATGTTAGATATCTATTTACTCGGCGTATCATCATCTTTCACAATATATTAAAAAATTGGTCTAACTTTACTGTTTTGTATTTTTTTGATTCATGAAAGTCTATTTTTTTTCCAAAACAATTGCATTTGAAAGGGGTGCAAATACAGTGTGAAATAAAATATTGCAACGGCTGCCATTTTATTCTCTAGGGTCTTATATATATATATATATAGAATATTTGGGGGTTCGAAGTAATTTTCTAGAAAAAAATACAGATTTTACCTTAGGCTTTATTCTTTTAAGAGGTCTAAGCTGTCTTATTAGCCATCTGGACCTTGTAAATTAGCCATGTTTGGTAATGGAGTGGTATAATTTTATTTAGTAGTGTAGTAATGTAACCACTTTTTTTTATAACGGTAGTTCTATTACAGTAGGATTTAAGAAGCCAGAAAGTTCAGTTTTCAGTCAAAAATGTGTATTGCTCTGTAGACAGCTTATGACAATTTACAACAGTGCATTATATCTATTTATTTATTACAGGTATTTATATAGTGCCTACAATTTACACAGCATTTTGCATATATATTGTACATTCACATCAGTCCCTGTCCTCAAGGAGCTTACAATCTAAGGTCTCTAACTCACATTCATGCATACACATAGTAGGAACAAATTAGACAGGGGCCAGTTATCCTTCCAGCATGTCTTTGGAGTGTGAGAGGAAACCAGAGTACTTGGAAGAAACCCACAGAGGCATGGGGAGAACATGCAAACTCCATGCGGTTAGTGCTACTTTTATATATTTATCACTTTCGTCTCAGTGCCATTGTGTGACTAGAAATACTTCAATAATCTTAGCCTTCAAAACAAGTTGGCTTATTGAGCAGAAATTCCCTTGGTTAGATTATTTTTCTGTCACTGCACATTTTCACCCATTATTTATTGTATACAAAACACCTCCAAGCATACTAAGATCACTCTAAGTGCTAATAATGTTTGAATTTGTTGGCATTGACGTGATGAAATAACTGGCAGCTGGGTCTCAATCCACTTGACACCAAAGGAGATAATTGGCTGCACTGATTTATGGTACTGTTAACTGGAGTTCCAATGATTACTTGGAAATAAACAATTAGAAACATGTTCCAGGAAATATAAAAAAATGAAAAAAAAAATCTTCTTACTAAAGTAATTTAATATGATAAAAAATACATTTAGATTTTCCAACCTCACACCACTTGTAAAATTCAGATTGCTGTTTCCTATCCCTTCATAAAGGCCTTAGAATATATGTGTGCTCTTTTTAGCTTTACTTCACTATACATTCTCCCTTGATGGTGACAAGAAATTCTGAAGTTTCAATAGTGACCTGAAGGAGATTTTTGCTTTGGGAGACACCATTTTGAAAAAACACAAAAAAATGCTTCTTCTTTGTTTCCGAGTTCTATCCATGAAAGAAAAGAATTCAAACTTCAAAAAAGTTTTTAAAGAGGGGCTTCAGCTTTTTTTCTTTTTAATATGGGATAGAAAAAGTTGAAAAAGGTTAGACCTTCTGCCAGGTTTTTTTTTTTGCTGTAAATTATCATGTTGGATAGAATTGGGCCGAACACCCCCTGGTTCGGTTTGCACCAGAACTCTCAAACATTGCAAAAGTTTGGACCCGAACGTGAACCCAATTGAAGTCTATGGGACACAAACTTGAAAAAAATCAAAAGTGCCCATTTTGAAGGCTTATATGCAAGTTATTGGCCATAAAAAGGGTATGGGGGCTCGGGCACTGCCCTGGGGGACATGTATCAATGCAATTTTTATTCTTAAAAGAGATTGTTTTTACAGGAGCAGTGATTTTTAGGATGCTTAAAGTGAAACAATAAAAATGAAAAATTATTTGAAATATAGTGCCTGGGGGGGGGGCCTTAGTCTGCCTGTAAAGTGGTGTATCTGTACCATATATAGAACCTGCTGCAGCAAAACTGACATTTATAAAGAAAAAAAGGACATTTAAATTGCCAGCAATACAATACCATTGTCGGCAATACAACAATTTAAAAAAAAACTGCGTGAGGTACCCCCCCCCCCCCAAAATCCATAACAGACCCTTATCCGAGCATGCAGCCCGGCAGGTCAGGAAAGCGTGGGACAAGCGAGCGCCCCCCACCTCCTGAACCATACCAGGCCACATGCCCTCAACATGGGGGGTGCTTTGGTGCAGTGGGGCTCTGTCCCCCACCTTAAAGCACCTTGTCCACATGTTTATGGGGACAAGGGCCTCTTCCCGGCAACCCTTGGCGGTGGTTATGGGGGTATGCGGGCAGGGGGCTTATTGGAAATCTGAAAGCCCCCTTTACCAAGGGGGCCCCCATATCCCCACCCCCCCCTCTGTGTATGAGTATGGGCTACATTGTACCCCTATTCATTCACCAAAAAAGTGTCAAAAATAAAGAGAGGAGCTAGTTTTTGAAAATTCCTTTACTTGCCCATCGCCTAACTATAAATGTACGTCATTACTTTGATGTTAAATACCGCGGTTATGGCTGCCAAAACCCCAGTATTCTTATTCACAGCAGGCGGCCAGTTTTCATATAAAAGTGGTCTCAGCGGTGGAGTCCCCACAATATCACCTTTATAGGATGCGGGAGAGGTAGCCCTCTCCTCCAGCCGCTTCCCATTCGTCTCTGAGCTTACCGGAGCCGCTCCTTCTGATGCCTGGGCAGGAAGCCGTGTGAGGGCAGGATTGCCCCCACTTGGCTCCATGCCCTTAGAGGTGAGATCACTTCTGCCTCTCAGCCTTAAAGGGATTTTTTTTCTTCTTAAAGTCAAAAATTTATTTTTTTTTTGCTTTTAAAGGTAAATGAGAGATCTGGGGTCTTTTTGACCCCAGATTTTGCAATAAAGAGGACCTGTCATGCTTATTTCTATTACAAGGGATGTTTAAATTCCTTGTATTAGGAATAAAAGTGATCGGAAAAAAAAAAAATGAAGGGACAGTGTAAAAATAAAAAATAAAAAGTAAAATAAAGAATAAAAAAAAAATGTAAAGCGCCCTATTCCTCCAAGCTCCCGGGCAAAAGCGAACACATACGTAAGTCACGTCCACATATGTAATAGTGTTCAAACCACACATGTGAGGTATCGCTGTGATCACTAGAGTGAGGGCATTAATTCTAGTGCAAGTACTCCTCTGTAACTCTAAACAGGTAATCTGTAAACATTTTTAAAGCGTCGCCTATAGAGCTTTTTAAGTAACGTAATTTGTGGCCATTCCGCAAGCTTGAAGCATGACATGTTAGGTATCAGATGAAGCTACGCGATTCATCCTTGTGAAACGCATTGATGTCATCAGCGTCATGTGATGCCTCTCCGTTCCATAATGTCCCGGAAGTGATCTCACAACGAGTGAGGGAGCCGGCTAGCCTGACAGCTGTAAAACAGCGTTTAAGCTTTGGAATTTTGAAAGGGATATATGCGCTGTTAGCGCTTGTATCGAGGGACAACTATAGAGAGTGTATGGATACATCATATGAGTCCGTTTTTAAAAGCTGACCTATCATGAAGAGCATTACTACAGACAGGTATCATATGGCCGGCCCCTTATGTCTAATACAGCCAATGACATATCACTGCACCAGACTGCTGCCAGTACCATGTGATTGATGTGGCCAATCACCGAAGATCACATGACAATGGTACACGATGAATGGCTATGATTCATGCCTTTCATTGTGTACTATTGTGATAAGTTTTGTGATTGGTCGCAGTGATCACATGGTACAGACAGGGCCAATCACAGCCCATTTGTACCATGTGATTAGCTGTGGCCAGTCACAGCTAATCACAATAGTAAACACTGAATGGTTTTCAATCAGAAAAACACTTGCCTATAACTGTAAAATTCACAGTTAGGCCTCATGCACACGGACGTTTTTGCAGCTGCGTTTTTGAGCGTTTTTTGCAGCTTAAAAACGCCTGTCCATGTTAGTCTATGGCTTCATGCCCACCTAGGCGTTTTTGAGCTGCAAATGGCATAAGCGTTTTTAAGCTGTAAAAAAAAGCCAGGACCAGTGCGTTCCGTGGCACAGCACTAGAGCTGTAAAAACGTGAATCGCGCAAAAACGCGCATAAACGCGCACCAGCGTTTTTGAGCTGCAGCGTTTTTTTGCTGCAAAAAGTTGATTGGACACTGGAATCCCTATATAGGAAATTAGAGATGTGTAAAATGCTAATTAACGCTGACGCTAAAAAACGCGCAAAAACACCAATGCAAAACGCGGTAAAAGTCAAGTTTTTTTAGGCTGCTTTTTTCAGGCATCCGACCTAGCTTTACAGCCCGTTTTTTTAAAACGTCCGTGTGCATGAGGCCTTTTAAGCAATCATAGTGTGTAAAAAAAAAAAAAAATCCTGATCACCTCCACAGAGTCGTACAGTGCTACACTGTATTGCTCTGGTCACTGTATGTAAAAAAAAATGTAAAAGAAAAACATTTAAAAAAAATTGAAAACAAATAGAAATCTACTGCCACCAGTCAGTGTCAGTAAGTTATATGATGACACTGGTGACAGCATGTAAACAATTATGAAAAAAAAGTCACATTTTCTAAAACATTGTGACAAACAATTGCAACTTAAAAAAAACACCATGCCTGTTACTAAATACCTTGTACTGACTACTTTCCATAAAGGGGTCATTTGGGGGATATTTGTACTGTCCTGGCATTTTTGGGCCTCAAGAAATGAGATAGGCCTTCAGTACATCAGAAATGATCGATTTTCAGATATACAGTATCTCACAAAAGTGAGTACACCCCTCACATTTTTGTAATTATTTTATTATATCTTTTCATGTGACAACACTGAAGAAATGACACTTTGCTACAATGTAAAGTAGTGAGTGTACAGCTTGTATAACAGTGTAAATTTGCTGTCCCCTCAAAATAACTCAAATAATCTAGGATGGAAAAGGACCTGGGGGTCCTAGTAGATGATAGGCTCAGCAATGGTATGCAATGTCAAGCTGCTGCTAACAAAACACACTGAATATCGGCATGCAGTAAAAAGGGGAAACTCAAGAGATAAAGTGATAATTCTCCCACTCTACAAGACTCTGGTCCGGCCTCACCTGACATATGCTGTTAAAGAGGAGGTCCACCTGAAATTTTTTTTTTAAAAGTCAGCAGCTACAAATACTGCAGCTGCTGACTTTTAATAAATAGACACTTACCTGTTCCAGGTTCCAGCGATGTCGGCAGAAGGTGATGAGCGATCACTCGTCTCTCGGCTGCCCCCGCCGCCATCCTCTGTCAGGGAATCAGGAAGTGAAGCTGGCGGCTTCACTGCCCGGTTCCCTACTGCGCATGCGCGAGTCGCTCTACGCGTCTTTATTGGTCCCCGTTGTGTCCTGGGAACTGTGTCGGATAGGGGTGGGGTTGCTAGTCCCGGAAGTGGGTGCAGATACCTGTATTATACAGGTATCTGCACCCCCTCCCCCTGAAAGGTGCCAGTTGTGGCACCGGAGGGGGGGAGGAATCCGATAAGCGGAAGTTCCACTTTAGGGTGTAGCTCCGCTTTAATGGAGTGTGTATAGAGAAGGGCAACAAAGCTGATAAAGGGACTGGAGGATATTAGTTATGAAGAAAGGTTACGAGCACTGAAATTATTCTCTCTGGAGAAGAGACACTTGAGAGGGGATGTGATTTCAATTTACAAATACAATACTGGTGACCCCACAATAGGGATAAAACTTTTCCGTGGAAGGGAGCTTAATAAGACACGTGGCCACTCATTTTTCAAAAAACTATTAGATAAGCACCTGAACGACCACAACATACAGAGATATACAATGTACTACTGACATATAATCACACACATAGATTGGACTTGATGGACTTTTTTAAACCTCACCTACTATGCAACTATGTAACTCAACACACAGCCATTATTATCTAAACTGCTGGCAACAAAAGTGAGTACACTTCTAAGTGAAAATTTCCAAATTGGTCCCAATTAGCTATCTTCCCTCCCTGTTGTCATGTGACGTGTTAGTGTTACACTGTCTAAGGTGTGAATGGGGAGCAGGTGTGTAAAATTTGGTGTTATCGCTCTCACTCTCTCATACTGGTCACTGGAAGTTCAACATGGCACCTCATGACAAAGAACTCTTAGGATCTCTCTGAGGATCTAAAAAAAAGAATTGTTGCTCTACATAAAGATGGCTATAAGAAGATTGTCAAGACCCTGAAACTGAGTGTGCACTGCAGCATGTTGGCGAAGCCCATACATTGGTTTAACAGGACAGGTTCCACTCAGAACAGGCCTTGCTATGGTTGACCAAAGAAGATGAGTGCACATGCTCAGCGTCATTTCCAGAGGTTGGCTTTGGGAAATAGACGTATGAGTGCTGCCAGCATTGATGCAGAGGTTGAAGGGGTGGGGGGGGTCAGCCTGTCAGTGCGCAGACCATACGCCGCATACTGCATACAATTGGTCTGCATGGCTGTCATCCCAGAAGGAAGCCTCTTCTAAAGATGATGCCCAAGAAAGCCTGCAAACAGTTTGCTGAAGACAAGCAGACTAAGGACATGGATTACTGGAAGCATGTCCTGTGGTCTGATGAGACCAAGATAAACTTATTTGGTTCAGATGGTGTCAAGCGTGTGTGGCAGCAACCAGGTGAGGAGGACAAAGACAAGTGTGTAATGCCTACAGTCAATCATGGTGGTTGGCAGGGATGTTGCTAGGTCTGCAAAAGATCTGGGGTTAGAGCCCATAGCAGCGCTCACCAACCTTTTTGCAGGCCCGGGGGGGCACGCTGGTGGGAAGCAATTTTTCATGGGCAATGGCTGGTGTTGGCGCTTCAATCATCATGGCACCGTGGTTAATATGGTGTTAGGGTGATTGAATCGCTTTGTGACGCACAGAACTACAGTATCTCACAAAAGTGAGTACACCCCTCGTATTTGTGTAAATATTTTGTTATATTTTTTCATGTGACAACACTGAAGAAATTACACTACAATGTAAAGTAGTGAGTGTACAGCTTGTATAACAGTGTAAATTTTCTGTCCCCTCAAAATAACTCACACAGCCATTAATGTCTAAACCGCTGGCAACAAAAGTGAGTACACCCCTAAGTGAAAATGTCCAAATTGGGCCCAAAGTGTCAATATTTTGTGTGGCCACCATTATTTTCCAGCACTGCCTTAACCCTCTTGGGCATGGAGTTCCTCCATGCGCTCCTCCACCTTCCATTTGAGGATCCCCCACCGATGCTCAATAGGGTTTAGGTCTGGAGAAATGCTTGGCCAGTCCATCATCTTTAAGGTGGAAGGCGGAGGAGAGGTTGTCTTTGGGAAATAGACGTATGTTTGGGGTCGTTATGTTGGAATACTGCCCTATGGCCCAGTCTCCAAAGGGAGGGGGCCTTGTCTTACTTCAGTATGTCTGTCACAGTACATGTTGGTATTCATGGTTCCCTCGATGAACTGTAGCTCCCCAGTGCCGGCAGCACTCATGCAGCCCCAGACCATGACACTCCCACCACCATGCTTGATTGTAGGCAAGAAACACTTGTCTTTGTACTCCTCACCTGGTTGCTGCCACACATGCTTGACACCATCTGAACCAAATAAGTTTATCTTGGTCTCATCAGACCACAGGGCATGGTTCCAGTAATTCATGTTCTTAGTCTGCTTGTCTTCAGCAATCTGCAGGCTTCCTTGTACATCATATTTAGAAGAGGCTTCCTTCTAAGACAGCCATGCAGACTAATTTGGTGCAGTGTGTGGCGTATGGTCTGAGCACTGACAGTCTGACCCCCCACCCCTTCAACCTCTGCATCAATGCTGGCAGCACTCAAACCTCTATTTCCCAAAGACAACCTCTGGATATGATGCAGAGCACATGCATTCAACTTCTTTGATCGACCATGGCGAGGCCTGTTCTGAGTGGAACCTGTCCTGTTAAACCGCTGTATGGTCTTGGTCACCGTGCTGCAGCTCAATTTCAGGGTCTTGGCAATCTTCTTATAGCCTAGGCCATCTTTATGTAGAGCAACAATTCTTTTTTTCAGATCCTCAGAGAGTTCTTTGCCATGAGGTGCCATGGTGAACTTCCAGTGACAAGTATGAGAGAGTGAGAGCGATAACACCAGATTTAACACACCTGTTCCCCATTCACACCTTAGACCTTGTAACACTAACGAGTCACATGGCACTGGGGAGGGAAAATGGCTAATAGGGCCCAATTTGGATATTTTTACTTAGGGGTGTACTCACTTTTGTTGCCAGTGGTTTAGATATTAATGGCTGTGTGTTGAGTTATTTTGAGGGGACAGCAAATTTACACTGCTATACAAGCTGTACACTCACTACTTTACATTGTAGCAAAGTGTAATTTGTTCAGTGTTGTCATATGAAAATATATCATAAAATATTTAAAAAAATGTGAGGGGTGTACTCACTTTTGTGAGATACTGTATATATATATATATATATATATATATATATATATATATATATATACATATACATGCGACCCCCCTTGCCTATTAGACTAGAAAATGCCTCACCAGAGGGGGTTTTCTAATGAAGGGAGATATGTTCTGGGGTGCAGCCAGCAAGAGAGGGCTTCATGTTTCTATTTTACAGGAACACTTTTTCATAAACCTTTATTTAATGACAGGGTCTCTTTAACTGCTACAAACAATACATTTCTCAATAATTTAAGGCGCTTGAGTAGGATTTTAATTACGAGAAAATCCCACAGAGGGTCCTTTGCAACTATGTAATACAGATTACAATTGAACTGAGAGTTATTATCAGTTAATACATTTCTTAATTCCGAAACAGGTTTAGTTTTACTGTATAAGTTGAGGATACTTTCATCAAAAATTATGATTGTAGTATTCATGAAATAACATAATCTTAAATTACTTAAATACCATTTTTGTTAACAGCTACATTCAGTTACTCATGAACCCATTCACCACCAGAGCCTTTTCTTCCATTTTATGCACATTCTTAAATGCTAAAACACTTTTGAATAAGCCAACATGTTCTAAACCCCATGATATAGTTTCTGAAAGCAGAGGACCCATAGAATAAAGATAGTACGATATTAGCACACAAATTTATATTTTCCGTAAAAAAATAATTGAAATATATTTTAGTGCACACAAACACAATAAAATCTCCAACGGCAACACGGCGACAAACTATGATAGCCAAAATTGTGCATGAAGAGGCCACAATGTAGTGCACTGGGAACAAGATTAGATATTTTTTGAATACATTCTGGTGTAACTTTGACTTTGTATAGAAGTAACGGGTGTGTAAAAATTGGTCTTTGGGTGTCGGGGGCACCTTCCCACAGTAACCTTATAGAGGTACTCTTGATGAAAGCAAGAATTGGCCTTGCTGTAAAAAATTGCAATGATTTGCACCTGTCAAACAGGTGCAGAAAAATTACTATTTGGGGTTTCGGGGGTGCCTCCCCACCATAACCCCATAGAGGTGCTCTTGATGAAGGCAAAAAAAAATTGCAATGATATGCACCTGTCAAACAGGTGCTGAAAAATTGGTCTTTGGGTGTTAATTGTGCTCATGAAACCTATACCAAAAACATTATTCCAGATGAAATGATTGAACACCCTCAAAGCTAGGCAGCCTCAAAGTCCTGGAACAAGAAAACCTGCCGCTCCAGGTGAGACCAGGAAGCCTAATGATCCAGTAGGTGCTCGCCTCTGCACACAATCAGATCAAAATCCTTTTTATTAGGACATCCCAAAACTAAAAGAATCAGAATGCTGGGTAGACACGTTTCACACACTTCACATGTGCTTAGCCATTACACAGGTATGTCAGCAAAACAATTCTTATATAGCCCCACCTATGACAGGTGTCGCCAGGTGCTAATTGCAGACTTCCTGTTACATAGACTTCACATGTAAAAGAGAAACCCATTAATATATAATTGTATATATCACATATAAACAAAAGAAAAACAAACAAACCAAAAATGTGTATGTGCTCTGACAAGACAAAGTATTGCTCTATATAGACTAAATATAAAAACATTATCATAAAACACAACATATAGCTTTGTGTCAGCCCATATCCTTATACTCTAAAACATATAGCCAATAAACAACAATTTCCCCTCCCACCCTAATATAGTCAACAATTGATACATATAAGCACATATATATCAATAGATGGGAGAACAGCACAAGACACAAAGAGACAAAAAAGACAATTGACACACAAGTATAATGTATATTGCAAAACCCATTTATATGCGATGTGGCTCATACCCATGAAGAACAGACAGGGCACCATTGCATATAGCATGCCGTGAAATTGGTAGGATAAATAGACAAAAAACTGGCACAATTTGGGTAAAACACAATAAACCACAATTTTACCGCCCATCCATCTGTCCCTTTATCTACAACCTAATAGCCAGTGAATATTCTGAATGTGTCAAAGATAAATGGAAGAGGAATATGTATCCAGATGTATACCTGAACATTATCTCCATACACAAAGACATCAGATGGTTACACTACACATCACAATATAGCACAATAATAGTAAATAAAACATTAAAAAAAAAATGAATATGTGTCATCATCATCATGAATGTATCATCAACCATCCTCTGCACAGGTATAGAACCCACCATATCAATGTGTATCCATCGTTGCCGAAGGGAGGAAATCCACTGTACTACTCATAAAAATGACTCACATCCCACTCAAAGTTTAACCCCTGTGGGATGCGAGTCTGAAGCTGGAAAATCCAGAATACCTTCCTCCGGCAGAGCAACCAAAACACATCACCACCTCTACTGAGGGCCTCGAATTTCTGCAGAGATTCCACATCCCAAAAAGACTTAATCAGCGACATCGGCATCAGGGGCCTCATATCTGTTAAACCAGGACTGATTCATTTTTATAAAAGTCAAACGGTCCTCAGAGTCTGTGGACGGGCGCGTTCTATGATCAGTAGCGAAACTCCTGCAGCACTGAATGCCCGTTCTGAAAGCACGCTTAATGCAGGGCAGCCCAACAACTCAATAGCATACTGGGCAAGTTCTGGCCAGTGGTCTATTCTTATGACCCAGTAAATCAGTGGATTGTCAGCTGGAAAGATCTCCATCTCTGTTTTGGCCCCGAGGTAATCATCCACCATGTGATGCAGATGCTGCAGATGGAATGTGGTCAAGGAGGGTTGCCAACCAGTAATCATCCTTCTCCTTTATGCCATGTATTCTTGGGCTCTTTCGCAGGCTTTGAAGCATGAGGTTGCCCATGCGCCTCAAATTTGCAGAGGCTTGAGAAGCAGACTTATAAGCAAATGTAAAGAAGAAGTGGAAATATGTACGTAGATGCACTTTTATCAAAGTAAAGTTGTGTTTGGTGCACTTTAATTTGAGTACTCACACTAAACAAACACACTCCACGGATACACTATAATATAATGCAATATAATGTACCATACGTACAGTGAAGCACAAAACGATATGGCATTAAACTTGCAGTAACGCACACAGAAGTAAATGGCGTTAAACTTGCAGTAACGCACACAGAAGAAAATGGAGTTAAACTTGCAGTAATGCACAAAACTCTATGGCGTTAAACTGGCAGTAACGCACACAGAAATATATGGCTTTAAACTGGCAGTAACGCACACAAAACTATATGGCGTTAAACTGGCAGTAACGCACACAAAACGATATGGCGTTAAACTGGCAGTAGCGCACACAGAACTTAATGGCGTTAAACTGGAAGTAACGCACACAGAACTATATGGTGTTAAACTGGCAGTAACGCACAAAAAACTGTATGGCGTTAAACTGGCAGTAAGGCACACAGAAGTAAATGGTGTTAAACTGTCAATAAAGTACAAAACTATATGGCGTTAAACTGGCAGTAACGCTCACAGAACTATATTGCGTTAAACTGGAAGTAACGCACACAGAAGTAAATGGCGTTAAACTGACAGTAACGCACACAAAACTATATGGCGTTAAACTGGCAGTAACGCATACAGAACTATATGGAGTTAAATTGGCAGTAACGCACAAAAAACGATATGTCGTTAAACTGGCAGTAACACACACAAAACTATATGGCGTTAAACTGGCAGTAACGCGCACAGAAGTAAATGGCGTTAAACTGGCAGTTAAGCACACAGAAGTAAATGGCAATAAACTGGCAGTAACGCAATCAAATAGATGGTGTTCAACCATCCCTACACTGACGCTATCTGAACTGTCCCTACTCTAGCTATACACTAATGTCAAGTTTACTGACACAGTCTCACTACACTACACTGGAACTATCTGAGCTGTCCCTACTCTAACTGCACACTATGCAAACCTGAATGATGATCCTCCTCACTACACTCACACTATCCTGGACCAGATGGCATTCACCCACAGATCCTAAAAGAATTGAGCTCTGTCCTTTCAAAGCCATTGTTTATAATTTTTAGGGACTTTACCAAGTAACTATAGACCCGTTAGTTTATCTTCTATAGTCAGGAAGATACAGTAGAGTTTAATAAAAGACCACATAGATGAGTTCTGGCTGGAAAAAAAATTTTTTTAAGCAACAGACAGCATGGGTTCACGAAAGACAGAAGTTGTGAAACAAATCTGATTTATTTTTATGTTGAGGTAAGTAAAAACTTGGACAGAGGGGTGGCGGTGGATGTGGTATACTTGGATTTTGCAAAAGCGTTTGACACAGTTCCCCACACAGGACTCATGTGTAAGGTAAAGTCTACAGGCTTGGAAATAACAGTTTGTAAATGGATAGAAAAGTGGCTAAAAGACAGAATAATAGAGTAGTGGTTAATGATTCTTACTCTAAATGGTCTATGGGTATCAGCGGTGTACCCCAAGGTTCAGTGTTGGGACCCTTACTTTTTAATATCTTTATAAATTATATTGGGTCTGGGATTAAAAGTAACATTTCAGTCTTTGCAGATGACCCCAAACTATGCAGTGGATTAACGTCCTTACAGGATGTCTCCAATTTACAAGCCAACCTCAATGCACTGTCTAATTGGGCGACTATGTGGCAGATGAGGTTTAATGTTGATAAATGTAAAGTTATGCACTTGGGGGCTAAGAATATGCATGCATCATACATGCTAGGGGGAGTACAACTGGGGGAATCCGTAGTGGAGAAGGATCTGGGGGTTTTGGTAGATCATAAGCTCAATAATAACATGCAATGCCCAGCTGCGGTTTCCAAAGCGAGCAAAGTCCTTTCTTGTATTGAGAGGTATGGACTCCAGAGAGAGAGATATAATTTTGCCCCTGTACAAATCATTAGTAAGACCTCATCTGGAATATGCAGTTCAGTTTTGGGCACCAGTTCTCAAAAAGGATATTGGGGAACTGGAGAAAGTGCAGAGAAGGGTAACCAAACTGATAGGAGGCATGGAGGAACTCCGCTATGAGGAAAGATTAGAGGAATTAATTTATTCTCTCTTGAGAAGAGGAGATTAAGGGGGGATATGATCAACATGTACAAATATATAAGGGGTCCATATAGTGAATTGGTGTTGAGTTATTCACTCTACAGTCAATACAGAGGACAAGGGGGAACTCTTTACGTCTAGAGGAAAAGAGATTTCATCTCCAAATACAGAAGGGTTTCTTCACAGTAAGAGCTTTGAAAATGTGGAATAGACTCCCTCCAAAGGTATTTCTGGACAGCTCAGTAGATTGCTTTAAGAAAGGCCTGGATTCTTTCCTAAATGCACACAATATAACTGGGTACTAACATTTATAGGTAAAGTTGATCCAGAGAAAATCCGATTGCCTCTTGGGTCAGGAAGGAATTTTTTCCCCTGCTGTAGCAAATTGAATCATCCTTTGCTGGGGTTTTTCACCTTCCTCTGGATCAACTGTGGGTATAGGATTTGGTATATGGGACTGTTTGATATTATTTTTTATTTATTTTTATGGTTGAACTAGATGGTCTTGTGTTTTTTTTCAACCTGACTAACTATTTAACTATGTAACTATGTAACTATGTAACTATATCTCTAGACTGACTCTAAACTAATATTCTACACTGACAATTTAAGCAAAATAGCACACTATAGCACACTAAGTAAAAGGCACTGACCAGAGCCCTGTTCTATCTCTCTCCATGCTGAAATCACACTGAAAATGGATGCCATTGAAAGAATACTTGTATACTGTGGGGCGGAAATGAGCCATGATTGGATAAAGTCATGATGACAGTGTCCAATCATAACTCTGACAGTGCTCTGTGCCCTGATTGGCTGAAGCTTGCACTGCTTCAACCAATCAGGGCTTGCAATGCACTGTTCAGCACCGCAATGCATTGTGGTCGGTTCGGGGGGGGGGGGTGTCGAACGACCCGTTTGTTTAGCTGCTCGCCAAACAACAAAAGTTCGGCCCAAATTTATGCTCAGGTCGAACGGTTCGCCCATCTCTAATCTGCATGCATGTTCAGTTCTTTTGCAGGGAAAATGCTATGGCCAACCAATGTCTGGACAAGGAATAGTTAACAGACATTACACGGTGTGCAGCTGACAGGTGTGAAGCTGATTGTTGGCACATTCCCATCTGATCAGATGCCAGGATTGGAAAGGAAGCATGAAAAAAAAGCAAAGAAGTGTAACTGGTTTGTTGAACAAATATTGCAGACCACTGGCTCTCAGTCCCCTAACAGATTAGAACATTGATGTGCACCTTGCATGGCCACAGGTGACTTAACCAATTCACAGCCCGGCCAAGCACGCTTTTGTACTACAGTTCCCATGTTTTCTGTAAATGTGGGAAACAGATGTTAACTTAGCCCTCTTTAATGAAGTAAAATGCTAATGTACATGCTATGGCTAAAACTGGTATGAGATCATATTCAGTATCGCAAGCAGCAATGTGCTAATTGCAATAATGCAAAACAAGAATTCAGAAAACAAATGTAACAGGATAGAAAAACATACTGCGGGGATTTCATAAAGAGAGTTGCAGATATCCTTTATATCGAAATTGGGTATACTGTCCAGTTTTGGTCACCAACCCTGAAAAAGGAAGTCCTTGAACTGGAGAGAGTCCAGAGAAGGGCAACAAATAAGGGGGCTGGAGGACCTCAGTTATGAGGCACAATTACAAGCTACAATGAGGAGGGTCTCTCCCTCCTCATTAGCTGAGACATTGGCTCCCGCTACTGTCAATCACAACCAGTGAGGAGGGAGCAGGGGGTAGAGCTGATCCATGCTGTGTGTGTCTCATAGACACACAAATGGGGCTCGGGAGTGAGCATGCATGAGGGCCCTCTTCTGAGTGCAGCAGCCCCCCAAAAACTTACCTGAGCCCCATCTCGATCCAGAGATATGCACACAAGCTTCAGCTCTCCTAGGACTCTCCCTCCTCATTGGCTGAGACATCAGTGTTAGCCATTGACTCCCGCTACTGTCAATCACAGCCAGTTACCCAATGAGGAGAGGGTGGGGGTGGGGAATGGACACACAGAGCAGCAGCTCCCGAGCTGTTGCACTAGGCAGGAGGGAGGAGCCAGGTGATTTATGTAGCTGCCACAGACAGATACAATAATCGGTTGGAGCTCGGCACTAAGGTCAGAGTGTCCTCTGTATGCTCCCTCTCCTGTCACTGCGCCCATCACACTGACAGAACAATGACCAAGGAGTCTTGTAATGTGTTGGGAGCAGCCTGATGGGGAACAGAGAGACTAGTTCCCCATCAGGTCCGCCTTAATGTTGATTGACAGAGCATGAAAGTGGGCAGATCCATTGCCGCTATTTTGTCCAATAGTGTCTTTTGAGTCTGCCCACTTCCACTTGCTGTAAATCAAAAGTAAGACAGACCTGATGGGCAGTGGCAAATCATCCATGT
This sequence comes from Lithobates sylvaticus, assembly GCA_028564925.1. Lineage (NCBI taxonomy): Eukaryota > Metazoa > Chordata > Amphibia > Anura > Ranidae > Lithobates > Lithobates sylvaticus. Next base: position 575,894,136 of record CM053027.1, read on the forward strand.
GTGCAGGGTGATGTAACCAGTACAACGGCTGGTTGTCATTGGGGAGGCGCGACATTTAACCACCTGATTACTGTGCACTTAAACCCCCCTTGTGACCAGACCAATTTTCAGCTTTCGGCGCTGACGCACTTTGAATGACAATTGTGCGGTCATACAACACTGTACCCAAATGAAATTTTTATCATTTTTTTTCCACAAATAGAGCTTTCTTTTGGTGGTATTTAATTACTGCTGGGGTTTTTATTTTTTGCTAAACAAACAAAAAAATATGGAAAAAAAAAATCATGTTTAATAGTTTGTTATAAAATTTTGCAAATAGGTCATTTTTCTGCTTCATTGATATGGCTGCACTGGTGGGCACTGATAGGCTGCACTGGTGGGCACTGATAGGCTGCACTGGTGGGGACAGATAAGTCAGTACTGATGGCCACAGCAAAGATGGCACCGATGGCACGGATGGGTGGCACGGATGGGCACTGATGGATGGCACTGATGGGCACTGATAGGTGGCACTGATAGATGGCACTGATGTGCACTGATAGGTGGCACTGATGGGCACTGATGGGCACTGGTAGGTGACACTGATGAGCACTGGTAGGTGACACTGATGTGCAGCATTGTAAAGGCACATTGTGGGCACTGGCACTGTGGGCACTGACAGAGGGCACTGTGGGCACTGACAGATGGCACTGTGGGCACTGACAGGTGAAGCTAGTGGGCACTGGTAGGCGGCACTATTATTAGGGCAAAGGTGGGCACCATGGACCCTGGGCACCTTGCAGTGAAAGGGACTGATGTCCCTCTCACTGCCGCCAGTGATCGGCTTTTTTTTTATCCTCGCGCTGTCAGCGCGAGGAGGAAAAAAAGCCGATTACCGGCTCTGTTATTATCACATGATCAGCTGTCATTGGCTGACAGCTGATCACTTGGTAAGCGGTCGGGATCGACCCCTTACTCGGATCTGTGATCCTGCGAGTCTCACAGACTCGCTGATCACAGAGCGCGCCGCGCGCGCCCTTCAGGGAGCGCGCAGGCAGCTCGTGGCTGGGACGACGTCAATAGACGTCGTCCCAGCATCTTAGATCCACTCTGTAGCCGTCATTCGGCTATAGCGTGGATCTCAGGCGGTTAAGAAGGGAGGCTGCTCCACTTCTAGGAGGACAGATGAAACTGAGGGCTCTCTCAATAGATGGGGATACACATTCAGGCAGCAGTAAGGATTATGCTTGAGATTTTTTTTCTTTTAGGGCTCTTCCAGACCTGCTGTACTCCCTGCCACAGTCCCTCTGCTATACCATCTACCCAAGGTGGTATAGCAGTGGCTGACAGATGTTCAGGAGGTGGTACTGCACTCCTCTCCCTGTACTAACTACCCCCTGCCATACAGTCTGCACTCCTCCTGTACATACCACCCACAAAACATACACTCCACACTCCTCTCCTGTACATACTACCCACCGCCATACACTCCACACCACTTTCTTGCACATACTACCCACTGCCATACACTCCGCACTCCTCTCCTGCACACACTACCCACTACCATCCACTCCGAACCCCTCTCTTGCACATACTACCTACCGCCATACACTCCGCACTCCTCTCCGGCACATACCACCCACTGCCATACATTCCGCATTCCTCTCCTGCACATACTACCCACTACCATACACTCCGCACCCCTCTCTTGCACATACTACCTACCAGCATACACTTCGCACTCCTCTCCTGCACATACCACCCACCTCCGTATACTCCGCACTCCTCTCCCTGCACATACTCTACCCACCGACATACACTCTGCACTGTACATTCTCTATTTAACATTCTGCACTATATAAGTAATCTCAGACTCTATTTAACGACACCCCCTTTAAGTCACGCCCAATATTTAGTGCAATTTAAACCACGCCCACTGTTAGTGCATCACATTTTTATTCTTCTCAATGCCTACACTACTTTCGGACTACTTTTCATCTTGCACATGGGCCCGCTGATTTCATGATTTGCCCCTGCTGATGAGGAACGAATCTCTTCGTTTCCCATCAGGTTCCACCCACCAAGTCAATCAAGCAATTTACCAGATATGGTCATTGCTACTATATCACTATAGAGCCCTGTGTGGGAAGTTGCTACATACATGGCAGCTTCCCAGCACAAACATGCCCCACTGTGAGCTCTGGCATACCTCTGTATGCCAATTTAGAGCTGGCCTTAAGCATCACCAGTTTCCAAATCTGGGAAACTGACAGTAATTCTTTGGAATTTGTCATTGCCATAGTGAAATGTTATTAAAGCAGAACTAAACCAGCCTATACTTTACAACCAAGGAAGCTGTCATCTAAGCCTCTGTTGGATTTGCAATTTCCATGGAGCTGCACATGTGATCAATTTTGACACCAGCCATTTGATGGCTTGGCAGCTGGGCTGAGGGCAAAAGCAAATGTGATAGTTATCATTCTCGTCATGCCTTGGATTTAACGGTTTTGTAAAACAGTTAAATCAATGGGTTTAGTTTCACTTAGTATGAACACACAATCTGTCTCTACTCCCCTGAAAGAACCAGGATTTGTGTGTTTACAAACACAGATCCCGGTTCTCGCTCTGTCACAATCGATCACGGGTGCCCGGCTGCCATCGCGACTGCTGGGCACTCGCATCGGCTCCGGGTAAACGCTGCGGGTGCGCGGGCGCCCCTAGTTTCCAAAAGGGAAAGCGACGTAAGGTACCGTTGATTTGCCGAGCCAACCTGCTACAGTAAAACTGCGGCGTCTGGTCCAGAAGTGGTTAAAGTGGTGGTAGTTAGAACTACCTACCTACATTTGGCACACTAGTCAGTAATGTTACTGAAATAAGCACAAATGCTTGTCTGAATTAGATGCAAATAGTTCTAAAGGACATTACCACCAGAAAAGTGATATTAATGCTTTACTGAATTCCCCTGACTGTGTTTCCAAACAAGTGACAGTTACTTTCAGCTCCACTGAGAATTAAAAATGACAGTGACGTGGCTAAAATAAAGATTTGTGTCCTATGTGAGTCTATTACGTTTCACTGGTCAATTACCTGATAGGTGTTACTGAATTTTGCATATTACCTCCTTTTAACTGCTTCATTGAGTAAGCCCATGAGATGTTCATTATCTCAAATGAGAACATGAAAACCATAGCAACAAATCAAATTGAAATCATACAACTGTTATCTTTCAGTGTAGTTTTGAATTTGATTGGTTACAGTGTAATTCAGACAGTTCTGACAACTATGTTAATAGATAAGACTATATATACTCTGTGCATAAATTTATATCCTACAACTGTCATTGCTCAGCTTAGGTGTGACTTAGATTAGTTATAGAACCAAAAGGACCTCAGTTCTAACAGCTGTGTTAATAAGGCTGAAAATAACCTGTGCACAGGCAAGATTGTGCTTCTTTTTGTACATCTTATACATAAGTATACCATAATGTGGAGTTACACTATATTACCAAAACTATTGGGACGCCTGCCTTTACACACACATGAACTTTAAAGAGGAAGTAAACTTTCCCACTCTGATGCTTCTTTTCATTTAGTCCATTATATTACCATATTTGCCTGTGCATAAGGCGACTGGGCGTATAAGACGACCCCCTAATTTTCACACTAAAAGGTTGCTTTTGGGATATACTCGCCGTATAATGCCCCGTATAAAGGAGCGGATTTTCTGTCTGAAAAACCTTGGATGGTTTTTCCGACGGAATTTCCGCTCAAGCTTGTCTTGCATACACACGGTCACACAAAAGTTTGCTGAATTTTCGACCGTCAAGAACACGGTGACGTACAACTCTACGACGAGCCAAGAAAATTAAGTTCAATGCTTCTGAGCATGAGTCAAATTGTTTCCGAGCATGCGTAGGAATTTTGCGCGTCAGAATTGCTACAGACGATCGGAATTTCCGATCTGCATTTTTCCCTAATCGAAAAATTGAGAACATGCTCTCAATCTTTTGCTGGCTGGAATTCGGCCAGCAAAAGTCAGATGGAGCCTACACACGACCCCCGATTTTTGGGGGATATTTTTAAGTATAAAAGGTTGTCTTATACACCAGAAAATACGGTAAGTAATTATCAAACTAAAGCCACTGTAATCCAGCCCAAATCGCATATAACTTACTTTGTAAAGAAACTTGTTTCCAGGGGTAAGGATGAGCTCAGGCATGTTCGCAAACCGCACGTGCAGGAAGTCCCGATGCGTGGCTGCAGAGATCGGGACACTGTGCAGTGCCGACTTCCTGGTGGGCTCTGCACTTGCGGCTTGCGAACAAGCCTGAGCTCATCCTTATCCAGGGGTAAGGCAGCGCCATCTTAGGTATTGTTTTCTGAGTCCACAGTAGAGTGTATTTCCGCCCTTACATGCAACCCTTCCTGTACTGTTAACCAAGCCTCCTTCTCGATCCAACATTTCTATGGCAACCCTGCTTTCCTGCTCATAGCCGACTTATTTTATTTCACAGTATTTACATGTGCCATTTATCTAGTGTTTGCCTGTGTCAGTCTTATCAACTTCAGCTTTTAAGACAGTAGTATGCAGTACGATGCCCAGGTTTAAGCCTCGCACACATGATCGGATTGTTGGCCAACAAAGCGTCAGACTTTTGTCCGAAGGGAGTGTGCCATGAACTTGTCTTGCATACAAACGACACACAATTGTCAGCCAACAAACACAAACGTAGTGACGTACTATGTGGAATTTCAGCTCTTGAGCGCCACCCTTTGGGCACCTTCTGCTAATGTCGTGTTGGTGAGTATTGATTCAGATTTTTCTGTGTACTTGGGATTTTTCTATGATGGACTTGTGTACACACGATAGGAAAATCTGACAACAGACTGTTGTCTGCCGAAAATTTTCTAGCCTGCCATCCAACATTTGTTGTCCGAAAGTTGGACAACAATTGTCGGATTTTAGGCAAACAGTCTGTCATCACACAATTCCTTGCCGAAAATCCAATTGTGTGTACGAGGCTAAACACTCCATATGATGTCACACGGGGTGTAGGAGGAAGCTCTGAATGATTCTCATGGGATTTGAGTGTTGTGCCGCATGGAGTCCCGATAATAGACAGACAAGCACACAAAGCGTGCCATGAATCAGGGGAGATATGTGCATGCTCCAGTGACGTCATTCTAAAGAACAAAGCGGAATACAACAATATTAAGCCAGTAAGGAGATATCCACAATCTGTGATCATTAGGGTTTTTTTATAGATTTACATGGGATAAAGTTGTGGGAGAGAGTTTACAACCACTTTAATGGCATCCCAGTCTTAGGGTGCAATATTGAGTTGGCCCACCCTTTGCAGCTATAACAGCTTCAACTCTTCTGGGAAGGCTGTCCACAAGGTTTAGGAGTGTGTCTATGGGAATGTTTGACCATTCTTCCAGAAGCGCATTTGTGAGGTCAGGCACTGATGTTGGTTGAGAAGGCCTGGCTCGCAGCCCCCGCTCTAATTCATCCTAAAGATGTTCTATCAAGTTGAGGTTAGGACTCTGTACAGGCCAGTCAAATTCCTCTACCCCAAACTTGCTCATCCATGTCTTTATGGACCTTGTTTGTACACTGGTGCTCAGTCATGTTGGAACAGGAAGGTTCCATCACCAAACTGTTCCCACAAAGTTGGGAGCATGAAATTATCCAAAATGTCTTGGTATGCTGAAGCCTTAAGAGTTCCCTTCACTCGAACTAAGAGGCCAAGCCCACCCCATAAAAAACAACCCAGCACCATAATCCCCCTACAAACAAACAAATAAGATCCATAAAGACATGGATGAATGAGTTTGGGTGGAGGAACTTGACTAGTCTGCACAGAGTCTTGACCTCAACTTGATAGAACACATTTGGGATGAATTAGATTGGAGACTGCGAGCCAGGTCTTCTCGTCCAACATCAGTGCCTGACCTCACAAATGCGCTTCTAGAAGAATGGTCAAACATTCCCATAGACACACTCCTAAACCTTGTGGACAGCCTTCCCAGAAGAGTTGAAGCTGTTATAACTGCAAAGTGGTCCGACTCAATATTGAACCCTACGGACGAAGACTGAGATGCCATTAAAGTTCATGAACGTGTAAAGGCAGGCATCCCAATACATTTGGTAATATGGTATATATTGGAATGGTGGTATGTGGCTTTCGTTTTATGGTATTGTATGCCAAGAAAAGCATTTTCTATATATTTTAAAGGGACCCTTTCCTTTGCTTTTATAGGGCAATGTAATGGTCTCTATACAACTTTCAGGAAATATTGCTGGCTTATTAATGTTTTTACCCAAGATCCACACATATTATTTATCCAAGAATCACATATTTCCCAGATTCAGTTAGAAAAATGTGTGAATCTTAGGTGAAAGTTATGTAAGTCTTGGAGGAAAATATTATTAAATATACTTTTTTCGAAAAGCAGTGCACCACAATGCATTGTGTATTTGTGGGGTTATAACCTACTCTTGCTATGTCCAAAATGAAAACAAAAATGAAGTTTTGCCTATAGTTCTACTTTAACCAATTTTGTTTCAATAAAGATGTTTTTTGAACGTGAAAGTTTGTCCCAGCTCCAGTCATCGGCCTTCTAGAAGCAGTTAAAACTACAGTCTAGATATGATCTTTATTGTATAGGTACTCTGGTCCTGATTCTCACATACCCGAGGAACCAAAGTGGAAAATGACAATCATTTTAGGAGTGCACTAGGGAGGTCTCTGGTGTACTGTGAGGCGTGTAAAGAGGTCATAGTAAACTTAATTAGCAGATGAGCCAAATACGCATGTAGGTCTGAGTCAGGCATGCAAAATAATAACCTGAGGTAATAAGCATATCAATTACAATTGGAGGCTGGGGAGGGGAAGTGCAAAACCCCCTCGCCCACCACAGTCGAATTTAAAGCAAACGGGAGGTGGGTATGTGGACACTATGTGGAGCATTCTTTGCTTGTTGGGCCCTATTCCAGTCGGCAGGAGAACGCCAAGTTATGTAGGTAGAGTGTAAGTTCCATAAACCAGTTTCAAAGGCCCAGAGGTAGCAAAGTACATCCTGGTAGTACATGGAGTTAGCTTTGTATTATGGTATGCAGCTGAGCAAGTCATTGCCCAAACTTTCTGAGAAGCAGACCAAAGGGTTTCCTTGTGGGGCAAGAAGCAGGTCCTATAATGGTCCTAGATTATAGAGTCCAGTGGTCTGGAGTGGAGGGAGCAGGAGAGGGGCACCAACTTGTTTTTTTCAAACTGTCTGATAAGTTGGGTCAACTCAGAAGTGCGAACTTAGAACTGTGTACATACTCTCTCTGGCATACCATGTATCAATACACTTTGGGGTCAGGGGTAAAACATAACAAGGAGAACTGTGAATGTGTGCCATCCTGTGTGGTATGGCTGTCAGGAGAGCAACTGTAGTATTAACATACCTTGGAACATGGAAGAAGAACAAAACTGTTACAATAGAAAACAACGGAGTCACCCAGAACTTGGCCGGTGTGCAGAGGGTTAGGTGAGGCCTTTCAGCTGTCTTGGCGAGCCCTTCTGGATGTTGGTGACTTTGTGGGGCTTGCTCCATGGTGTGGACCCCTGAAGAGCGATTGGGAGCTGGTGGCAGAGGGGAATCGCGGTCTGCGGTACCTCTGATCCTGCTAATCTATAGGTTCATCATGGCGGGAATCCCTTCTCGCGGGGGGGGGGGGGCACGGAAGTCAGCATACCAGTTGGGTACTTCAATCTGCGGTAGGCCTAGGGTGTCACAGAATGGTTGGAGATCTTCTTTCTGGAACCCTTAGCGTCCAACCTTGTGTGAAGGCGGCGAGGCCGAAGGGAAACTTCCAGCGGTAGTGAATATCATATTCACGTAAAATTACGGGGTGCGGGTCTTTGAGGTGCTACAGCATTATGTGGGAATCTGAGCTGGATTCTTTTCCTTGCCTTTCTCAGAATCTCCTCCTTTAGCTGAAAATCCACTAGGCAGCATATGACATCTCTTGGAGGGTCAGACTCTCTCCCTTTCGGTCTGAGAGCGCGGTGGATGCATTCCAAATTAATTTGTGTTGTAGGCGACTTGTCCAGCAAGTTGTTGAAAATGCCCACCACTGTGGGTGAGAGCTGATCCCCATCAACCTACTCGGGTAGCCCACGAACATGCAGATTGTGTCTTCTTCCACGATTGTCGAGATCCTCTACATGGCACTGGAGGTCTCTGAGCTGTATGGTGTACTCATCTAGCTTATGGTATGCTCCTCTGATGGCTAAGCCTTGTTGTTCCACAGCCTTCTCCAACTCCTGAACTCGGCCTTCCAGGGCTTGGATATCTACCCTCAGGTCTGAGATGGCTGTAGACAGGGTGTCTTTAATGTCTGCAGCTCATGCTGAGGGGAGGGTGAGCTGGCCGTACCTGAGCCAGGTGCTGGGAGCATGGGAGGAGAGTAACTCTGTAGCGTTCCTGAGGCTGGCAGCTGTCCCTGACAGGATGACGCCTGTTTGCGAAAGATCTCCGGAATGCTTTGGGTCAATCTGCTCCTCGATTCCCGCAGTGAGCGGGATTGGGTGGCTGGGTTGCTGCGGGATGCTGTCCCCATGGTGCAGGAATGCAGTGGCGGTGTATTACCTCCGTAGATAGAGGAGCGAGACCTGCGATGGTGGGAGCACAGGCTCTAAGCTGCCATCTTCAAGTGAGGTCAAACCACGCCGCCATGCATTTTTTATTTATACAAGGTGTTCTCTGACAAGGAAAAAGTGGAGAGAAGGGTCACAATCTCCATCCTGTTCAATCACAGACTGCCTTGTACCCACTGAAAAAATATATACGCATTTGGTGAATGTTAGCAATGCCTAGCAAGTGACCCTCTGTGGCCATGAGGTAGAACGGCCACCATTCGGCACAGGACCCAGAATATTGCAGAAATCGCTGTAGTAGCTATGACTACTACAGTGATTGTCACCTTCCACAGTGACCCGTCAGACATGAGATATGAATACTCACATTGGAACAAATGTAACTACGCAATAAAGATCAACCTAGACTTTAAACTGAGCCAGGAAGTAATAGTTCTTTCATTGGAGGTCCACTGCAAGGAATATGAAATAAATCTCTTATTCCACTTCTTTGCTCATTGTGCTTTTTATCACTACCATCATGTGATGCAATAAACCTCGGATTTATGCATTTAGTTCTCCACTCAAAATAGCTCCTAGGAACTGAATTCATAATGTATTATGCAAGTTTTTGATCAAAAATAAAAGTTTTTTTTATTATTTATTTGCTATGCATGCATATTTCCAGAGCGGGTATGTGGTAATTTTCAGGTGCTAGATTTCAGTCTGTTGTTCTGTTCACTAATTACTTTGTACGTGATTTACATGTATACTGTCTGATACATTTTCTTAGCCAGAATCCCTTGTGAATCTTGGAATTTAAAGTTATGTCTAAAATGTACTTAAAGCTGAACAACTGGTAAACAGCTAAATGCACAGATGAGATACTTACTGTATATGGAGCTGTTTTACATGCCAAAGGATTTCCTATCCATCCATTTCTGAGAATTACAAAGCTCTGGCCCAGGTCCCTTCCCTACCCCTGCACTGTGACTGGACGGTAAAAGAAGCAGCAGACTGATGACCTCACTCAGCTCACTCTTTCTGTTAGCATGCTTCTTACAGTGCAGCACCCTTGGCATGCTCCTTACTCACTTGACCTCTGGAAGATTTTACCCCCTTCATGACCAAAGCATTTTTTACTTTTACTGGCAATTGGATGGTCACTGCATGCTGTACACAAATGAAATTGATATATTTTTTTCACACAAATAGAGCTTTCTTTTGGTGGTATGTGATCACCACTGTGGTTTTTATTTTTTGTGATATAAACCAAAAGATTTTGAAAAAAAAAAACTATTTTTTTTATATAGTTACATAGTTATGTAGCACCCTGGGGCTTAGTCAGGGAGAACCTAACAAATTTACTTGCCAAGAGTAGTCATCTTGGTCGATTGATAGAGATCTATTGATTTCTCCCTAAGTATGGCCGTGTTGCACTTTTATCTTCTACCACTAGGTGGCAGGGAACTTGGTGGTACTAGATATGAGAAGGGCAACCCAAGGTCAGGTAATGGGTATATGGAGTATCTCAGCCAATCTTTTTTGGGTTTTCTTGAATCCCTTGGCCTGCTTGGAGAACCTATATATTCGGGTGAGGTCAGGTGATCGCTGTTCTGTGCCACCTGGATGGCTGTCTGGGTGGACGTGTGTCATACTCCCTGGGCTGCTAGGCCGGAGATTGGGCATATCCCAAGGGCATCTGGCTGCCAGGCTGCGTGAGGACCTATCCAGAAGTAGAAGGGCAGCACAGGGTTGGGACTGCGGCTTGCAATCCAACCAAAAGTGACGGTTCTGTCGGCCGGAGAACCTGTCAGTGGTCGGAGGTAGAAGGGAAGCTGTCACCACAAAGGGACCAACCACCTTTACCAGGGACAACAGTGAGTAACTGAAGAATGTACCGGAACCATATTCTCACCGAATGGGCACGGTGGAGAATCGGGAAACTTCAGGCGGTGAACAAGTCAGGGATCCAACCTGCAGAGGAGATGCTTGCAGGGCAGCTTTGTGAGTCAAGCCAGGGACCTCGCCGGTTAGCAGGGGGTGAAGCTTGAGAAGTATCTGGAGTGCCAAGCTAGGGACCCAGCAGGGAAGTGTGGGTGACGCTTGAGGGAGATACCACCGCCAACCTTGGAGGAGCTCAAGGGATTCAGAGTCAGTGAATCAGTGGGTCTAGTGAGAGACCGGGAGCTCAGTGTTGAAGAACTACAAGAGGCAGTTGTAGTGGAGCTAAAAGAACTGTTACGTTTGAGTTAGAAACTGTTAAAGGACTGTTGCCATAGAAGACAACATTCCTGCATGTGCAGAAGTGGCGCCTTGCTGGGGCTTTTCCAAGCACGGCTGTCCTCCTATTGAAGTCCCAGAGTCTGCCAATTGAATCTATAACTCTTTAAGGGTGTCCTGACCCTAATCCTCTTTCCCCCAAAAATACAAAAAGGACTGTCAAAAAAAATAAAACCTCTTTTACATCCAAGAAGTGTCTGGCACCCAATGACTTTCGCCATCTTTGCACCCACTATGCCTCACAACAAACTACATATTGAAGGATGTCAGCTACCTTTGACTGTGGAGGTTCTAATTAGACTGGACAAGGCCATGGACCTTGCTACAGTTAAATAGTAGGCAAGGTCAAAAAAAGACACAAGTCCATCAAGTCCAACCTATGTGTCTGATTTTATGTCAGTATTACATTGTCAATTTAAAAAAATTTCCGCACCGGGTGACACCAACCGTAGTGACACCACTGGTTATAGCTGCAAAGGGTGGGCCAACTCAATATTAAACCCTACGGACTAAGACTGAAATGCCATTAAAGTTCATGTGCATGTACAGGCATACGTCCCAATACTTTTGATAATATAGTGTATTTTTGAATACAGAAGTGAGATTCATTTGTGTCCCTTATATCTCCCTAGAGTTCAGCTCTAAGTTTAATAAAAGCCTTATTTGTCAAATTGTGTAAAACAGCCCTCAAAATTTGCACTACATTTTGAGGGCTGGCGAGGACTGCCTGGAGTGGGGGGGGGGGGGGCAAGCCTGGGCGCAATGGGAGTCCTTCTCCCAGAGATCGTGGAGGGGAAGAGAGAGAAAGAGAGCTGCCCGGATGTTCACAGAGCAGCGCGGGGAACACAGTGATAACAGCTTTCATTTTAATTTCTGTGTTCCTCGGCGCTCGCTGTCATATACAGCCCTGCCCCCTGGTCCCGGGACTTTGATAGACAGATCACACTTCCAATCCCAGTGACGGGTGATCTGTCAATCAAAGTTCCCCCGGCCAGGGGGCGGGGCTGTATATGACAGCGAGCGCCGGAGAACACAGAAATTAAAATGAAAGCTGTTATCACTGTGTTCCCCGCGCTGCGCTGTGAACATCAGTGGTGGCTCTCCTGTTCCTCTCCTCCCCTGCACAGGTAGGCACAAGCTGCATGGTGGGAATGGGCTGCATGGTGGACACGGGGCTATATGGTGGACACGGGCTGCATGGTGGACACGGGCTTCATGGTGCATGGTGGCCACAGGCTGCATGGTGGTCACAGGCTGCATGGTGGATTATGGGCACAGGCTGCATTGGTGGGCACATGCAGCTTGCATTGAGCACAGGCAGGCTGCATTGGTGGGCACGGATAAAGTTGTTGTTAATATATATTTTTATAACTTAATTCTGTATAAAAAATGTAAGTGTCATTTACATGCAATTTATGAGGGCGTGTTTAGGGGGGGCGTGTTTAGGGGTGGGGTTGGGTGGGGAAACTGGTGGCTAGTAACCCTTGAGGCCTGGCTAGTAGCTCAGGACTTGAAATTTTGAGCCCTGATGTAAAATATCTCTTTCTCAATCTATTTATCTAGCTATTAACTGTAACTGCCTCTGCCTGTCTTCGTCTATCTATCTTGTCCTCCTCATTCCAAAGACCTTGACATACACTAACCCTAGGTTCACATCTATACTGCTGCGGTTGATGCATTTTTTTCCAGCGCATTTTTGAGGTGCGTTTTGTAGGAAAGGAAATCACACTATCTATGACCGGCCTTACTTTTTTTCTAATTGGTTACAATTTAACTTGCCAGATAAGGATCTTGTCATAGCATATGTTTCTCATACAAGAGATAAAAACAGGACTGACAATGCTGCAGAGTCTTTCTCATATCTGAAATAATTAAGTATTTCTCAGGTTTAACACATTGGAATTTATTTTGGCATGTACTGCATCTCTTTAGAATAAAATTACTATTTTCAACTCTGCAAAGCTATAATCTGCCATTTCTGCATTTCCTCTTTCTTATTTTTTTTCTACTTTTGAAAGTCACTTCAGCACCATAAAGAGCTATTTAAATTCATGTTAATATGCACTCTTTCTGAATGTCATAATGAAGTCACCATATTTTAAGAAAAAGTTTTAAAAGTCAGTTTTTTATAGACCTAAAAGCCTTGTAATGCCAACATATCTTAGATTTAAAGGGGTGTCGCTAGAAATCAATACCACACAGAAAAGTCTTTAAAAATGAATCCTGCACAATGTAGTTTTGACTTTGACTTCTTTTCTCAAAGTTTTCTTTTTCCACAACCCCTGTGTAATGCATAAAATTAGTTCAAAGTTGTCAAAAATAGAAGGATCATTTGAGTTCAAAGGTTTGATGCCAAGTAAAAAAATAAAAATGGATTATACAGTCATCTTTTTTGCTTTTGTTTCACAAAATTGCCTCAAAAGTATGACACTCCAATTTAGGAAAGCTCTATGTCTGGGAAGGTTTTTGGTTTATTCAAATAAGTGTTAAACTGCATATTATAGACAGAGTCCTGTGCTAAACTACAGTATATGGGGCTTTCTGCAATAATGACCGGTTCTGTTCAATACCTAAAAATAATTGGGGCTGTCACCAGTGGAGGCTGCCCCCCCCCCCCCCATCTATGCACCGGCCCTTCATGCGGGGCGCTGGACACATGGATTTCAATTGGGATTTTTCTAATTCATTTTTTTAAGCACATGATTAGAGCTCTATTTGGCTTAAAAAATGGTGGGCTCGGTGGGCGCAGAGCACTGCACCCCAAGCCCAACCACTTGTGTGACATTAGCAAATTAATTTGCTAATGTCTTCCTGCTTTTTCTCCCGGCCAATCAGGAAAGCGGGTCCTGAGACCTGACTGGCCAGGAGTCTTAAGACCCGATTGGCCGGGAGTCTTAAAACCTGCTTGGCCGGGAGGAGAACCAAACTTGGGAGGAGATGCAGGGGGGCAAGACGCCAAAGCCGTGACCTGGATAGGGTAAGTGTGTGGCTGGTGGGCGGCCTGGCTGGCGACGGGCGAGAGAAGCAGCGGTCTAGCAGGTGATCGATCAATCGATCAACGGGGAGGTGGGTGGTTGGAGTGAGGGGGGCAGGTTTGTTTGTATTATAACCTGTGTGTGTACACATATGTATAGAGTGTCGCGCTATTAATCGCAAACTACTTGCGATCGCCTAATAGGGTCTGTTTGCCACCCCCCAAAAAAAAATTGAGCACCAGCCGCCACTGACTGTCACTGAGGCACAGCATGGGTGAGCACCAGAATGGGTATTGACAAACACAAGATCACATTTTCTATATGGTTCCTAGTCAACAAGACTTGTGCCTGCACTCACCTATTCAGTGTCTGAATAACCTCTTTGATCATCAGATGAGATGAATGGTGCTTGTCAGTCACTTAGGAAATCTCTAGCTGTTGAGGAAGTACGGAGCATTGAGCCAAGCCTGCAAGGTACAGCTCACTTCTTACCTGATAAGCCCATGAAAGCCTCAATTTGTTATGAGGATTGTAAACCTGTGCTAAAACAATATGGAGGTGGCCAATACAGACTTTCTGTTTCACACTGTTGCGTGGAGCTGCTCAGAGAAGGGGTCTGGTGCGTCCCTGTTCTCCATTTTAGGGGCGAGTCAGGCCAAATTTTGGGCTGAATTCAGACCTGAAACAGACCAGAAGACGCACAGCCCTCCAAGCTTTAGAGGACACAGTAAGTACTGACTGAAAGGGAAATGATTTCAGTGACTTTGCATCTATTACCCCTGTCGAAAAAAGTACAAAGCTTGCCTGGCCTAGGACATTGTTAAATGAGTGTCCTCATTGTTCCAGTTTGGAATGTGGAGTATCCCACAGCTCCCTGAACCCTATCCAAGTTATTGCTGCAATAAACTTTAAAAAGGCAGCCCTTCTAGACTGTGTTTCCTGGATTCAGAAGTATGAAGTTTCTGGTTGCCTGGCTGAAAGTGAGGGGGATTCCCATCTTAGACGGAGGTTATCAAATGTGACGCCCCTATTGGCATACCTAGGAACTTCTGAAAATTGCATTTTCTTAGTATGGGGAAGAGTAGGGGCAGACTGGTTGGTGGTTCTAATGGTGCAATGTTCATAAGTATGTAATATGCAGATTTCAGGTGGCAGGAGTATGTAATGTACAGAGTGGAGGAATACAGGTGGGTAAAGTACATAGTACAGGGGTCAGGTGTGTGTAATGTACACAGTGCAGGTGCCAGAAGTCACCCTGCTAAATGTAGTACAGTAGTACCATTTATACACACACACACAT
The DNA here is from genome assembly GCA_028564925.1 of Lithobates sylvaticus. Lineage (NCBI taxonomy): Eukaryota > Metazoa > Chordata > Amphibia > Anura > Ranidae > Lithobates > Lithobates sylvaticus. The sequence goes on from CM053027.1 coordinate 575,909,299, forward strand.
ACTGTTAACACATACATACACACTGTTTAAGATCAGGGTGATTAGACTTAAGTGGTGCATGCATTTCCAAGAAGTTGTGCCAGTCCAGAACTGCATTTTTAAGGGCATGACAGCCCACTTTTATTTGTAGTAATAGAAAATTCACAAAAGACAGCAATTTCCGACACTGGGGTTCCACCATTACTGTAACTTTCACAATTATTCAGCCTCCTGGCTTACTCACTTGCCACATGGCTGCTTCAGGCCTCAAGCCTAGGCCTTAGGTCTGCTCCTCAGACCAACACATCGGTTTCCTTCCAGTCAAGCTCTCATTTCCCTATTTCCCTGTTCCTGACAGCTGGAAAACTTGGGGGAGGCGGCGGCATACCAGCTAGGGCCAGCTCACATCCCATGTCACCTTTATTTCTACACTGTAGCTTTTCTGGAGATGTAAACAATTCCAGCAACAACCCCTCAACCAGAGCAAAATGACTGCATTGCCTTATAATTGCTGGCAAGCTCCAAGGTATGCCCATTGGAACATTTCCTCTCCAATCCTGTTATGGTGACAACTTAAAATTTTAGATTTCCCATTACTCTCAGTCCCAATGATAATGGTTACCAGGAGAAAGAGTTAGGGTGAATCTCCCCAGTAGGACTTAGGTGGTAATAATATTTGATAATGGTTCTAGTCCATCCCTCCTCTGTCTACAAACTACAACACTACAAACATGGTGTATATGTTGCATCCTCTAGTGTGTTCTAGAAGTAGTGTTAGAGTTTAGAATAGGTCAATTCTAGTTTAGCTCAGGGCTAAGCCTGAGCTGTGGATTCTGGATCAGGGTCCAGTGAGTTAGGGCTTGATGACTCATCCTGACAGCTCCTCTGGTGCCTCCTCCTGTTCCTGGGACATTGGAGAATGTTCTAGAACTGGTGGGTGGAGGTTAGGAGGAGCTGCTTGGAATATTTATGAGGCCTCGTCCAATCCCCAGTGTGGGCTGGCAGGGGGCAGAGCTTACCTCATAAATGAGCCATGCCAGCAGGGGCATTCGGGTGGAAAATGGAGATACAGTGATGATGAGGCCCCCTAGTTTGGGGGAGGTGTCCTGCCAGGGGCTGGGGTGCTGGAGGGATCCTGCCATAACACATAGGATGAGGCACTTCCTGGAGACACGGGAGCAAGAGAGGACAGCGCGTGTAGATCAAAACTGCTGGAGACTAACAAGGGGGAGACTGCCACATGTAGCCAGTCTCCCTGAAGACAGTGGTGTGCTTAGGCCTTCAACCTTCCCTAGGAGATCTCCTGAGAGTCAACTGGGTGGGCTGGTGAAGAGTCAGTCTGGAGGACTGGTGTGGAGAGTTAGCCTGGAGGGCTAGTAAAAGGGGCAGCTGCAGCCAGATGAGTTGGCAGTGCCTAAAGAGGTGGTACTGGGATCAGTAGACACAGAAGAGAAGTGCAAGCTGTTCTCTGTATTTTTGCTAGACAACAAGGGGCCATGAGTTCTTGCATGTAAAGGGCCTTTACTAAAGCTGACTGAGAGCCTGTCAGATCCACTAACAGTGACTCAGCTGGAGCCAGCAAGCAAGTGTGTGCAGGAGAAAAGTAGAGGAGACTGTACATAGGAAGATGTTCCTGAAGTTGTTACTGAAGTTTTGCTAAAGTCAAGTGGGCATCCCATAACCTCCTATCCCTATCCAAGATATTATCCCTCAATAAACAACAAAAACAAAGTCATGGACTGTTCTCTCACTATGGAGGGCTTGTGAAAATTCGGTGTGCCTGGCTGTGCAGGAGTGGGGGATCCAAGTTCATCAGCAGTCCCTATGAGGGTGTATTACATACATTTGGGATATATTTAAGATATGTTTATGCTCTATTCCTAGTAATCCACAAAGAGAAATAAAAGAAACGCACAGCAAAACCAACGTCAGAAATCCCTAACAACGGAACAACTGTGAAAATAAAGATAGCCTGTAATAAATATAAAACAACTAGGTTTGCTTGCTGAAAATTGAATTTTTTTCAGTTTCACCCATATGAGTTAAATCACATACCGTATCTTGGAACAACAAATAAGAATCCTTGCCACCTTTACAAGGCCCTCAAGCCTAGGTATTAAATATAAATCCTATAGGAATAATTCCCAGCAAACGTGAACATAAATCTATTGGTTGTGGTCATACATTAGCTTAATGCTTCTCTAGGAACCTAGGAAACTACATGAATAGGTTTAGACTTTTTTCGAAACCTTGGAACAATAGGTTCTTGCTGTCAATAGTCTTCTTTAGACTGGTTGATTAGCAGTTACAGACTACCAATTAGCACAGTTTTAGAGGATGCAGTTGGACATTGTACTTTCAAGGCTGAAATCCCTAGTCATGATAAGGGGGAAACAAAAGAAAAAAAGTAGGGTTGCACCAATACCATTTTTTTTTACTGGCGAATACGAGTACCGATACTTTCGTTCAAGTACTCACTGATACTGAGTAGCGATACCTTTGCAGTGCAATTGGAGCCCATACAAAATGAATGGGCTCAGATCTCACTGCTAAGAATCGCATGCGTGGTGCAATTCCTGCCCGAATCGCACCACTCCTGTGTGAACCCAGACTGAACTCACTATGACTTTTGCTTGTTCAATTAGGCGTGAGGTACCTGCTCCCCCCTCCCCCCGAAAAGGTGCCAAATGTGGCATCGGGGGGGGGGGGGGGGGGGGCAGACAAGCGGAGCTTCCCCATTTGGGTGGTGTTCGCTTTAAATTTTATTCAATAACACAGGGAGGTAAGTTTAAAAATCAGAAAACAAATACATGTATATTGCACATTAAAAACAGGTCTGCATTATTTCATCTCCCATTTCACACAATCATTTTTACTTTCTGCTATAAAACATATCCATTTAAAAAAAATCAAAAAATCTAATTTCTTCATAAATTTAGGCCAAAATGTATTCTGCTACATGTCTTTGGTAAATAAAATCCCAAATAAGTGCACATTAATTGGTTTGTGTGAACGTTATAGCATCTACAAACAATGGCATATATACTGTAATTTTTGTTACATTTTTTTTTAGTAATGGCGGTGATCAGTGACTTATAGTGGGACAGTGATAGTGCAGAGGGAAATCTGACACTTTGGAGACTTTGTGCGCTGAAGGATTGGCATACCCGTGCTGTTCTTTAAGAGCCATGCTGTAAACAGCGACTTCTGCACGCATGTGTGGGGGTGACGTCATCGCCGGCTCAGTCATTTATATCGCCGAAGCACGTGAACCTGGAAGGAAGACCAGGTGAAAATGGAAGCGCCTTCAGCAGTGACAGAGTGAGGGCTTAGTTTTCAGGTAAGTGTGTCATAATGTGCTAGTTTGCAATGCATACTAACACATTATGACTTAAACTGCAAGGGGCCTGATTTTCTTACTAGTTTACTACCGCTTTAAAAGAAAGGGAACCTTTGGGAGTACAAACCACTGGGTGGGAAAATATCAAGGAACAAGGTTGCTAAATAATATACAGTATATTCCACCAAGTATCGATAGATGTAATGGCGTTCTGTGGAAAACATAAGAACATACTTGGCTTTAAAAGCTGGTATTGCCTCCTTTAGTAAAAATAATTTATTTTAGTATTTCTTGTAGGATTTTAGTAAGTTAGCTAGCATTAGTAAATTACATTTGGGTACATTTCTTCAGTTGCTTTTTCTCCCAGGAGTCTTCATGGGCATTATGCATGCATACTTAAAGTGGTTGTATACCCTTTTTTTATATTTTTACCTACAGGTAAGCCTATAATAAGGCTTACCTGTAGGTAAAATGAATTATCTCTTAAACCTGTACGGTTTAGGAGATATTCACTTTGCATGCAGCCCCTGACGTCAGCGGCGCATGCGCTGTGAAGGTCCAGCAGACGCTGCCGGACCTTGCCCTAAGGAAGTCTCCCGCTGGCATGCGTGGGACTGATGACATAGTGGCTCCGGCTGCAAACCTGGAAGACACGCCGAAATGTCAGCTCCCTCGGCGGTGACCGGGATCAGGTGCTGCCGACACCTTGTTCTTGAAAGGAAATAGTAGGTATTTTGGATGGCCACCCTTCTTGTAGGTAAACCAACAGGGCCCTCAGATATCTGGAGACACTGAATGAAACCAGAAGCAGGTTGTGCATTCGTAAAATGTCTGCCTTTATTAGGTGCGTTACAGCATATATGTAGTTCAACATACCAATTAAAAGAGGGAAGAGGGGAGTGGTTAATAAATGATGTATTTGTATAAAATATATGGTTATATGAGTCAGTGACCCTTAAAGTGGATGTAAACCCAAAAAAATAATATTTTTTTTTATGTCATAATGTAGAGAATAAGATTTCCTTTCATTTGAGTCCAGTCTTGCCACACAGATTTACTCCAGCCCTGAGAAATCCTCTTTTATTGTTCAGTTAGAAAGATCTTGACAAAGTGCTGAAAACTTTGTCAAAAATGCCCCCTTGCTGTGAGTGACAAGTGATTTACATATCTCATGCACTAGCCTGAGACAGGCACAGACCACAGATCCACAGACTAGAGTGAAAATAAATGTATTCTCGAGTGAACAGCAAGAAGAATATAGGGGAAATGTATGTAATCAGAGCTGGGCAGAGTAGAACATGCAGTGATCTGATGATTGTTATAGTGCAGTGTGTGTGTCTGAGGATACATTGATCACAGGATTTGTTATGTGGGGGAGGGGTGGATTTCTCACTTTTTATAATTACACAGGATGTGCCTCTTTTAGGCTAGTGCATGAGATATGTAAATCACCTGTCACTCACAGGACGGGGGGCGTTTTTGACAAAGTTTTCAGCACTTTGTCAAGATCTTTCTAATTGAACAATAAAAGAGGATTTCTCAGGGCTGGAGTAAATCTGTGTGGCAAGACTGGGCTCAAATAAAAGGAAATCGTATAAAAAATGTGGGGGTTTCCATCCACTTTAAAATACATTTATCATGAGTTCACAGGAGTCAACAGATCATCTGGTTATGAGTCATAAGTCATGCATCCTGTCCCATGGCCTACAGAACAGGGAACAGGAAAGGACAAACCAACCCACAATGATATATATATAGAGTACAGTGCTTGTGCAAGCATTTTTCTAAGCATTCTTTCATAATTGCAGATTTAAGCTATCTTGTATACTGAAATGGCAAAGCATATCAAAATGGAGTCACAATGGTTTGGGCATATTATTACAGTTCTAAGGTAAGTATTTCATAATGAACTAGTATGTGGTGTGGTGCGTATGCCTTTTGCCTTACAGGTTTAAAAAATAAATAAATAAATGTTGTGTGGGTATACAACCGCTTTAACCACTTGCCGACCGGCGCACACAGATGTACGTCGACAGAATGGCACGGACAGGCAGGAGGGCGTATATATAAGTCCCTCCTTTCTGCCTGTCCATGCCATCGGGACCCCCGTGAGTCCGATCGCGGTCCCCGCGGACTCGATCGCCGCGGGGACATCCGCGATCGTCTCACGGGACGGCTGAACGGGGAGATGCCGAGATAAACAGCATCTCCCCGTTCTGCCTAGCAACTAGTGACGCCGATCTCTGCTCCCTGTGATTGGAGCAGAGATCAGCATTCACTAGTTGACAGCCACGCCCCCCCACAGTAAAAAAACACACCCCTAGGCCTACTTAACCCCTACACTGCCCCCTTGTGGTTAACCCCTTCACTGCCAGTGTCGTTTTTACAGTAATTAATGCATTTAAATAGCATTAATTGCTGTAAAAATGACAATGGTCCCAAAAATGTGTCAAAAATGTCCGATGTGTCCGCCATAATGTCGCAGTCACAAAAAAAATCACAGATCTCCACCATTACTAATAAAAAAAATTATTAATAAAAATGCTATAAAACTATCCCCTAACTTGTAAACGCTATAACTTCTGCGCAAACCGATCAATAATCGCTTATTGCGATTTTTTTTTACCAAAAATATGTAGAAGAATACGTATCGGCCTAAACTGAGGAAAAAAAATGTTTTTTTATATATTTTTTGGGGATATTTATTATAGCAAAAAGTAAAAAATAATGCATTTTTTTCAAAATTGTCGCTCTATTTTTGTTTATAGCGCAAAAAATAAAAACCGCAGGGGCGATCAAATACCACCAAAAGAAAGCTCTATTTGTGGGAAAAAAAGGACGTCAATTTTGTTTGGGAGCCACGTCGCACGACCGCGCAATTGTTAGTTAAAGCGTCGCAGTGCCGAATCGCAAAAAGGGGCCTGGTCCTTTGGCTGCAAATTGGTCCGGTCTGAAAGTGGTTAAAAAAAACACCACCCTCCCATGCTATGAAGATAAGATGAGGAAAAGATAGTTTTTAGTCTGGGAACAACATTCCTGCCATAGGGTGACAATGATGCTCTTCCATAGATAAAGTAGAGTTAGTGAGAGTTGTCACCCCAAAATAAAATAAAGAAAATAAACAGGAAAAAATTTAACTAATGCAGCCACCTTATCTAAGGTCCGAAAATCTGCAATATATAACATTTTTGTTCTTAGTTTTGTTCTTTAATCATGCATATGTGCTAATCTGTTTCATGGTCACCATTTTCGAAGAAGCCCCATTTTCCAGTAGAATGTCTGAAAATAGCACAAAATTGCAAAGGTTCTCGTAGTTATGTCAGCTGTGGTAGTATTGTTGTCATCAGCTTTTAAAAAGCATTACATGGTGTAAATAAACGGAAATAGTGTTCTTACTGCCAACCAAGGTGACAGTGTTGTCTGAGATGGATGCCCTTTAATGGAGTTTGAGCTGTGGTTCTCACCTTGTCTCATTCTCTCTTGCGCCTCTGAGAGAGCCTTGCATATAAACTAACACCATCCTTGCACTGTTTCCTAGGTGTGTGCAGCAGAAGGACCAGCTTGAATTTTAATGTGAAGGGCTTTTTGTTAATAAGCAGGGCTCGGTACCAGGGATGTTTGGGGACACTGAGGAACAGAACTTATATTTTTTATTTTTACATATTAAATACAAAAAAAACTTTCAGGCAGGATATTTGAGGCACAACCTACACAATATTCCAATATATAAAATCCCCAAAAATGTATTACATTGTAGCAATCGATTGTAGCAAATAAAAATGTGTCCACTGATTCATAAAAAACAATCCAATACAGTTCCATTCCCACATGTCATATTCTGTTGATCATCATACATCAATTTTCTAAGGATCATTTGGTGGACAAAACCAATTATACTTCACTTTCTCTAAACTCACCAATAAACAACTCTATAGCTTAACATGTTTCTTGGATGGTAGTCCACTTCTTTAGGAGTAGACAGTGGGGAAATAAAAAAATACCTGTTCTATGCATCAAAAAGAAAAACACACAAAAAAAATGTATCATGTAAATATCTTGTAAACGTACACTGACTGGGAGTACTTGAGTCCCTTAGAGCCCTTTCACACAGCCAGCGCGGGGACGGCGGTGATAAAGCGCTGCTAGTTTTAGCAACGCTTTACCGTAGTTTTAGAGGCACTCTTTGGCCGCTAGCGGGTCGATTTTAACCCCTGCTAGTGGCTGAATAAAGGGTTAAAAGCATCCACAAAGCACAGCTGCCAAGGCGCTTTGGCGGCGCTGCCCATTGATTTCAATGGGCAGGGGCGCTTTAGGAGAGGTGTATACACCACTTCTAAAGCGCCTCAAAGAAGCCGCTTGCAGGACTTTTTTTGACATCCTGCCAGCGCAGCGCCCCAGTGTGAAAGCCCACGGGTTTTTTACACTGGGATTGCAGATGAGCCATTTTTCAGGCACTTTACATGCGTGATTTTTAGCGCCAAAGCACCTGAAAAACGCCTCCTGCGTGAAAGGGGTCTTAAGAGGAGATGACATATAAGCAGCTCAAACGATCCAAGAAGGGGACCCCAAAGCATAAGACAGTGTAGTCCACCGAATGGCCAAGGACACTGCATGTAAGTACGCTCTTATTATATTATTTACCTAACAAAACAAAGGAAGTACCAAGAGTGCTATTAGTCCCCATATCCTTAGATTTTTATATAACCTACTCTCTACATTAAACCCCAAGAAAATTTTTGGGCCAAAACATATTAAATACAGTGTAATATAAAGTATTAGATAACTAGGGCTTTACTAGCCAGGTAAATCAGTAGTTAAAATAAACAGAATTCTCTCCATAACAACTTATCAAAGCCATATCACAGATATACATAGCACCAAAGAATGTTCATTGCACTTTTAGGAAACCTGTTCTCTCAACATGGAAATAGGTGCGCACTCCAAAGGCATCATGTGGTGTTAAATTCTCTAGTAATAGTAAGTAATAAACAATTGGGTATCATCACACTCCATAATGGCTGTATCAATATGCCCACATATTTTCAACATATTCAAATTTCCCCATCTGTACCTTTTTTAAATTAACAAATATTTCATATGTTCAAAATGTCCAAGGTGCTGTGTAGGAGATGTCACGGGCCCCTAGGGAACTAACTGTCCTATGCCCGGGGAAAACATGCTCAAAGCCCAAAACTGACATTAAAGCCCTTTTTTACTAAACCCATGTGAGAGCCGGGGAAAACAGCCAACTCTCTCCTGCCTCCAAGCGCAAAAGGTAAAAAGTAGCGCCCTACTACTCTACCTTAAAAAGACAAGGCATTGGCCCTGACACCTGCCTGGGCTGCAAAAGACTCCCAGAGGACAGAAAGTAAAAACAGCCAACGCATGAAAAAGCATCCTTCAATAACAAAGAATGAAACTATTTGACACAATACAGCCTCACTGCTCATTTTCACATAATCATTAAACACCAATATTTTCTAATACAGTACATTAACATTTTTAAAGTCAGCAGCTACAAATACTGCAGCTTCTGACTTTTAATAATCGGACACTTACCTGTCCCAGAGTCCAGCGATGCAGGGGAACGAAGCCCCACTCCTCTCCCCCTCCACTCGGCGGTGCCGGCATTCTAACTGTGGGCGCCCGGCTGTGGCTTAACAGCCAGGGACCCACTGCGCATGCGCGCACCACACGGCCGCGCAATCATTTGGGACCTGTGACGTGTCCCAGATGATTGCCTAGAGGGAGGGGGGAGAGGTGATCTTCCTTCTGGTGCCAAGGGTGCGCCAGAAGGAAGTGGGAGCTGGAACCCTCTGAAAAGAGGGTATCCGATCCCCCCCAAAAAATAATATTCTTGACATGCATAACCAATACATCAAAGTTATGAACCTACATGTCAACCAATCAGAAAAAACAATCTTTCCATTATCAATGTAGTATACATAGTCGTACACTCGTTTATGGAATAGTCACTTTGTTTTACCCACGCATAATGCGCCAAAGTCTCATGCCATGAACTTGGTGTTGAGTTATTTACTATAAGGTCATCACAGAGGACAAGGGGGCACTCTTTACATCTGGAGGAAAGGAGATTTCATCTCAAAATAGGTTTCTTCACGGTAATGCCCCGTACAAACGGTTGGATTTTCTGATGGAAAATGTTCGATGGGAGCCTTTTGTCGGGAATTCCGACTGTGTGTAGGCTCCATTGGACATTTTCCATCGGAATTTCCGTCGCACAAAATTTGAAATCTGGTTCTCAAATTTTCTGACAACAAAATCCGTTCATGCTAATTCCGATCGTGTGTACACAATTCCGACGCACAAAGTGACACGCATGCTCGGAATCAAGCAGAAGAGCAGCACTGGCTATTGAACTTAATTTTTCTTGGCTCGTCGTACGTGTTGTATGTCACCAGGTTCTTGACGTTTTGGAATTTCCAACCAACTTTGTGTGACCGTGTATATGCAAGACAAGTTTGAGCCAACATCCGTCGAAAGAAAACATGGGATTTTGTTGACGGAATGTCCGATCGTGTGTACAGGGCATAAGAGCTTTGAAAATGTGGAATAGACTCCCTCAAGAGCTGGTTCTGGCTATCTCAATAGCTTGCTTTAAAAATGCCTGGATCGTTTCCTAAATGTACATAATATAACTGGATAATCCAAGAAATATCCGATTGTCTCTCGGGGGATCAGGAAGGAATTATTTTCCCATGCTGCAGCAAGTTGGATCATGCTTTGCTGGGGTTTTTACTTTTTTGCCTTCCTCTGGATCCACTGTAGGTATAGGATTGTGTCTTTTTACAACCTGACTATGTAACTATGAGGTAAACTAACCCAACTGTGGTGCAGTCTATGTGATATCTAAGGACAAAATGCTCCCCATTTTGGGAGTAAACATACAGTTATTACTCTCATTATTAAAAGGGCACTTAATACATCTAAAAGTTCCATTCAACTCCTTTTCTATGGTCTTTTCCATAAAATAATTTTTTACTAATCTATCCTTTGTCTATAGACCACTTAAGGAAGGGGTTTCACAGTACTTGTCAGTGATCTCATCAGAGCTTAGCAAATACCAAAATGTCTCTAAAACTTTAAATATTTGTTGATGACGGTATGTATATTTAGTAATAAGCTGTACTGTATCTGTATTCCTCCCCTGCATCTGACAAAAAAGAGGTTCCAGTCACAGTCTGCCCGTTCTCTTAGGTAGGCCTTTTTAGGTTTTATTTCTACTATATCCCTGTAATAGCTGGTGATCCCGACCATTAAGGCTTCTTGTGGAACGATTACTCCTTACAATGTTCGGAGCAAAGCTAACATTTCCCTAAAATAGGATGGTAAATATATGACATGAGGTAACAAGAAGAACTCAATATATCTACTTACTTGTTCTATTTGTGCACCAATGCCTGAAATAATCAGGCAGCCAGGAGACTTTACAAGATTTTTATAAATTTCATATAACAAATCAAATAGAAGATGTGGGTGTTTAACCCTCAAATAAGGTTTCTTTGTCTAACACTGCCTCATTATAAGCCATCATAATCATTCTGAATTCAATCTGAATGTCTGAATCATCTCTAGGGATATAGGTTATGTGCAATGATCTGCACATACTATCGTACTGATGCATATCCATTATTATCACATTCCTGCCTTTATCGGCTGGCTTGATTACAATTTGTGTATTATTTTGTAACCTTGTTATAACATCAAGTTGTTCTGCAGTTAAATTCACATTGTGCATTTTATCCAGATTTAAAGCCTCAATTTCTTTCACTAATTACGTTAACTGGTTCCCGACCGCCGCATGTACTTATACGTTGACAGAATGGCATCATGTGCACGCCTACGCATGCACGCAACTGCCACAAGCTCTGTGAGTAGGATCGTGGGTCCATGGCCGGGACAAGGGGTGGGCGCAATGGTATATTGCAGGGGTAGGGGGCACCCTGAGCCTAACCCTAAGGGAAAGTGGGGCGCAGATTGGCATATTTGCCCTGGGCACTGGATGACCTTGTCCCGGCACTGTGTGGGTCCCACGGACTCGATGTCCACGGGGATACCTGCGATCGTCTCACAGAGAGGAAGAACGGGGGAATACTATAGTAAAAAAGCATTTCCCCATTCTGCCTAGTGACACTGTCACTGATCACAGCTTCCTGTAATTGGGAGCGGTGATCAGTGATGTGTCACACGTAGCCCCTCCCCCCCACAACTAGAATCACTCCCTAGGACACACTTAACCCCTACAGCGCCACCTAGTGTTAACCCTTTCCCTGCCAGTCACATTTACACAGTAATCAATGCATTTTTAATCGCACTGATTGCTGTATAAATGTAAATGGTCCCAAAAATGAATGTTTTATTCATTTTAAATAATGTTATTGCATCTGACAATTACAGTATTAAACAGATGCACGCTACCATCCTCAGGCTGCAGTCGTTTTGAATGAATCCCCCAGACTGCATATGATTCCTACCATAGTGGTCCCATGATCAGAAAAATCTGAGTCATTCCCTATTAGTAGTGGGGCCTGTTTGTATCGAGAGATGTTTTCATATTTTCTAAGCTAGAAATAACCTTCTGACTCTCACTTACATCCCCTGCATTCCTAAGGTTCGACTGTTCTCTAGCTCAATAGCCACAAGGTCCACAAGTGACGATAGATTGAAAAGACTCTGGGCGGCCGCACTCCAAAATAAATTTCAATGCCTTTTATTTGTGAAACAAAATCACACAAATGTGGGTCACAGCAAAGCAAAAATCTCTAACGCGTTTCACACTACCAGGAGTGCTTATTCCTTGACTCATAAGTAAGCACTCCTGGTAGTGTGAAATCACGTTAGCGATTTTTGCTTTGTTGTGACCCACATTTGTGTGATTTTGTTTCACAAATAAAAGGCATTGAAATTTATTTTGGAGTGCGGCCGTCCAGAGTCTTTTCAATCTATCATCATTAGTATGTGCCGTGCCTGCACCTGGGTCTCTCTATCTTAGGAGAAGCTGCTAACCTCAGTTGTGTGGATTATCCTGGAGCGGTGGTTCCCCTACCTACTAAATTTAAAGGTCCACAAGTGACCATAGGAGAAAAAATATATAAGAATATTATTAGAGTTGTAAGATTTTGAGAAGTGGTGCTGCTTCCTCTAATCCTGCTGCCTTAAAGTGATACTAAAGTCTTGTTTTTTGTTTTCTTTAAAAATAACTAACATGTTATACTTACCTGCTCTGTGAAATGCTTTTGCACAGAGCAGCCCGGATCCTCCTCTTTTCGTGTTCCTCTTCGGAGCTTCTGGCCCCTCCCTCCTGTTGAGTTCCCCCACAGCAAGCAGCTTGCTTTGGGGACACCCAAGCTGAGCCACAGCTCCATGTGGGCATTTAGACATGGAGCCGTGGTTCGGCCCGCCCTCTCTTTCTCCTGATTGGCTAACTGACATTGATTGACAGCAGCAGGAGGCCAATGGCACTGCTGCTGTGTCTCAGCCAATCAGGACAGCCGAGGCTCTCGTGCAACATTGCTGGATTGAGATGGGGCTCAGGTAAGTATTAGGGGGGCTAAGGGGGGCTGCTGCACACAGAAGTGTTTTTTTTTTATCTTAATGCATAGAATGCATTAATATAAAAAACCTTCTGCCTCTACAACCACTTTAAGCTTCCACCCACAAGTTCCATTATGCCAAATACAGCTCTGCATACAAGCACATTGAACACAATTAAAAAAGAATTATACAAGCTGTATGAAAGCTGTAATTTCATTGAATAAAACAAAATTCACATGCCCCGTCTGATTTTTTCTGACCTTTGCAATTCCATGCAATCAAAAACATCACCACACACATTGCAGTCAATGAACTGGAATAAAAAAAATCTATCTAAATGGGAAATCTTATAATCAGATTATATCATGTATGTGTAAGGGATACATGTTAATGGGATGGCCCATAGTCCCAGTCAACTAACTGTCTAAACATGAAGGGGCACATCACTAGTTGCCTAGTAACAAAGAGTCCTTAATATGTTGGCATGATGGGGCTTTGAAGGCACAGCTGTTGGATAATTTAGCCCATATCCTAAACCAAACCCCTGAACCTAAGCCACAACCTGATCAAAACCCTACACATAACCCAAAATTATTATTTAACCTCAAATGTAATTATTAACCTTAACCTAAGGCTTAAAACATTCAGTATTTAAACCTTAGAATAAACATTCTTAACCGATTCAGCCCCGGAAGATTTTACCTTCTTCCTGACCGAGCACTTTTTTGCGATTCGGCACTGTGTCGCTTTCAACTGACAATTGCGCGGCCGTGTGACGTTACACCAAAACAAAATTGATGTCCTTTCCCCCCCCCACAAATAGAGCTTTCTTTTGGGGGTATTTAGCCTTGCCAATTAAAGGGGAGATACAGGTATGCCCATTTGCCCACTGCTGCCATTGTGCCAACGTATATAGGCGTGCATCGGTCGGCAAGTGGTTAAAGTAGTAGCCTACCATCTACTCTTTCCAGTGTCATCAGTATTTCCCCCTTCTTATCTTTTTAAATGGAGATCTTGTCGGTTCCTCAACTTCTGAATCCATGAATGGCTTCATGTGGGGTTCAAGCTGATGTGCCAACTGAACCTTCAGTTTAAATCAGCTAAATGCATTTCAGGTGCATCAAGACAAAAGGTGTTCAACATTTTACATATTTTTTTATTTCTAAAGCAGCCACTACATGAGTGGAAAAGCCTGTCTTCTGCTGGCAGCTGCAGAGTGTGACCCTTGATGTGTGTGGGGAAGCAGTGGTCTCTCAGAGGCCCAACATGCCACCTACTGAATTAGACCAACAACAATACAATCAGTAAAGCTCATGCTCCCCACAGGTTGGAAAACTTTGGCTCTGACCAAGTAGGGAGCATGTTGGACCTCTGCAAAGAGATCACTGCTTCCCCCCAGACAGCAATGTTTTTTCTCTACAGCATAGTGATAGGACACAGGCTTCTTTACCCAAACTGTGGCTGTTTTTTAAAGAATAAAAGTAAGAGTTTGGGAAGGATTAGATCTGCTGTCAGGTTTTTACTGCCGTAGGGGGCTTTGTTAGAGAGCCACTCCCCCCCCCCCAAAAAAATATATATATATATATTCTTTGCCAAAAATGGTTTAATCAGACAGGAAGTAAAAAGAAAACTCCGGAATTAAAGATCTGAAAGGGGTTGTAGCCTTCCCATCGCTTTTACTGTCTGGTAAAACATCAGCAGAACAGGAGGTGAGGGCAAATCTTTCTAACAGAGCCCCTGGCAATTGTGAAAACCTGATGGGGTTTCTAACCCCTCCCCCATCTAGCCAAAACCAAGAAAAAAAGTTTTTGGCTTGACATACACTTGAAAGTTTTTGCTAGAAAGCAAAGATTATAATGTAGCTCACATTTCTGTAGGAAATTAAGTTTATACTTTCAAGTTCTTTCATAAGGCTTCATTTAAAGTACTTGTATTTCTGATTGCTTTGCACATCCGTTTCCTCTCCAGCCCAGGTGGTTCTCCAGCTGTGGTGGGATCGTAACATCAAGAAGTGATTTGCACAACAAACATGCTTAATTAACTATGCTGATAAGCATCACATAATGAAAGTAAACCGATCTGATGTCAATTCCATATTCCTGCAACAGGAGATGAAATACCAGTCCATATGTCTCCTTTTTTGCCCCTCTAAAGGCCAAGTCCATTCAAACGTGTTATATCAGTTTTGTACCAGGAATGGAACTTTATTTGCCTCAAATTTCTGTGGCTGAGCTCTCAACACTGGTCGTGTGTCATGGCCGTGGCAATGGGGCCACGTGTTTGCCAATTCATTCTTATTTTATTCATCCACTGTACATTACAGAGAATGAGTGATGTTTTAACTCCAGAGTCCCCAAGAGCAGTAAATAGCTGGTGGGTTTTTATGTTTTTCTCTTGAGGTATTATTTAGTTGTATTCATATATTCCAGTGCTCCACACTTTAAAAGTATTTGAACTCATAAAGATTTACTATTTTTAGTCTGGAATTCCTACTAGGAATTAACAATACACTTTCTAGTATGAATGTGCCTAGGCACTCCTGTGCCAATAGGCTCATGGCTGTATATCTGATGTGTAAGATTTATAGCACTGATGCCTTAAGCCCCATACACACGGTAGGATTTTCGCATGGATTCTGTCCGATTGGACAATGTTGTTGAAAAATCCGACCGTGTGTATGCACCATCGGACAGTGTACGTCGGATTGTCTGACGGACAAAGTCCTATCTCCTGCTGGATAGATTTTCCGACAACACGGTCCGATCACACCAAATCCGATCGTGTGTACCGTTGTCCGACGGACAAAGTGCTACGCATGCTCAGATCACATTACAAGACCAACGCTATTGGCTACTAGCCTCTACGTAGTCCCGTCGTAGGCAACAAACGTCACCACGTTCAGAATGATCGGATTTTCCGATAACTTTGTCCGACCGTGTGTACGCAAAACCAACATCGGACAAAGTATGACGGACATGATCCGACGGACCTGGTCCTCGGATAATCCGAGCGTGTGTATGGGGCTTTAGACTGATAGTCTAACATGACTTAGAATACGATTTGGTTATATCACTACTGTGCTGGAGGCTCTGATATGAGGAAGCAAATCTCTGCCTCTACCAAGAAGGCCATTTCCACACAGAGACACTATACAGAAAAAGACATAGTAAGACAGCAATGGGGAAAAAAACTATTGCCACAGGCTTTATCGTTGAGCTGTCCTTTCTCTGATCTTCCCTAGGTGGTATGAACCAGAGGCAATCAGCTGAACGGGCTCAGAACTATCAAAGCCTGGCCACAATGACCATGGAAGAGGCTGATTGGGCACAGAATCAAACCTTGGGACATCTGCCTGCAAATTTGAAGTGTAGGATTTCTAGGCTCTCATGGACATTTGGTTGCAGAACCTTGTAAATTGTGAGCCAAGTTTTAGTCAGTGATTCTCTCCTCAGAAGGGACTCAATTTGGGAGGGGATTAACTCATGGGCCCTTGGCATAAACTTATATTGGTCTGCTTGAGGAAGTTGCAAACAAGTTGGAGTTAGGGAAAACATATTGCTGTTTTAATTTGTCAAATGTCATACGGGTATTTTTATGTATATGGTCAAGTAAGTTAATATCATTGGATGCCCAAAGGGAGATTGAAAGAAGTACAGTAATTTAGGGTTTAGTCAAGATTTTCTATGCAAGGACTGTTGGTTTTCGGGAGATTGGCGATGTACGGTGTACAATGTTCTGTACCTAATAACTGTATACATAGACATTGTCAGCAAGAATGGAGCAGCACCCTTTTATGAAGAAGGTATCTCAAGGCTTTAAATAACCCCAAAAGGGCCACCCCAAGAACCACTGTTATGATAGTTTTATCAGAAATCAACCAATTACGGGCAAGAGAGAGGTCAGACATAAGAAAATAAGTATAAAATCGGGGCACACCAAGCCACTATGTGTCCATAGTCTTTGGAATATCTTTAACCAAAACCAGTGGTGTTATGTCCCCCACAGAAATGATGTAAGGAGTGTGTTTAGCTGTTCGATTTATTTTAGCTGGATCTACACTTGGGTATGTGGCAAGGCACACAGTACAGAAATAAGGAACTTCATCTTTATCAAATTATTCTGCTTATTACGGGTAGAGGTAAGTTGCCCACTCCCTTTAATTTAGTTTATATTCCTAGCACTAATGTGAAGAGATTTATATTACAGAAATCTGTAATGGTATGGGAAGTATTGATGTCCAGATATTTGAATTCCCTTGTCCATCGCAACAGTGGGCCAGGGTCTGGATCCGACTGTGCCCCCAATAGAAAAGATTTGGTAGTTTTCTCAGTTGACTTTCAGGCCCACAAATTCATATTATAAGGTAAGAATTCAAAGAGCCTCTAGGAGCATTGAACCTGGATCATATAGAAATAATATTAGATTAACAGCATAAATAGCTAGTTTTTCATCTAGTAAGTGTACCTGGGTCCCAGTTAGTTGCAAAGATTGACAGATCATGGTGGCAATAGGCTCCATTATGAAAGTGCTACTAAAGGCTTTTTTTGAAAACTGGCTACAAGGGCGAATTCAGAGGGTGGTGATAAATGGGGAATACTCCCCAGAATGGTCAGGGGTGGGTAGTGGGGTCCCCCAGGGTTTTGTGCTGGGACTAATCCTGTTTAATTTGTTTATAAATGACCTGGAGGATGGGGTAAACAGTTTAATCTCTGTATTTGAAGACGACACTAAGCTTAGCAGGGCAATAACTTCTCCGCAGGATGTGGAAACCTTGCAAGAAAATCTGAACAAATTAATGGGGTGGGCAACTACATGGCAAATGAGGTTTAATGTATAAAAATGTAAACTAATGCATTTGGGTGGCAAAATATGAATACAATCTACTCACTAGGGGGTTAACCTCTGGCGGAATCTAGGATGGAAAATGATTTGGGGGTCCTAGTAGATGATAATAGCATGCAATGCCAAGCTGCTTTTTTCAACCTCACCTACTATGTAACTATGTAACTGAGAGCACCCTATCATGGACTTCACTTTACATCCAGGAGGCTTCCTTTGGGAGAGTGATTCAATCCCTTGTCTACATTCAAAGAATAGATCCAGCCGTGGATCGATTGAGGACTCAAGTATTTCTGGAGGTTGGGGAGGACAGCAAGGGGAATGCATTAAGGTTTAAAAAAATATTTTGCCTTTAGAACCACTTTAATGCAGATAGGGAAAATTAAAGATGACATACTCGTTTTGTGCCCCTGCCCATTAAAAGTGGGGTGAAAGTTCACCGCCTATCTTTATATGGACTATTGTTGATTTGTATAACGCTTCAATCCAGCTTCCGAGAACCTGAACAAAACCGATGGCCCCAAGCACATATAGATCCAATTAATGGAGTCAAAATCTTTTTTCGATATCCAAAGTCACCAGTACTCTATGACCTGGCTCCTTTGACAGGAGCTGGAGGTGCAAAAACACCTGGATGTCACAAAACTTACTATTTTTACCATCTGACTCAAATGTGTCAAAGAGGTGTAATGTAGGGATAAATTCCATCTAGCCTACACTAGTTGTTGTTAAAGCAGTATTAATCCCAAAGCAAACATTTATTATATTGCAGCTTGCATATTCTTAGATGTGATGGCTGCGTTTGTTTTTGTAGAGCTACTTCTGAAGGAGCCTCTTGGTTGGGTGGGTCCTCTGTTCTACCAGAGTGGGGGAACTCTAATACAGGAGGCGTGCTACTTGCCAGACCACCCAAAGAAAACATAGGGGAAAAGTCTAAAAAAAAAAGAAAACAAATGCAGCCACCATACTGTTCACTATAAGTGGAGTGGGATCATTTTTAATTTAACTCCCAGCATTCTGCAACGCTATCCAACATGATTTATTTGACCTATCTAGGATCAAGTATAAGCCTGGATTCCTCTGACCTCCTAATGTTAGAGAGAGTGTGAGTGAAGCAGGTAGGTAGGAGGCAGCATGAATCGAAGCCAGGATGCAAAGTAGTAGATACATATGAGTATGTGTTTTATCATTGTGGTGTTTCCAGTGCCACACCTCTTGGCTTGGGCCCAATGCAATAAGTCAGAACAATTTGGCAGTAACCATGTTAAACAGTGACGTGAAAATTTCTGACAAAATGTGTCTCATGGAGCTTGTGATCTGACGTTGCTGCGCACACGCATCTGCTTCTTTTGTTTTTACTTATCTCTTCGTTTTGTGGGTAATATTTTATTAAAAAAAAAAAATCAGTGCGCTGGTACTGTAATAAAAATTTGCCTATATGGAATTCCCTTCTTTTTAATGTGGGCACTGTTTAACATGGTTGCTGCTTAATTCTTCTGAGGAGTAGAGGAGCATGCCTGTTGGGTCACCACCAGCAAATACTTTTTCAGTGGGTACATATAAATTGCTGACTGTTTAAGCCATATGAATTGTTGGCCATATGAATTGCTGGCAGTTGCAAGCAAATATCATTATTGCATGGTTTGTCCAGGCCGGTATAACTGCCACATTTGCTAGACAATGTGGCCTGTTAAGTGTAATGGAAAAAAATCAAATCTACTGACATGAGCAAGATAATATACTGCAACTATATTACAGGGGGTAGAGGGGTGGATACTGCAAGACAAAAACTGCTACTATATATTAATTTCATTGGCAGGCTGCATCATATATGAATGTGTTTATGTTGCTCACAGTTCCACTTCAAAGCAAATTAAAAATCCAAATAAAGGCTACCTCTAAGTCAAGAAGTATTATACTGACCGCCTGTGTGTCCTACCTACCCTGTGTGCCTGGAATTTACCAGGCACTAAGCCAGCTGACATTTGTTTTCAGGCAGAGCATTTAAATCTCGCCCCTTCCTTTCCCCTGTACACTTGAGAAAGGAGCGCGCATGCTCCATACGGACTTTGTGCATGCTCTGAAACGCGTTGTGTTTCCCCTGATCTCGCTGACATCACACGCTGTTCCACGAGCAGACTGTCACCATCTCCTCCTCTCTGGCTCCTGGCGGCTTTCATAGCCCTCGATTTGGTACTCCACTGGACACGCTCCAGACACCGGCAACACCACATTCATCTCTTATGAGCACATCTGTACTTACCTACATGTAAGTGCTGGATACTTTTATTGTAATACTTATTAAACATTGCACTCAGAGGCGCTTTTCTGTGCATTTTTTTTTTGTGACATAGGGGTTGGAGGAAAGAACCAGAATGAGACATAGGCAGCTGACATGCCCAGATGTGTAGAACGCTGAAGAGTCTTATGAAGGCTGTAGTGCTGAAATGGAAGGAAGAAGACACAAGCCGCCGGAGGGGAGTATAATACCTCTTTTCTTACAGGGAACCTTTATTTGGATTTTCAATTTTCTCGGACCGAGTTGTTTTATGGTTCTTTTCCTCTATTTTATTTAATCTAGTAGAAGTCACTTTAATGTTTTCCAAAGACCAAGAACACAAGTTACATAACTAAAAGGCTATAAAAAGAATACAGTTGTAAATTGAAAGGAAAGAGTATATTCATTACTGGAGCCCTGAAATTTAAAATACATTTCATCGTGCTTGCCTTGCAGCCTGATTTTGTCATCTGGGATATCCAGTATATATTTTGTTTGTCTCAGGGTTTATTCTAGATAGTACACATTTATTATGTTTTGTGGTCTGTTTTGCTCTTGCCTCTTTGTATAATGTATGTGAAGAGCTAGAAGAAGTTCACATTGCCCATTCCTCCTGTTTATTTAGGGCTGTGCTTCTTTTCTATATTTTCAGCCTCTCTTTTCTATACAATAAAAGCTAGATGTTAGGCTCAGCACCTGCAAGATTTGTTCTATGATGCAGAGTACCCTTTTGTTGGTAACAAAAAAAATGCAAATCACATGCAGAGTCCCCCACCATTGATCCAGCTTGGACCGATGTAACTTTGCCTATACCATACCTGTGGGATCCTACTGGAAGATGGAAATCACTGTAGTAGACACCACTACTGCCACAATGCATTGTGAACAAAGGAAGTCGTCCACTTGGCATGGGCTCCATTCTAAATCCATGCAAAACATACCCTGTTTGAATGATGTGGAGGGCATAATGTCACTGCACCTCATCTAATCAGAGAATACTTTTCATTTATTGAGGGATGCAAAGGGATTTCTGAATGGCACCTGTGCCGAGCAGGTGACCTCCTGTTTTCACAATGCAGCAGGACCGCTGCCTAGCACAGGACTGAGAATTTGGTGGAGATCATTGTAGTAGTGGTGTTACTACAATGATTTCCAGCCTCTAGAGAGATCCCATAGTGTTGTTATATGCATAGTTACATTGGTCCAAGCTGGACCAGTAAATATGGAGAAATATTCATACCTGAAATTCTTCTTTAAAGTCGCATTACTTTTTTATCTTTTCATCTAGATCATTAGTTAATATTTCATATAGTCCACATTGTCTAAATATTTAATACTCATGTCCAGCTTGGACAAAAATTAAATAGAACACTCCCCAGCATCTTTTAAAATAAAAAAAGCAATTCTGGCTACAATACCTACCCTGTCTCAAGCGCTGTCCCATTCAAGCTCACTGATGAGAGGCAGCTATGGGGAAAGATTAGAGGAACTGAATTTATTCACTCTTGAGAAGAGGAGAATAAGGGGGGATATGATCAACATGTACAAATATATAAGGGGTCCATATAGTGAACTTGGTGTTGAGTTATTCACTTTACGGTCAACACAGAGGACAAGGGGGCACTCTTTACGTCTAGAGGAAAAGAGATTTCATCTCCAAATATGGAAAGGTTTCTTCACAGTAAGAGCTGTGAAAATGTGGAATAGACTCCCTCCAGAGGTGGTTCTGGCTAACTCAGTAGATTGCTTTAAGAAAGGCCTGGATACTTTCCTAAATGTACATAATATAACTGGGTACTAACATTTATAGGTAAAGTTTATCCAGGGAAAATCCGATTGCCTCTAGGGGGATCAGGAAGGGATTTTTTTCCCTGCTGTAGCAGATTGCAGCATGCTCTTCTGGGTTTTTTTTTTGCCTTCCTCTGGATCAACTGTGGGTATAGAATTGGGTATATTGGATTGTACGATATTTTTTATTTTTATTTATTATTTCTTTTTTTTTGTGGTTGAACTGGATGGACTTGTGTCTTTTTTCAGCCTAGCTAACTATGTAACTATGTAACTATGCCCAGCATCATTCAACTCACTTATTTTAAGCCCATGGTCTCAATGGCCTGCCCCCCGCCATAAAGAGGACCAGTGGCATACAGTAAGTACGGTAGATACAGAGATGGGGTGGAGTAGTGGAAAACCAGTGATTGTTCATGGAGAACATTTTCCTTGGACCTTCATGAGATAAGGTCAACAAGGACGGGGAGTCAGAAGTTTTTCTGCCTTGTTTTGGGAATGGTTACCAGGCGAGGTTTGGTGCTCTTAGGTTTAGACCATTAACTGTCTGTATAAGAGCTAAGAGCTTCAGGTTTATTTTTATTTCTCCTATTGTTCCTTCATTTAAAGAGTAAGGCTTTCCATTTGTTGTTGGTGGTTCAGTTTGTTAGCACAGTGCAGGAAAGTATGTCTTGCCCACAATAAGGAGATGTATTGACATAGAGTTTTTGGTGTTCTAATGGTACATAGTTCTTTTGATGGCTCTTATGAAGTCTTCACTTGCTGAAAACACACACGTAGCTAGTTCTTCTCTCTTGCAGTAAATGGTCAGCTGTGTCATTTTCCCTGAAGTACAGTTTAATCCCTTACATTGAATTCTCTGATGCAACACATTCACCTAAAAATGAGAATATGGTCATAGGCTTAATAAAAAAGGAGTAGAAACTGTGCTAATCAATTAAATGATATACCAATTTTCTGAGCAGCAACTGTTTTGTGAGATATAAACACAGTCCCAAATATTATAAACCATTACAGAGTTGTTGCCAATTAATCGGTGAAACAATAAGTGACATTAAAAAAGTCTAAAAGGGGCGTGGCCTGGCCGCACACGAGAATGGCCAACTGAACACGGAGCTCCGCTCCTCCACAGAGCTGCATCTGAGCTCATCATCCCCCACAGAGGGGCAGCTGACAACCTGCATCCCCAAGAGTATGACCCGCAGATGATCCAGCTCAAAAGGATCACAGAAATTGCTTGATTTCTACATTTCTCCAAGCCACCAGCCCAAGATGGCGCTGGCCGGGATGGAGCTCCCTCACCACGGACAGCACAATCTATGCCTGCACAAAACAAAAACTCTATCTTGGACATGGAGGAGTCAGAAGAGCAGCAACCTCAGCCAGCCTCCTCTCCGGCAGACAGAGGTAAGAGGTCTGCAAACTCCCCGTGCACTCTCCCACAAAGCCTCCCCTTGTGAAGAGGCAGCATGTTGCTGAGACCTGTAGTGCCATGGCGGCTGACATACCCACTACATCTCTAGCAGCATATACAACTACAGATAATCCTGCCTCAGAACATACATTAAAAGTGATGCTGCTCTCCCTACAATCTGACATGCAAAAAGAAAACAGATGCTCCATTACTACCCTACTTGATAGAGTGGATAACCTAGAGGACCGTACTGATCACATTGAGCAGCACCTAGCAGCAGCTACCATAGCCCATAACACCATTGCAGACATACAGGATGAACACTCAGAGGCTATCCAACAATTGCGTTTGAAAATGGCCGACCTGCAGGACCGCTCCATGTGGAACAACATAAAGATTAGAGGAGTAACAGAAGCAATAACGCCTGCTGAGATAGTCCCATATCTACACCAATTATTCCCCAAAATCGTATTGCCATAATTCTTGCAGTGTTTTCCTATTGATTCATGCTTGTTAAGTATTGGGTGGCCATCAGCATCCTTAGCAACCAGTAAATATCATGGTTGTTAAGGAGTGGGCAGCTGCCACATCCTTAATAACCATGACTCATCTGCTGTCAGCTAGGTTTCCCACTGACAGCAGAATGTAAACAAAAGATCTGCTGGCTTTTAAAAATGAAAAAAAAATGGTGTGGGGTCCCTCACAAAATCCATATCAGACCCTTATCTGAGCATGCAGCCTGGCAGGCCAGGAAAGGGGGTAGGATGAAAGAGCACCCCCTCTCCTGAACCATACCAGACCACATACCCTTAGCATGTGGATGGGTGCTTTGGTGGAGAGGGGGGACTGGTTGTCAGGTGGCTGCCCACTCCTTAACAACAAGCTATTTACTGGACGTTAAGAATGCCGACAAGTGCTCCTTAACAACCAGCGCTAATTGAATATATTTCTTGAATAATGCGTGGCTAGACCATGACTTATTCATTGAATGTATTTATTTATTTATATCGTTTAACCACTTCCCGCCCGGTCAATAGAAAATTGACGTCCGGGAAGTGGCTTCGTTATCCTGACTGGGCGTCATATGACGTCCTTCAGGATAACAGCCGCCGCGCGCCCGTGGGGGCGCGCATCGCGGCGATCGGTGGAGCGGTGTGTCAGTCTGACACACCGCTACACTGATCTCGGTAAAGAGCCTCCGGCGGAGGCTCTTTACCACGTGATCAGCCGTGTCCAATCACGGCTGATCACGATGTACACAGGAAGAGCCGTTGATCGGCTTTTCCTCACTCGCGTCTGACAGACGCGAGTAGAGGGGAGCCGATCGGCGGCTCTCCTGACAGGGGGGGTATGCGCTGATTGTTTATCAGCGCAGCCCCCCCTCAGATGCCCACACTAGACCACTAGGGAAGCCCCCAGGACCACCAGGGAAGCCCCCAGGACCACCAGGGAAGCCCCCAGCATGTGGATGGCCAGGTACATCCCCCATGGCCATCCACATGTTAAAAAAAAATCAAAAATATGCCAATCAGTGCCCACAGATGGGCACTGATTGGCACATCATATTAATAAAAAAAAAAAAGTAAAAAAAAAAGGATTCCCAGCAATGCCACCCATAAGTGTTATCAGTGCCACTCATCAGCGTCCATCAGTGCCACCTATCAGTGCCCATCCGTGCCCACCCATGCCCACCTATCAGTGCCCATCCATGCCACCTATCAGTGCCCATGCATGCCACCTATCAGTGCCCATCCATGCCACCTATCAGTGCCACCTATATGTGTGCATCAGTGCCACCCATAAGTACCCGTCAGTGCCGCCTATGAGTGCCCATCAGTGCCACCTGAGTGCCCATCAGTGCCGCATACCAGTGCCACCTATCAATGCCATCAGTGCCACCTATCAGTGCCCATCAGTGCCGCCTATCAGTGCCCATCATCAGTGCCACCTCATCGGTGCCCCCTAATTGGTGCCACCTCATCGGTGCCCATCAGTGCCACCTTATCAGTGCCCATTAGTGCCGCCTTATCAGTGCCCGTCATTGAAGAAGAAAACGCACTTATTTACAAAAAAAATTAACAGTGACAAAGAAAAACTTGTTTTTTTGCAAAATTTTCGGTCTTTTTTTGTTTGTTGCGCAAAAAATAAAAATCGCAGAGGTGATCAAATACCACCAAAAGAAAGCTCTATTTGTTGGAACAAAATGATAAAAAATTTGTTTGGGTACAGTGTAGCATGACCGCGCAATTGTCATTCAAATTGCGACATCGCTGAAAGCTGAAAATTGGCTTGGGCGGGAAGGTGTCTAAGTGCCTGGTATTGAAGTGGTTAATGAATTGACTTTTGAGTCAGTTTATGTAGTATTTACCGTGCGTTTTTTACTAGTGCGGTAAATACCGCATAAACTGACAGTGAAATTACATTTTGAATATCGCATGAGATAATTGGAAAAAATGTGTCACGCGATCCAATTATCTCATGCAATATTCTTTAGTGAATTGAGCCCAGAGTGTGTTAAAATGGACACTTGTAGCCAATCCTTTTCACTTGTACCAATTGCAGAGGCCATTGAGACTGTAAATACTTGTCTGATACTACCCGATAAGGTTCTTGATAGCTGGACAGAACTCAAGCCAGTATAATAATCATTTCTACTGACAGAAACATGGCTGTGAAACGTGATCCCCGGTATAGCTAGTTTGTACATGAAGGAGGTGGAGAGGAGAGCAATGAAGTCATTCAGAAGAACAACACAGAGTCTTTGGTTCAAGTATATAGATAATATATGGCTCAAGATAAAAACATCTGAAGTACAAGCTTTTATTAAACACATAAAGGGGATAAAAAAAATCAAGTTCACACAAAAAGCCACATTGAATAACAAAGGACCCTTTTTGAACTGTTTGTTTGCAAAGACTTGTACATTGTGGAGACAAAACAACCACTCAACAAATGGATTACCCAACATCAGAGGGCAAACTCATCAGTCTTCCTACACAGTAAAATTGAACTCCAAGCAGATATAAAGGACAAAATGGAAATTAACTTTGTCCAAGCTCCACAAACCAAAAACACTATTTATTCTTTTTAAATATTCAAAGCAAACTCCCCCGTCCATCCATGTTTCTATGCTTTATTCTGTTGAGAAATATTAGAAATTCTGTATTTAGCCCTACAGAACAGACAGACAGTGAACAATCCACACAGGCTTTGCTGCTTAACAACATATAGGAAATGTTATTACAAAGAAAATACATAGAATTAACCATAGATGCAGCTACAAACTTTAAACACTACCATCTACTGGTTGAAGAATATATATTTTACTAAATACCAATATTAATGTACAGTAGTTGTTGCATAAAGTACAAATGATCACTGTACTCCAACACCCCCACTCAACAACTATTGCTTATAATAGTCCCATTTCAGATCTCAGTTCTATAAATCTGTTTCTTGTAAACAGTTTTGTCAAATGCTCTGATCCACTTTTGTTTCCCATGAGTTGTAAGGCTTTGCATCTCATCCCATGAATCTGGCTCTGGTTCTAATGTTAAGCGAGCAACGTTGGACAGACATTTGGCTGGGATTATAAAGCAAACATGATCTGCTCAAAAAGGGAAAACATATGCAATCCAATCTAAATACCAAGCTGCAGTTACTAACTGAAATTCTATACCACCATAATACCATTTCTTGTAACCTAAACAGATAACCCCAAACAAAGCCACACCCTCTCTGTTTTAAAGTGATACTGATGGCTACCTTGTTTGTGTCTTGGTGTAGAACTCTGTATAACTTTTGAGATTCACTGTACCCCACAAGTACACCTTCCTTTGCACAAGCATCCCATTTTGTATTTTTTTCTTTTGGGATGTGCTTCTGGGATTTTTTAGATGGTTCAAATTCAGGGCCCTTTTATTCCACAGGTCATGTGGGGTTTTCTCAGTTGATTATCCTGGTAAATGATTTTGGAGATACCATGCGGTCATAATTGCCTCCCCCAGTATGTGGTTGTCATATCTGCATCAAACAGCAAGGTTCTTCCACTCTCACATAGCGTATGGTTCATGCTTTCTGCAACCCCGTTTGGTTCTAGGTTGTATGATACAGTAGTTTTATATATTATGCCATACTTTCTGAGATTTGCCTGTTTGTTATCACTTGTATATTCAGTTCAATTGTCTGTGTGCAATACACTTGACATTTTGACAAATTTGTTGCTTACTTGAGCCAAATACTGTTCAAAATTCTCTGGTACTTCCCTTTTGTTGTGTAACAGATATCTTGTAGTGCACCTAGAGTGATCATCTATAAAAAGTGAGACGATACCTCTTCTTTCCTGGAGTAAATTTTTCCATTGGACAGCAAAGATATGAATAAATAAAGTCCAGAGGTTTCTTAGCTCTGCTGTTACTCTTCTTTGGAAAGGCATTTATTTTATTTTTTTATTTTTTACAGCTGGTGCATTTCATTGTTGATCACATGGACTAATTTTTATTCCAATTGCATAGTCATTCTCAGTTAATTTCTTTATTATGTCAGGACTTCTGTGTCCAAGTCATCTATACCATGCATGAATGCAGTTTGAATGTTTTTTCCTCCTTGGCAGTATTAACCACCTCATTGCCGCTCAGCTGATAGAGTTCATCTGTAATTTTAGAATTTGCAAGTAAGATATCCCCTTTTGTGATAGCACAAAAGGTCACTACATTACCTTGTTTTGTGAACTTCTTCACTGACAAAATATTAGTTTCAAGAGCAGGGACATAGAGGACATTTTTCACAGGTATCTTTCTGGTGATACTCTGGGAAATTGGAGAGTAAAGTCCATTATTTTCCCATTAGCTGAGGTGATTTTTTCTGTTTTACTCCTCGTCACTCGTAGCTCCTGAATCAATACACCATACCTGCAAAGATGAGGTGCAACTTTTGCATTGAAATACATATTCATTATCTGAAGCAAAATCTGTTTCTTTCTTCACACTTTTGTCCTTTTGTAGTTTAGTTTGCTTTTGCATTCTAGCTTTCCAGATTCTGCAATCTGCTTTTAAATTACCTTGTTCTTGCACACAAAACATTGACGTGTTTTATGTTGCATGTTACTGTTTTTATTCCTATTATTCCTTTTTAGAGCAGGCTCTGCAACAAGCACCATCACTATTAATGCGTTCTGTTTTAGACTTATTTTAATCCACAAGCTTGCTTTTAACATATTCCAATGTCAGTTCATCATCTGGACATGCATCAAGTACTGTGACAAGTGTTTGATAACTTTCTGGTAAGCCACTGAGTAATAGTGCTGCGACATGAAAATCTTTTATTTCTTCTCCTATACCTCTCAGGCAAGTGGCTTCGTTATCCTGACTGGGCGTCATATGACGTCCTTCAGGATAACAGCCGCCGCGCGCCCGTGGGGGCGCGCATCGCGGCGATCGGTGGAGCGGTGTGTCAGTCTGACACACCGCTACACTGATCTCGGTAAAGAGCCTCCGGCGGAGGCTCTTTACCACGTGATCAGCCGTGTCCAATCACGGCTGATCACGATGTACACAGGAAGAGCCGTTGATCGGCTTTTCCTCACTCGCGTCTGACAGACGCGAGTAGAGGGGAGCCGATCGGCGGCTCTCCTGACAGGGGGGGTATGCGCTGATTGTTTATCAGCGCAGCCCCCCCTCAGATGCCCACACTAGACCACTAGGGAAGCCCCCAGGACCACCAGGGAAGCCCCCAGGACCACCAGGGAAGCCCCCAGCATGTGGATGGCCAGGTACATCCCCCATGGCCATCCACATGTTAAAAAAAAATCAAAAATATGCCAATCAGTGCCCACAGATGGGCACTGATTGGCACATCATATTAATAAAAAAAAAAAGTAAAAAAAAAAGGATTCCCAGCAATGCCACCCATAAGTGTTATCAGTGCCACTCATCAGCGTCCATCAGTGCCACCTATCAGTGCCCATCCGTGCCCACCCATGCCCACCTATCAGTGCCCATCCATGCCACCTATCAGTGCCCATGCATGCCACCTATCAGTGCCCATCCATGCCACCTATCAGTGCCACCTATATGTGTGCATCAGTGCCACCCATAAGTACCCGTCAGTGCCGCCTATGAGTGCCCATCAGTGCCACCTGAGTGCCCATCAGTGCCGCATACCAGTGCCACCTATCAATGCCCATCAGTGCCACCTATCAGTGCCCATCAGTGCCGCCTATCAGTGCCCATCATCAGTGCCACCTCATCGGTGCCCCCTAATTGGTGCCACCTCATCGGTGCCCATCAGTGCCGCCTTATCAGTGCCCATTAGTGCCGCCTTATCAGTGCCCGTCATTGAAGAAGAAAACGCACTTATTTACAAAAAAAATTAACAGTGACAAAGAAAAACGTGTTTTTTTGCAAAATTTTCGGTCTTTTTTTGTTTGTTGCGCAAAAAATAAAAATCTCAGAGGTGATCAAATACCACCAAAAGAAAGCTCTATTTGTTGGAACAAAATGATAAAAAATTTGTTTGGGTACAGTGTAGCATGACCGCGCAATTGTCATTCAAATTGCGACATCGCTGAAAGCTGAAAATTGGCTTGGGCGGGAAGGTGTCTAAGTGCCTGGTATTGAAGTGGTTAATGAATTGACTTTTGAGTCAGTTTATGTAGTATTTACCGTGCGTTTTTTACTAGTGCGGTAAATACCGCATAAACTGACAGTGAAATTACATTTTGAATATCGCATGAGATAATTGGAAAAAATGTGTCACGCGATCCAATTATCTCATGCAATATTCTTTAGTGAATTGAGCCCAGAGTGTGTTAAAATGGACACTTGTAGCCAATCCTTTTCACTTGTACCAATTGCAGAGGCCATTGAGACTGTAAATACTTGTCTGATACTACCCGATAAGGTTCTTGATAGCTGGACAGAACTCAAGCCAGTATAATAATCATTTCTACTGACAGAAACATGGCTGTGAAACGTGATCCCCGGTATAGCTAGTTTGTACATGAAGGAGGTGGAGAGGAGAGCAATGAAGTCATTCAGAAGAACAACACAGAGTCTTTGGTTCAAGTATATAGATAATATATGGCTCAAGATAAAAACATCTGAAGTACAAGCTTTTATTAAACACATAAAGGGGATAAAAAAAATCAAGTTCACACAAAAAGCCACATTGAATAACAAAGGACCCTTTTTGAACTGTTTGTTTGCAAAGACTTGTACATTGTGGAGACAAAACAACCACTCAACAAATGGATTACCCAACATCAGAGGGCAAACTCATCAGTCTTCCTACACAGTAAAATTGAACTCCAAGCAGATATAAAGGACAAAATGGAAATTAACTTTGTCCAAGCTCCACAAACCAAAAACACTATTTATTCTTTTTAAATATTCAAAGCAAACTCCCCCGTCCATCCATGTTTCTATGCTTTATTCTGTTGAGAAATATTAGAAATTCTGTATTTAGCCCTACAGAACAGACAGACAGTGAACAATCCACACAGGCTTTGCTGCTTAACAACATATAGGAAATGTTATTACAAAGAAAATACATAGAATTAACCATAGATGCAGCTACAAACTTTAAACACTACCATCTACTGGTTGAAGAATATATATTTTACTAAATACCAATATTAATGTACAGTAGTTGTTGCATAAAGTACAAATGATCACTGTACTCCAACACCCCCACTCAACAACTATTGCTTATAATAGTCCCATTTCAGATCTCAGTTCTATAAATCTGTTTCTTGTAAACAGTTTTGTCAAATGCTCTGATCCACTTTTGTTTCCCATGAGTTGTAAGGCTTTGCATCTCATCCCATGAATCTGGCTCTGGTTCTAATGTTAAGCGAGCAACGTTGGACAGACATTTGGCTGGGATTATAAAGCAAACATGATCTGCTCAAAAAGGGAAAACATATGCAATCCAATCTAAATACCAAGCTGCAGTTACTAACTGAAATTCTATACCACCATAATACCATTTCTTGTAACCTAAACAGATAACCCCAAACAAAGCCACACCCTCTCTGTTTTAAAGTGATACTGATGGCTACCTTGTTTGTGTCTTGGTGTAGAACTCTGTATAACTTTTGAGATTCACTGTACCCCACAAGTACACCTTCCTTTGCACAAGCATCCCATTTTGTATTTTTTTCTTTTGGGATGTGCTTCTGGGATTTTTTAGATGGTTCAAATTCAGGGCCCTTTTATTCCACAGGTCATGTGGGGTTTTCTCAGTTGATTATCCTGGTAAATGATTTTGGAGATACCATGCGGTCATAATTGCCTCCCCCAGTATGTGGTTGTCATATCTGCATCAAACAGCAAGGTTCTTCCACTCTCACATAGCGTATGGTTCATGCTTTCTGCAACCCCGTTTGGTTCTAGGTTGTATGATACAGTAGTTTTATATATTATGCCATACTTTCTGAGATTTGCCTGTTTGTTATCACTTGTATATTCAGTTCAATTGTCTGTGTGCAATACACTTGACATTTTGACAAATTTGTTGCTTACTTGAGCCAAATACTGTTCAAAATTCTCTGGTACTTCCCTTTTGTTGTGTAACAGATATCTTGTAGTGCACCTAGAGTGATCATCTATAAAAAGTGAGACGATACCTCTTCTTTCCTGGAGTAAATTTTTCCATTGGACAGCAAAGATATGAATAAATAAAGTCCAGAGGTTTCTTAGCTCTGCTGTTACTCTTCTTTGGAAAGGCATTTATTTTATTTTTTTTATTTTTTACAGCTGGTGCATTTCATTGTTGATCACATGGACTAATTTTTATTCCAATTGCATAGTCATTCTCAGTTAATTTCTTTATTATGTCAGGACTTCTGTGTCCAAGTCATCTATACCATGCATGAATGCAGTTTGAATGTTTTTTCCTCCTTGGCAGTATTAACCACCTCATTGCCGCTCAGCTGATAGAGTTCATCTGTAATTTTAGAATTTGCAAGTAAGATATCCCCTTTTGTGATAGCACAAAAGGTCACTACATTACCTTGTTTTGTGAACTTCTTCACTGACAAAATATTAGTTTCAAGAGCAGGGACATAGAGGACATTTTTCACAGGTATCTTTCTGGTGATACTCTGGGAAATTGGAGAGTAAAGTCCATTATTTTCCCATTAGCTGAGGTGATTTTTTCTGTTTTACTCCTCGTCACTCGTAGCTCCTGAATCAATACACCATACCTGCAAAGATGAGGTGCAACTTTTGCATTGAAATACATATTCATTATCTGAAGCAAAATCTGTTTCTTTCTTCACACTTTTGTCCTTTTGTAGTTTAGTTTGCTTTTGCATTCTAGCTTTCCAGATTCTGCAATCTGCTTTTAAATTACCTTGTTCTTGCACACAAAACATTGACGTGTTTTATGTTGCATGTTACTGTTTTTATTCCTATTATTCCTTTTTAGAGCAGGCTCTGCAACAAGCACCATCACTATTAATGCGTTCTGTTTTAGACTTATTTTAATCCACAAGCTTGCTTTTAACATATTCCAATGTCAGTTCATCATCTGGACATGCATCAAGTACTGTGACAAGTGTTTGATAACTTTCTGGTAAGCCACTGAGTAATAGTGCTGCGACATGAAAATCTTTTATTTCTTCTCCTATACCTCTCAGGCATTCCAACTTATAACGTTTTTCATGGCCTAGGCCAAGAAGCAGGAAGCAACTGCAGAAATGTAAAAAAAACAAGTTTTTAAACAAGTAAATATATTATACCCTCCTATCTAAGGCTAGTAGCAAAAGGATTAATAATACCGGTAGTTAATGTTAAAAAATGTTAATAGAGAGAGTTCAGTTTTAATGAAGCTCTGTAATTATTTAATAGACTATTATTTTTAATGAAAGCAATGTAAAAACTAAATTCAATTTTTTTTATCAGCCTATTAAAGTCTATTAATCAGACTTTATAGCAGAGCTCAGAGAGTGGGAGGGAGGAGCAGCACATGGGGCAGTCTGACATGCTGAAGAGCAAGGAACTTGCTACTAGGAGGAGACAGAAAAGTGACAGAGAACAGAGCTCATCAGTGTATTGTTTCTCTAGTCACTAGCCAGTCACAGGGTGGGTAAAGGAGGGAACCTGCAAGTAAAAGTGATATAAAAGTGGCATTATAAAATCTGAAGACTTCCAAATAATTGTGGTGTGCAATGTAGGGCCCAGTGTCAGAAAGTTGCATCTCCATCCGAGGTCATGGATCTTACAGCAGTACAATGACACAAAGAACACGTCAACAAGCACCCAGAAATGGTTTAGGACAAAGTGCTGGAGAGTACTGAACTGACCAGCAATGAGTCCAGACCTAAATGCCATACAGCACCTGTGAAGAGATCCTAAAATAGCAGTTGGGAAAATTAACTCTTACAATCTGAGAAACCTGGAGCAGTTGGAGAAAGAAGAGTGGTCCAAAATTCCAGTAGAGAGGTGCAAGAAACTTATTGATGGTTACAGGAAGCGATTGAGTTTAGTTATTTTTTCCAAGGGGTGTGCTACCAAATATTAAATTGAGGGTGCCAACAATTCTGTCCAGTCCATTTTGGAGTTTGGCTTTTTGTTTCTCCACTTTTTTGAGTCATACCAATGAAAACAAAAGAAATAAACATGAGAATGTCTAAACATTTGTAATCGCAACAATCTTCTGGGTGAAGTGGTGCATTGTCTGACAGAAATGCAGGGGTGCCAATATTTTTGGTCATGACTGTCTATATATATATATATATATATATATATATATATATATATATATATATATTCTATGTATTAAATGTTTGCCTGCTGATGTTCAGCTTTAAGGAGACAGGACACTATTGAGGACAGTAAGTTTTTGAAAATAGAATGCAACTGGATAACAAAAAAGAGACGTAAAAGAGTCCATCTACGTCAGTCTGGAGCAAGATACCCCTTTCACATCTACTATCACCCATATATAATGCAATTTTGAGATCTCGATCCTGATAATTTGACAATTCACACCTTTGGGCATGTAAATAAAATAATTAACACATGCCCAAGGCTTAATTTCAGTAGGTATGATGCAAGAATACCACCCCTGGCTCCACCATCTGGGAACTCTAGGGAGTTGGGACAAGGACCTTCCTTCTGGTTTACTGAAGGCACCTGCACCCCTGTTCTGCCTACCAGTCACCCCCTTCATCAGATGCTGTTTGTTACTATATTGTAAGTCTATTAACAAACCCCCCCAAATTCAGAGACCGTGTTAAAATACCAGCAACATTGTAAAGAACCACCTGGGTTTACTGTAATGTTTAGGCTCTGTTTCCATATTGTCTGGAAGTGAGCACCTTACTGCTGCATTCCATATGTTATTTGTTACTACTACTTTTCCAAAATAATAATTGTGCCACCTGCCTTGATCTCTGTGTACCTTTTTTGTTCTATCATGGGTACCAATCAACTGGCCTCACCCACAACCACTTAAAGAGACACCTGGGAAGGGGTTAAAGTGGAACTTAAGGAAGCAAAACTTATCTCAGGCTGTGGCTTTCTTCATTGGTTGGCGCAGGATGATGTCACTCCTGCACATGTGCAGAAGTGCAGTCATCCCAACACACAGCCGCTGTGCAACTTGCACTTGTGCAACTCGTAGTACATCCCAAGAAAGACTGTGAGCAGGCAGGTAACTTCAAGGAGCCCAGTGCTCTTTAGGTTTCTTCTCCGTCTTGTCACTTTACTGTTTTCTGCATAGTGTGTCTATAAAAAACGACATCCAGTACAGTCACAATTCTTTCTTAGGGTTTGTGCTTATGGCACTAATCAAACAATGACCTTTAAGTTAATATAGCAGTGTCAGTAGAGAGCAGATGTTTTGAGCATCTAAAACCACTGACACTTACAAAGGGAAAAAAACAGCACTTGTATAAATCACTTTGTCCAAATAGCCATATGGTGTGTCAAAATAATATGAGACAGAGATGTCTGCAGGCTGTGGTCTGTGACTGCTTATTCCAGAGGAAACGTATGCCAGTACAACGGCTCTATAACCTTGCAAACAGCTTATTATTCACTATTGCTTATAAACTATTGCTAACCAAGTGTATATTGGTAATTCACACAACAGTTCTAGGCTGTGGCTGGGCAGTACTTTGCTTGACTGGCTCCAAAACTCAAATTTGAGATATAGAATAGCAGCATCACTTATAACAATCATTGGTATAATAAAGCACAAAACTCAGCTTCTGATTTATGTTTCGTGCATTAGAGTTATTGTTCCCTGAGTTTTCCCATTGTTACAATTAGGGTTGTACCGATACTAGTATCGTTATTGGTGCCGATACCTAGTGTATGCACAAGTATCGGTACTCGTGCAAATGCACCGATACCTGAAACCAATACTTTCAGGCTCGGTTCTTTGAGCAATCAATGGGTCTCCCCTGTTGGCAGCTGAAGTGTTAAAGAAGTCCGGTAATTGGAGCTGTCAAAAAAAAGCAGCCGGCAATGTTTATTAACAACACTGCTCAGCTGAAACACTAAAATAAAAATAAACTTTGTTTCTTTTTTAATCTTTCTGTTTCTTCATCTGCAGATCAAAGGGATGAACAAATGTCCCTCTGTTTAACCCCTTATAAACCCTTAATTTACTCTAATCAGCCTTAATTAACTCCCTATTCTCCTCCATTTAATCATTTTCCTGCTTTTTTTTTTTGTTCACGCCTATTTTATAAACGATAAACAATTAAAAAATTATTTTTTTTGCTTTGTTAGTGAATATTTTTACACATACCGTATTTATCAGCGTATAACACACACTTTTTCCCCCTTAAAATCAGGGTAAAATCGTGGGTGGGTGTTATACGCCATTCCTCGCTGATCCCCTGCTGATTGTGAGCGGAGGAGTGAGCGCCGCCGAAATACACATAGCCGAGTATACTCGGCCAGGCTTGGCTCCTCTCGGCTCCGCTCACAGTCACGCCCAGCCCCGCCCTATGATGGACATAACACAAGGACTGGGCGTGACTGTGAGCGGAGCAGAGAGGAGCCAAGCCTAGCCAAGTACACTGGGATATGTGTATTTTGGCGGTGCTTGGCTCCTCTCGGCTCCACTCACAGTCCCGCCATTGGACCTGTGTTATGTCCCTCATAGGGTGGGACTGCGAGAGGAGCCGATATACACAGGACCGGCTCTGTGTATCTCGGTGGTGCCATATTTAAACTGCAGTGACACTGACAAGGCTGCACATGACACTGACAAGGCTGCAAAATGACACTGGACAAGGCTGCAGATGGACACTGATAAAGTTGCATTGATGGGCATTTAAATGTAAGTTTTTTCCTTAAAATTCTCTCCTAAACTTGGGGTGCGTGTTATACGCGGGGGCGTGTTATACACTGATAAATACAGTATATATTAACATATATTTACACATTTTACATTGAAAAAGCGCAAAATTAAAAAAAAAATGTATTTCATCTGTAAATAACTTCTCAATGCTTTGTACCATTGCTGACAGCTGAAGCAAAAACAAAACAGTTGCGGTAGGTATCGGTAATTGGTATCGACGAGTACTAAAAAAAGTATCGGTACTCGTACTCGTAAAAAAAATGGTATCGGTGCATCCCTAGTTACAATGTCTGCCAGCTGCTATTTAGCTATCCAGGGTGCTGATTTAGAGCAGTGGTTACAGTTATTTTATTAAAGCTCATCCCTAGACAGCACCTAAAATAACCACCCACCCCAAAGAGCACCCTATTTTTTGTTAATAATATGTAAAGTCGTAAATTACCCGAAATAACCCCAGTGCTCTAAGGCCCCTTTCACACTGGGGCGGTTTTCAGGCGGTACGGCGCTAAAAATAGCGCCTGTATACCGCCTGAAAAAACCGGCCCCATTCACTCCAG
The DNA here is from genome assembly GCA_028564925.1 of Lithobates sylvaticus. Lineage (NCBI taxonomy): Eukaryota > Metazoa > Chordata > Amphibia > Anura > Ranidae > Lithobates > Lithobates sylvaticus. The sequence goes on from CM053027.1 coordinate 575,946,369, forward strand.
TGTGAAAGCCGGCGGGCTTTCACACTGGAGCGGTGCGCTAGCAGGACCGCAACAAAAGTCCTGCTAGCAGCATCTTTGGAGCGGTGAAGGAGCGGTGTGTTCACCGCTCCTATACCGCTCCTTCCCATTGAAATCAATGGGAAACCGCGGGGATACCGCCCGCAAACCGCCGCTGCAGCGGCGCTTTGCAGAGGTTTTTAACCCTTTTGCGGCCGCTAGCGGGGGTTAAAACCACCCCGCTAGCGGCCGCATACCGCGGGTAAAACGATGGTAAAGCAGCGCTAAATATAGCGCTGCTTTACCGTCGCCGCCCCGCACCGCCCCAGTGTGAAGCCAGCCTAAGTGATGAAAAAAGATGAAAAATACAATGTATCAAATATATAACAAACAAATCCCAAATATTGTAGAAGGAAAAAAAAATAAAACATACGTAGTATCCATATAACAATCCTCCTAATATTCAAAAAAGTGTACACACCAGTGTCCAAAAAAAACATCTTATGATTTTATCTTAATGTTAACAACCCCTTCCCTTTCATTAGAGGCTGCTCAACATGCTCTAATTACATTTAGTGATGTTTCTTACTACAAAGTAAATCCCTATAAATCATACATTTAGAATTTAGGCGTATCCCAAACTAATAAAACTATCTTACAATAAAGATTATCCTTAATATGGAAAGATGAAGGTATACGTTATCTGGGTATAACCCTGGGTAACTCCACCTATAATTTAGCATCTTTGAACTTCACTAACCTCATAGCTAAATTAAAAGAAGAACTTGCTAATTTCACCAAATATGAGCTGCCTTGATTTGGTCACCTAGCATCTTTTAAAATGTTTATTCTAGGGCTGGTACTGATTAAAATTTTCGTGTTCGATTAATCGATTTTTTTTTGTTAATCAATTAATCAACTAATTTAGATTAATTGTAACGCACATACAGATCCAACTACGTTTAGCTGATCTCCTTGCATTGCAACTCTGCATTAGTCAGTGGTAAATGTGGTATACACTATATACAATCACCAGACACTAGTTAGTTTCTACAATCCATGGCTTAACTTCACAGTTCACAAATACATTTTAAATTCAAACTGTAGCACTGACGTAAGTAATTTTTTTTTCCACAGTAGCGTGACAATCCCTCCACCTCCGGTCTAACTAATCACTCTCACCTTATGGCATGGACCCCTGTGCAAACAGGTGGTCATGCAAGCGGGTATTAAAAGGGTTAACACGGACCATAAACTTCTCTCACGTCTCCTTAGATCTCAGCAAGGACGCCAGGTCATCGGTAGAAAGAAAATATCTAAGTGCTCACCGCTTAAGTATAAGATTTAATTTTTGTGTTAAATCACAAACTACTCACATAAAGATGATAAAAACACAGCAAGTAAAGCCAACAATCATGTTAGTTCCATAGGGCAGCAGCAGGTGACGTCATGCGTAGCTCCCTCCCAGCGTAGGCGTTGCGTTCAATCAGAACTTCGACATCACCGGACTCCTCCCCTCTTCCCTTCGTTAGCAGACGGAGGCACTTGGGGAAGGGGGAGGAGTCCGGTGACGTAGATGTCTGTGACGTCACCGGATCTCCGACGGAACTCCCTAAAGACCCGGTAGCCGGCGGAGAGGTGAGTTTTTGATCGAATTTTGATCGATCAAAAAAATTCATAGATTAATCGAGGAATTAATCTTTAATTTCCACAGCCCTAGTTTATTCTACACTATTTATTCAGGACGCTGCCTAAACCAATCAAAATATTGTACCTTACAATCCTTCAAACTATTATCAAAAAATTGTATGGCAAACCACCAGGCCCAAATGTGCTCATCTTTCGCTGATTAAACATAAAATTGTTGGGGGCATAGACTATGTAGATATTTAGGATTACTGCAAAGCAACTATACTAGATCAACTCAAGTATTAATTCTCACCCTCACAAGACATATCATGGTGTGATATTGAAAAATCTTTATTGCCAACAAAAGAACTGTGCTCTTCCATTATCGCCAGCATTTGGAGAACTTTTGCTATACAGCTCCCACTGTCCAAGCGGCTATCCATGTATAGAAATCATTCTGTTTTTTAACCACCTCCCGCCCACTGTATTGTGAAATGATGGATGGGAGGCGGCTCTCTCATTCTGGGGCGGCACTATGGTTTTGTCCCACTCTCGCTATGCTTGAGTGCCTGCGGGGGCGCACAGCGATCGGTGGTGCACTGTGTCCCTCGGACACGGCTCATCACCGATCTCTGTAAAGGGCCGATGAGAGGGGAGCTGATCAGTGACATTTCCTCACAGGGGAGATCTGCACAGATAATCAGGGCACTGATCGACAGTGCCCTGATTATCAGTGATTCCAATCAGTGCCCAGCAGTGATGCCAGTCTGTGCCCAGCAGTGATGCCAGTCAGTGCTGCCTTTCAGTGGCCATCAGTGCCTGCTCATCAGTGCCGCCCATCAGTGGCCATCAGTGCCACCCATCAGTGCCATCAATCAGTGCCCATCAGTGTTGCACATTAGTGCCTCCTCATCAGTGCCACCTCATTAGTGCCCTTCAGTGCCGTCTCATCAGTGCCCATCAGTGCAGCCTCATCAGCGCACATCAGTGAAGGAGAAACAGTACTTATTTACAAAATTTAATAACAGAAACTAAGAAAAACAAAAAAAAAAAAAATTCGAAATTTTTGTTTTTGGTGATTAAATACCAACAAAAGAAAGCTCTATCTTTCCTAAAAAACGACAACAATTTTGTTTGGGTACAGCATTGCATGACTTCTGTCCGACCGGCTGCCATACACACGGGCCGAATGTTGTCTGGTTTCAATTGAAACAACCAATGCCGTCCAACATTTGGCCCATGTGTACTAGGCTTTACTCATATCCTTTGAGCAAAAAGGTTAACAATTACCAGACACTGGAAACAGGACATGACCCCTTCTATCTCAGAAGTAATCAATATGGTTCATTCACATCTGACGTTTGAAAAAACATTAGCCTACTATAACAGTAAAAATGTTTGGTTTGATAAAATTTGGAAAACCTGACCACATGGTGTAAGAATAATAAGTTACGTTAACAGACTGTACTTTATTAAGACATAATATGCCTTCATATGTCCATTGTAAACCTCTTATTTTCTATACTTGTCTTTTTCTGCGATCCTCAATAAGTTTCTTCATTTGTTATTTTGAACATCTTTGTTATAGGTATGTTTAAGTATGCATCATTACACACATAATTGTAATTCCCTAATCAACAATGCTTTCATTCTTGATGTTTATTATTATGGAAGATATATGCACCAGATGTATACGGAAACATTCTTATTGTTCAAATTCTATTTTATTGAAGTCACTCTTCGCTACGTGACTACTTTGTACAGTTTAGATTTGAAAATTTTCCAATTAAAATGTAATGTTAAAAAATAAGACAATGGCTTAAAGAAGATGAGACAAAGTTCATTGTGATCTTGCGTAAATATAGAACTAAATATGTGAGTCCATCATAAATGTGTTCAACCAACAAAAGTATAAATGACACCTTCCAACTGAAAAAAAGTAAATACTCCTCACTCACCAGAAACAATTGCCTTATTTAATTAAAAGGAAGAAAAAGCACTTACAATACATTCATAAAGTATTCAGACCCCCTTCACTTTTATCAATTTTGTTATTTTGCAGCCTGATAATGCAGTTGTTTAAATTCATTTTTTTGCTCATTAATCTACACTCAGTACCCCATAATGACAACGTGAAAACAGGATTTTAGAAATATGTGAAAATGTATGAAAAAGGAAAAACAAATATTACATTGGCATAAGTATTCAGGCCCTTTGCAACAACGCTTACTAATTATCTCAGGTGCCTACAATTTCTCTTAACTGTTGATGAGATGTGTCTACACCTTGATTGGAGTCTACCTGTGGTAAATTAAATTGATTGGACATTATTTGGAAAAGCACACACCTCTCTATAAAGGCCTCACATCTGACAATGCATACTGTATCAGAGCAAAAGCCATGAGGCCAAAGGAACTGCAGATCTCAGAGACAGGATTATTGCAAGGCACAGAGTGGGGAAGACTGAAAAAAATTCTGCTGCACAGTGGCCTCCATAGTTCTCAAATGGGAGAAGTTTGGCACAACCAGGACTCTTCCAAGATCTAGTTGCTCAGCCAAACTAAGCAACCAGGGAAGAAGGGCCTTAGGTGGGCCTTAGTAAGAGTGGTGACCAGGAACCCAATGGTTACTCTGACTGAGCTCCTGAGATCCTGTGTGGAGATGGGACAAAGTTCCAGAAGAACAACAATCACTGCAGCTCTCCACCGATTTGTGCTTTATGGCAGAGTGGCTAGACAGAAGCCTCTCCTCACTGGAAAAAACATGAAAGCCTGCATGGAGGTTGCAAAAAAACACCTGACTGTGAGGAACAAGATTCTCTGGTATGATGAAAAAAAAGATTGAACTGGCCTCAATTCTAAACTTGGCTGTAGCATCCTGCTGTGGCAGTGTTTTTCAGCAGCAGGGACTTGTAGACTGGTCAGGGTTAAGGGGAAGCTAAATGGAGCAAAGTACAGGTATATCCTAAATGAAAACCTGTTTCACAGTGCTCAGAACCTCAGACTGGGCTGAAGGTTCACCTTCCAACATGACAGTGATCCTAAGCACACAGCCAAAACAACACAGCAGTGGTTTAGGTACAACTCTGTGAATGTCCTAAAGTGGCCCAGCGAGAGCCCTGACTTGCACCCTATTGGACATCTCTGGAGAGCATGCATGTACTGGCCATCGGGACTACTGGGAGTTACCCGGTGGGCCGATGGCTCAGTGGGCCGGTTTCAGTGACAGCGGTCTGCTGCCCCCTTCACTTCTCTGATCTCCCTGCAGCACTCACCTCCTCTCCCAGGCTAGTTGTGTAGTGCAGGCTGAATAAAGACATGATCCCCAGGAGTCAGCAGGAGCCAGCACTGAGACGCTCATCATACGATCCGGAAGGAGGGCAGCTACACGCAGCTGTAACATAAGCTTTCTCGGCACTTGTTCTCCTGGTCTTTCCTTCCCCCGCTCTCCATCTAGATTCCTCGCGGAAGCAGACAGGATGGAGAGTGGGGAAAGGAAAGATCAGGAGAGTGCAGAGGAAGCTTATGGTACAGCTGTGTGTGGCTGCCCACCTTCCGAATCATATGATGAGCGTCGCAGTGCCGACTCCTGCTGACTCCTGGGGATCATGTCTTTATTCAGCCTGCACTGCACAACTAGCCAGGGAGAGGAGGTGAGCGCTGCTGGGGTGGGGAACAAGAGAAGCAAGGGGGCAAAAGAGGAGCATGGGGTCCAGAGGAGCACAGGGGGGTCCAGAGGAGCACAGGGGGGACCAGAGGAGCATATGGGGGACCAGAGAAGCATGGGGGATAGAGGAGCATAGAGGACCAGAGGAGAATGGGGGGAATAAATGAGCACAGGGGACCAGAGGAGCATGGGGGGAATAGAGGAGCACAGGGGACCATTGGACCATGTGGGGGACCAGAGGTGCATGTGGGTGACCAGAGGAGCACATGGGGGATCAGAGGAGCACTTGGAGGACCAGAGAAGCACTGCGGACCAGAGGAGCATGGGGGGGGGACCAGAGGAGAAGGGGAGAACAGATGAGCAAGGAGGGACCAGAGGAGAACAGGGGGGACCAGAAGGAGCATGGGGGAGGGGACAGACAGCTGATTCAACAACTATGGCCTGGGATTTTCTCACTTTCCTGCTTAATCTTGTCCCATTACCGGGGGGCGCCAAACTGATTCTTTGCCTGGGGGAGGGGTGGGTATGGGAGAGACCTGCCACCTGTCATAGTGGGCTGGTCTGGATGAAATCCAGGGCCAAATTTTTGTCCCAGTCCTGCCCTGCTGGAGAGACCTCAAAATGACTGCCCACCGATGGTCCACATCCAACCTGACTAAACTTGAGTGGATTTGCAAAGAAAAATGGCAGAAAATCCCCCAATTCAGGTGTGCAAAGCTCGCCACGTCATACCCAAAGAGACTTGAGGCTGTAATTGCTGTCAAAGGTGTTTCAACAAAGTATTAAGCAAAGGGTCTGAATACTTAAGTACATGTGATATTTCAGTTTTTTATTTTTAATACATTCACAGACATTTCTAAAATTCTGTTTTCATTTTGTCATCATGGGGGATTGTAGATTAATGAAAAAAAAAAATGATTTAAACAACTGTAGTATTGGGCAGTAACATAACAACGTTGAAAAAAGTGATGCGAGTCTGAATACATAGTTACATACTGTAGTTAGTCTGGGTGAAAATAGACACAAGTCCATCCAATTCAACCAATAAAAATACTTTATGAATGCACTGTAAATATATTATTCCATCCAGCACAACCCTATTTTATGTTTGTGTGTTGACATAACAGTTGCTGAAGTGATTTCATAGCTGCTGACTGTAAGTATATTTAACAAAGTGGCAGGTGGGCAGAGTTTTGCAGCGTTGGATAGGGCTTTGCGATGACTGCCTGTATACATTGAACCAACACAGGCCTCTGGTCTCTGCCTATTACAGGCAGCACTGATGTGATGGTGTTTGCACTGCCTCAATAAAACTGCCGTGGGCATTGGTGAGGGGACAAGTCATCCTATACATAGAGGAGAGTCTGGACACTGTCACGGGAATCCAATTTGCTAGCCATAAAGGCCACCTTTTGAAGGATGGTTTACAGGTCCACTTATGAATGAAAAGCATGGATTTCTAATAAATGTCACAATCAAGCTAATTACCCATCTTTTTGTGCTGGGTGTTCAGATACAATACATATCCAATTACTGAGAAATTACAGTATGTCTGTTGGATTGGGTCCGGCAAACTGTGAAATACTTGGAGCAACCCTATAGCAGGGACTTATGGTCCTGGTGTCTTGTCTGTCCTGTCTTGGACACTGGTTCCTGCTCTGGATCCAGGACCTTGAGAACTCAGCCTTCATGGCTGAGAACTGATAATTTGCGAAAAATTTTCTGCTGCCCAACACATGCTGCCTAGAAATAATGAATAAAAAGTTGGGGAAACTTGAGTAATAATAAAACCTTTATTGGCTTAGCGTTACAGTCATACAACTGATAAAACACAGGAATGTTTGCTTTGCGAAAGTTACTTCAACCTGTTGTGAATGGGGATCAGTATGTGATCATTTGTGCAGAGACTGTTAGGTCAGAGAAACAAGATTGTGACCTCCACCAATGTAAGGGGGCAGCTCTCCACTCTCCATCAATGTAAGGTAGCACTTCTCAACTCTCCACTAATGGAAGGGGGTAACTCTCCACTCCCTGTCTATGTAAGAAGACAAAGTTTGACTCTCCACCAATGTAAGGTGGCGACTCTCAACTCTCTACTAATGTAAGGGACAACTCCCCACACTTCACCAATGCAAGGAGACAACTTTCCACTCTGCCCACGTAACAAGGCAGTGCTCTACTCTCCACTAATGTAAAGTGACAATACACCCAATATCACTAGTATAAAGTAGCACTATCCCACTTGCCATTATTTTACAGCAGAACCTCACCACTGATCACCAACATAAAGTGGGCACCAAATCATTGACTACCAATGTAAAGGGACGCTTCTTCACTGACCATCATTGTAAGGGTACATTACTTTCTCCATGTGCTACCAATGTCATGAAGGACTCATCCAATAATCACGCAAGAAAGGAGGCGCTACAGTCACCATTGTGCACTGTGCATTTCCTAGACGTTCCCCTGACTCCTACCCCATAAGCTGTGCTGTACAATACACTTTCTTAACAAAAGTGGACTGCAGTCTTTTATGGCCTTTATAATAATTTGTTCAATTTTATGAAATATTACAATCATTAAAATATTTTGTCATATAGAAGGAGTTGTTTAAAATCATTCTCAGGCTTTCAAATACACTAGGTACATGATTGCTTTTGACTATTGATTTGCTTTTGTATTCAACGCCAATGTCTCAGAAAGTATTAAAGTCAAAGCTAGCAAGGCAATTGAGATTTTCAAGGGCAGGGTGGCAACAAAACCCCATATATTAGTCTCAGTACAGGATTCCTCTAATTGAGTATAATAATACATACACACTACCAGAACATGCAGTTCTGTTATATGTGTCCTTTGGATAAATGGTCCATGATGTTTCTATTTAACTAATGTATTTACATTCACCAGCCACTTTATTAGGTACACCTTGCTAGCACCGAGTTGGACCCCCTTTTGCCTTCAGAACTGCCTTAATTCTTCATGGTATAGATTCAACAAGGTGTTGGAAACATTCCTCAGAGATTTTGGTCCATACTGACATGATAACACCACGCAGTTGCTGCAGATTTGTCAGCTGCACATCCATGATGCAAATCCCCAGTTCCACCACATACCAAGGTGCTCTATTGAATTTAGATCTGGTGACTGTGGAGGCCATTGGAGTACAGTGACCTCATTGTCATGTTCAAGAAACCAGTGGTGAGATGATTTGGGCTTTGTGACATGGTGCATTATCCTGATCGAAGGAGCCATCAGAAGATGGGTACACTGTAGTCCTAAAGGAATGGACATGGTCAGCAACAATACTCAAATAGGCCATTGCGTTTATACAATGCTCAATTGGTACTAAGGGGCCCAAAGTGTGAAAATATCCCCCACACTATTACACCACCACCACCAGCCTGAACTATTAATACAAGGCAGGATAGATACATGCTTGCATGTTGTTTACACCAAATTCTGACCCTACCATCTGAATGTTGCAGCTGAAATCAAGACTCCTTAGACCAGGCAACATTTTTCCAATCTTCTATTGTCCAATTTTGGTGAGCCTGTGTGAACTGTAGCCTCGGTTTCCTGTTCTTAGTTGACAGGTGTGGCACCCGGTGTGTGGTCTTCTTCTGCTCTAGCCCATCTGCTTCAAGGTTTGATGTGTTGTGCATTCAGAGATGGTCTTCTGCCTACCTTGGTTGTAATGAGTGGTTATTTGAGTTCCTGTTGCCTTTCTATCATCTCAAACCAGTCTGCCCATTCTCTACTGACCTCTGATATCAACAAGGCATTTTCCTCCACACAACTGCCACTCACTGGATATTTTCTCTTTTTTGGACCATTCCCTGTAAACCCTAGAAATGGTTGTGTGTGAAAATCCCAGTAGATCAGCAGTTTTTTAAATACTCAGACCAGCCCGTCTGGCACCAACAACCATGCCACGTTCAAAGTCACTTAAATCCACTTTCTTCCCCATTCTGATGCTCGGTTTGAACTTCAGCAACTCGTCTTCAGATGCCTAAATGCACTGAGTTGCTGCCATGTGATTGGCTGATTAACAATTTGTGTTACCAAGCAATTGAACAAGTGTATTTAATAAAGTTTATATTAAGTGTGAAATTTCCAGTGGTATTCCATTTTACATGTTTTGGAGATTTAAAAACAGAACTAAACTGTATCTGAGCACCACAAACTAAAAAAGTATTTAATACATTTTTTAATATTCAAAGTAAACTAACCAATCTATCCCTGTCTCCAAGCTTTATTTTGTTGAGAAATCACTGTTAAAAAAAACGAAATCATGGCCATCTTGAGTAAGGGCAAATGATTTATGTAGCATTTACTTCCAAGAATCCATCTGTCCTAAGCTCAGGCATGCAGACAGGAGGGTGTGCTTAGCTTGGAAAACCCCTCCTTCCCTCCTCCAGATTAAAAAATAAATAAAAAATGCCCATGAAGAATCACCAGAAGAAATGTAAAAAAAAAAAAAATTAAAAGAAGTAAATATAATATACCTTCCTATCGATTTACTATGCTAACAGCATAAGGATTAAAAATAGTTAATGTTGAGAGTTTAGTTCCAATTTAATTATACTGTTCAGATGTGACCAGACAAGCACACTTTTGCTAGTAAATAGACACAGTAAACCTACGAGTATGAAGTACATTCAGTTCTGAAGAGGCCTTAGACTAATATGCTGGTGTTGGGTATAGTTTGCCCAAATGCTAAAATTCTTCTAGCAGTTATCTTGCAGACCTCTGGAAAAAGCAAGAAAAGCATTGGTAAAAAAAATTCCAAATACGAATGAAATTACCGAAGTACATCCTGAGAGAGGGAGATAAGCTCTTTGGAAAGACCTGCACGAAAACCTCTGGGGCTGTAAGAGCTGCAATTTGGAAGCCTGCCCGTCAGAAAGCAAACACCACAACATCGAAACTACTGAGTGTTGCTGTGGAGTTGCAAGAAAGATGGCACGATTTCACACAAAAGCTTTCTGTGAAACTTGCAGAACTAATACTATGGTTCCCTCAGTCTCCAGTCGTACTTTGCCATCACTCATCCATCAAACACACACCCCGGTGCTTCAGAATAGCCAGGAGCACACACTACTTACATCACTAAAATATATATGCATTTTAATTTTCAAATGCGTAACTAGGAAAACAGCAGAGGGTATAATACAAATAAAAAACATTTTACCACCGTGCCAAACTCAATTAACAAGATACACACTGACATTTGAGCTAAAATATAAAATGGAAAGCTAAAGTTTTTTGATTTTAAACAAAACTCTTCCCATAATGCTATATTTAACATATTTCTTGCATGTTATTTACCTGTAAAAGTCTCCCTTGTGTAAATATTTAAAACCCATGAGGCTGCTGCTGGGTGCTGCCATCTTGGATGTGATTACCAGTGGTGGCTGGTGGTGTTCTTTAAGGGGGGGGCGGAAAACAACCACCCATACCCCCCAATTGGCACCCCCCCCTGCTGTTTGCTGGTCGGTCTGGTACTTACTCCATTGGCGGCAGGTGGCAGGCAGCATGGTGCAGCGGCTCTGTGTCCGGCATTGCGTCTTCCGGCTCCTCCTCCTCCCAAGGCATCCAATAGGATCGCCTGTCCTTTCAGCCAATCAGGTGACCGGTGTCAAAACCCGTTCCTGATTGGCTGGTAGGAGGATCAGTGTTACAACAGAGAATATTCATTCACTGTTGTAACACACCTGGCCCACCCAGGAGTGTTAGGAGTTCATTCTCTGTGACCTGATCCCACTCTATATTGAAGCCTATTAGAGTCTCCTGCTCTAATCAGTGCTTAAAAAAAAACACCCCCCCCCCACACTGGAATACGTGCGCGGTGTACTGAAAGGGGCCAGACGCATGGATGGTGGCGGTGATGGACAGGGGGGGTCAACACCTGTGCGCCCTCAATGGACGGGCCGCCCCTGGTGATTACTTTAGACAAATTAGAGATATCACTCAGGTAACACTCTGTAGTATTCTCCTCCTGCTCCAGCTTCTTCATAAAAAGTTATATTGGGAGGAGCTGGGCCAATAGAGATTTATTAAAGGAGAAGTATACCCAAAGCTATTTTAGATAAACTTCTACTGTAGGTGACCCAGTTTCAGCCAACAGCAGGCAACATTTCAATGTTAACTGACGTTATTTAGCCGGACCAGGCATCTGAAAAGATCCAGACCATACGGTCGGGATCCACCCAGAACCCTGGATTGGCACCTTGCTCAGCCTCTTGGTGGTCCACCAAGAGTCTAAGCCAACCCACCCCCCCCCCCCACAGCCCAGAGCCCCAGTAAGCGCTGGGAGGGCAGAGCAGAGAGCCTGAGAATGACAGTCACAGCTCTCTGCTCAGATCGGAGGGGAGAACTGAGTGATCAGCAGGGTTTGATTGCTCAGTTCTTACTGCAGAGCAGGCAGGGGAAAAAAATGAAGCATCCTATTGATGCTGCATCCACCTAGGTGAGTATACATTTTCCCAAATTTTCCAAAAGTCCATACTTCTCTTTTAAGCACTCCCAAAAGAGGGAAATGTTATAATGTGAAAAAAAGGAGCGGCTGTTCTAGGAAATACACTCTCCTAAAGTGATAACATTTTCTAGCATATTAAAAGGCACTTGCAGCTCAATAAAAAAAAAAAAAAAATAATAAAGTTATGCTAAGCAAAGACATTGCAAATAAGCTTTTAAAATTACTGGTTTGACTTACCGGTAGCAGTATTTCTAGGAATCTTCTAAGATAGCAACTTGAGATGGTCGGCTCTTTCCTGTACAGGGAACATAAACAGAATAGTTATAAAAACCTTTCTGTCTTTCACTTGAGATGTAAGCAGACTTCCTCCACCAATTCACAAGTAGAAAATATATTACCGTATTTATCGGCGTATAACACGCACTTTTTCCCCCTAAAAATCGGGGGAAAGTCGTGGGTGCGTGTTATACGCCGATACCCCAAAAAAAAAAATTCAAAAATGGCAAAAATGGCGAGCGCCGCCAAAAAATAGCGAGCGCCGCCGAAAAAAACCGAGGCGCGGCCGAAAAAACCCGAAGCCGCGCCGCAATAGACCGAGCAGACTGTTCGGCTCTACTCGGAGTCCCGCCTCCCTGCGCTCGTTCCGGAAACAGCAGGGAGGCGGGACCGCGATCGGAGCTGAACAGTCGGCTCGGCCTTATCCGGGGCCGCTTCGGTCTTTTTCGGCCGCGCCTCGGACTTTTTCGGCGGCGCACGCGACAGAGTCTCGGCGGCGGGAAATTTAAACCCGGACCGGACTTCTAATGTCGCTGGGATGGCTGCAATGACCCTGGGCAAGGTACAACGTCCCTGGGCAAGGCTGCAACGATGCTGGGCAAGGCTGCAATGACCCTGGGCAAGGCTGCAATGACCCTGGGCATGGCTGCAATGACGCTGGGCATGGCTGCAATGACGCTGGGCATGGCTGCAATGACGCTGGGCAAGGCTGCACTGACGCTGGGCATGGCTGCAATGACGCTGGGCATGGCTGCAATGACGCTGGGCAAGGCTGCACTGACGCTGGGCTTGGCTGCAATGACGCTGGGCATGGCTGCAATGACGCTGGGCATGGCTGCAATGACGCTGGGCATGGCTGCAATGACGCTGGGCAAGGCTGCAATGACGCTGGGCAAGGCTGCACTGACGCTGGGCAAGGCTGCACTGACGCTGGGCAAGCTGCAAATGACGCTTAAATGTAAGTTTTTTTTTCCCTAAACTTCCCTCCTAAAACTTTTTTTCCTTAAAATGCCCTCCTAAACTTGGGGTGCGTGTTATACGCCGGTGCGTGTTATACGCCGATAAATACGGTATATAAAAAAAAAAAACAACATAAAAAATGAAAAGTAGGCTTGCTGGGTCTAACTGGGAACTTTCCGAATATACTTCCAGGATAGTAGACTGAGAAGAGAAAAAAATTATAAAAAAGCCTACCTGGAGTAAGTCTAACCCACATCCCAAAAAATACTGTATATACGGAATGTATTCCTCTTGGGGACTTTTTAGGGAAAGAGACAACTACTTAGTATTGGACTGTGACCTGGAAATAGAGTTGCCTATCTATAAATTTCCAGGTCAACTGTATTGTTCAATATTTATTTGAGAGAATAAAGGGTGAATTGCGCAAGAAAACAGCCTACGTGAATATCCAAAAACAACAAGTGTACATATAAAAGAAAGTGGGATGCAAAAAACATAAGCATGAATCACAGATACAGGTATATATTCCTTATGGCAAATACAAGGTCTCCACTGCATAATGTTTGATGAAGGTATCGTGATTAGAATAAAAAGTCACTCTGCAGATTTACTCTACTGATACTCCCACCTTTTCTGTCCATGATATCTCCAAAGATCTGTTAGTTTTCCCCTTTAGGCTGGGTTCACGTTTAACCGCTTCAGCCCCGGAAGATTTTACCCCCTTCTTGACCAGAGCACTTTTTGACAATTGCGCGCTGTGCGACGTGGCACCCAAACAAAATTGATGTCCTTTTTTCTCCACAAATAGAGCTTTCTTTTGGTGGTATTTAATCACCTCTGCATTTTTATTTTTTGCGCTATAAACATAAAAAGAGCGACCATTTTTTTTAAAAAAAGCAATATTTTTTACTTTTTCCTACTTTTGACACTTTTTTGGGACCATTGTCAATTATACAGCGATCAGTGCTATAAAAATGCACTGATTACTGTGTAAATGACACTGGCAGGGAAGGGGGGTTAAACACTAGGGGGCGATCAAGGGGTTAAGTGTGTCCTAGGAAGTGATTCTAACTGTGGGGGGGTGGGCTTTAACACCCATGACAGCAATCACTGCTCCCGATGACAGAGAGCAGTGATCTCTGTCATGTCACTAGGCAGAACTGGGAAATGCCTTGTTTACATAGGCACTTCCCCGTTCTGCGGCTCCGTGACACGATTACAAGTCTGCTGGTCCCGTGTCCCGTCCACAAATATTTGTAAAATGTGACCATTGTACTCGAAAGTTTGAAGACCCCTGGGCTAATGGTTTAGAAGCTAGCATTGTTGCATTGTATGCTATTGAGGGTACGCTCATCCTTTCCCTGGGACAGATGAATTCTGACATTGTTCAGAAAACCTTGCAGTCAGTCATGGGGCTGAGACTGCTGATTGTGAGTCAATCGCCAGATATTTTTTGGCCATGCCCTTTCGACAGAAGCCGGCCGAATGGTGGATTGTTGGCCGGTGTCTATTGAACCGGAGGATGCCACCCGACATTTGGTCTGTATGCACTAGGCTTTAGACATTTCTAAAGGGTAAGAAACATTAACAAAAATATGTTTTTAGGTATGCTGTGTGATTATGAACAGTAAAGAAAATATATAGTAGTGTTTTCTTGAATTTGACTGCAAAAGTGGAAACACTTTAAACTCATTAATCATTATATAATATTTAATTAGCTAGTTTTATTAGCAGTACAACCATGAGTGCAAAAATTGGGACAAACTAATGCCCTGTACACAGGATAGGTTTTTCCGACAACAAAATCCAAGGGATTTTTTCCGACGGATGTTGGCTCAAACTTGTCTTGCATACACACGGTCACACAAAGTTGGTTGGAAATTCCAAACGTCAAGAACGTGGTGACATACAAAACGTACGACGAGCCGAGAAAAATTAAGTTCAATAGTCAGTGCTGCTCTTCTGCTTGACTCCGAGCATGCGTGGCACATTGTGCGTCGGAATTGTGTACACACGATCAGAATTTCCGACAACAAAATCCGGATTTTGTTGTCAGAAAATTTGAGAAGCAGATCTCAAATTTTGTGTGACGGAAATTCCTATGGAAAATGTGTGATGGAGCCTACACACGGTCGGAATTTCCGACAACAAGGTCCTATCACACATTTTCCATCGAAAAATCCTATCGTGTGAGCATAAGACTACAATGCGTTATTGTTCATTGGCATGCTGGTTGTCTCATGCTTATGAACATGACAGCCTTATAATCTTGACAGAAGTTTACATGCATTTGGCAGCCCATTGAAATTATATCTTATATAGATCAGTGTAGCGCAATAAAAAGTATAAATCCTATCACACATTTTTCATCGGAAATTCCTATCGTGTGAGCATAAGACTACAATGCTTTATTGTTCATTGGCATGCTGGTTGTCTCATGCTTATGAACATGACAGCCTTATAATCTTGACAGAAGTTTACATGCATTTGGCAGCCCATTGAAATGATGTCTTATATAGATCAGTGCAGCGCAATAAAAAGTATAAATATAAAGTCTGTATAAAAAATCCACAGAGGAAAGAATCCTGATAGATATCCCAAAGTGCAGGAAACAATTGACCATTGAGTGAGTAAATTCCACCACCAATGTATGGGTTGCTTCACTCACCTCAAAAAAAGACACCTGTGGACACAGAAGGTCATACTGCGACTTTTTCCCACTATCCCGGGGAATTGGGTGTATATGGATGGTAACTCACCTCAGCTGATAGGAAATTTACTAACATCCAAATTACATTTATAAAACATGAAAAGGAAAGGAATTGCTCATTGTATGATGAAGTAATCACGCTTTATTGTATAACACTTATGAGATTCCTCATCTTGTTTCCAGCAAATAAAAACACAGCTGACAACGGCTAAAGGAACACACATTCCACTCGGATAGCAGCGGATGATGTCAAAGGGTACGTCCTACGGGACTTCATCAGAGGGGTGGAGTCACGCTGTCACCTCTCATCTAATATGAACAAATCGTAACCATAGTTACACAGAAGCTCAAAAACTATGCGCATGCGCATTCAATGACAAAACCCCCCAGTGGGAAGAATGCTAAACTGCACACGCTGAATAGGATTAAAAACATAATTTCCCAAATACTACCATAAGGAGTCAGGATTGTCAGCGAAAATTTATAAAAATAACATGACATAAACACCCGCAGCTATCCATTACACAAATATAATATATCTATTAAAACATCGCCAAATCAAGAACATTCAGAAATTATAATCAATAAAAAATATATTATTTTACATATCTGAAATAAAACAATTACGATCAAATTCAACATTTAATCCAAGAGGAGATAGTACTTTTGTTTCATAAATCTAGAAAGGTTCCCTCTTGCTCAATTTTAGGCATCAGGGATCCCTATTATGACACACAAACCTTTCTTGATGTTATTGGCATGTTCACCTATATGTACACTCCGGTGGCCGAGAGGTCCTGCCAATATATTTAAACTCACAGTCACACTCAAAAATGTAAACCACCCCTTGAGTGCTACATGTAATGAGATCTTTAATCTTATAATTTTTATTTGTAACTGCGGATGAGAAATCTTTAGGTTTTCTAATATTATTACAGCATTTTCTACATGCTGCACACCTTCCATAGGCATAAAAAACAGACAAAAATGAAAACAACTTGGTTTCCTTAATAATAGGGGAGTCAACCACACCAGGGGCTACTAAGTCCCTAAGGGCAGGAGCATGCCGATAGATAAAAAGGGGACGTGCGGGGAGAGCAGGTCCCAAAATGCGATCAGTAAAATTGAATCCATCACCAATTTAAAATCATGTTTGTTTTCTTTTACCTTTTTAAGGGAAGAAACTAGAAGATTTCTATCAACATCATGGATCTTATCCTTCTCACCTTCCAAAAGGCTCTTAGGCCCCTTTCACACTGGGGCATTTTTCAGGCGCTACAGCGCTAAAAATAGCACCTGTACAGCGCCTGAAAAAATCCGGCCCCATTCACTCCAGTGTGAAAGCCGGAGGGCTTTCACACTGGAGCGGTGCGCTAGCAGGACGGTCAAAAAAGTCCTGCTAGCAGCATCTTTGGAGCGGTGAAGGAGCGGTGAATACCCATTGAAATCAATGGGACACCACAATAATACTGCAGCAATACCGCGGCGCTTTGCGGAGGGTTTTAACCCTTTTTCGGCCGCTAGCAGGGGCCGCTAGCAGGGGCCTAAAACGACGGTAAAGCAGCGCTAAATATAGCGCTGCTTTACGGTCGCCACCGCTCCCGCCCCAGTGTGAAAGGGGCCTAACTATATCCTTTCTGGACAAATCTATCAATTAAAACTTAATCTGTCAATGATGAACAGTTCCTTCTAATACGAATGAACTGTCTCTTACGGATGTTACACAACCAGGTGTTATGGTGACAGCTGTCAAGAGGTATGTAGCCATAACTATCGTTGGGTTTAAATAAAGTATGGGTTCTGAAATGATCCCTCTCCTTATAAACCTCCAAATCCAAAAACACCATATGTTCCTTATGTACTTTCCATGATAATTTAATATAATAATGATAATTATTATCATTGGAATTAGCTAATAAATCAGTATTCAATCCCCCCTAATCCTGATAATAAGCACCTTGAAGTTTTTAAAAACATGGTACTTGGTGATATAGCGGGGTTAAAAATCAAAATTCAGAACCCCTCATTCATTAAAAATGGAATTACATCGCTTGAAAACAAAAAAGAATTGGTGATCCACCCCGCATCTAAGGGAGGTGGTCTTGTGGTGATGAGTAAGACCTATTATAGAGAGGAAATTGGGCACTTGTTGGAAGATAGGGAGACATATCTGCCTTTGCGGAGTGACCCTGTTTTTTAACTTAAGGAAGAATTACATTATCTTATAGAGAGAGGGAAAGATAAAGAGATCCTTACCAAAAAGGAAGTTTTATACTTAGACCCTTTAGCGTGTCGGACACCGATCATCTATTTTCTACCTAAGGTTCACAAGAATGCCCAGGCCCCACCAGGCCATCTGATAGTGATTGGGATTGAGTCAGTGTCTCCACGCCTGGGTCAGTATATAGATTTTCCCCTTGTGGTCGAGACAAAAGCCTATTATATAAGCAGAACACCAAGCATATGATCCAGATTTTGGAATCTTTACCTTGTAGTCCCTATAGCATATTAATAACAGCAGATGTTAGCTCACTTTATACTATAATTGGACATCAAGATGCTGTATCTTCAGTAAAGTGGGATTTGCAGGGCTCTTGTCTCTCACAGTCTCATAAAAGGTTCCTGATAAAATGTTTGGACTTTTGTCTAAGTAAAAATTATTTCTGGTACGATAAGCAGTTCTTTCTCCAAGTCAAGGGAGTTGCAATGGGCGCTCGTTTCGCTCCCAGTGTTGCTAATCTTTTTATGAGAGACGGAGAAGGTTTTTCGTAATTGTCCAAGTCAATTAAAATATTACAGGAGGTACATTGATGATCTCTTTATGGTGTGGGAGGGTGATCTAGCTAGTTTCCAATCATTTCAGGAGGATCTTAATTCCAATGATAATAATATTACTTTATCGTGTAATGTAGATAAGGAACATATGGTGTTTTTGGATTTGGAGGTTTATAAGAAGAGGGATCATTTCAGAACCCGTACTTTCTTTAAAACCACCGATAGGAATGGCTACATACCTCTTGACAGCTGTCATCATAACACCTGGTTGTTTAACATCCCTAAGGGACAGTTCATTCGTATTAGAAGGAACTGTTCATCAATCATTGACAGATTACAATTTCCAATCTCAAGTTTAATTTGATAGGTTTGCCCAGAAAGGATATAGTAACTTTAGTAAGAGCCTTTTGGAAGGTGAGAAGGATAAGATCTGTGATGTTGATATAAATCTTCTAGTTTCTGCCCCCAAAAAGTTAAAAGAAAATAAACATGAGTTTAAATTGGTGATGGATTATAAGGTACAACATAAAAAACTTGAAAAAATAATCACCAAGCATTGGGGAATTTTGCTGAAGGATCGCATTTTGGGACCTGCTCTCCCCACACGTTCCCTTTTTATCTATCGGCGTGCTCCCACCCTTAGGGACTTAGTAGCTCCTGGTGTGGTTGACCCTACTATTATTAAGGAAACCAAGTTGCTTTCCTTTTTGTCAAGTTTTTATGCCTGTGAAAGGTGTGCAGCATGTAGAAAATGCCGTAATAATATTAGAAAACGTAGATTTCTCATCCGCAGTTACAAATAAAAATTATAAGATTAAAGATCTCATTATTTGTAGCACTCAAGGGGTGGTTTACATTTTTGAATGTGACTGTGAGTTTAAATATATTGGCAGGACCTCTCGGCCACCGGAGTGTACATATAGGTGAACATGCCAATAACATCAAGAAAGGTTTGTGTGTCATAATAGGGATCCCTGATGCCTAAAATTGAGCAAGAGGGAACCTTTCTAGATTTATGAAACAAAAGTACTCTCTCCTCTTGGATTAAATGTTGAATTTGATCGTAATTGTTTTATTTCAGATATGTAAAATAATATATTTTTTATTGATTATAATTTCTGAATGTTCTTGATTTGGCGATGTTTTAATAGATATATTATATTTGTGTAATGGCATGTTCTCCTATATGCACACTCAGTGCCGGAGAGGTCCTTAGGGACTTAGTAGCCCCTGGTGTGGTTGACTCCCCTATTATTAAGGAAACCAAGTTGTTTTCATTTTTGTCTGTTTTTTATGCCTGTGAAAGGTGTGCAGCATGTAGAAAATGCCGTAATAATATTAGAAAACGTAGATTTCTCATCCGCAGTTACAAATAAAAATTATAAGATTAAAGATCTCATTATTTGTAGCACTCAAGGGGTGGTTTACATGCTTGAGTGTGACTGTGAGTTTCAATATATTGGCAGGACCTCTCCGGCACTGAGTGTGCATATAGGAGAACATGCCAATAACATCAAGAAAGGTTTGAGGTCTCATAGCACGACAAAGCACTTTTGCATGTGTCATAATAGGGATCCCTGATGCCTAAAATTCTGGGGGATAGAGAAAGTAAACAAACATTGGAGAGGTGGAAATTGTATTAGACAATTGAGCAAGAGGGAATCTTTCTGGATTTATGAAACAAAGGTACTCTATCCTCTTGGATTAAATGTTGAATTTGATCGTAATTGTTTTATTTCATATATGTAAAATAATATATTTTTTATTGATTAGAATTTCTGAATGTTCTTGATTTGGCGATGTTTCAATAGATATATTATATTTGTGTAACGGATAGCCGCAGGAGTTTATGTCATATATTTTAATACATTTTTAGGTGACAGGTTGATTTTACAGCTTCGCTGACAATCCTGGCTCCTTATCGTAGTATTTGGGAAATTATGTTTTTAATCCTATGCAGCGTGTGCAGTTTAGCATGCTGCCCACTGGGGGGTTTTGTCATTGAATGCGCATGCGCAGATTTTGTAAGCTTCTGTGTAATATAGATTACTATTTATTCATATTAGATGACGGGTGACGACGTGACTCCACCTCGCTGACGAAGTACCGTAGGACACAAGGCGTACGGGAGGAGGAGCCACACTCTTTGACGTTACTCGCTGCTATCCGTGTGTTCCTTTAGCCATTTTCAGCTGTGTTCTTATTTGCTGGAAACAAGACGAGGAATCTCGTAAGTGTTCTACAATAAAGAATGATTACTTCATCATACAGTGAGCACTTAGATCCTCTCTTTTTTATGTTTTATAAATGTAATTTGGATGTCGGTAAATTTCCTATCAGCTGAGACGAGTTACCATTTGTATACACCCAATTCACTGAGATAGTGGGAAAAAGGTGCAGTATAACTTTGTGTCCACAGGGGTCTTTTTTTGAGGTGAGCAAAGCAACCCGTACATTGGTGGTGGAATTTACTCACTCAATGGTACATTGTTTCCTGCACTTACTGATATCTATCAGGATTCTTTCCTCTGTGGATCTGTCTCTGGCTGTGGATTTTTTATACTTTTTATTGCGCTGCACTGCTCTATGTAAGATTTTACTTTGTGGATTTTTGAATTTACCTTGGTGTTCAGCTTGCATTTTCAACATGTTATAGGTTTTCAGGGTTGCGTTGATTTTATTTTTATCTACTACATTGAAATTATGGGCTGTCAGAAACATACCATGTGAACCAGCCCTAAATCAGAATTTCTTTACTACATACTCTCTCTGATATTCATTTACTAGTTAGGAAATTAAGAAACGTCTCCTCAATGGGGGCCAAGCCATCAGTAAAAATTTGACAAGGGTTCTAACCATACTATCTCCAAAGCTTTAAACAGTTTTGGCTGAAGTTTGTATTTACCTTGAATTTACACTAGTGCCCTCACCATGCAGAAGCTCAGTGTGGAACTGTACATGAATTTAAAGGAACCAAATATTCCCCAGTTGAAAGACCATTTTAGTTTAGTCTCAGCTATAATTCCTGATCTTGATAAATATATTAATTTGCACAAAAATCAAATCAAAGTCATCCAAATCACGTAATCTATAAGAAAGCACATTATGCTCAAAATATGAACTTATAAAACGAGCAATAATGATGGGCTAAGAAGCTACAGAAACAACTCTTTCTAAATATAGCCAAAATCTCTTTGCAACTCCCATAGATACCAGACACCTAGACAAGCAGATAATTGCTGGTTTCTGCTGTAATTCGGAAACAATAGCTGTCAGACAGCATTGTTGGTCATGCTTTTGTTAGTTAATTTTCCACTAATGTAAGATTAGTTGCTAAGCAAGGCTCGCTCTTAGAATTTAACTACACGGAACAGTTTTAGGAAGCGTCATGTAAAAAATAAGGAACAGAAATGCAGAAGTGTATTATTGTTCCTGTGGTTAAACAGATACAGTATATGAGAGAGATAGTTTTTTAGCCAAATAACATTATTATAAGGAACTATAAATAGCTATACCCAACAGCAAAATCATTATGATGCTCTCTCTGGTCCTCCAGGTTCATATTCAAGGTTGTTTTTAGACAGCTTGCTGCCCTAAGGTACTTAGATACATAAAAGGCAATTGTGGTATAAACACTCATGAGTGTGTGAGCAAGGTTATGCACTAAGTAGACAACCACGGTGCCAATCTTATCTCAGGGGAGCAATTGCAATCATTCAGGCCAGTATGTCCCACATGAGCTTCTTTCCCCAGGGATTATTTGGTCAGGCGGTTTCTACATAATATCTTACATGTATCAGAATATCACCATGCTTCTGGAATATATGAGAAGCCTTGCAAAAACTATCCTCACCACCAGCTAAAAGTCAGTCTTTCAATACCTATCCCAATATAGACTTTTAGGGGGAGATTTACTAAAATTACAGCACTCAGAACCTGGTGCCCCTGTGCATGGTAGCCAAGCAGCTTCTAGGTTTTATTCTCAAAGCTTAAATTGAACAAACTTAAGTTAGAAGCTATGCACCACTGCAGTACCCCCCCAGGAGGCCTCCTCAATCTGGGGTAATCATGTACAAACAAATTGTCCAACACTTCACAGCCTACCTATTTCTTTATCCAATACACTTATTATGTACCAGATTGCTGAAGGGAATGAAAATCAATATAACTTACAGGACCTTAAAGATACATTGATTGCTGTCCAGATAAGAACTAATGCAAGCTCCTGTAAGCATCAAAATAACAATTCCTAACATGCTGATAGGTTAAGAGTCATCTTGGGAGTTTGCTGGAGAGTTTACCCACTTTCATCCATTTTGGAGAGCATAGCTTTCCTGTTTAATGATGCTGTATGAATTAAAATTGGCCACAGACGGACAGGTGTTTCTTTAAGAATGATGTATGGGAAGATTTTGTCCTGTCATCAAACCTTGGGACCAGTGAAAAGGAGGCATCATTGGTAGCATCATACATACAGTATCTCACAAAAGTGAGTACACTTCCCACATTTTTGTAAATATTTTATTATATCTTCTCTTTCACACTGGTCACTGGAAGTTCAACATGGCACCTTATGGCAAAGAACTCTCTGAGGATCTGAAAAAAAGAATTGTTGCTCTACATAAAGATGGCCTAGGCTATAAGAAGATTGTCAAGACCCTTAAACTGAGCTGCAGCACGATGGCCAAGACCATACAGCGGTTTAACAGGACAGATTCCACTTAGAACAGGCCTCGCCATGGTTGACCAAAGAACTTGAGTGCACATGCTCAGCATCATATCCAGAGGTTGTCTTTGGGAAATAGACATTTGAGTGCTGCCAGCATTGCTGCAGATGTTGAAGGGGTGGGGGGTCAGCCTGTCAGTGTTCAGACCATACTCCGCACACTGCATCAAATTGGTCTGCATGGCTGTCGTCCCAGAACGAAGCCTCTTCTAAAGATGATGCACAAGAAAGCCTGCAAACAGTTTGCTGAAGACAAGCAGACTAAGGACATGGATTACTGGAACCATGTCCTGTGGTCTGATGGGACCAAGATAAACTTATTTGGTTCAGATGGTGTCAAGCCTGTGTGGCAGGAAACCAGGTGAGGATTACAAAGACAAGTGTGTCTTGCCTACAGTCGAGCATGGTGGTGGGAGTGTCATGGTCTGGGGCTGCATGAGTGCTGCCGTAACTGGGGAGCTACAGTTCATTGAGGGAACCATGAATGCCAACATGTACTGTGACATACTGAAGCAGAGCACAATCCCCTCTCTTCAGAGACTGAGCCAGCTGGGCAGTATTCCAACATGATAACAACCCCTAACCACCTCCAAGATGACCACTGCCTTGCTAAAGAAGCTGAGGGTAAAGGTGATGGACTGGCCAAGCATGTCTCCAGACCTAAACCCTATTGAGCATCTGTGGGGCATCCTCAAATGGAAGGTGGGGGAGCACAAGGTGTCTAACACCCACCAGCTCTGTGATTTCATCATGGAGGAGTGGAAGAGGACTCCAGTGGAAACCTGTGAAGCTCTGGTGAACTCCATGCCCAAGAGGGTTAAGGCAGTGCTGGAAAATAATGGTGGCCACACAAAATATTGACACTTTGGGCCCAATTTGGACATTTTCACTTAGGGGAGTGGACAGCAAATTTACACTGTTATACAAGCTGTATACTCACTACTTTACATTGTAGCAAAGTGTCATTTTTTCAGTGTTGTCACATGAAAAGATATAATAAAATATTTACAAAAATGTGAGGGGTGTACTAGTTTTTGTGAGATACTGTATATACAGTACTATGAACAGGGGAGCACCTACCCACACACCAATAACCACTAAGCTAAAAACATTAATTTATTACTTCAGATTAAAATTATTACAAAATAGTGCCAAATAGTATGCTATACATGCCAATTTGAGTGAGAACCCTTTACACCCCAAGGATACATCTAAAGCCCCATACACACGGTCGGACAATCCGCGGACCAGGTCGGTCGGATCCTGTCCGTCGTACTTTGTCCGATGTTGGTGTTGCGTACACACGGTCGGACTACGTTGTCGGAATATCCGGTCTGCAAGAACGTTGTGACGTAAGTCGTCTTCCACGAGATTAGAAAAGAGAAGTTCAGCACCACGTCAGGCACCCGTTGGGCTCCTTCTGCTGATCCCGTGTTTATCGCGAGTTAGTCGAAGTTTGGTGACTTAAGATTCGCGCTTCTCAGTTTTCTGACTCAGATCGTTACTGCTCTTCAGTTTGTGCTTGTCGTGCGTATCTGTTTATTACTGCGTGTAGTCAGTTCGCATTTGTTGGTCATTGCGGCCTATATCTTGATATAGGACGCTTTGATTTGCACTGCTTATTGTCTGCTCGTTTCTGGTATTCATTTCGTTCTTTCAGGCCTTGCTGTTTATCGGTGCTTTCTGTTTGTCCGTTCTGACCAGCCGACCTTTTGTGACCTTGTGAGCGATGTTTCCCGTGCGTACTCGTCGCCGAGTTCGTGCTGTACGCGAATTGGTGTCGGGCTTTTAGCTTTGACCCAAGACCCGTCCATGAACAGAGTGACGAGGAGTATGTGGACCAAGAATTGGTTGCTTCAGCGTGACCAATTCTCGCACATGCCTTTGCTTCGTGAGATCCGGGAGAATAATCCTGATGATTTCAGGAACTTTCTCAGGATGACGGACCCCGATTTTCACCGTCTTTTGGCTTTGCTGACCCCCTTTATCAGCCGGCAGGATACCTGCATGAGACAAGCCATTACTCCGGAGCAGAGGCTTGTTGCCACGTTGAGGTACTTGGCGACAGGGAGAAGTCTTCAGGATTTGAAGTTCTCTTCAGGTATCTCTCCCCAGGCCCTGGGAATCATTATTCCAGAGACCTGTTCTGCCATCATCGAGGTCCTGCAGGAGGACTATATTAAGGTAACATTTCTACTTTACTATTCCCTTCTATGTATGCTCTGTTTGCTAATGTCTTCTATTTTTGACCTCCTTCCCTAATTACCATGATTGCAATATGCTCTAATATGCTGTGCCCCTTTTCTCCTTCATGCATTTTTCCCTTCACTTACCTCCCCAGCATGCTCTTCTGCCCCAATAGACACCTATGGCCTAGTCACTTAAGCAATGTATTTTGTCTGCTGCATAGTATTGTTTGCCCCCAAACACCCCCTAAAATATGCACAAATGTTTGCTGTGTGGTTTACTTCATGTAGAGCCCCTTTTTTTTTTTTGGTGGGGGGGGGGGGGCAAACTCATTAGGAACCCCCTCCCCCAACTGCTCTGTCAGATGGTACCAATCCTCTATCTGCTGGCTTTCCCAAGGTCAATACACACTATATACCTACCTCTTTATAGTGGGCATCTTTAGGGATGAATTCTGCAAAGCATGTAGTGCAAGGGGCTGCCTCCATACTTTCCATTTCTGATTTTTTTGTGTTCTTTCCCTCCTATTAGCTTGCTTGGTAATTTCATAATGTCACAATGTGCTTTCCTTTTTTGGGGGGGGGGGGGGGGGATTTGAAATGTTAGTTTATCTTTCCTGTGGGCTGCCAATAGTGTTAAGTACAGAGGGTCTGGCCAAACTAGCACACATTATTGAGCCATTTGCCAATCAATGAAGTGCAGAGGGTTACCTGTCCAACAACCCCCCCCCAAAACCCTAGTTATTGCCAATGGCCCATCAGAAGTGGGGGGATTGATGGGGGGTGAGTAATCTGTGAAGGGGAGCCTCTACTTTTCTGTGCAAATACTTTCCAGCCTCCAATTTTATACAATGCTCTTGTTCCAAGATGTTGATTGTCTAATCTGCTTGCAATGTTTATGTGCAAAGTGACTAATTATTTTTTCTTGTTTCACTCCACAGTTCCCTTCCACGCCACAGGAATGGCAGACTGTGGCCTCCCACTTTGCCAGCCGTTGGGACTTTCCTAACTGCGGAGGGGCAATTGATGGGAAACACGTCCGCATCGTCCCACCGCCCAACTCGGGGTCCTACTATTATAATTATAAAGGGTTTAATAGTGTAGTGATGTTGGCGGTGGTGTCGGCAACATATGAATTTATGTATGTGGACGTGGGGATGAACGGCCGGATCTCGGATGGTGGTGCCATTGCGCACACGGAGTTCTACTGGCGTCTCCAAAGTGGCAGTCTGTGTTTGCCACCTCCAGAGGAGAATGCAGAAGGACTCCCCTTCGTCTTTGTCGCAGATGAAGCGTTTGCGTTGACTCCCCATCTGATGAGGCCGTTCCCGATGAGGACCCTCACCCCAGACCAGAGGGTCTTCAACTACAGGCTGTCCAGAGCCAGAAGAGTTGTGGAGAACACTTTTGGCATCCTGGCCAGCCGCTTGCGCCTGTTCTTGACGGCAATTAACTTGGCGGAATACAAACTGAACCACATAGTTCTTGCCTGTTGCATATTGCACAACTTCCTCAAAAGACATAACAGGAACTATGTGGTGCCCGTTGGCCCAGATGTGGAGGGCCCTCCAAATGCTGACCTCACAGCCCTTCAAGTGGCACGTCCAGGCTTGCCCCCTCTAAATGCCCTCGCGGTCCGCAAGCAATATATGGACTACTTTGTGGGTAGGGGGGCCATTGCTCTGCCTGACGATGTGTGAGAGGCATTTTTTAATAAATCAGATTTTTCAACCAACCTATGATTTATTGTCATTTCAGTATTCTTTTTAGCTTATTTTACCTTGAATTTTTTTCCCTTTGCCTTCGACAGTGGGAATGCACTTTCTGGGCAAAAGGAGGTAACAGTCTCTTCTTCCCAAAAAGATTATTCTCATGTTGTGTGTTTGCTACCTAATATTTGGTCTAGAGAAGGTTTGTACTGCATAACTGACACCCAAAATACTACTTTTCATCACCAGGTCAGACATGTGTGTATTCTCAAAAATGCTGTGCTCCGTGTTTTCGTACAAAGCACTGTGGGTGTCATTTACATAAGTCAAATCGACTATGCTCTACAAGTGCAGTGAAAAAGTGCCCTGGAAAAGAAACTTGCAGTGCAAAGTGGACTTGCCTTTAGTAAATAACACCCATTGCCCCCCATATCCTTTACATTTGACATACATAATGCATTGTGTTTTTTAAATAAGGAAGCCACACATTTAGAAAAATAAAATAGTTTACTTGGAAAACATTCACAAGTGCGTTTACAATCTTCACGCCCAAACTGACAACATCTTGGTTATTTACAACATTGTTTACAAACATTCCGCAATTGGTAAAACCAGGCATGGAGCAAAACAGAACCTATGAACTAGGAAAGTTCAACTTTGTAAAGTGAAGACAAGATCAGACATGACTATATGTTCAAAGTGTGTTTGATCTTGCCTTCATCACATGGGGGGGTCACCCCTGGAAAGTGGAAATTTAGAACATGCACACAATTTTGGTCTGAAAATGGTCATTAGATGGTAAAACACATGCCTAGAAGCTTCAAAAAGTGCCATTTTCCATCATGGGGATGAATGGACGTTTTTTGGGGGTGCAACCCCTTCACCACAACCACTTTCGTAGTTCGTAAAGTGGTTGCACCCCCAAAAAAACGTTGGCATTCATCCACCATGATGGGAGCTAGCACATGTGGACACAATGTGTGCATGTTCCAAATTTTACACAGTTCTTAAGTTGCAAATGTGTTCAGAAGCTGGCACAAATGTGTGTTAATTACTTGGTGCGTTTTCATATTTTTCCTAAAACATCAATGATGTTCTTCAATTTTTGTTGAACATCATTGATGTTTTGCTTTATGTAATCTAGATCTCTATTGCAGACCATTATCTCCCCGATGAGTACGTGGGCACTCTCTGTGGTAAAGTGCGATTTTTCTTCCACAACATCCACGTCACCTAAAAACCACAAACAAACAAAAATGGGGTGTTGGAAATGAGGCAGCCATACATTGATTAGCTTACCAGTAGCTGTGTTCTCCCACACTCACCTGTTGTGGTGACAATTTCTCCAAGTTCGATGATCTCTCCTTCCTCCTCCTCCTCCTCTGCTTCTGCTCTTTCACCTTTTTTGGGAGGTGTTGGTTTTGGGGTTTCCTCAGACGGCCCAAGTTTTCGCTCCCCTATGAGAATGTACAAAAGGAAGATTTAGCAACACAATCTATTGAGGGCAGAAATAGGAAATGACAAACATTGCTTGAAAGTGACGGACACTATTTTTGTTTGGCCAGTTACAAATGCCAACTACATGAATGTAGTCACTTTGTAAAGGTGCTAAACTTACTAGCTTTTTGGTAGAAGTTTGTGTGATGGAGACCCCCCTCTAGTATCCACTGGAGCACATGTGTGGAAAAGCCTAATAAAAAGGGGGTTTGGGTGTCCCAGCACTAGTGCTCTAGAGTCCAGATGGGTAAACAGCTACTGGGTGACCTCTCCTTTACATTGAATAAATTGGCTTTACATTCTTGATGACATTTCTAGTGAGAACAAACTTCCTTTCCCCAAAAAAAACACCAAACATCGTATTATAAGTGGCCGAACGATCGAGGTTGCGTACGATCGAATGGACACACACGATCATGACAGTGGCAGAAAGATCGAGGCTGAGTACGATCGAGTGCACAGACGAACCTGAAAGTGGCCATTTTGGAATGTACAACTTTGTAAAAATCAAACCACATGGAGCAGTATGCAAGCAAGAAAGCAAACACAAAACACAACTACTTACTTTTTTGAAGAATTCGCTTGATCTTTCTGTACTGATCGGCCTCCCTCAGTTTCAGGTCTGACCAGCGTTTCCTCAGTTGCTCCTTGGATCGTTGTACCCCAAAATGATTGTACAGCCTTCTCACAACTTTAGACATGATCTTGGCCTTGCGGACATTGGGGTTGAGGTAAGGCCCATACTTCCCATCATAGTCGCTCCTCTTTAATATGTCCACCATCTCCAACATTTCTCCAAATGACATATTGGAGGCCTTGAATTTCAGGCTCCGGGATCGGGACGTTTATGCCTCCGGACTTTCCTCGTCCTCCTCCTCGTTGGTGGGATATTTGGGGCGCACCTGCTGTGTCCCCGCCATCTGCTCTCCCCACTGCGCCGTAAAGAGAAGGGGTGGGGAATAGACGAGAAAGATCGTCAGGGGCGGGCGGAGTTTGACGCATGCGCAGTGTATATAAAACGTCACACGCCTGTGTCGTAGCCACGATCTGGGAGACGAGGGGAGAGAAAGCTCACGCACGAGACGATCGCTAGAAACTAAGGTACAATTTGACGTTGGTACATAACTAGCCTAGACTGATTCGAACTTGAGGCTTCTTTATGGAGAAGATTAGGAGAGTTTAGCCTGACATAATTTATAGTGTTTGGTGTGGTGTTGTGTCTTGCAGAGATTATGAAGGGATTCAACGACATGAGTTTTCTCCCCCTCTTCATTGCCAAATACAGGGAATTTCCCATTTTATGGCAGGCTAAACACCCCCATTACAGCATCAAACCAAAGAGGTACGTAGCCCTGCTGGAACTTGTGGAATTTGTCAAGCCAAGGTTCCCCGCGGCAACTGTTGATGATATAAGAAAGAAAATTGGCAGCCTGAGGAGTGCGTATATCAGGGAGCGCAAGAAGGTCCGGAAGTCGGAAGAAACTGCAACTGCAGCAGATGAGGTCTATGCCCCCAAGCTCTGGTACTATGAGAGTCTCCATTTTCTCAAAGACCAGGCTGATGTCACGGAGCCACTCTCGACTCCTCCTTCCACGCTTCCTTGCGCGCAGGCCACCCCTGATGAGGCTTCCGAGGAGCAACCTGGGCCTTCCAGTCTGGAAGAGGTGGAGGAGCCCAGCTTGTTCCAGGTATAGTAGTTTGGTTACCATTTATGGGAATAATGAATGATGTACACTTAATTCAGGATCCCCAATTGCTTAGTTCCTAACGTGTTTGACATATCAACAGACAGTAGTGTTGGAGACAGTTGGGGCCACAATCTAAACTGCAGGGCTGAGAATTGTATGGTTTTCTATTTGTAAACATTTTGCACCAGTCACTAGATGAGAATTGTGTGTGTTTGATGAACAAATAACTGAAACTATGTCCCTTTTTCATACACAGGAAGACCTCAGCCAGGAGGTGGCTGTGGAAGGTGGCAGTCAGGAGGAGGCAGGGGTTAGTGGCAGCCAAGAGGTGGGTAGTGGCAGCCAAGAGGGGGCTAGGCCTCGGAGCCTGACTGACACCCAAATCCCTCCCCTCCGCCCTCCGTACAGAAGGGCGAGAAGGGGGGGTTATGCGGCAGAGTCAGCGCTCCGGATGATCAGAGAGGCTTCAGACTCCCTACATGCCACACCCACCGATGAGGAGACCTTTGGCTCCGTGGTTGTCACGAAGATGATGGGTATGGAGGTGAGGCAACGCAACATGTGTGAGGGGCTCATCCTCCATGTCCTAAATAAGGGTAGGGCTGGGGAGATGACCCCACTCACACATGTTTGCCATAGTTACCATGCTCCGCCTCCTCCTCCTCCTCCTCCTCCTTCTGCCACCCCACCAGCACGACAGCCACAGCGTGCAAGGAAGCGTGGAAGGAAGACCTGAGAGTGACGACCTGGATTCAGTCTGGTCTGAGAGAAGATGGAGCCTCTTGTAGTACCAGAGCCTGGGGACCTAGATGGCATCTGCTGCAGTTCCGGATGCTTTGGACTTCAGGACCAGATTGCACTCCCCTTAATATACGTACTCCTCAGGCCCCCAATTTTCTAAGCTTGAAAAATGATGGTTGCCGTGGGGGTCCAAGGCTTTGCAAATTCCCCAAGTTTCACCATGGCTGCGTTCCTCTTTGGTTTGTTGCTGAGACCTAAATAAATGTTTTTGGGATTTGAAATAATCAGTGACTATTGTGTTTTACTTTTCTACAATGACAGTTTTTCTTTGAGTAGGCAGGTACATTTCACTAATCCTAAAGTAGAATTAACAAGGGGCACCAACAACCAACAAACTCCTAGTAAATTTAAGCAAGAAATACAAATGTTAATAATGTGGTTTTGCTAAGTTGAGACACACAACCCCCCTCCAAAAAAAATAAATAAATTCTCCTTCAAATATGTATTCAGAAAAAAAAAAAAAAAAGACAAATCATGCTAAAAATATAACAAAGATTCTTTTACGATCTGAGTAAAAATAAACATGTAGTGTATAAATGCTGAAAAGTAATAAAGAACTAAGTTTGTGAGAAGTGCGGGTGAATAGGAGCAGCTAAAACATGTCATTCTTGTTGCATTGTAAAGAAAAAGAGAATGTGCTGCATTAAAGACATTTTAACATTGCAGCGTGACGAATGTGCTGTGTCGATTAGGAAAGGTAGTTTTACCTGACCGAGCGCTTCCGTCACAGAATTTCTTCTGAGCATGCGTAGCACTTTGTCCGTCGGACAACCGTACACACGATCGGATTTGGTGTGATCGGACCGTGTTGTCGGCAAATCTTTCCAGCAGGAGATAAGACTTTGTCCGTCGGACAATCCGACGTACACTGTCCGATGGTGCATACACACGGTCTGATTTTACAACAACATTGTCCGATCGGACAGAATCCATGAAAAAGTCCGACCGTGTGTATGGGGCTTTAAAGTGGTATCCAGTGTTGTCAACCTACCAAATTGAAATTTACTGACACAACACCCAAAATTTACTGCCACTTTTTTACTGGTATTTCCAAAAGTTACAAAATTACATTTTTAAGAGTATTTAGGCTGCAAACAAATACAATATGCAATTAGCAATATGATTCAAGGTAGATAATAAGGCAAAAAACATAGTTCTTTTTTTTTTTTATAATATAGTAAGTGGCTCAGTGACAGGAATCAGGAGTGCAAGAAATTAACTCTCACGCATGCACACATATGAAATTGACTCTCACAGTGACACTGACAGCAGTGTGTAGCAGCACAGATGATGAGACCTCACTGACACAACACATCCCCTCTTGAGTCACAGTAACAGTCTCTCTCCAAGCCAAGCGGTCCCTCCAGTCCACTCCAGTCTAAACAGCACTGATGGTCCCAGTCCCAGCCTGCCTTGCTCCCACACCGCAGACCCGCACATGAGGCTCTGGCCGCTCTGCTTGGCTCCATTGCACCATAGCATCACACAACATGTTCAGGCACCGCCTCTGCCAGAGCCGCCCAAACACACTGTAGCAGGCACTCGGATGGTCTCAGCCGGCTCCGGACCAAGCCGAGCGACACAGACATATTTTTTACTGGCATCATTTTACTTTTACCAGCATTTACTGGCAGGAGAAAATTGCCTGTTTTTTACTGGCTGCCAGTAAAAATACTGATGGTTGGC
Source organism: Lithobates sylvaticus (assembly GCA_028564925.1). Lineage (NCBI taxonomy): Eukaryota > Metazoa > Chordata > Amphibia > Anura > Ranidae > Lithobates > Lithobates sylvaticus. Next base: position 575,979,153 of record CM053027.1, read on the forward strand.
AACACTGGTGGTATCCCACCATTTTGCTCATATAACTGGTCTAAGAGCATCCACGTCTCTAGAGGCAGCAAGACTGTGGATACTGGGGGACAATATTTGTCCTCTATAGGCTAATAAAGGCTCTATTCTATGAGGAACTGCAGACTCTAAAAGGCTTAATCTAACTCCCTGAAGACCAGCTTACCAACAGTGCCAGCCTCAGCCCATCCATGCACTATTTGCTTGCATGACTTAGATCTGGTTCAAAGCCAGCTTTTCTTGGGAGATTGTTTCTCACTCACATAAACATGTGTGTTAAAGGTGAAAAAAGTGTGTCAAGAAATAAAGTAAATTAGAGAAATTGCCATAACCAAGTCTCTCCTATTTATAGACAAGATGGCCGCTAGACCCTCCCCAGGGCATGTATGGGATAACGTCATCACGCACGTGATGTGCGTCCCAACGTCATGACATCACAACGTCATACATATACTTTATGGCCAAAAGTTTATGGATGCGTCTATCACCTACAATTTATGAGCAAAAGGATATAAACAAGTGTAGGGTAAGGGCTCATTGACACAGGCGTGTGTTTAGATGCGTACAGCAGATCATTTTGTAGGCATATAAACACAGTGTCTACATACAAATATGTGTGCTGCGTTCAGGAGAGATTTTACTCATTTGGCCCCATGCACACGAGACGCTGTTAAACGTGCGTTCAGAGGCAGTTGGACACTTTTTGCAACTGCCCCTGAACGCATGCAATGTTATCCTATGTGTTCGTGTACACAGTCTCGTTTTTTCCCGTTTTTATGCAGTTGCGTTTAACTTCGTTTTTCCAGAAGCAAAAAAATGGGTTCAGACACTTTGCTTTTCCACGTTTCAGACGCAAAACGCAGACACCCGTGTTTAGCCGCGTTTGCGTTTATAAGCGTTTTTAAGGGAACCCAATTTTTTTGGACCAGAAAACTCAGAAATATGATGGTAAACCATAAAAAAAACTAAAAAAACTGGTTTAAAATGTCGTAATTACTTTAGATAGTTCATAGAGCATATATACTCACTGATGCAATGCCATAAATAACTCAATTTTTTTAGGTATCTTAGACAATGAGGAATGCCTCCACTTTTTTGCCCCAACCCTTCATCCAATTTCTAATCTAATCAGTGACTCCACCTAGTCTGACCAAAGCATAGCAATGTCTTTTTTTCACAAAGAAAAACCTGCATACCAATGTCTCGTCAGCCCCAACCCCCCACCATGTTTGTGAAATATCGATGGACGGACATTCGCTGTGCCATCAACGGATGGGTCCAATATCGACGAGCTCTGACTCTGGACCCCTCACGCAATTTGCGACAACGTTGCTGCCTCATCAAGAGCAACTTCAGGAGAATTACCTGACATATATTCAATATGGGATCCATTTCCAAAAAAAAAAAACACAGAAAGAGAGGCAAATGCAAGTCTACAACTGCTCTCTCTGCTGCTTTTGCTCACTCTGATCAAAATGGCAGAAATATTTAATAATACATGCTTTCTGAGCTTGTAGAGGGTCTATATGATGTTATCTTTACAAACGCTTATAAAACGCAGCTAAACACGGTATGAAAACGCGGCAAAACTTGCGTGTTTTTGGTTTCTGCTTTTTAAAACATGCGTTCAGCAGAGTTTGCATTGGTGTGTCTCCTGTGCATGGGGCCTAAGTGCATAAATGCATATAAACGTGCACAAACGCATATACATTTGAGTACTTTAGGTGCATATTTTTCGCAGGATTTTTGTTTCATGCAAAAAATATGCGCCTAAACACAGAATTTCCTGCCCATGTGAATGATCCCTTAGGCTGGGTCCACACCTGTGCACTGCGGGAAGATGCACATTTCTGCTATGCGTGAAAATGCGCTAGTTGCACATAGTGGGGCTGCAGTTTTATTCTTCAAAAGAATGTGAATGGGAGTGATTTTAAAATCAGCTGTTGCACCTGCAGGGTTCTAATGAGGAAAGTGGCAGGGTCTGCATCCCTTTAGATGTGATTTGCCTTTGGGAGTATCTCACTAAAAATAAAAATGTTGTTGCAGGGGATGCCCAAAATCGGACTTGTATTTTAGTGTAGACTTCTGGGAAAATCAGTGAGCCAATCACATAAGCATGACATTTCTGGGGATGTTCTATACACCAACTGTGTACAGAATGCCTCAAGGTAGCCATATTGCATTGTATGTTACAGAAAATGACAGAGCTGCAGATTGAAAAGGAAAAGTCATTATTAATAACATTCCAGTTGTGTAGTAATTAAATATGTCAAATAATTTAGTTTATTTGCTATTTTTTTTCTCGCAAAAGTGGAGTTACCTTTTAAGCAAAGTAAGCATGTGCTTAGAACACCAAGGAAAGTGGGCACCACAGAGTTTTATCTATCATGAACTAAAAGTGGTTCTGATCACCACAAACCAAAACACAATTTAATTCATTTTTAATATTCAAAGCAAACTCCCCCATCCATTCATGTCTCTGAGCTTTATTTTGCAGAGAAATCGCTTTGAAAATCACCCTCTAGCATTTCGGCTGTGGCCATCTTGAGTAAGGGCAAATGATTCATGTAGCATTTACTTCCCACCCTTAGCTCAAGTATACAAACAGACTCCTGGGATGCATAATATACTTTCCTATCTATTTACTAATGCTAGCATCATAAGAATTCAAAATAATCAATGTTGATTGGGAGAGTGAAGTTCCACGGTTTAAAACAAAGTGCACATATTTATTTTGCCTATATGGCCTGAGTTAATTGTGCCCATGCTCCCTTTCCCTGGGAGTGTTTTAGCAACACCCTAGCAACAAGGCAGGGTGGGAATGATGTCATCTCTGGGAGCTTTTCACCCAGGCTTTGGGAGGTACAGGACGTAAATGACCCACACCTATAGCAAAGGCATTATTCAACTTTGGTCAAAGCTGCAGTTTGTATTTATCTACAAGAGCCCCATAAGCAGGTTTTTGGTAACCCTTTAAAATAAAATACATTTTTTTTTATATAGTTGTGGGGTTTGACTTGGGTCGCACCTGGAAGAAAACTGCTGAAGGTTTTAAATCTATAATTACGATCCCTTCCCTACATGAGATTTAGTCAGTCTAATGCTAATAAATACGATATCTATACAAATACTTTGCCACTAAAAAACAATCGTTATTGCTTCCAGGTGGGTGTCTCGGCTGCGCTTCCTCCCTCCTAGGTGGACAGTGCTATTCCAGCGCCGTCCCCTGATAGCCCGTGATTAAAAAAAAAAAACCCTCCTGTTTGACATGGGGGAGTTTTTTCCTTTTTCTCTTCCCATAACCTGGGAATTGAGGAGGTACTTCAGGTTGACGGAGTCGGCGCGGATCTTCATGAGATAGAAAGAAAGAAAAAGCTTCTGGTTTTTAAACAAGTCTCTGGTCCATGCTACATATCTTGACAAAGGGGTAACTATGACATGCATGCAACTGCAATAGACTATGCACTAATTGTCAACTAATGATTGATAATAAATTATAAATCTAAAATCTTTTTTCTGATGCTTCGCAGAAATGCAATACATACTTTTTTCCCCCCTGAAGAAGACCACAAATACGGTTGAAATGCATTGGGGCATTGGGGTGCACCTTCGCCAGACAAATCTTTTTTCCTGAAATCTACTTTACCACAGCTGTTTTATGAATCAAAATATTGTTATATAGATTCTTGCATGTACCTCTTTTTGCCTAGATAGATTGTATAATGTAAACCAGAGCTCGCATTTTAATAATATAAATTTACATGTATGGTGTTTTGGATACTATATTAATAAAATTTGTTGAATTTTTCAAGATAGTGTTTTCCTTTGCTGCCAAAAAACCCCACGGGGAATATTGTATATTCTTTTTCTTTAAACTTTGTTTTTCCATTTCAGCACTTATTGAGTCCAAATGTTACACTAAGCTCTGGTTTAAAACACAAATTCTGGTTCTGTGGCTGCGGGAGCCATGTCGGACGTGCCGACGTAGCGTCTGCACGGAGGGAGGAGTTTCCGGCCAGAGGGCCGAGGAGGACAGCTGTACAGCGCAGCCACGGAGGACGCGAGACCGCTCCGGGGATAGGATGGAGCGGATGCCTGCTCGCCATCTCGCCCCCTCCGGGGAAAACAGCACAGGATACGCGCCCACCACCGCTCAGGGATAGCCAGCGGGACCAGCAGCTTCAGCAGCGTGGAACAGGTCGTTTGGCTCCGGCCCCCCCCCCACTACCCCGCCTCAAGCAAACATACCACAAACAAATGTGGTCTGAGCCGTAAGGAGGACTCTAATTGTGAGTATCTATTACACCCCTAGGGAAGTCTGCCCCACCTGGAGGTAAGGATTAACCATCTGTAGATGTGCTGCACGGAAGAGGTATTCAGGACAAGGTTAACGTTTTTTTTTTTTTTTTAAATGTCATGTTTTTTTCTTCTTCTCAAGTGGTAGTGTGATCTGACTTTTTTTTTTGCCTTCCTACTTGGTGTGGGTGTCTTTATCTCCCCCCCTCACATCCACCTACGTGGGGGCATCACCCCCCCCCCCCTCTCTTGTAAGGGGGGACAGGTGGGCTACAGTTCCCATAATCAGGAGGGGAGCAGCAAACAGCCTCTAGTACGTCTCCTGGTCACCCTGTGCTTATACAGCAGTACGAAAACACTCCGGCACATGCACCTAAATGGCACCTGACAGACCCCGGTGTATATTGGGCCCCAGAGCTAACAATCTGCACAACAGAGCGGTTTTTTTCCCTGCCCTTTAAATACAGCCTGGACACAATTGGAGCTTAAAAGCGGTTTTTTCTTCTCCTTTGTCTTGTTGGCAGTATTAAAGTGTTACATGGGTATTTATTTTAATACCCTTGATTATGGGAAGTCTATGGCCATTATAGCATTCAATGGTGGAAAATGGCCCGAAATGAAAACTGCTGAATCTGCCTTTTCATCTGCCATATACTACACATATTAAAAGCAGCACTATGGATTGAAAGTGTGACTCTGATTAGTGCCTATGAAGTTTTATTATCATACATTAGAAGCTGCACCCTGAAATGCAAGTGTGATCTTGATTGGTGTTTAGGAAAATCGATCATCACATACCAAAAAGTTGCACGATGGAATGAAAGTAAGATTCTGATGGGTGTACAACAAGATCCATATCCTTATACTAAGAGCTGCACGGCGGAATGAAAGTGTGACCTTGAATGGGATTCATGAAGTACTACTGGTCACGGTGGCTTAGTCTGAAGCTAGATGGCTAAATAAGATCGATACTTCAGATTTTGTATGTTTTATTTTCTAGGTTTTTCCTAAATATGAAACTGGGGTCAAACTTTAAAAATCACTAGTGCTGTATGTGGCCCATGTCATGAAGAGCAGGGACCCCCAGTTACATTCTGTAAACACCTTCAGATCTTACCAGCAGAGCCATTTGGTTGGTAACCGAAAAGGCGATAACTGTTTATTGTGTATCTTTTGGTGAAGACAACTGGTAGGAAGGGCGAATAAACCCCCCCATCTAAATAGAACAGCCTCAGCCTTTGTGTATGTGCTTCTGTCCTATTGAAGATCCCGCAAGCAGAAAAAGGTTCTCCTTAGTTTGTTGCAAATTTGACTGTACACATTAGAGGGGCACTCAGAGGGAAGACCTGGGCCCTAGTGCGCAGGGGGACATAAGTAATAAATAAGACCCATAAGAAGCCCGGATAGGACCTTGATAGGCGGTCAAGGCCGTTGGACTATAGATTAAATTAAACTTAAAGGGGCAACCCGGCCTTAACCACTACAAGACATCAACTGGGTGAAGGGGAGACACAGAGAGGGGCGGAGCCTAAGCATCCCAGACGGCCCCGGCATTGACCGTGAGCCCAAAAGATTTTAAACGACTAGGGGACAAAAGACAGCTTTAAAGCAAGGACCTCATTAAAAGTTAAGCAGTGTAAAAGGGCCCAGGAGGCCTAGGCGTAAAACAAGACTGGGGAAGAGAATCAGACCCACCAAGAAGGTCAACATGAGTAAAGACCCAGCCAAACAGCCTAAGAAAGCAACCATCAAAGGCAGCAAAGGGGAGACAAGCACAATCAAACATTATCTAAGACAGGGAGCAAGCCCAAAAACATCGGGAAAAGAAACCCAGGCCGGAGCTTCCCCGGAGAGTAGGGGCGGGGTGGAAGGAGAAATTAACGACTCCAGAGCGGACCTTACAATGGAGACCGAGATTGAGTCTAGCAGGAGAGAGGATCAACAACCAGGAGCTCACATCCCCAATAAACTGGAAATGGAGGCGATGCTATTACGTCTGGAAAATGCAATCAAACTAGAAATCAACTCACTACGGGAGGATATGGGCCATCTGCTCTCCAGGGTCGAAGTGGTGGAAGGGAAAACGGACTCTATAGAACTGGAAATTGCGAAGCTGAAAACGCATTTAAAAGGCACCTATCTCACACAGAGAGATACCCTCTACAAAATAGAGGACCAAGAGAACAGGGATAGGAGGCAAAACTTGAGGCTGCGTGCTGTCCCGGAACAAAGAGGGGAAGACCTAGAAAGAAAATTAAGGGAAATCCTGGGCCCCATAAGTGGCAAGGACTCAGAGCACTTCCCCCGCATAGAAAGGATACATCGAGTAGGAAGACCCGAAAGGGGGGGCGCAGAGCGGACCCGGGACATAATTGTCAGATTCAGCCACTTTAAAGAAAAAGAGGACCTGTGGGCTAAAATAAAAAATAAGTCCCCTATATTGTATAAGGATGCTGAAATCCAAGTTTATGCCGATTTATCGGCCCGAACCCTCGAAAGACGGAGACATCAGAAACCACTGTTGGAAATCCTGAGAAGGGAAAACATAAGATATAACTGGGGCTTCCCCTCATGTCTAATAGGGTCAAAAGAGGGGTGCTCGGCCAGGCTGAGGTACCCGGAAGAAGTGCAGGGATTTTGTATAAAACTCGGGATCCCGGTCCCGGACCTGCAGGGTTGGATTGAAATGGAAGGCTTGGGGGACCCTGGGGGGGGGCGGGGGGGGGCAAATGTTCACCTGTAGCTGCAAAAGAATCCTGTCCAAATCGGCCCTGCCCCCTCTCCCTCTGCGCCCCAAGTCTGGGCCGCGGAGAGAGAGGGGAGGGCGAAATAAACTCCACCTCACCGGGAACCCGGAGTCCAAGGGAAGCCACAAAGGATGGCCCCCAATGACCCAGGGACCCTAGTTGGGGTAAGAGAGGGAGAGAGGGGAGGAGGGCAAGAGGGGGGAGGGAAAGGAGGGGGGGGGGGAAGAGGGAGGGGGGGAAGGGAGGGGAGGGGGAGGGGGGAAAGGGGGAGGGAAACACCGTCCGCTGTGGGGCTGCTACCATCATCAATACGCCAGTGGGAAGAAGGAAAGAAAAAGGGATAAAAAAAAAAAAAAAGACAAAACCCCAAAAAATAAATGAAGGACATAGAAATCAAATTTCTGTCTTATAATGTGAAAGGTTTAAATTCTCCTGGCAAGCGCTCTAAAATCTTGGAGGAAGTAGAAAGATATGGCGCGGGTATAGTGTTCCTGCAAGAGACTCACCTGGCGCATTCCTCAAATATTAGACTTTTTTCTCCAGCTCTCCCAAATTGGTTTTACGGGGATACTATCTCAAGTAGGGCAAGAGGAGTGGCTATCGGGATGGCGAGGGGTATCGACTTCATAGTGGAGGAGAGAATGACGGACCCCGAGGGGAGATACCTGTTCCTTAGGGGCTCCCTCTTAGGGGTAGAATTAACACTGGCCAATGTCTATGCCCCCAACGTCAAACCTATTTCATACCTTGAAGCAATTCTGGGCAAGCTGAGAGCCTTCAGGAAAGGATATTTGATCCTGATGGGGGACCTCAATTTCGTGATGGACCCCGCGAGGGACAGTACGTCTGGCGGAACGGGAAGGGGCAATGCACAATTGAAACGGTTTAAAAAAAAACTCTCTGAGGACCAACTGTTGGATGTATGGAGGATCCAGCACCCGCAGTTAAGAGACTACTCGTTCTTCTCCCCCGTCCACCAGACGTATTCACGCCTGGACTATATTTTAATAGACCATGGCATATTGGAAAGGGTCAAAGAATCAGATATCGGAATAACCTCCCTCTCGGACCATGCGCCGGTATCCATGAGGCTAGGGTTCCCCGGACATAAACAGCCCTCTAGCGGATGGAAACTAAACCCAGAGCTACTACATGACAAAGAAATTAGGGACTATATTAAAAAGGAGCTAGAATGGTTCTTTCAAACCAACGACAATGGGGAGGTCTCAGAGGCCCAAATGTGGGACGCCCATAAAGCGTTCATTAGGGGGCTCCTGATAGCTAAAGCTGCATGGAAAAAAAAGGAGAGGCTGGGAAAAACGCAGGCCTTAATGGCCAAAATTAAAACCCTGGAGCAAAAGCACAAATCTGGGGGGGGCACTAAGCCAGAGTACTTACACAGAGCTTATGGATAAGAGAGAGGAATTAAAAGACCTAGCGGAACAGGAAGTCAGACAGAAGTTCAATAAATTGGCGAGGGAACAGTATATCTGGGGCAACAAGCCAGGGAAATATTTAGCAAGGAAATTACAAAAAAAGAAAACGAGAAATTTTATTGAAAAAATTCAAACAAGAAATGGGGAGATGAAGTTTATCCCTGGTGAAATTGCCTCCACATTTAGAGACTATTACAAAGAACTTTATGAGGTGAAAACCAAGGGAAACAACGACAGCATTGGAAACAGCCAGAAAACCTCGGAGTTCCTAGGGCAGGGTTAACGGTTCTAGGCGGGGAGGAGAGAGACGAGCTCGAGAGGCCAATAACTGAGGAGGAGATCTTAGCAGCCATAAATAACTCACCAATAGGAAAGAGCCCGGGTCCGGATGGCTTTACGGCCTTATATTATAAAACGTATAAAGAGATTCTTACACCGAGATTGCTGCGGTACATGAATGGCCTAGGGATAGACTATGATATGAGTGCAGAGGCCCTAAAAGCTACGATCACCCTCTTGAGGAAGGAAGGGAAGGATGGATCAGTGTGCTCGAATTATAGACCCATCTCCTTATTAAATTTTGACACAAAATTATACGCCAAGATACTGGCGGATCGAATAAAGGGGCATTTGGGCACACTGATCCACCCGGACCAGGTCGGGTTTGTCCCAGGCAGAGAGGGGAGGGTCAATGGAATCCGAACACTGCTAGCCATACAGAGGATGGGAGATACGAGAACCCCCAGTCTACTACTCTCAATAGACGCTGAAAAAGCATTTGACAGGGTAGACTGGGGGTTCATGTTTAATACTCTGCAGAGGATGGGCTTCGGACCCAAAATTATTCAAAAAATTAAAACTTTATACAACCACCCGAAAACAAACATCAAGGTCAACGGAACGACCTCTGCTGAGTTCGAACTGTTTAACGGAACCAGGCAGGGCTGCCCACTCTCCCCGCTCCTTTTTATTTTATCTTTGGAACCGCTGCTAGCGACAATCCGCGGAAACCCAGAGGTGGAAGGCTGTAAAGTCGGCAGCGAAGAGCACAAACTTGCGGCCTTCGCGGACGACGTCCTCTTCTACATAAGTTCACCTCAGAAGTCAGTTCCTATATTGCTTAAAATCTTAAAGGAATATGGGGAATTAACAAACTTTAGAATCAATGCCTCAAAAACATTTATCCTTAATATTAACCTCAATAAAATAGAGAAACAGAACCTACAGAAAACAGTTAGTTTTGTTTGGAAAAAAAGGATAAAATACTTAGGAATTGAACTGGCCAATAACCCGAGGAAATTATACAAAATAAATTATATCCCGCTCCTAGAAGACATAAAAAAAAAATGCCAAGAGCTGAAGGGAAAAGTCCTATCCTGGATAGGCAGGATTAATTCGGTAAAAATGATGATCTTACCAGTCATCACATACAAATTCCAGATGCTCCCCCTCCCTCTCCCAAAACAGTACCTTGGCAAACTAAGAGCTATCATAATGAATTTCATATGGAATTACAAAAAACATAGAATCTCCCTCCAAGTTTTAAAACAAGACAAAAGTCAGGGCGGCCTCGCGGTCCCAGACATTGAAAGCTACTACCATGCTATAGCACTATTAAGAATCGCAGAATGGGGTAAAATAGGCAACACGAAAAGATGGGTTAGTTTGGAGGAAGCACTGAGTGAAGCTAGGCTGGGGAGGATTGTGTGGAATCCTCCGAAAAGCCGGACATTGGGAGAAAAAACACATATAATCACTATCACGACTTTGAAAATCTGGGACAAAATATATAAAATATTTAACAAAAAATACAACTCGCCACTTATAGCACTTAAAGAAAATCCTTTTTTCCCGCCAGGGCTAAAGGAAATAGGAGGTGATTGGATTAGAAAGGATTGCACGAGACTAGGGGAAGTTATTAGGAAGGGGAAGGTTATGACACTGCACGAGTTACAGAACAATGAGGCTTTTTCCATAGATGGATGGCGGCATCGCCAGCTAACCCACTTTGTGGGTTCTCTCCCCAGCCCTCTAAGGGAGGCGAAGGATCTAACAAAATTAGAGAAAATCTTCACGGCAGAATGCTCAAAAAAAAGAATATCCAGAATATATAAACTGCTATTAGAAAGAGATAGGCCGGAGATGCCGCCATACCTAATCAAATGGGAAAACGAACTAGGAACACAATTAGAAATAGGCACAAGTAAGAAAATTTTAAAATTAGCACATGGGTCAGCGGTAGATGCGAAAACTGCAGAAACAAATTATAAGTGCATGGCTAGGTGGTATAGAACCCCGGACAGGGTTAGTAATTTCCAGGCGGATACATCAGCGAACTGCTGGAGGGGGTGCGATCAAAGGGGCACAATGGGTCATTTATGGTGGGAGTGTGTCAAAATCAAAAAATTTTGGGAGACCATCCTAAAATACATAAAAGAAATAACAACGATTGAGGTAAAAAATGACCCTTGGGTGGTACTTATGCATGCTACATCCAAGGAAATTAAGAAATATAAAGGCTCATTGATCCCCCATCTGCTTAATGCGGCCAAAAGGGTAATTCCAAGGAGGTGGAAGGACAAGGAAAGCCCACCCGTATGGGAATGGGTCGACGCGGTGGAATCCACTTATATGATGGAATGTGTGTTGTACATCGGTGAGGAGGACAGAGAGGCCACGAGGGCTAGATGGGAGAGCTGGAGAAAATTTAAGAGGTCTTGGAGCTATAGGGAGGCTCTGAGAGTGCAGCCGTGACAACCGATGACCCCTAGGGGGCGAAGCCGAAAGGAGATCCTGCCATGGAAAGGCAGATGCTAAGGGCAGGAGAAGACACTGGGGAGAAAGGGCTACTATATAACAACAAAACAGCGGATGGGGACGGGGAGGGCGGGGGCACGGGGGGGACAGTGGGGAGGGGAAATAAAAAAAAAAAAAAAAAAAAAAAACCCCCAGGGGGGTGAACAGGAATAGAGATGGAACGGAAGTGGAGGGGCAGTGGAGGCTGGGTGGGATCTCAGACGTATATATGTATTCTTGGACTATGTAAACTTTATAGATGCCCGACCCAGGACCCCTATCCCCCCCCAACCCGAGGGGGAAAAAAAAAAAAGGGGGGAGAATGAAACAATCCACTAATGATGCTAAGATAAATAGAGGGATGGAGATGCGGGCATAGCTGACATTCACCCACGTATATTCTTTCTGAAGTGGAAAAAAAAAAAAAAAAAAAAAAAAAAAAAAAAAACACAAATTCTATTTAAAGTGGTTGTAAACCGTGGATGTGATTGGCCGGAGCCACGATTACGTCACTCCCACACGCGTGGGAGCCCCTAAGTTTTGGCACAAAGCTCTGAAGTTCCGGCAAGGTATGATGGACCTTCAGAGCCCATGCGCCAGTGATGTCACTGGCTGCATGCAGGGTGAATATCTCCTAAAAGGTGCACGTTTAGGAGATATTCATTTTACCTAAAGGTAAGCCTTATTATAGGCTTACCTGTAAGCAAAAATCACCAAGCAGGGTTTACAACCACTTTAAGTATGTATTCTTAATTTAAAAAAGTCCCTTCTATTGCTCTGTCTCCTCCAAATCTCAAAATTCCTTGTTTTAGCTGCTGTGATCTGTCTTTCTGTTAAAGGGTTCATTCTTTATGGTGCCATTGTAGGTAGGAATGTAGCCACCCTCTCTTGTTAGCTCCTGAGATTATAGGTGAAAGGGGTTGTTAAGGCAGTGCACACAAGCACTGCCAGCCCCTCTGCTTTATCAAACAATGGATAGTAAGGGAGAAAAGACATTTCAGAAGCTTATGGAGGACGTTACAAAGAGGATGTTACAAACATGTTAGGAAGCGCATAGATGATTCAGTTTTTGTTATTTTTAACCAGCAGGTTGAATGGGAAAAAAAATGACTTGATTATCCCATCCACACGCTCAATGTGGATTGGCGAATCCTCCCTGCTGAGCTATTGTATTCTGATAGTGGGGAGACCTCCCCGCCATCAGGATATACTGATCAGCATTGCAGGCTACAACCCCAGGTTTCACAGCCAAGGTTCCATGGAACCTTAAGGTTGCTCCAAAGGCTGCTAGGGGTTCCTTCAGCAATGAGTAATTTCTGCTTCTCAAATAAGTTGATCTTTTTAACTATCTGTAAGGGGATAATTCTTCCCAATAACCACAAGTGCAAGTAACATTCTTCCCAGAAACTTCCCATAGATATAGTCTTTTTTAGCAGGGATTCCTTGAGACCAGAAAATTATTTCAAAAGTTCCTCTGTGTCCAAAAGGTTGAGAAAGGCGTCTATTGCCTGTGGCACTGAGTGGGGAAAGGCTGACAGGATGGATGTACAGTAGTTGATTGGTTCGACTTCTGTATAACCTCCCTGCCCATACATGGATTTAAACTTGACCAGTCCTTGGTGAACAGACCGAATTTTGATCCATGCATGGCCGTCTAAATAAACAGATTACAGGCCATCAAGTAGTGGATCTCTATTGATTAATTTGGGAGAGTAAGGATAGCATTTAATGGCACCTTTGTTGGGCTTTGATTAGGTTATCATTTGCCCTTAACCTGACCCTGACCTGACCTCATAAGTGTTATTTTTGCTGAATGCATCTAAATTCCCACAGTCAATGGTAAGCCTTGCCAGAAGAGTAGAGGATGTCATAACAGCAATGGGGGGGGGGGGGGGGGGCAGAGCAAGTCCAGATCCTTATGGTTTTTGAATGGGATGCCCAACAAGCTCATATAGGTGTGGAGGCCTGCCTTTTTCTAAAATCGTATTTACTGTAGTTTTGAAAGACACAAAAAAGAAAAACAACATAAGCACATAAATCCAAGGTATCCAAGCAAATAGTGCCAATAAAATAAAAAAACACAATGAAAGATCAAGCAGCAATGTACCTGACAAATGAGTTTACAAGGGACACCAAAAGCGAAACATAAGAAGAAAAACTTGAAAATAACATACTGTGAATCATTCTACACAGTGCAAAACCATAAATTTCCTAGAAGCTTAGACATCCATTAAGGCTAATATTACCAGACAAGGATGAAATGTAGGATATTCCTTGGGTTTGTACTACAGAAAAAAAAAGGGAGAATAACAACATCCCCCTGTGACAGAAGCTAAATCGACATTACTGATCCAAGGGGGAGGAGGATAGTTTTTCCAACCAACACAAACAGCTAAAAAAAAAAGCAATCAACAATATGAGAGTATATATTTCACTTGTTGGATTTTCAGCTTGCTTAGGGAGCTAGACAGATTGGCCTTTAAATACCATTCTGTGTATTGAAAGGAGGACATCAAGGTCGTTATTTCTGGAGATGAGAGGGTCCTTTGAAATAAGTTCCTGATGGGGGAGAATCCATATTCTCCATGTACTGAAGGCCAGGCTTGATTATGTAACACGTTTTTTTCAACCCTTAAAAAGGGTACATTATAATAACCCTAAAGAGCATGGTTCTGACACATTTGACAAAACCAGTCATCATTAATCTGCTATCTAACTTTACCTACAATCAGGCAAATTAAATATGATTTTTGGTCGGTTGCTTCCAAAGCATTGCTTATTTTACTTATTAGACCAAGTTCACTATTTACAAAACTTTAGCATTGTTAAGGCGCAAATTTTCCAAAATAATTTTAGTAGCTCTCCTAATGCATTCAATCCTGTCTTTTCTTATTGTTCCATCTGAATAACTTACAGTAATTGTTCTTAATGTGCTAAGAAAGAAAAAGTTTTGCATGCGCTTAATCCCGTCTTTTTGTTTATAGAAATCCATAATTTATAGTGCTGGGTAGCTATTAAATATTAATGTGTAAAAATTCATCAATATTTAGCCAATTTTCTTTTGGTGTTATTCTAATGAAAGGAAAGCCAATAGTCTCCGTATCTTCCTCTGGAACGTAGAACAGAATTATTATAGAAGTAGTAAATTATAAATTTGATGCCTCCCCTGACATTGCCATTCAGCTGCAAGTCTTCTTCATTATCTCTTGAAAATTCAAACAAATGCAAATAAGCTTCTGCCTTTTTACTACATAACCAGGTTAGACTATAGTGATTTTACTGTGAACTACGTATTGATCATGTGCTGCTGATGGACGTTCACGGATGTTTTCTGCACTAGAAGGAAGAGAACTGCAGAGTTCATATTTTCTGTTAGCTGGTAGAGGTTACTGTTTAACAACTTGTGGGACATATTACTGTAACATTACTTAAAATAATACTGAGACAAAACATTGAAGTTGTCAAGGAATTATCACAAATAAAATGTTCCTATTTCTTTTTAATGTTCAAGTACTTTTTTTTGTCTGCAATCTCTCTGTGGGTCATATGTATTATGCCCTGTACACACAATAGGATTTTCCGACAACAAAATCCATGGAATTTTTTCCAAAGGATGTTGGCTCAAACTTGTCTTGCATACACACAGTCACACAAAGTTGGTCGGAAATTCCGAACGCCAAGAACGCGGTGACGTACAACACGTACGACGAGCCGAGAAAAATGAAGTTCAATAGCCAGTGCTGCTCTTCTGCTTGATTCCGAGGATGCGTGGCACTTTGTGCGTCGGAATTGTGTACACACGATCGGAATTTCCAACAATGGATTTTGTTGTTGGAAAATTTGAGAACCAGATGTCAAATTTTGTGTGACAGAAATTCCTATGGAAAATGTGTAATGGAGCCTACACACGGTCGGAATTTCCGACAACAAGGTCCTATCACATTTTCCATCGGAAAATCCTATCGTGTGTACAGGGCATTAGAGTGTATGACAAGCTAAAACTTTTTTTTGTTTAGTTCTGCATAGAGTAAAACTAGAAATGATTCTGAAATGTTCTGTAGGGGAAAGCAGTTTCCAACAGAACAGGATTCCCTATTAGAGGACTTCTGCTCACCTCTTATTTCTACAACTAATAATTTGGGGATTTCGCAATAGGGCTCATGCAAACAGGTGCAAAAAACACCTGCATTTAGGTCCTTATTGCATTCCTTTTTTTTATTACAGATTTTAAAGTGATTCTAAAGTCTCTTTTTTAATTAAAATAAATAAATATGTAAAACATACCTAATCTTCTCAGGTCCCTCTTCGGCGCTCCTGACCCCTCCCTCCTGCCGAGTGCCCCCACAGCAGGTAGCTTGCAATGGGGGCACCCGAGCTGAGCCACTGCTCTGTGTGTCCATTCAGACATGCAGCCCTGGTTCAGCCCCGCCCCCTCTCTCTCCTCATTGGCTCACTGACTTTGACAGCAGGCATGTACTGGCCATCGGGACTACCGGGAGTTTCCCGTTGGGCCGATGACTCAATGGGCCGGTTTCAGTGACAGTGGTCCGCTGCCCCCTCTGCTTCTATGGTCCCCCCCCACAGCACTCACCTCCTCTCCCTGGCTAGTTGTGCAGTGCAGGCTGAAAAAAGACATGATCCCCAGGAGTCAGCAGGAGTCGGCACTGAGACACTCATCATACGATCCGGAAGGAGGGCAGCTACACACAGCTGTAACATAAGCTTCCTCTGCACTCGTTCTCCTGGTCTTTCCTTCCCCCGCTCTCCATCTAGATTTCCCCACGGCAGCAGACAGGAAGGAGAGCGGGGAAAGGAAAGACCAGAAGAGTGCAGAGGAAGCTTATGTTACATCTGTGTGTGGCTGCCCTCCTTCCGGATCAAATGATGAGTGTCTCAGTGCCGACTCCTGCTGACTCCTGGGGATCATGTCTTTATTCAGCCTACACTGCACAACTAGCCAGGGAGAGGAAGTGAGCGCTGCTGGGGGGAACAAGAGAAGAGAAGGGGGAACAGACAAGCATGGGGTCCAGAGGAGCACAAGCGAAAACCAGCGGAGCATGTGGGGGAACAGAGCAGCATGGGGTAAAAAGGAGCACGGGGGACCAGAGGAGCAGGGGGGAATAGAGGAACACATGGGACCAGAGGAGCATGCAGGGGGACCAGAGGAGCATGTGGGTGACCAGAGGAGCACATGGAGGACCAGAGAAGCACTTGGGGATCAGATGAGCAGGGGGGGTGAGAAGCACGGGGGGGCCAGAGGAGCAAGGGGCACCAGAGGAGCAGGGGTGTACCAGAGGAGCAGGGGTGTACCAGAGGAGCAGGGGGACCAGAGGAGCAGAGGGGGACCAGAGGAGCACTGGGGACCAGAGGAGCATGGGGGAACAGAGGAGCGGGGGGGGGGCAGAGGAGTAGGGAGGGACCAGAGGAGCACAGGGGGGACCAGAAGAAGCACGGCGGAGGGGACAGACAGCTGACTCAACAACTGTGGCCCGGGAGTTTCTCACTTTCCTGCTTAATCTTGTCCCATTACGGGGGGGTGCCAAACTGATTATTTGCCCGGGGGGAGGGGCAGGTATGGGAGAGGCCTGCCACCTGTCAAAGTGGTCCGGTCTGGATGAAGTCCATTTTTGTCCCAGTCCAGCCCTGATTGACAGCAGTGGGAGCCAATGACGCTCGCTGTGTGTCTCAGCCAATGAGGAGGGAGAGTATTGGACAGCTGAGTCTCTTGTGCAACATTGCTGGATCAAGATGGGGCTCAAGTAAGTATTAGGGAGCTGAGAGTGGCTGCTGCACACAGAGGGTTTTTTTTTATCTTAATGCATATAATGCAATAACCAATTAAGGACCAGGCCTATTTCTGACACTTGTTGTTTACAAGGTAAAATCTGTACTTTTTACTCGAAAATTACTTAGAACTCCCAAACATCATATATTTTTTTTTTTTAGCAGAGACCCTAGAGAACAAAATGGAGATTGTTGCAATACTTTATGTTACATAAGGTTACAGGTTAATCCATTCTGAGCTTTTTATTTTGTTTTTGAACCACAAAAATATCAAACAGTACAGTACAGTATGGAGAGACAGAGAGCACTAACCTTGCTTGAGATGACTTCTGGCATTGAGGAAAGTGGGTGGGAGGCAGTTATTGTTCGGAGGGAGAGCCCCCCTCCATAAGGACATTGAAGAGATCTCCTTCAGGGGTTTCCTCTCTTCTTTGTCTCTTAGCCGCAGGCTCAGTTTTGGTGAAAAATCTGTCCACTGTCCCTTGTCTTTTCCTGCGCTACGCAAATGAGAGACCTCGTTATCGTTCACCAGATTTAACACTCTGTTTATTACAGTTATGTTGGGGTGGTGCTTCTCAAACAAATCATGAAAAACTCAAAACTCCTCCCTGTCTTCCTCTTCCTCAGTGGAATGCTCCTCAATAAGCGCCTTCTGCTGCTCACTGTGGAGTTCAGAAAGTTCTCCCATGGTCAGCTCCTCCTTATGTTCCTCAACAAGCACCTCTATGTCTACACCATCGACGTCCAGACCCATACTGTTGCCCATGGACACAATCTCCTCCACTACCTCTGCATCAGACCCTTCAAAGTCACGTTCAGTGACACATTTTGGCCACAGTTTCCTCCAGGCTGAGTTTAAGGTTCGATGAGGGACATCTTCCCAGGCTGTGTCAATGAGGTTAATGCAGTGGAGAACATTGAAATGTTTCTTCCAGAACTCTTTCAGACTCAAGAACATTAAAACACCTAGTAAAGAGCACTTTTGCTGATCCATGGGCTGCAGAAGAGGTGTCATGTTGGTGGGGAGGAACTTGACCTTTATAAAGTCATACTCAGCGTCCATATCTTTCACCAAGGCTGGAGGGTGTGCCGGGGCATTGTCCATCAGAAGGCACCTTTCAGGCAGTTGTTTGTCAGAAAGATATTTTCTTTCAGTGGGTAAAAACACCTCATGCAGCCATTCCATGAACAATTGCCTTGTGACCCAAGTTTTCGCATTGGCCCTCTACAAGTCAGACAGCCTGGCCTTGTTCACATTCTGTTCCCTGAATGCATGAGGGGTCTGGGAATAGTACACAAGTAGTGGCTTAATCTTCAGATCGACGCTTGCTTTTGCACACAGCAAAAGGGTCAAGCTGTCCTTCATGGGCTTGTGCCCGGGTAGTGCCTTTTCCTCTTGCTATATCACATTCGGCATCTTTTTTCAGAAGAGCCCTGTTTTATGACAGTTGAACACTTGTTGAGCGGTGTATGCTTCTGTCTTTATGAATTCCGCAAATTCTTTCTTGTAGGCTTCTGCACCGGCCTTGTCAGAACTGCAAGCCTCACCATGTCTTGTCACACTGTGGATACCACTTCTTATGTGGATTTTTTCAAACCACCCTCTACTGGCTTTAAATTCTTCACTTGCTGCACTTGTAGAAGGTTGTTTTTGCAGTAAATCTCTGTGCACCTTCTTGTTTTTTTTTCACAGATCATAGCTTCACTAACGCTATCACCAGCCAGCTGTTTCTCATTCAACCACACTAACAAAAGTTTTTTCCACCTCTTCCAGTACTTGCATCCTCTGCTTGGTTAACATTGTTACTCCTTTTGCCACATCAGCGCCTTTGATGGCAGCTTTCTTCTTCAAAATAGTTTGAGATTGTCGACTTTGCCATCTTGTACTACAAGGCCAGATCAGTCACACAAATACCACGGTCATGCTTTTCTACAATTTCCTTTCTTCACAACCTTATTCTTACAATTCTTGCTCTGAACAGTCTTGTCACCTACATTACCGCTCTGCACTTTCTTTTTACCACCATGCTTGTGTAGCGCTGACATCCTTGCATATTAATGTGTGTTTGCATACTATAATATAAAGTCTATGGACATTACTATGGTTCAGTATTTGGAGCAGTCTAGTGGCCAAATACTGGTAATGCACTTATATGATTATTGCTTGAAGAAAGCACAAAAGACATATACAGGAAGTAACTGTTGTTTTGAGCAGAAGGTTGACCCTTTTTACCCAGGAGGCTTAGTGACCTACCCATGAACACCCTCTCAAGCAGTGCATGCTGGGTAGGACATAAAAGGAACCCGAGCGGCCATTTTTAGGTCTCTTGGGATCGCATGGCCTGCCTGTGAGGATCTGTGTGAAAGGCCTCCCAGAGACAGTGGCTTACAGCCATTGCTGAGCACAACCCTGCTTGTTTGTGCAAGTGACCTGAAGATGCCTGAGAGACAGTGACTGGATTGAAGAGATCCAGAGACACTCATCCGAGCATCGGAGGACCGGGCTCACCCAGCGGAGCGGAACGGAGCGACGGGCCCAGCTGACAGAGAAGCAAGCTGCAGTTACCGGACCAAAGCTACTACACGGAGCTCCGATCCAGTTGGTGAGCGGGTCACGGCCCACAGTTTGTTAACTTTCACACACAGTTAAACTCATACACAGGCCTTACTGGGATATATAGTTCCACAGAGGAGGAGCAGGCCAACTGACACTGAACAGGCTTGAGGCCTATTTACTCTGACACCCCAGGCTTTGTAATATAACTACTACAGTTACACCCGGAGCACCTTTAACTCTACTTGACTCACTTTAACCTGTGGATTACAAAAATCACAAGGAATTACTTTAGCTAGCGAAGACAAGAAGATCAAAGACCAAGTACTCTAAGTGAGATCTCACGCATAGCTTATAAAGTAGGGGGAGCTCCCGGGTATATACATATATATATTGTTTGAACTTGTTTATATTGAAATCCATTGTGCTGTTGTCCTATGTTGGGATGACAGCACAGTTACTGTAATTACCTCTTTGAATATCTTAACCACTTCAATACAGGGCTTTTAAACACCCTTCCTTACCAGAGCACTTTTTGCGATTCGGCACTGCGTCGCTTTAACTAAGAATTGCGCGGTCGTGCGACGTTACACCCAAACAAAATTGACGTCCTTTTTTTCCCACAAATAGAGCTTTCTTTTGGTGGTATTTTATCACCTCTGCGGTTTTTATTTTTTGCGCTATAAACAAAAGAAGAGCGACAATTTTGAAAAAAAAACACAATATTTTTACTTTTTGCTATAATAAATATCCCATTTAAAAAAAAAAACGTTTTTTTTTTCCTCAGTTTAGGCCGATACGTATTCTTCTACATATTTTTGGTAAAAAAATTGCAATAAGCGTATATTGATCGGTTTCCGCAAAAGTTATAGCGTCTACAAAATAGGGGATAGATTTATTGAATTTTTTTTTCTTTTTTTACTAGTAATGGCGGCGATCTGCGATTTTTTTTCGTGACTGCGACATTGCGGCGGACACTTCGGACACTTTTGACACATTTTTGGAACCATTCACATTTACACAGCGATCGTTGCTATAAAATTGCAATGATTACTGTGTAAATGTGACTGGCAGGGAAGGGGTTAATACTAGGGGGCGCTGCAGGGGTTAATGTGTTCCCTAATAGGAGTGATTCTAACTGTGGGGGGAGGGGACTCAAGGGGAGGAGACCGATCATGTGTTCCTCCGTACTGGGATCACATGATCGGTCTCCTCTGCACTGACAGGATGTGGAGCTGTGTGTTTACACACACAGCTCCACGGTCCCGCACAGTCCCGTTGTTTTAACGGGCAATCGCGGGTGCCCGGCGGACATCGCGGCCGCCGGGCACTCGCATCGTGTCCCGAGCGATGCCGCGGGCGCGCGCGCCCCCCAGGCAGCCGGGAATGCGAGGACGTCATATGACGCCCACCCAGGATGGTAGATCCACCTTGTGGGTGTCATATGACTATAGGCCGGTATTGAAGTGGTTAATAGTAAAATATATTTGGTTAAGTATCCAGCTGTGTGGCGTACTGTTTTCCCAGCAGGTGGAGCCAGTGGATCCTGAGGTTACAATACAGGTACCTTGCATTATATTGTATTGTATTATATTGCATTGCACCACAGATGTGCCAAGGGGATTGAGCCAAGTTAGTGGGGTTTATTGGTAGAGTGCAGGCCCAAATCAATCCAGCAGCTCCTTCGGAGGTCAGTGCTACACTTGCTTTGTACATTCTTGTCACCTGCATTACCGCTCTGCACATTCTTGTCACCTGCATTTCCGTTCTGCACATTTTGTCACCTGCATTTCTGCTTTGCACATTCTTGTCACCTGCATTTCCGCACTGCACATTATTGTCACCTGCGTTACCGCTCTGCACTTTCTTGTCACCTTCATTACCGCTCTGCACGTCCTTGTCACCTTCATTACCGCTCTGCACATTCTTGTCACCTTCATTACCACTCTGCACTTTCTTCTTACCACCATGCTTGCTTTGACGAGTCTTGTCACCATCATTACTGCTTTGCACTTTCTTGTCATCTGCATTACCGCTCTGCACTTTCTTGTCACCTGCATTACCGCTCTGTAAATTTTTGTCACCTGCATTACCGCTCTGCACATTCTTGTCACCTTCATTACCGCTCTGTACTTTCTTCTTACCACCATGCTTGCTCTGATAAGGTGGTACTATATGCCAGTAAGTATCCACAAGATGTTCCCGCAGAGCACAGATCTGTGCTGGAGGTATGGGGAGGAACCCGGTTCTCTCCTTCATATCTTCTGGTCCTGTCGCCTTTTGCTGCCTTACTGGAACGAAATTTACTGCATTGTTCAGAAATGTAGCCCTGGACCCCAGCGTTCTTCCTCCTTCACCACCACAAGATTCCAAGCAAGATCTATATGAAATCCATCTTGCCTCTCCTGCTCACAGCAGCGAAGAGCTGTATCCCACTGTGCTGAAAGCAGACACGGCCTCCGGCGGTAGCCGTCTGGTTTAAAAAAGTAGCCAAAATCAATGCAATGGAGGACCTGGTGGCCATGAATGGAGAAATTTCTCAAGAAGTGGTTTTATTGGCACAAATTTGTTTCCTGGTGCCTCCATGGCAGCATACATGTGATAGAGCTCCGCCTCTACTCCGCCTTCAGGACTAGTGAATAGCATAAATTAAAGGGCATAGCCCCTCCCCCAACATTCTCCTTTTTTTCCTCATTCCACTTGACTGGTGAAGAGTAGCAGTATGTCCATACCTCTGCAGTCGGCAGCGTCCGCCGGGTTAAGCCTCTCCCGTGCGCAGTCCCTGTTCTTGGGTCCGCTCAATGCACTGATAAGACTGGGAACCCCTTCTGAGGATCTTTTGGGGTCTTGCAGAGTTTCCTCATAGGAACGCAGTCTGCTGAATTTCCAGAAAAACGAATGCTGGTGATGACGGCGGGAGGATCAGATTCTCTTCCTTCTTGGTCAGGTTAGGTTTTCCTTTTGCTTCCATGTCTGCACTGTTTTTGAGCCCTGGTGGTTAAAGCTTATAGGTTTTAAAAAAAAAAAAAAATGTCCCCTTTAAGACATTTATTCCTGGTCTGCACATGTGCAGAACGGGCGTTTCCTTGCTATTTCTGAGGTTTTTTCTCTAGCTTTTTTGTACTACCCTTCAGGGTTCTCACTCTCTTGCCGTGGCCTTGGTTTTGTTTCTTTTTTTTTGCCAGTAATAAGGTAGGTCCTTTTTAATTAAGCTGCTCTCCCTTTTTTAGCTTTAAAGTGTTGGCTCTAAATTGGACTCAGGGCTGCTCTGCATATCAGGTGTATGCCCTGCAGTCCAGATTACTTCAGCTTTACAGGTATGTGTGGAGCTGGCCATTCACCATGCAATTTTCTTGTTCGATTTCCATTAGGTTTGCCTTCAACTGTGTGGTACAGGGGCCTGCCTGATTGCATGCAAATTGGGGGTGATTAGATTTGACCACATATTGTATGTTTTTTTTATAGATCTGAGGGAGATCTATAGACGGGGGTTGGGTAGTGTATGGCCAGCCTTATACTTTCATCTCACTCCTATTGCGTTGACTTCGTTTAAAAATTTGGTGTGCAAATAGACTCTATTTCTTTTTGCTTCTTACTTCGCCTTACTACAGCTGATCCTCCTGCCCATTATTTACCATGAGCCATTCGTCACAAAGCCAAGATCCTCATATCCAATAGGTATGTGGACCACCTGTACGTGAGTATTTAAAAAAAAAAAAAAAAAGAGTGCGCCACTGACAAACTTTGTTTGTTTCAGCCCTGTTCCTTCAAAGCGGTCCAGAAAGTCCTCAAGGCGCTATGACAATGACGATAGTCCTGAGCGAAGACCGCGCTCTTCTCATCATAAATCTTCCAGAAGATCAGGATCTTATAGACGTCGTCATTCGCCTTCGCCTCCACCGCGGGCGTCAAGGAAAAAATGTTGGGCCTGTGGCGCGGTTCCACTCCCTGATAAGCTCGTCTGCAGAGACTGTCTCAGGGACTACGCAGCTAACCGGGAATTAGAAGGCCAGCAGGTGGTTGACCTGCTTAAGCAAACCATGAGAGACTCTCTTTCTGAACTGACGGCCATGATTCCAGCTCACCCGGTTTCACAAGCTGCCCAGGTGTTGGATTTGGACCCCGACATTTCGGGCCCATCAGCTGTTAGTACTCCTTTGCCTCCATCAGGAAAAACAGCTAAACAAATCCCACCGGTAGATTCATCCGAGGAGTCCTCAGATGATACAGAACCGTCTGGTTTCAATTTCTCCCTGGTTCAACCCTTTGTACAAGCGGTGAGGAGCGACATTGCCTGGGAAGACCCGGAAGGGCCTCCGCAAAAATCAAAAAACTATTTCTCATTCCTCAAGAGAAACCAAATCTTCTTCCCATTAATGGGGGAGATCATAGAGGATGAGTGGAACAAAACTGATAGAGTTTTCTGTAGCACGTTTATGCAAAATGTATCCACTGGCAGATTCGGATACTCAGTTCAATGACTGTGGTTGATGCGGCTGTAGTGCGTCTGGCAAAAAATGTAACAATGCCAATGGAGGATTCAACGTCTTTCAAGGATCCCCTAGATAGCTCCATTTGAGGTCTAGATCAATACATCTATCTAGAAGCAGGGGTGGCTTGCAGACCAGCCATTGCGCTGACATCTGTTTCCAATGCCATCAGGGCTTGGACGGAAAATATTGAGACATCCCTGCACCAAGACGTTCCCAAAGATGACATAATCAAAGCTCTGGAGGAGCTTAAGTTGGCGGATTTCGTGGGAGAAGCTGCAATTGACACAATCCGGTGTTCAGCCAATTCAATGCTGCAACTCTGTTATGGGAAAGCGGGCCTTATGGCTAAAGCCTTGGACAGCCGATCTAGCATCAAAGCAGAATTGATGCAAGATTTCCCTTGATGGAAAATCTTGGTTTGTTGAGAAACTCGACAAAGTAATCTCCAGAGTAACAGGGGGCAAATCTGGCTTACTTCCTCAGGACAGGAAGGTCCGGAGAACAACGGCCTGTTAAAAGCTAGAAAGCCTACAACCAACACAATCTATGCAAGAATTTGGGACAAGTTCTTATCCTATGCCCCAGGAAAAGGATTTGATCCGATCTCTCTCTTTCCACTGCTGATGTTCTGAGTTTTCTGCAAACTGGTCTCGATTTGGGGCTCAGCCAGAGTTCCCTCAAGGTACAAGTTTCCGCAACTTCTGCAGCAACTAACACCAGGGGGTCAGAAGACCCTCTAGTGGTTACGTTCCTCAGGGGAGTATTGAAGATGTGTCCCCCATCCAGACGTTCCTTTCCAAAGTGGGATCCTCCTCTAATATTGGAAGTCCTATCCACTCATCCGTTTGTACCGGTTGAAGAGGTCTCAATTTGTAACTTGACTTTAAAAACAACTTTTCTGTTGGCTATTACATCCGACAGGAGGATTTCGGAAATCCACTCCCTGGGCATTGGGGATGATCACATATCCCTTTTTTTTCCAGATAGGGTAGAACTTCGCCCTCTCAGAGGTTTCACACCCAAGGTCACCTCAATGGCAAACCTATCAGAACCATGGGCGTTACCAGTTTTCATGGACTCAGAATCAAACTCCTGTTATGAGTTAGACATATCCAAAGTTCTCAGGGCCTACTTGGAAGCCACAGCAAGTTTCGGCTCAGGTGAATGCTCCCTCAACAAGAGCAGTATCGGCATCTTGGGCAGCGAGGGCAAATGTTTCTCTTGAAGCATTAGGCTTGGTCTTCCCGACACACGTTCCTCAAACATTATCGTATTGATCCCGGGGCTCTTACAACCGTAGAGTTCGGGAGTAAAGCGCTTCATGCTGCTATGTCTGTGTTTGATTAAAGTTTATTTTTTGTTAAAGCATTAAACCCACCCATGTGAGCTAGTTATTTATCACATGTATGCTGCCATGGAGGCACCAGGAAAACGGAAAATTGTATCATACTTACCGTAATTTTCCTTTCCTGGTGCCAATCCATGGCAGCATAAACTCCCACCCTCGGTATTCTATATTACGAAGAATGTTGGGGGAGGGGCTATGCCCTTTAATTTATGCTATTCACTAGTCCTGAAGGCGGAGTAGAGGCGGAGCTCTATCACATGTATGCTGCCATGGATTGGCACCAGGAAAGGAAAATTACGGTAAGTATGATACAATTTTCCGTTTTATTCCAGGGAGCATGCAAAGTTGGTGACTTAACTCCCCTGGGAGCTGGGACTAATGGAAAGGCTCCCCAGATGTGCTTGGAGATGCTGGTCTCTCAATCTTTAAAAAAATAAAAATAAACGATGTTAACCGTAAAAAACTGTGCGGGATACAACGACTTCTTAGTCCTTGAAGCCCGCTGTCTGAAATGCACTTCATATGTTTAACCAATGATGACACTGTGATGACCGAGCCTTATATGCGGAAATGATTCACTGTATGTTCAACATTGTTGAGGTTTCTGTATCACTGTATGCCTTATTAAAATAATGAAAAAAAGAATAAAAAAATAAAAAGAAATACAAAGACAGTACCTGTGCGTAATTGGATGAAGGTGGTTTTTGGTCAACAATTTTTGGCCTGGTCTGTTTGATTTTTCAATTGGGGAATTGAGAGGTGATCAACAGGGCCACCCGCAGAGTGAATTTCATACTGTTCATCAGGAACTGGAAGAAATGTGCTCTGTGCATGACCAGCTTTACCCTTTCCCG
This sequence comes from Lithobates sylvaticus, assembly GCA_028564925.1. Taxonomy (NCBI): domain Eukaryota; kingdom Metazoa; phylum Chordata; class Amphibia; order Anura; family Ranidae; genus Lithobates; species Lithobates sylvaticus. The sequence goes on from CM053027.1 coordinate 576,005,479, forward strand.
TTCTATTAAAAAATAAAAAAGTAATAGTTTTGGCTTTGCATACAGTATAAATTATTCCTGTTACGAGAGGTGATTGTAGCCGTATTAATGCACTTGCAACAAGAACAATTGCGTACTGTTTGTGATCCTTTTTTTTGTTTGCACGAACATCCAAATTTTCAGGACAAGCTTCAGGGTCCAAGCAGTGCTCAGTGAGTACTAGTTGCCTGGAATCAGCACGTCAAACAATAGTCCCAGTGCAAGCAAATTAACGTAGGAAAACAGGCTTTAATACAGAAAGTATTAAAGCAAAATCATTAGCGTGACAGCTAGGAATCTGGACTGCTCAGAGAGATGTAAGCAATGTCAGCATACATATTATTTTCCTGTCGTGATTCACTGCTCACTCAGGACCTTAACCTTATTTGTCTTTGTTGGCATTCATCTTCAGCACCAATGCAGAGTGAATTGCTGTTTAATACAAGCACATGCAAACAAGCAACTGCCTAGATCTGCCTGTAAGGAGTGCTTACAGCAATGTGACCATTTTTATTCCCATACACTGTACTGTATAACTGAGGTCCTATTCTGTGTTTGGAGAAAATTATCTTTGTGTTCCGCAGTGTACTGGAATAATTTGCATATTAGTGATTTACACTTCACACTTTTCACTTCACTTTTTTTTGACCATTATTCTCCAAGGTAAGGAAGGGCCTCACCCCAGTTGCCCAGCTGTTATAAATATACTCCTACAGTATATATACTAGACATGTGCAATTCGTTTAGTTACGATTCGTTTTCCGTTCAAATTCATTATATTCGTTCATTCGTTATCGTACGAATGAACAAATGATTTAGTAAAAAATTTTAACGAATAACGAATTATCGAATCGAACGAATATGAAAAACAACGAAAATGCGAAATAATTAAATTAGAAACAACGAAACTACGAAAGAATGAAAATCCGAAAAATGAAAATAGAAACAACGAAAATCAAAATGAACAAAAAAATTCGTACATTCGTAACTTTTTTTTTTGTTTGTTGATTTGTAATTTTCCTTGTCTCTTACAATGGCGCTGCTTAACGTGCTTTGAATGGATTGGACGAAAAAATTCGTACATTCGTAACTTTTTTTTTGTTTGTTGTTGGTCACTTTTTCTTTATATTGACATTTAAAACTATGCACTGCAATATTCTGAGAGATGGATGAAACTTTTAACTCAATACAAGCAACTTTGGCTGGGAAAGAGACAATTTCCCAAAAGAGACAAGTCTTTGCAAAGCCCCCCTCACCTTGACCCAGTGATCCTGACCTTGCTAGTGCTCCATTGCCGCCACTGCTATTAGGATGGTAACATCACTCCTCTGCTATGTAACAGTACTAAGGCTTAGTGGTTGGTTGCTAGACTAGAACTGTCACATATAATGAAAGAACATGCTACCTCCTACCTAAGAACAATGGGTATTGTCACCGACTGCAATGGAGGAAGGAGTGACAGAATAGGGTAAGTCTGGGAACTCAAAGTCATATCAGGTAGATGACATACTATTTCTATTCATATACTGTATGTACAGCATTCTCTAATTTAAGAGGTTATATACCTTTAAAACAAAAAAATAACAAAGCATATCCTCATATAGCGTGTATTTGACTCAGTCCATATCACTTGGATCTTGAGTGGATCCTGTCTGCTCTCTCTTTCCTCTTCTATCTGCATGAGACACTTCTGGCAGTTTTTCAGCACAATTTATTTTAGGGATGCCCCCCCCCCCCCCACAAGCACACTGCAGGTGACAGAGATGGTGCCTCAGATGTGCATGTTTCCCAGTGCGGCTGTATAGAAAGTAGAAGGCGCTTGTATCATTTCCCTTCACTCAGGTCTCAGATTACACTCAGCTCTGTGCTGTGCAGTGTCTGACATCAGATCTCTGCCCCTCCTCCTAAGAAGCTGAGAAATATCAACTGTGTATTTTGTAAAGCTGTGGAGGAAATAAGGCTGCAGATAAAAGGTACAACTTTTGTAAGAGGATTTACTTCATTATTGTGTATCACATTAGGCTAGTCACTTCAGTGGGTTTTTTAAGGGTGCATTATCACCTTAAAGCCGGGGTCAGCAACCCATCGATCGAGATCTACCCATCAACCGCAGCCAGGTGACGGGTAGATCACATCACATTGTTGACCCTGGGCTAAACTGCTCCCCCCCCAGTGGCGTACTGGGCAGAGCAGGGTGAGACATCTGGAATATAGAAGGAGAGTTCCAGGCAGGCGAAGCGGCGAAGGAGAGAGCCAGGTGGGCTCTCCTTCCTGATCCACCTGCCGTGGTCTCTCCTTCCTGATCCACCTTCAGGGCTCTCTCTATCCCTGATCTGACAGCAGCCCCAGTGAGCCCACACCTGCTGCTTCAGTAGCTCAGTACCTGAGCAAGTTACATAGTTACATAGTAGGTGAGGTTGAAAAAAGACACAAGTCCATCAAATCCAACCTATGTGTGTGATTATATGTCAGTATTACATTGTATATCCCTGTATGTTGCGGTCATTCAGGTGCTTATCTAATAGTTTTTTTAAACTATCGATACCCGCTGCTGAGACCGCCGCCTGTGGAAGGGAATTCCACATCCTTGCCGCTCTTCCAGTAAAGAACCCTCTACATAGTTTAAGGTTAAACCTCTTTTCTTCTCATTTTAATGAGTGGCCATGTGTCTTGTTAAACTCCCTTCCGCTAAAATGTTTTATCCCTATTGTGGGGTCACCAGTACAATATTTATAAATTGAAATCGTATCCCCTCTCAAGCGTCTCTTCTCCAGAGAGAATAAGTTCAGTGCTCGCAACCTTTCCTCATAACTAATATCCTCCAGACCCTTTATTAGCTTAGTTGCCCTTCTTTGTACTTGCTCCATTTCCAGTACATCCTTCCTGAGGACTGGTGCCCAGAACTGGACAGCATACTCTAGGTGCGGCCGGACCAGAGTCTTGTAGAGCGGGAGAATTATCGTTTTATCTCTGGAGTTGATCACCTTTTTAATGCATGCCGGTATTCTGTCTGCTTTGTTAGCAGCAGCTTGGCATTGCATGCCATTGCTGAGCCTATCATCTACTAAGACTCCCAGGCCTTTTCCATCCTAGATTCCCCCAGAGGTTCTCCCCCCAGTGTATAGATTGCATTCATAATTTTGCCACCCAAATTGTCAGAGAACTCACGCTGTCCATACCTGACCTCGTCCAGTAGGAGTGAATCCCCACTCTACGAACGCTAATACCCATGCGCAGCCTTCCCGACGGAACCGAACGTGCGGGCGTACCCGCGCGCACTTCCACGTCGGTACGAACGTGTGCGCGTAATCACGCACGGACCCGTACCTCCACCAATCCCAGCACAAGGCGCCCTATATAAACAGGGCCTTCACATGGTGTCAGTGCTGGATCGTCTTCAGTCTTATCTCCTGAATACCTGCCTGAAGTTCCTGCCTACCTTGGTCCTGATTCACCTGGTTTTCCTGTTTCCCTTCCTGGATTGACCCCGCTTACTGACTGCTCCCTTTGGTTTGACCTCAGCTTGGATCTCTGGACTACGGCTCTGCTCTCTGATTCGGTACTTTATCACTTACCTGTTGCCAACCTATTGCCTGCCTTGACCACGGACTTGCCATCTGCCTTGTACCTTGTTTGCCAGCCTGTTGCCAACCTATTGCCTGCCTTGACCACGGACTTGCCATCTGCCTTGTACCTTGTTTGCCAGCCAGTTGCCGACCTGTTTCCGTCTTGACCTCGCAGTGCCTACACCCATCTGTTCGGCCGTTCCTGCACAGCCTTGGATACCAACGTGTGCACCAGCTCTCCAGAGGAACCAGTCCTTCCAAGCACCAGTCTACCAGCCGCAGGCACTTGCACCCTTTTGTGCCCCAGCACTCCCTGTTCCCACCACCAGGGGTGCTTGGACCAGAACCGTGCACGAGGCCATCCCCAGCATCCGGACTCCACTGCAAGGTACGTGATAGTACGATCCAGCCAGAATGGAGTCCGAAGGGGGTGCCTCGCCTTTGGAAGCCTTGTGCCAACAGATGTCGGCCCTTATCCAGGTAGTCCAGGGCCTGCGAGATGACTATCTTCAACTAGAACAGAGAGTGGAATCCGTGACCCCAGGCTCTGCAACTCCTCAGACCTCCCTTGCCCTTCAAGTCTCCGGCCTGGGCCAGACAGTTTCCGAGCTGCAGCAAGAAGTCCGCTCGCTTAAAGACCCAGTACGCCCAACCCCGGAACCTGTATGTCCGGAACCTTTCGTGGTGATGCCTGAGAAGTTTAATGGGAATCGTGCATCATTCTTGAACTTTAGGATGGATTGCGAGCTGTTGTTTGCTCTTAAGCCTAGGACCTATGCCTCTGACTTTATAAAGGTTCGCGCATCCATCAATCTGCTTACTGGGCTAATCAAGACATGGGCTTTCCAGCTATTACGGGAGAAGAGTACAGTCTTGGACAGCTGGGAAACTTTCATGTCTGCTCTGGACTCTTATATTACAGCTTCTAAGAAAACCAGTGTTCCCAAGTCTGCTCCTAGTACACGTAGCCTACGGGTACCCAGGGACGGGAATATCCCGTACAGATATGAGTCCAAGCCATGCCAGTCTGTGCCAAGCTATGAAGCTCTAAGCCCTCAAAGCCTAGACGCTCCTGAGGTTCTAACCACCCCTACCCTGGATGATGTGGAACCCATGGAGATCGGGGTCATCTGGCCCAAGCTATCTCATGGTGAAAGAGAGCGGAGAAGAGACTTCGGTCTTTGTTTCTACTGTGGGGGGAAAGGGCACCTTATCTCTCTCTGCCCAATTCGCCCACCTCGGCCAAGGGTTCTCCAAGTGGGTACTATTAGGATCCTTCCTGCTACCCATGAATCTCTGCCTGCTATCCAGCCTGAAGTTCCCGTATGCCCGCTTGAAGTTCCTGTTCCCGTGTGCCCGCCTGAAATTCCTGTTTCTGTGTCCCCAATTTCTGTTCCCGTGTCCCCTCTTGATGTTCATGTTCCTGTATCCCCACTTGAAGTTTCTGTGCCCTCGCTTGAAGATCTGTCTCCTGACTGCACGTATGCCTCAAATGGGACCGTGGTCCGTAAGCAGGATCTGGAGTTGTTTGAAGGAGCTTTACTAGCGACAAAAGTTTCCCCAGCAAAGACAAAGAAAGAGGCCAAAGGGGTTAAGGAGAAGTTCTATGGCACTCTTATTGGCTCTTGTGGTATGGACGTTTTTGACGAACTGTCTGTTCGCTCTCGGGGGGCATACTTAAGGGGGGGGAACTGTCACGGTTCCTACCGTGCCAAACAGATGGGCAGGCGAGGTCGCATCCCAGGTGGCCTATGAACTTGAACTCCCCGCCTCATTCAGGATACATCCGGTATTTTACCGTTCCCGCCCCCAGGGTTCGTTTCAAAGGGGCATCCGGAGGCTGCCCCTAAGGAGGGGGCAATGTCAGAGAACTCACGCTGTCCATACCTGACCTCGTCCAGTAGGAGTGAATCCCCACTCTACGAACGCTAATACCCATGCGCAGCCTTCCCGACGGAACCGAACGTGCGGGCGTACCCGCGCGCACTTCCACGTCGGTACGAACGTGTGCGCGTAATCACGCACGGACCCGTACCTCCACCAATCCCAGCACAAGGCGCCCTATATAAACAGGGCCTTCACATGGTGTCAGTGCTGGATCGTCTTCAGTCTTATCTCCTGAATACCTGCCTGAAGTTCCTGCCTACCTTGGTCCTGATTCACCTGGTTTTCCTGTTTCCCTTCCTGGATTGACCCCGCTTACTGACTGCTCCCTTTGGTTTGACCTCAGCTTGGATCTCTGGACTACGGCTCTGCTCTCTGATTCGGTACTTTATCACTTACCTGTTGCCAACCTATTGCCTGCCTTGACCACGGACTTGCCATCTGCCTTGTACCTTGTTTGCCAGCCTGTTGCCAACCTATTGCCTGCCTTGACCACGGACTTGCCATCTGCCTTGTACCTTGTTTGCCAGCCAGTTGCCGACCTGTTTCCGTCTTGACCTCGCAGTGCCTACACCCATCTGTTCGGCCGTTCCTGCACAGCCTTGGATACCAACGTGTGCACCAGCTCTCCAGAGGAACCAGTCCTTCCAAGCACCAGTCTACCAGCCGCAGGCACTTGCACCCTTTTGTGCCCCAGCACTCCCTGTTCCCACCACCAGGGGTGCTTGGACCAGAACCGTGCACGAGGCCATCCCCAGCATCCGGACTCCACTGCAAGGTACGTGATACAAATGCATTATTTTAAATTTTTCTACATTAAACCTCATTTGCCATGTAGTTGCCATTCATTTGTTCAGATCTTTTTGCAAGGTTTACACATCCTGCGGAGAAGTTATTGCCCTGCTTAGCTTAGTATTGTCCGCAAATAGAGATTGAACTGTTACCCCATCCTCCAGGTTGTTTATGAACAAAATAAAAAGGATTGGTCCCCGCAGTACTCCCCATTTATCACCATCCTCTGAACTTGTCCTTGTAGCCAGTTTTCAATCCATGTACTCACCCTATGGTCCATGCCAATGGACCTTATTTTGTACAGTAAACGTTTATGGGGAACTGTGTCAAATGCTTTTGCAAAATCCAGATACACTACGTCTACGGGCCTTCCTTTATCTAGATGCCAACTCACCTCCTCATAGAAGGTTAATAGATTGTTTGGCAAGAATGATTCTTCATAAATCCATGCTGATTACTGCTAATGATACCGTTCTCGTTATTAAAATCTTTTATATAGTCCCTTATCATCCCCTCTAAGAGCTTGCATACTATTGATGTTAGGCTAACTGGTCTGTAATTCCCAGGAATGTATTTTGGGCCCTTTTTAAAATTTGTCAGTAAAAATTAGGAACAATGGTCTGGCAATTACTTGACTGAGTTCCCTAAGTACCCTCGGATGCAAGCCATCTGGTCCCAGTGATTTATTAATGTTAAGTTTCCCAAGTCAAATTTTAATTCTGTCCTCTGTTAACCATGGAGTTGCTTCCTGTGATGTGTCATAAGGATAAACACTGCAGTTTTGGTTACTGAAGCCCCCTGATTCCCTCGTGAAGACTGAGGAGAAGAATAAATCCAATACCTTTGCCATCTACCCATTCTTTGTAACCAGATGTCCTTCCTCATTCTTTATGGGGCCAATATGGTCTGTCCTCCCTTTTTTACTGTTTACATACTTAGAACATTTTGTGGGATTTTTATTGCTCTCCTCCGCTATGTGTCTTTCATGTTCTATCTTAGCCGCCCTATCTGCACCCTTACATTTCTTGTTGCGTTTTTTATAAAGTCTGAATGCTGATGATGATCCCTCAACCTTGTATTTTTTGAATGCCTTCTTCTTTGCTTTTATATTCATTTTTACATTGGAGTTAAGCCATCCAGGACTTTTGTTCGCTCTTTTAAATGAATTAGCCAATGGAATGCATTGGCTAATGCCCTTATTTAATATGCTCTCAAAGCAAACCCATCTCTCCTCCATGTTCTTTGTTCCTAAGATTTTATCCCAATTCATGCCTTCTAACAAGGTTCGTAGTTTAGGGAAGTTGGCTCTTTTGAAATCCAGTGTCATTGTATTCCCCTTATGTTTTTTATTTGATTGATTTATACTGAAGCCAAACCTGTGATTGCTATTTCCTAAATTGCCCCGTATTTACACACCATTGATCAGGTCTGTATTGTTGGTAATCAGTAGATCCAGTAATGCTTTATTTCTAGTTGGTGCATCTACTATCTGAACCATGAAATTGTCCTGCAAGACATTTAGGAACTGGCAAGCCTTATGCCCCGTACACACGGTCAGAAATTCCGACCACAAAATCCGTCTGATTTTTTCCGACGGATTTTGTCCGACACTGGTGTTGCATACACATGGTCAGACAAAGTTGTCGGAAAATCTGATCATTCTGAACGTGGTGACGTCCGTTGCGTATGATGGAACTACGTAGAGGCTAGTAGCCAATAGCTTTGGTCTTGTAATATGATCTGAGCATGCGTGGCACTTTGTCCGTCGGAATTTGCTACACGCGATCGGAAAAAGTCCGATAGGACTTTGTTGTCGGAAAATTTGAGAGCAGGATCTCAAACTTTTTCAGTCGGAAATTCCGACGGAAAAGTCCGATGGAGCCCACACACGGTCGGAATTTCCGACAACATGGTCCGATAGGACATTTTCCGTCGGAAAATCCGACCGTGTGTACGGGGCATTAGACAAATGTGTGGTTCCTTTCGCCCAGTCTATGTCTGGATAATTAAAATCCCCCATTATGATAACACTTCCCATCCTTACTGCTAATCCAACTTGTGATAGGAGATCCGTCTCCCCCTCCTCCCTCAGGATAGGGGGCCTATAGCATACTTCCAGTAACATTTTCCCCTTAGCTTCATCCCTTTGGAGCTCTAGCCATAAGGATTCCACCTCCTCCCTAGCTCCCTTAGTGATGTCATCTCTCACATTCACTTGTACATTATTCTTGCTATATAGGCATACCCCTCCCCTTTTTTACCCTCTCTATCCCTGCGATAAAGGGTATACCCTTGAATAGTTGCCAGCCAATCATGAAAGCTGTTGAACCAGGTTTCTGAAATTCCCACAAAATCCAAATCCTCCTTGTGTACAGCAGTATCTCTAGTTCACCCATCTTGTCCGCCAAGCTTCTGGCATTGGTGAACATGCCACCTAGTTTAGACTGGTCGCATACTATCCTCTTATTGGGTGTTCCGACATTGCAACTAGGACTTGTTACTAAACTTACCCTGGGTTTATGTGCTTTAGCCAACCTACCACTAATGCACCCAATACTACCCTCTGGAATATGTTCCACACTGACTATCTCTACCTCTTCCCCCCCCTCCCCCCTGTCGCTTAGTTTAAAAACCCCTCTAACATTTTTTAGTCCTCTCCCCTGCCATGGACTTCTCACTCTGAGCTGGGTGTCTTCTGTTCTTGCAGTTTTGTAGGGAGGAGGGAGGGAAGGAATGATGGGTGGAAAGCTGGTTTGTCTGTGCTGGACAAGAAGTCTGTACTGAGGGAGTAGGCTGGGAGGGAGGATGAGGGAAGCTTTTTTTGGGGGGGGGGGATATGGGTAAGGAGTGAATTTCATTGAGCAGGGGGGGGTCATTTTGGTGGTACTTTGTAAAGTTGGGCTTGTTCACACTAGTGGTTGGGAGGCATTAAAACTCCTTAGCTGAACCTCAGTTTTACCACCTCCTGCAGAGGCAGTGCCAGGGGCTGTACACACACTGTGGTCACAATGCTTTGGTTTGTGGCCCTGAAAGGAATTATAGGTCATTACATATTATTGGGGGCTTGCTAGCAATTTTTTTCTATAAATAAATACAAAGGCACACCCCAGTGATCTTTGATCTCCTCTGTATTGTTAAGGTAGGTCTCCACCTCTTAAAGGTTGCCTACCCCTGCTTTAAAGTATATCATAAGCCGAAACATTTTGATTAGTGTTGTTTTGGGTAGAGAAGCAATAAATGTCCCATAGTTGTCTTCACATTCTGTATTAAGACAAAACAGGAAGAAAGCTGATCTCAGGAAATCCAGTTGTCAATAGAACAAATTTCAACATTTTTTTAGATTTCCTATTCCTTTCTGTTCTGGTGACCATTATAACCACCAACTACAGTGGGTGAATTTACTGGAAAAATAGTTGAAGCTTGGAACAGACTTCCAGCAGCGGTAGTGAGTCTGTCAACAGTAAGTGGATTCAAACTTGCTCCTGCTCTTTTCTGTGCACAACCATAAGCAGCTGCTTTCTATGGGGACGCACGTGCAGGCTCTCTTCTGAGCTGGGCTGTGTGCATCCATAGACACAAGAAGTGTGGCTCGGCACCGCCCACTGCTCTCTGCTCACAGGATTTGATTAACAGCAGCTTGTGAGAGTGGGGAGAGAGGACAGAAGACTTGCAGATCGGCACAGCGCTCGATTGATTCAGGACTCTGGTCAGTATTTAGGGAGGGGTGATGGAGGAACAGCAAATGAAAGGTTTTTACCTTAATGCATTCTAAACCTTTTTGACTAGAACCACTTTAAATTAACTTAAAAACGGCAGCATTAAAATTGTCTGTTTATGGTCAGTGACCCTTGTTTCCCTTTATTTGGCTCTATTTTGCGAGTTTTACTGGTGATTTAAATTTTTTAACATAATTGTTTTACACATTTCCATTCAAGGCAGTATCAATTTCAGAATGTCTGCATATACGCAAAGGTTACTCTAGCCCTAAGTAAAATATAATGGTATTTTTGATGGAGCTAAAAAATAATTACTAGCCAGCTAGCATACTAGTATGCTAAGAAACTGAGAATGCCACTCCCTCTATTTGTTCACTGTGCAAATAATTAAAAACACAATTGCTTTAAACAACAGTAAATACAGCAGAAAAATCCAAAGTAAAAAAAAAAAAAAAAAAAAATGCACTTTAGCAATTAAAAAGATTTTAGTGACTGAACTATATAAACTAAGTTACAAATTATTCTTTTCAGAATTACACGCACATGCAAAAAAAAAAAAGTAAATGACTATATTGTGATTCATTATGGAAGAAAGTTAAACAAGTACAGTCCCAAGATAAATTAATTATTTAAGAGAATAAATAAATAAAATGGGATAGCACTGTTTGATTACTTCAATGTGTTGCCGTGTTGTTTTTTTTTTATTTTTTTTATCCCCTTTCAGCGAAAAACATTAATATGAATACAAATGTATTTCACTGTGTTAAATTTTGACTCACATCTTGATTGTTTTGTTCATAACAATATATAATATTGGAAGCTTTTAAAATTTATTTCTTGCATATTGCTGACAATAAGTGTATAGATCACTATAACAATGCAGGATATTGCATCTAAAGCAGATAATTATACTTATAAATTTGGAGAGATGGGAAGCTCTGACTGTTGGTTCCCGGCATACAAATTCATAGGAAAGTTCTAATATACTCCATATTTCCTTCTCTGGAGTAAATTCATTTTTATTTATAAAATGTTTTACCCAGGAGGAATAGATAGTGATTAATACAGAATTGAGGAATATCCTGGAGGGAAAAGTTTAATGGTTGACTAGAAGACAACTGTGTATAGATTGCAGTTCTAGTTAATGTAATTAAAGACGATTTATCACGCAAAATAGAAAAGACTCCCTATTAATATCGTTCTTGATTCCTGAACTGATGGTGACTTAAAGGCAATGCAAAGTTGTTTTATTTATTTTTTCTTCACTTATTACACTCAAAGATAAAAAAAAAGTTAAAGAAATTAGTAATTATGAAATATCAAATATGAATATATTATATTATTCTTTTTAGTCCGTAGGTAAAATTTTAGGCTGCTGGTCTTCCAGGCTATCCCTATCTACTTTGTTTTTTTACCAAGCTCAGTAACGTAAGATGAAATTTACACACACACAAGCCATTACTTTATAACCTTTTAGATCACCCATACAGCATGGGACTACTGTGTGCATTGAAATTTGTACAATCTGTAGTTCATTTATCTGTGTGAAAGGAGCGTGGTGACTCTAGATTATGTACTTCACTGGGTTTTGCCAAACAAACCAGATACAAACCACCTTTTCAAGGTCACTTGCTATATGGGTCTTGATATCTCACTTTTTCGAATCATATAAGGAGACCATCAGTGGCGGCTCATCCATAAGGGGCACAGGGGCCCCTAATCCATGTACCCGGCCCCAAATTTACATGCAGGGCGTCAGACGCATGGATTCCAATGGGTTTTTTTTTTTTTAGAAGCACATGATTAGAGCCTGAGGTTTTAATTGGCTAAAAAAAAAGTACTGCGCCCTGAGCCCACCCAGTTGTGTGACCATAGCGAATTAATATTCGCTATTGTCTTCCTGATTCTCCTCCCGGGAAATCAGGAAGCTGGTCCTCAGACCCGATTGTCCGAGAGGAGAAGCCATCGTATTGGCTGCCGAGGAGAAGGAGATGCATGGGGAAACCGCATGAAGCCGAGGAGGAGACGCTGGGTGAAGCCGCCAAGGAGGAAGCACTGCCTGTGACCTAGATGGGGTAAGTGTGGGGCTGGTGGGTTGACGAATGATCGAGCAACACACGGGGGGTTTCGGGCATCCGACTTACCAACCGGGGGTGGCGTGTGATTTGTTTGCTGCCCCCCCCCAAAAAAAATGGCGCACCAGCCACCACTGGAGACCATACCTGGGATTCAGCTGTCAGCTTTTGTGGTTAACAGTTGCTGAGTGTGGCTCTGATTCATGGACTACTTTTGAATGATGACCCTTTATTTTATCATCTTGTATGTCTCATATGAGATTTAATACCAATAAGTAGTGTGACATTTTTATCATTAATTTATTCCTGGGGCTACAGAGTATTTTTAATGTTTGTTTTTCCACTATAAGCAACTTCTTTAATATACATTATTAAAAGCTATATTTGATATTTGTTATATTGTTCCCAGATCTCATGTTTGCTATAGCCATATGTGACAAAAAAATAGGGAGATTGTCAATACATCGCATCTGCTGATTCTTATATACCAAAAACTAATTTTATTTGAAAAGTGTATCTGTGAGTGCCAATAACATAACTAATTGTTTATAAGAAATACTCGGACCACCTGCAGAGGACTGTCTCTTTCTGTGTGTTTTTACCCAGCATGCTACAAAGGAGGAATTAGAATTCAAATAAGTCAAATGAAAATTAAGTTTTACTAACAAACAAAATCCTATTATTTGTTTATTTGAAAATTGGAATTCTTCAGAAAATATATGTAAATTAAAACTGAACGGCTCAAGTGAAACATTTATAGATATAATAAAGCCAACTCCATAATTGGTAAAGTTGTTTTTTTTGTAAAGCAGCAAAATTCTTAAAGTAGCCTCTATTAGGCAGCAACTAATCAACTGAGCAATAATTTATTGCTTTTTTCATGTCAAATGCCAGTAGAAGATTCACTGCATGTATAAACACATTAGCCGCCATTCACCAAATATTCACATTTCCCGTTCTTTCTTGGCTAATCCAGGTCTCTATAACATTTTTCATTGGTGATGATAAAATCTAAATTTTGAAACAGATGAATTAGCAAACTAGCATTATTTTTGATTTGTCTGAACATACCTAAGTGGGGTTGTCCAGGCTGGAGAGAAAAATAAAGTGATTGTAAAGGCATAAGGTTTTTTATCTTAATGCATGGGCTAGCACAGAGGTAATATTTTAAGAAAGAAACAACACAACATGAATTCTTAAATAAAATCCTTTTTTTATTATTATTATGGGATAAATATGGCCACGGTGTTATCCAGGGGGTTAAATATTCAAACTTAAGTCAATATAAATTAATATCAGGCCATTCTGGCCAACCATTAAAATAAATCACATGGTATCCATCCAAATTATTGGACGACTACTCCCCCTTAAAGACAACATCATGACTTCTAACTGGAAAAGGGGAAAAGAGGGGCGGGAGGGTGGGCGTCGCTTGTCCTGTCAGACGGTCAGTGAGGATTCTGTGTTTCAATTCTTTAAATAACCTTCCTCAGCGCGGGCTTTGCTGCAGCCCGAATTAACCAATCCTCAGATAGCATCACTGCACCAATCACCTCACTGTTGCTGCCCTTGGTAACGGCAGAAAACCAGCAGCAACCTGTGAAATACATAAAGGGGAGGGGAAAACAGACAGCATATCCCTCTGAGCCATCCCATGTGGGCCCCTGCATACTGCTCTGACCCTTCATTCTATGCATTAAGATAAAAAATCTTCTGTGTGCAGCATCCCCCCTCGTCCCCCCTAATACTTACCTGAGCCTGATCTTTCGCCGATCTTTTCTCCATCTGGGACTCTCCCTCCTGATTGGCTGAGACACAGTAGTGGCGCCATTGGCACCCACTGCTGTCAAACAAATTCAGTTAGCCAATCGGGAGAGAGAGGGGGTGGGACCGAACCGGGGCTCCATGTCTGAAGAACACAAGGAGCTGCGTCTCGGCTTGGGTTCCCCCATAGCAAGCTGCTTGCTGTGGGGGCACTCAACAGGAGGGACGGGCCAAGAGAGTTGGCAAAAGAAGAGGGGGATATGGGCTGCTCTGTGCAAAACAATTTCACAGAGCAGGTAAGTATATCACATTTGTTATTTTTAAAGAAAAAAAATTGAGACTTTACATTCACTTTAAAGCTTCGTTCACTTTGGGTATTCATACAGGTATGCGTGAGTGTCCTTGAAATCACACTGTCTTCATTCAGGGCCGTGCACTCACACCTGCATGGATGCCAGATTGGGAGCAGCAGCTGTGTTCATGCAGCTGCTGCATCCCAATAGACATCAATGGGACTGCCTGTACAGGGATGCATAGAACACCTATGCATTGTGCATATTCGTGCAGTTATACATGCCCCCCCCCCCCCCCCGCATGGGAAACACATTGATACACCGCATATGAACGAGGGCTAAAGGTTGCTTGAACTTCAGGAGTTTCATAGACATGCAGCCTTACAAATCTGCATGCAAATATTGAGACAAATCAAACATCTGAAAATTGCCTATTCTCCTGACTAGATCATCATTATACCCCATAAGAATAATATGGACAAGTTATGCGTATTTATACCAAAAGTTTCAAACATTTGCCATTTTCAAATTGTACATCAGTGAGGGCCCGTGGTGGAAAATGTTTCATCTTTTAAATTCACTTTATATTTGGCTATCAGGAAACATGTAAATAGAAACACTGGGGTGGATTTACTAAAACTAGAGAATGCTAAATCTGGAGCATCTCTGAATAGAAACCAATAAGCTTCCAGTCTTTTTTTATCAAATCTTAAAGTGGTGTTTCCACAAAAAAAAAAAAAATAGCTTAAAAATAATAAAAAATAAAAAAAAAATGTTTTACTCACCTCTAAATGCCTGTTGCTAGGGGGTCCCTTGTAGTCTGCCTCCTTCAGTGCCCGGGCACTGACGTCACTTCCCCTCGCCGCAGTCAGTCATCTGGGACACGTAACACAGATGACTGCACGGCGTATCACGGCGCGCGGCGCCGCTTGCGTATGCGCAGTGGGTGCCCGGATGCACAGCCGGGTGCCCACAGTAAGAATGCCGGCGCCGCGAGCGGAGCGGGCAACAAGGGGGGCTTCGTTCCCCCGAATCACTGGACCCTGGGACAGGTAAGTGTCCGATTATTAAAAGTCAGCAGCTGCCGTATTTGTAGCTGCTGACTTTTAAAACAAAATTTTTAAGGGGCACCTCACTTTAATTGAACAAGTTGAAGTTAGAAGTGGATTGGCTACCATGCAAAGCTGCACCAGATTTTGCACTCTCCAGTTTTAATAAATCAACCCCACGGTGTTGCTAAAATCTACCTTGTCAGGAGATTTTGTCTTGTCATCTGTGTCTCACTCTGGAAATTTACCTTCACTTCCTGCCCCATAGCCAATACAAGAAGTGAGAGGAAACCTCTGCAAATTAGGAGAAATCCATTTGGGCCCCAAAGATCACCAGGACTAGTGTCCCCATTGAAAGATTTCCACTTTATTACTGTTTTGGGGACAATCCAAAATTTTTAGGATTTTCTTTCACCTTCACTTTTTATGATAATGGTAAACAGGGCAAATAGGACAAATCTCCCTTAATGGGTCAGAGGTAACAATACAATCAAACAAGAGCTGCAAGCCCAAAAGGGCGAAAGGTCTATGCAGCATACAGCTGTAACAGTTATAATCCTGGCCACTTTAGCTAGACATAGGGAATAAGCTGGGGTTGTAAATGTCTTAGAACTTATTTACAAGGGCTTTTGTTCAGAGCTGCTTTTGCTCCCATACAAGTCAACAGGCATGAAAAAGCATAGATGCAGCATAGAAGGAGCTCAAATGAGGTTTAGAATAATGTCAAACATACATGTGAAAGGAACTCAGAAGCAGCTCAGACCAGCAGAATGCCAGCATGCCAGCAGAATGTACCTGAAAGCATGCTGCATTTACCCTTTTATGCAAGCTTTTACCCCAGAGGTGGTCAACTAACTGGAAGTGAGGAGCTTGATGTATGGCCTGACATCTCCAAAGAGCCACAGATAATTTTCAGTTAATGTAATGCGAGAGAAAATTGAATATATGCATCAGGAGATAGCCAGAGATTGCAGACATGCTAAAGTAAATCATCAAAGACTGTGAACAAGCTATAGGAGTTGTTGGAGGACATTTGGGAGACAGTCATAGATGGGAGACATGTTACATGAGACTGCTAGAGATCAATGCTATTACAACCACTATACAAATCAATATTTCTAGATTTGTGCTCCCTACAGTTGGCTTGGAACCTGATTGGACTCTGACTTTCCTTACTACATGCTGGCACTAGGTTATGGCCCCTGGGATGGCCCCACCAGGGGGTAGCAGGAATGGAGGGTCTGGAGAAAGTGGATGAGGCTGCAGACTAGAGAGAAGTCAGATCTAAGCAGGGGTCAAGGCAGGCAGTTAATATAAAGTAGCCAGAAACAAGCAGGAGTCTTGGCAGTCGGCAATCTGATGGTAATCAGGTTGTCAAGGTCAGCAACAAGTAGGCAGTAGAAAAGGCAATATACAAAAGAGTAATAAGGTTCAAGCAAGGTCAATGCAGGCAGTAACAGAGAGTACTCAGACAGCCCAGGTTGGCCATGAATAGGCAGTGTACAGGACAGAAGATGGGTCAGCGACAATCAGGCAATTGCAGGCTTCAGTATTATAGCTCTTGTAGCTGGTAAGAAAACACAGCACCAGCCTGTTTAAAGGTTGGCACTTAAATACTCTTCAGGATACTCCCAGCATTATTAACATGTGTTTATGCATGTTGGAACACCAGGACTGAGCTGTAAAAAGAGTCACAAGAAAATCCTGGGCTTTAGCAGGCACAAAGCTGGAACAAGGCTGGAAGCAAGCAATGCCTGAACAGAGCTAAACATGACCAAGTGTCCTGAAAAAAACAGGACTGAACTGTAAGAAGAGTAACGGGAGAATCTTGGACTGTAGCAGGCAGGGAGCTAAAACACGGCTGGAAATGAGCAATGCCAGAACAGAACTATACCATATTTTTCCTGGCTTGAGTAAGCATCAAAACACAGACACTTCAGGGGACTGACTGTAAGTGCCAGAGGACCACTGGTTGGGCATTAGGGCATTAGACAGTGATAGTTGGACCAGCTATTGGGACAAAGGAAAATTAAATAATCTGTGTTCCTGCCAGTATGCCAGAGAGAGAACACTTTTCAGGTGCTGGAACTGGATGGCAGAAGTGCATGGCTTAGCATTTCTATGGGAATATAGGATTTCCAGTGGTCTCAAGAGGGGAGAGAGGACCTGGATGTGAATGAGCATGTTTTGAAATATAAAAGTGTTTCTTAACAGCTCGAGAGACTTGAGTTTGCGTACTGAATAGCTAATAAGTGCTATAAACTTGCATATTCATCTTATGCTACAATGCAATGGCAAGAGTGTTGCCAGAATTACCACGGAATACATTTTTTGATTAGGAACTCCTCAACTGTTTGTTTTTTTCAGTGACCTATGTACTGTATCTGTAACAACTAATAATCGAATACACACATTGTTACAAGCTACATAAGCTTTATAAGCAAAATTTAGAAAAATACATAATTCTTAACGTTAGGGGGTTTAGGTTATGGTTTCATTCTCAGTGCTGTAAGTACCAGGACTAGGAGCTTCAAACTGATGTATAGACAAGGCTGGTATCCAGATTGTACCTGGCTCTTATCGCAAGTCTTAATCTAATTGGTTGGCTTTATTAGGACAATAGTAATGTTTCTGCTCCTAGCAGTCAAAGCAGTGTTACCTAAACACATGCATCTTAACATTTTGAGTAACTCTTGAGTCACATGGTCTGCTAATTCTTGCATTGTTCTTGCTATTAGTGTGTGCTCCTGCCTGACTGTTAAAATGGAACTTTACCCTTTATGTGAAATATCTTAAAGCGGGACTGTACCTCAATTTTTTTTTTTAAAAAAAGCCAGCAGCTACAAATACTGCAGCTGCTGACTTTTAATAAATGGACACTTACCTGTCACAGGTTCCAGCGATGTCGGCAGCAGAGGCCGATCAATCGCTCGGCTCTCTGCTGCTGCCGGCGCCATTCTCGGTGAGGAACTCAGGAAGTGAAGCGTTGCGGCTTCACTTCCCGGTTCCCTACTGCGCATGCGCGAGTCGTGCAGCGCAACGAGAATCGTCCGCATTGTCTGCTGGGACCCGTGTGTGTCCCAGGAGACAGCGCGCCGGGACAGGAAGTGGCATAGACTCCCGTGGGAGTCTATGTCCGGAAGTGGGTGTAAATACCTGTATCTGCACCCCCTCCCCCCTTAAATGTGCCAAATGTGACACCGGAGGGGGGGGGGGTTCTGATGAGAGGAAGTTCCACTTTAGGGTGGAATATTGCTTTAAATTAATGTTTTTCTTTAATAATTTACAAAACCTCCATTTTATTTCAGGCACAAAGCAGAATAGTTGTCATATTATCACGCAAGCTCCTTGGCAATGTACAGGTGAGTGACTTAACTGAAATGTGCAAGACTATATGAAAGAATGAACACCCTGGGTGGCTACATTCAGTCCATTTTATCTATGGAGGGAGCCATGATTAGCACCCTGGGTTGCACTAAAAATCTTCATTGACAAAAAAAAGAGAGACACACTACATAGATATGTTCCAAAGGCCTGTACCATCTCCAATACCATGAGGAGGAGTGAAGAGCTAAATCCAACATCTGTGTGTGGTGGGTTAATTATACAGCTGTCTTTTCAGGTACTTGTCAGATAGAATTGTGTGATGGAGAGTCAAAGATTCATCAACTTTTAGCAGGAGGTAAATTCCCCAATGGTCACTGCTGTCCCTTTATCATCCAATTGTTCAGCAGATTCCTCTTAGCTACCATCCACCCAATACCTTATTTTGCTGGAAAATCTTTTTATCGAGGACAAAGTATTAAATATGTTTTTAGTGCTTAAAGGTGTTGATGAACTGGGTAATAGTGACAGTAAGACTGTGCAGGTTTATTGTTAGAAGTGACAGGAGTAACTTAATCCCGGTGTAATAAAGTTTTTACAGTATCGTTTTTAAAACTCTTATAAAAGGCTACAGTCACTAATTGCTTAAAGCGGAGCTGCACCCGCACAAAAATATTAAAAGTCAGCAGCTACAAATACTGCAGCTGCTGACTTTTAATAAATGGCCACTTACCTGTTCCTGGTTCCAGCGGTGTAGGCAGAATGTGACGAGAGACCGCTCGTCTCTCGCTGCCCCGCCGCCATCCTCTGTCAGGGAATCAGGAAGTGAAGACGCAACGTCTTCACTGCCCGGTTCCCTACTGCGCATGCGCAAGTCGCGATATGCGTCGCTATTGGTCCCCATTGTGTCCTGGAAACTGTGTGTTTCCCAAGACACAACGGGAACCCTCGGATATGGACGGGCATTCTCGGATATGGGCGGGGCAGATACCTGTATTATACAGGTATCTGCACCCCCCTCCCCCCTGAAAGGTGCCAATTGTGGTACCGGAGGGGGGGAGGAATCCGATAAGCAAAAGTTCCACTTTAGGGTGGAACTCCGCTTTAAGGTAATTGTAAGTGTATTCAATTGAATTCTATTTATTTTTTTATTATACGGTTTGTGGTTGTTTAACCCCCTACGTGCATATCTGTTTCAAAAACTCCATAATTGTGTTTTCATGTGTATACAGAATGTTCTTCGTACTACAGTTCAGTGTCTCCTTTGTGCTTTTCCTCACCAGTGTCTCTATCTCCTGACATCCTAAAGTAAACTACCATGCAGCAAACAACCAGAACAATATGTGATGACTTGTACCACACCACATGGGTTCACAAGATGGTATAGACCTTTAAAAAGTAGGAAAAGCAGAAAAAAAATGGGGGGTTGGTGGTGACTAGGGAGGGGATATTAACCTGGAGCCAGATGCTGCCCTATTTCCTTGCTTTGAACCAGAAAAGCAGGGGATCCCAGTATAAGCTAAAGGGGCAACTCTAAGGAAAGATGCAGAATTTGAGGAATTTCTGAAATGATTCCACATTGTTCATGTGAGTTTAAAGTGTTACTAAGCCCAGGACCCTGCATTTACTATATCTGATCTCCCACAGTACACAGAACATGAAAATGCAATTATTTTAGTAAATATAAACTGATAAATCCCTTTTCTCATCAACAGTTAGAGCAGTCTTGTGACTTCTATCAGTGTCTGGTTAAAGCTTGTAGGAGGAGTTGTCATTCTCCCCTAATTGTCCTATGAGGCTGCAAGACCCCTGACCCTTTGTTTGGATAGTACTGATTGGCCCTGTGCTGAACACATGTACTCTCACAAGAAGAAAATAAATCTCTAGCAATACACACCAAACTGAGCATGTGCAGCTTGCCTCCAGGGCTCTCGTCTATTAGAAGATATATTGGGGAATGTGGATGAAGGGGAGGATCAGATAAAACAGGATCAAACTGCCTTTTTACATAATGCAGTGGATTAACCTCTTAGGTTCCACAGTGAGTATAACAAGCATGCTTTACTCCATATCCAGACTGATTTAACTGCTGTGGTTTTAGTAAAACTTTAAATGCCTCTTCACTGTCCCTTTCCATATGGTATATAGAGTCCATTTCACTTTCTCAGTCCGACATATGAGAAGTATGGGGTCTACACCAGTGTCTAGGTATAATAGTTTGCGCTGAGGTTAGGAAGTGGTGCAGAAATTCCTTTTAAACTTTTTTAAAGGAGCCAGGTATAATAAAGTGTACTGTGATTTGAGGGATATTGGGAACACTGTCACCCACAAGCTTATAACTAGGGATGAGCCGAACACCCCCCCGTTCGGCTCGCACCAGAACCCGCGAACGGACCTAAAGTCCGTGCGAGCTTTAGAACCCTATTAGTTATAATGGATGCGAACGTTCAAAATTAAAAGTGCTCATTTTAAAGGCTAATATGCATGTTAATGTCATAAAAAGTGTTTGGGGACCTGGGTCCTGCCCCAGGGGACATGTATCAATGCAAATTTTTTTTTTAAAAACGGACGTTTTTTCAGGAGCAGTGATTTTAATAATGCTTAAATTGAAACAATAAAAGTGTAATATTCCTTTAAATTTCGTACCTGGGGGGTGTCTATAGTATGCATGTAAAGGGGCGCATGTTTCCCGTGTTTAGAACTGTCTCTGCGCAAAGTGTCATTTTTGAAAGTAAAAAAGCTATTTAAAATCACTTGCGGCTAATGTTAATTCACGGCTCCCGTAACACAGAGAACAGTGATTCATTGAAACTCATTCATAAAAAAAAGTCATTGATAAAAAATAAAAAAAATGAAAAAAAAAAAGCGTAGGGGTCCCCCCAAATTCAATAACCAGGCCCTTCAGGTCTGGGATGGATATTAAGGGAAACCCCAGCCAAAAAAAAAAAAAAAAATGGCGTAGGGTCCCCCTCAAAATCCATACCAGACCCTTGAGGTCTGGTATGGATTTTAAGGGGAACCCTAGCCAAAAAAAATGGCGTGGGGTCCCCCTCAAAATCCATACCAGAGACCCTTATCCGAGCACGCAACCTGGCAGGCCGCAGGAAAAGAGGGGGGGGGGGGCGAGAGCGGCCCCCCCTCTCGCCTGAACCGTACCAGGCCACATGCCCTCAACATTGGGAGGATGCTTTGGGGGTCTAAGACCCCTAAAGCACCTTGTCCCCATGTTGAGGAGGACAAGGGCCTCTTCCCCACAACCGTGCCCGGTGGTTGTGGGGGTCTGCGGGCGGGGGGCTTATCGGAATCTGGAAGCCCCCTTTAACAAGGGGACCCCCAGATCACGGCCCCCCCCCCCCCCTGTGTGAAATGTACCCCTACCATTTCACCAAAAAAGTGGCAAAAATGGTAAAAATGACAGGAGACAGTCTTTGACAATTCCTTTATTAAAATCTTCTTTCTTCATCCTTCGGTTTCTTCATCATCTTCTCCTTCATCTTCTTCCATCTTCTTCTTCCATTTTCTTCTTCCTCCGATCCGCTTCTTCTTGTGCTGGTCTTCTCGTCCTTCTCGTTTTAAATAGCTTTTTTCCTGCAAAAATGACACTTTTTTGCAGGGAAAGTTCTAAGCACAGGAAACCTGCCCCCCTTCACAGGCCACCTATAGACACCCCCCAGATGTGATACTGCAATGCTGTTCTAACAGCATGCACACACATATCCCCAGAAATAAAGCACATATTGTCAGCAGCACACTGACACGCTGACACTGACTGAAACATAATATGCGAGGCCGCCGCCGCTTGGCCAAGCATGCGGGGTCACAGTGCATGCTTGGCCAATCATCAGCCAGCATTGCACTGCGCGGGCCGCAATGCATTGCGGGGCCGCTCGCATCACACGAATTTGATGCGAGCGGCCCCAATAGTTCTGGGCTCGCCGAGCGAGCGAACACCCGGTGCTCGATTCGAACATGGGTTCGAATCGAACACCGGGCTCATCCTTACTTATAACATAAGTGAAGTGTTTTATCCTAGAAGGGAGCAATGAATACTCCAAGTATGGGTCATTACACCTGGAGCTTTTAAGCACCTCCAACAGTCTTTTTGAGTAGAAGGATCTAGATTACATAGCACAGCAGGGCATCAATACCACCTGTAAAGTATTTTAAAATTAGGTGACTGGGCTCTTGTTGATATTGATCATCGCGATTTTGTCCCACTAAAATTTGTCTGGAGCAGTGTCGAGTTCCTCTTCCCACATGGAAAGGAAGTGTGGAGCAACAGGGAAGGATTCTTGTATATATAAGAGTCCCATGTATGGAGTGTAGCTGACACCAACAGCAACAAAGAGTCAGTGGGGGGGTCTCTGGTCAGGAGTCGTCCATGGTAATGATATGATGCAATTAAGTAATCTTCCAGGTTGGCACACAGTTCAGTGGACTTGGTACCAATCTAGCGTTCTTAATAGGGAAGAAGCATGGAGATAGAGAGACATGTTCAGAAGCACTACCACACCCCTGTCCTTGGCCAATGGTAAAATGTAACTCCTGACCATGGGCTGCTTATAGTTCAAAAACAATTTATGTATAGCCGCATTGAGGAGAATAAGACTGGTATCGCTTGGAATACATATAGTAATTTAGGTAGTATAGCCATTTTAACTATATATACATGCCCAAACCATAAAAAATGGGTTTATCAGAGTAAGAATCATGTGTAATAAGGGATTACAATTAAGATCTAAAATAGTGGCAAGGTCATCGGTATTTGTATGCCTAAGTACTTAACTCACATGCTCTGTCATTTAACCACCTGAGACCCAGAGTACATCATATGACGTCTTTTTGGTCTCAGGGGTATATCTGAATGATGCCTGTAGCTACAGACATCATTCAGATATTGCCGGTTTCAGCCGGCGATTCCCTGCACCATAAGAATGATCATAGGGCTGTTCCGCCGCTTGATCGTTCTTACGGGCGGCGGGAGGGGACGCCGCCCTCTGGTGCTTCTACCGACTCACCGCTTCCATCGGTGAGTCGGACTCGGGATCCGCCGGCACCGGATGATGATCATAGAGATTTCCGGCGGACCAGATGGTCGCCAGAGTCTCTATGATCGTTCGGAGGCCGGGCGCGATGTTATGACGTCACGCCCGGCCTCTGCATTCAAAAAACGGCGCCGCCTCCGCTGGGAAGCGGTGATCGTTTTTTTTTTTTTTTTTGATTTTAGGCTTCCCAGCCTAGAGGTGAGATGTGGGGTCTTATTGACCCCATATCTCACTGTAAATAGGTCCGATCATGTAATATTCCTATTACAAGGGATGTTTACATTCCTTGTAATAGGAATAAAAGTAATCAAATATTTTTTTTTTTTTTTTTTTTAAAGTTGTTGAACTAAAAAAATAAAGTAAAATGAACAATAAAAAGAAAAAAAAAATGTTTTAAAGCGCCCTGTCCCCGCGAGCTCGTACGCAGAAGCGAACGCATACGTAAGTCCCGCCCACATATGAAAACGGTGTTCAAACCACAATGTGAGGTATCGCCGCGAGCGTTAGAGCGAGAGCAATAATTCTAGCCCTAGACTTCCTCTGTAACTCAAAATATGTAACCAGTAAAAAATGTTAAAGCGTCGACTATGGGGATTTTTAAATACCAAAGTTTGGCGCCATTCCACAAGCGCATGCCATTTTGAAGCGTGACATGTTGGGTATCTATTTACTCGGCATATCTTCATATTTCACATTATGCAAAAAAAATTGGGCTAACTTTACTGTTTTGTTTTTTTTTAAGCAGGAAACTTTTTTTTTTCTGAAAAAAACGCGTTCGAAAAATTGCTGCGCAAATACTGTGCGAGATAAAAAGTTGCAACAACCGCCATTGTATTCTTTAGGGTCTTTGCTAAAAAAACATACATAATGTTTGGGGGTTCTATGTAATTTTTTAGCAAAAAAATTTGGAATTTTACATGTAGGAGAGAAATGTCAGAATTGGCCTGGGTCTCAGGTGGTTAAAAGAGAAATGCAGTTTTCTTGTTAAAAAAAAAAAAGAGAAATGCAGTTGTATAATAGAGACTACCCGAGAGGAAAGGGAGATATTTAGGGCATCAGACTTATCATATCTAACTTACACTTAGTTGTTCACAATACCAAATGTCTCAAATTTGCGTACAATAGAGGAGATGGACATGTGCAGGTTTGTAACATATAGAAGGATATCATCTGCACAGAGAGATAATTTGTATTGTCTGAAACCTACACATATCCTTATAAAATATAGATTATTATGCAGTGCAACAGCCAGGTGTTCCATTGTCAGAATGTATGACAATGGAGAGAGGGCACCGCTAGCGCGTGCCATTGTGAATCCTGATAGGGTCTGACAAAATGCCATTAGAGCAACATGTGCTGAGGGATTGTCAATTAAGGTTTTTAGGGCAGCCCAGGGTGACTATCAGGGCTCCCTCTATAGACAAGGTGGCATAAACATAACCATCCAGGGACATGATGTGTGTTATTTGCGGGATTACCATGTAAAATAAAGCAAACTAATACTGCTACTGTACCTTACTTAATGAATAGTAAAGTACATTTTATTATATTTTTATTTTTGGGCTTAGAAAAAAACATCTCAAGGCTTCTAACCAAAATGGGCACATATAAATAGGCCTTGGCTAGAGGAGGGTTAAATATGTATTTCCGTTATTATTTTTTATATATTTTTCTTTAAAGTGAGCCCTTTAACCTTCCACATTCTTCAAATATTGCTTCAGTCTACCAATAACCAGGTCTAATTGGACCTTTCGTTATAATTTGTGATAGATAACAACTATCCCACCGAAGCTGCCAGTCTTGGAAAGACAAGGAGTAACTGGCATCACAGCTAGT
Source organism: Lithobates sylvaticus (assembly GCA_028564925.1). Classification (NCBI taxonomy): domain Eukaryota; kingdom Metazoa; phylum Chordata; class Amphibia; order Anura; family Ranidae; genus Lithobates; species Lithobates sylvaticus. The sequence goes on from CM053027.1 coordinate 576,030,841, forward strand.
CAATCATGAAATGAAGTTTGGATGAATTTATGCCAGAACTGAAGCACAAAAAGTTTGAACATCTAAAAGAATGTGCTATTCATTATAGGCAACCCTGCTGACCTCGACTATCACCTCTCTCTCTGCTACACCATTATCTGGTAAAGAGAAGTAGAATAAATTGAACATTCTGCAGTTTACACAGGTGTCTAACTATTCTGCTTGTTAAACTTCTGCCCTGGTCAAGACTAATAACTGCAAGTCTTCCTTAATACCGTCAATGCCTCTACTTGTTTTTGAAGAATTTGCAGAAAATGCACTGTGACTTTCATTATATTGCAGCTATATTAAGTTAACTTGAGAGGTAGATGAGAAGGCTTTAATGACAAGATTTTGTTTGTATTGCAGAAAATACAGCTAAATGAAAAAAAAATTGTTACATAGTTAATCTGGTTGAAAATAAGACTCAAGTCCATCCAGTTCAACCAACAACTGTTGGTTATATGCCCGCCTTCAGGACTTCTCCAGAGCCTCTCCTATCTTCTGGAACTCCCTGCCCCGGTATATCCAATCAGCCCCTATCCTGTCAACCTTTAGGAGATCCCTGAAAACTCACTTATTTAGGGAAGCCTATCCCAAACCCAACTAACAACTGTCCCCGAACCACCCCCATCAAATCATTCCCTGCATCTATTACCTTTTGTACCACCACCCCCTCCCTTTAGAATGTAAACTCTACGAGCAGGGCCCTCCTGTCCCTTCTGTATTGAACTGTACTGTAATTGTGCTGCCCCACCTCTACATTGTAAAGTGCTGCGTAAACTGTTGGCGCTATATAAATCGTGTATAATAATAATAATAATCATTGTTAAAAGAGTAATCCAATAAGGTATGGAGAGTGGGGTGAGCCCATACCAGTCTCAGATGTCCTGGGAACCTGTGTTAAAATATGATTGTTAGGCCGCGTACACACGAAGGGACAATCCCGCGGGATTATCCTCTGGACTGAAGTCCAGAGGATAATCCCCTCGTGTGTGGGCGCCGGCGGACTTTTTGGCGCCAAAGTACGGCGGACTAAAGTTTCAGGTTTTGTTCTCAAATTATCCGCTGGACTTGGAAGTCCAGCGGACAATCCCGTTAGTGGGCAAGTCCGCGGGACTTTTGAAATGAACGGACTTGCCGCTCATGGCAAGTCCGTTCATTTAGCACGTGACTCAGGTTACGTAGCTAGCGTAGGCAGTTACTGCCGCCGCGCTAGCTCCGTGACCTGGCATGGATTTAAAGGGAATCCCCACGCCGAAAAAAACGGCGTGGGGGTTCCCCCCAAATCCATGTCAGACCCTCATCCGAGCACGCAGCCTGGCAGGCCAGGAAAGGGGTGGGGACGAACGAGCGCCCCCCCCCTCCTGAGCCGTACCAGGCCGCGTGCCCTCAACATGGGGGGTGCCCTGGGGAAAGGGGGGCCGTGCGGCCCCCCCACCCCAAAGCACCTTGTCCCCATGTTGATGAGGACAAGGGCCTCTTCCCGACAACCCTGGCCGTTGGTTGTCGGGGTCTGCGGGCGGGGGCTTATCGGAATCTGGGAAACCCCCTTTAATAAGGGGGCCCCCAGATCCCGGCCCCCCACCCTATGTGAATGAGTATGGGGTACGATGTACCCCTACCCATTCACCTAAGGTGTAAAATGTAAAGTAAAAAAAAACACCCACACTTTTGAAAAAATAGTTTATTGCACTGCTCCGGGGTCTTCTTCCGTCTTGGGGTCTTCTCGCCGGACTCCCCCGCCATTTACCAAGCTCTTTTACCGAGCGAGGGGAGTCCGGCTACCTTCTTCGTCGTCGCCGCCGTCTGGGGGTCTCGATCCGCCTTCGGGGGTCTTCTTCCGTCTTGGGGTCTTCTCGCCGGACTCCTCCCTCTCTTCTGCTCTTTTACCTAGCTCTTTCACGAGGGGAGGTGTCCGGCTACCTTCTTCGTCGTCGCCGCCGTCGTCTGGGGGTCTCGATCCGCCTTCGGGGGTCTTCCGGGGGTCTCTTCTGTTCTTGCGGCGGTCGTCGTCTTCCGCGCCGCCGGCGCCTTCTTCTTCTTGTCCTTCTTCTTGTCCTTCTTGTTCTTCTTCTTCTTCCGATGTTGACCCGACGCTCTCTCTGCCCGGAATGCCTGTGCCGCTCTGAGCTCGGACTTATATAGGGACATGGGCGACAGGGTCACATGTTCATGTCACATGGTGACCCCGCCCCCTTGCGATGTCACAGTCCCAGCATCCTCCGGGACTGTGACAACACAAGGGGGCGGGGTCACCATGTGACATGTGCATGTGACCCTGTCGCCCATGTCCCTATATAAGTCCGAGCTCAGAGCGGCACAGGCATTCCGGGCAGAGAGAGCGTCGGGTCAACATCGGAAGAAGAAGAAGAACAAGAAGGACAAGAAGAAGGACAAGAAGAAGAAGGCGCCGGCGGCGCGGAAGACGACGACCGCCGCAAGAACAGAAGAGACCCCCGGAAGACCCCCGAAGGCGGATCGAGACCCCCAGACGACGGCGGCGACGACGAAGAAGGTAGCCGGACACCTCCCCTCGTGAAAGAGCTAGGTAAAAGAGCAGAAGAGAGGGGAGGAGTCCGGCGAGAAGACCCCAAGACGGAAGAAGACCCCCGAAGGCGGATCGAGACCCCCAGACGGCGGCGACGACGAAGAAGGTAGCCGGACTCCCCTCGCTCGGTAAAAGAGCTTGGTAAATGGCGGGGGAGTCCGGCGAGAAGACCCCCAAGACGGAAAAGACCCCCGGAGCAGTGCAATAAACTATTTTTTCAAAAGTGTGGGTGTTTTTTTTTACTTTACATTTTACACCTTAGGTGAATGGGTAGGGGTACATCGTACCCCATACTCATTCACATAGGGTTCTGGGGGCCCCCTTATTAAAGGGGGTTCCCAGATTCCGATAAGCCCCCGCCCGCAGACCCCGACAACCAACGGCCAGGGTTGTCGGGAAGAGGCCCTTGTCCTCATCAACATGGGGACAAGGTGCTTTGGGGTGGGGGGGCCGCACGGCCCCCCTTTCCCCAGGGCACCCCCCATGTTGAGGGCACGCGGCCTGGTACGGCTCAGGAGGGGGGGGGCGCTCGTTCGTCCCCACCCCTTTCCTGGCCTGCCAGGCTGCGTGCTCGGATGAGGGTCTGACATGGATTTGGGGGGAACCCCCACGCCGTTTTTTCGGCGTGGGGATTCCCTTTAAATCCATGCCAGCTTGCGGAGCTAGCGCGGCGGCATTTACTGCCTACGCTAGCTACGTAACCTGAAGTTACGTTCGAAATGAACGGACTGCTCCGTGTGTGGGCAAGTCCGTTCATTTTCAAAAGTCCCGCGGACTTTTGGCCGGCGGATTATCCGCTGGACAAGTCCGTGCGTGTGTGGGCAAGTCCACACCCTCGGAAAGTCCAGCGGACCTAGCGGAAAGTCCAGCGGATTGTCCGCTGGACTTAGGTCCGCCGGCAAAAGTCCGTACGTGTGTACGAGGCATTAGGTATACAGTTTACTTTTCCATTACAATTAAATATATTCAAATACCTTTAAGTTTTTTTCTGTGCTTTCTTTCGCCCTTTTCCTCAAAAGTCCGGAGGTGGTCTACAAAAGAAAATTGACAATGGGAGCGAGAGAGCGGGGGAGAGAGAGAGGCTCATCTGTGTCACCAGTTGAGGGTGTGAGCCTCCCTGAGGCATGGGAGAAAATAGGGGGCATGTGGCTTTACACCCCAAGGTAACTTATTTAGTTGAGTAAAAAGAAAAGTTGTTGCGCTAAACTCATAAAGTGAATAAAAACGAAAAAGCAGCTACACTAGAATGTGACAAAAATTCAAAAACCAGTGTGGGTAAGAGTGTAGCGCTAAAGTAAGTGAATAAGTGTTGAACCAAATAAACTGTGCAAATAATAATATCAATCTGCAATATAAACCAAATTAATACCATACATAAAATGTCTCCATGTGATGAACTAATGAAAACCTAAAATGTCCGATGTGATAAATATTGTGAAAACAATATAAATAAATGTCCCAAAAAGGTGAAATGAGGGTATCAGGACATGGATGTCTTGAAACAAATCTTCTCATAAACACTTTCTGGGATGGAACTGTAACAGATGTGTGCTTACCAGAACAGATGGACCCCCTGTCAGCGAGACCCGATCCTCGATCTGCCACTTCCGGCGGCTAGAGAGAGACTGGCAAGAAGCTGGAAATGGTTTTGTTCCAGTCTCCTGAATGTAAACACAGAAGCGACGTCACAACGTCACTTCCTTTTTACTCGGCTGCCAATGGCGCCGGATTTAAATATATATACAGTATTCAGAATCGCCGCTTTCAGTGATCTGAATACTTTGAAGTGCAAATGAGGGATTTGAGGTCTTTTAGACCCCCGATCCCTCCATAAAGAGGACCTGTCACCACCTATTACTGTCTCAAGGGATGTTTACATTCCTTGTGACCGCAATAAAAGTGATCAAATTTAAAAACACAATTTAATAATATAAAAATTAATAAAATAATAAAAAAAAATGTAAAGTGCTCCCCGTCCCCACGAGCTCACGCAGCAAAGAAAATGCATACAGAAGTCGCGCCTGCGTATGTAAACGGTGTTCAAATCACATGTGAGGTATCACGCGATCGTCGAAACGAGAGCAATAATTCTAGCACAAGACCTCCTCTGTAACTCTAACCTGGTAACTGTAAAAAATGTAAACGTTGCCTATGGAGATTTTTAGGTAAAGTAGGTTGTCACCATTCCCCTAGTGCGTGCAATTATAAATCGTGACATGTTTGGTATCTACTTACTTGGCGTAACCTCACCTTTCACATTATACAAAAGAATTGGGCTAACTTTACTGTTTCCTTTTTTTTTAATTCATGAAAGTGTCCCTTTTCCCAAAAAGATAACACCCGTTACCTGGTAATTTAGCAATTTAATTATTTCCAACGTTCACTTTGTTGCTACCTTGATCTGTCATTTGTATTCAGCTAAATTATTTAATTTACTTTGTCTACTGTACGACAGACAATGTTCACACTTTGTTTTGCTCAATAAAAAACATTGAAACATAAAAAGTATTTTTCATAATACATGGACCTTATTTTTAAAAAAATGTCCCAATTGGGATATACATGCTTAATATCCAGCAATATGCCTGAGCAGTATGAATAGTTTAGTTGATTTTTTCACAAACTCTCTTTCTTGAACTTAGTCCACTTCATCAGGAGCTTATTAGCGGAGCTAATTCATATTTTCTCAGTGCAGACCAGGTACAGAAAACGCCAGGCTAGACCCCAAAAGGGGATAAAACAAACAGAAATCCAGTAACAGGGAACCAACATGCCGGAGGATCCACACTAGAAAAATTAATCATAGATTAGTTATGAACTGTTTAGCATATGGTTTCCATGAGTTAAAATTTCTGATATATTATAGCTTATGCCAAGCAGGTTTGCATTGGTCCGCATCTCACATCATTGAGGGACTTTAACCCTCAAGGCACTTTTTGAAAAATAAGGTCCATGTATTATGAATAAGACTTTTTAATGTAAAGTGATTGTTGTTTTAAAGAATACATTTTTATAATAAACTTTAAATGTTCCACCATACCTATGAATTTTCAACCATTTTGAACTTGAATTTACACCCCAAGGACCTGTATATTTTGCTTCAAGAAAGAGAAGTGAAATAGAATTCAACAGGCAAAGGCGAGGGTGGGAAACAATCAGGTCGAGTAAAAAAAACACTACTGGTAGTTTCATAATTTTATAGTCTTTCATATTCTGCCGTCTATATTGGCCCTAGTATGTGTGTGCGTGTATGTATGCATGTACAATAGGAAACTTAGATTGTAAGCTCCTTGAGGACACGGACTGATATGAATGTAAAGCACTTTATATTAATATCTGTAACAAATAAAAATAATAAACAGGCAATCTATGCAGGCAGAATAGGAGAGGAAAGCAGGCAATGGTCAAGGCAGGCAGCAGACAACCAAACTACAGAGGACAGGATTGGTTTGAACAAAAATGCAATTATAATCATAGCATAGCAATAACTTTTTTGGCTCTTGTTGTGAACTTCATACTTTACTACCTCCCTTGTAGAATAATAAGAAACTATCTATATAATATATACGTAAAATGTGTGTGAGCATTTCTTCCCAATAATGATTTATGTGCCCATCACCTACTGATAGATATTGAAGTACGAGCTTTTACTGCTTACACAGGGTCAGTCTAAAGGGCCAACACCTTCAGCAAATCAGGTGTCCATCTATACCTGCACCATGAGAACAGAATCACTGTAACAAGCTGAACCCTTCATTCCTGCAATGAGGTACTTTGTTAAGGTAGATCTAGGCTCAAGCACTAAATTCTCATATATGTTTTAGCATGTTAATGTAATTTCAAAAGTTGTTTTAAATACTTGAAATCTGCAGCTTTTTACCAAAATAATACCTGGTGGTCCTACAATAAAAAACTATATTTTTATATATAAAATGTCAAATGTTTATAATACACAGTGCATTAGCAAACTAAATGTCATCCAGTTATGGGTTACATTTACTTTAACCCACCAGCATTCACCTAAAAATGTAAATGTTAGCTTTTTGTGACCTAACATTTTATTGGAAGCACCATTATCTTTGCAAAACAGCCTTTATTGAAAATAATGGGCAAGCCTTCCATCATAACAAAATGTGCTGAACTGTGTTCCCGACCAGTCATTACTGAATCCATGTAATTTCTGATGAAAATAGTAAAAAGGGGCATAATTTGTAAAATTAGCATAATTTTGTTTCTGTCTGAACACCTCCTATAAATGAGGCTAGCAGCATTAAGCAATATTTAGTTCCAATTGGCTTTGTTTTATTGTGCCATTTCAGGATATAAACTGCTTATGTATTCCATTCCACCTTCTTTCCCCTCAATTTCACCTTGCATCATTCTGCTCATTTGAACTATGAAGGCGCACACAGCAAACATATGTCACGGGGAAACTCAAGAATCCAGCCAGTTGTACAATATCCTCAGTATAATTCTTCATAAAGCAGAAAACTGGACCGGCCTAATTTAACATAAAGAACATTGAAGGTGACTAACAAATATTTTCTGCATAATGTTTTCTGATATTCTTCTTCTTTTTAATTTTTATAATACAGGATTTATATAGCGCCAACAGTTTGCACAGCGCTTTACAACATCGGGGAAGACAGTACAATTACAATACAATTCAATACAGGAGGGATCAGAGGGCCCTACTCGTTAGAGATTATGATTAGAGTTGAGCGGACACCTGGATGTTCGGGTTCGGCGGGTTCGGCCGAACTTCGGAAAAAAGTCTGGGTTCGGGACCGAACTTGACCCGAACTTGACCCCGAACTCCGAACCCCATTGAAGTCAATGGGGACCGGACTTTTGAACACTAAAATGGCTGTAAAAAGGTCATGGAAAGGGCTAGAGGGCTGCAAATGGCAACAAAATGTTGTTAAGAGCATGGCAAGTGATCTGCAAACAAATGTGGATAGGGAAATAACTTAAAATAACATAAACAAAATTAAAAAATTTAAAAAAATGCTGGAGGCCCCCTTCTCAGCAGAAGAGGTACAGGAAGTCATTAAGAACCTCAGAAACTCAAAGGCACGATGCCGCACATATGGTGGGAATACCCCAGAATACGCACTTTCTGGAAAAAATTATTCAATTTAATGATTAAGATAGTGGGAAAATAAAATACTTGGAAATTAAAAAAAATGAAAAAATTAAAATCTTGACCTAGGAGGACGAAATTTAAATGGAGTAGGAGGTTGAGGTGGCGGTGGATGTGGCGGTGTAAGTGGAAGCGGCGGTGGAGGAGGACGAGGTAGCCAACACTGGTTCAAAAATACAACAATGGCTGGGTAAGGCTAGTGGTGAATGATGTGTCAAATTCTGTCCCCCGTTGCATAGTGTCCGCCCTGTACTGTGCTTGCTCAGTACGTAGGACAAGGGGATTTTGAAACTCTCCGAAGACGATGCGCGGTGACTCCAGGTTCAAGCCACATCATCCGAGGTTGAAGCCTAGCCAAGCGAGCCCGTGAGGGGCCCTGTTACTATGTGCTACCGTATGTCCACTTGGATGGTCGGGCTTGAACCTGCACTCACTGCGCAGGCGACGTTCATCTTTGGAGATTTTGTGAATCTCCTTGTCCTCCGTACTGCGCAAGCACTGCACCTGAGCAGTAAGTGGCTGGACACTATCCGATAGCAAGACAGTTTTCGTCAGAACACCGGTATATGTGTCTATTCTGCACAAGGTACGGACAAGTCCTGTGGGTTCCATGCCTGGTTCATTTTAATGAACGTGAGCTTGTCCACATTGGCTCTGGACAGGCGGCTGCGCTTGTCTGTGATAACGCCCCCTGCCGTGCTAAATACACGTTCAGATAATACACTGGCGGCAGGGCAGGCCAGCACCTCCAAGGCGTAAAGGGCAAGCTCAATTTGGAGACCTAGAAGTTGAGGGGGCAGACCCGTCATGCAGTACGTGTAGGCGTGTGCACACATACTGCTCCACCATGTTGGTGAAATGCTGCCTCCTGCTAAGACGTTCCATCTCAGCTGGTGGTGCTGGTTGTTGTGGCGTGCTGACAAAGCTTTTCCACATTCCATCCATGCTAACCCTGCCTTGCGAGGTGCTGGCGGTGCCCCGGCTGCGTTGGCGACCTCTTCCTCCTCCTCTGCCTTCGCCTTGTGCTTCCACAGTACCCCCGCTTCCAAGTGGGAATGCCACCAGCAGCGCGTCTACCAGCGTGCGCTTGTACTCGCGCATCTTACGATCGCGCTCCAGTGAGGTAATTAAGGACGGCACGTTGTCCTTGTAACGGGGATCCAGCAGGGTGGCCACCCAATAATCAGCACCAGTTAAAATGTGGGCAACTCGGCGGTGGTTGCGGAGACACTGCAGCATGTAATCGCTCATGTGTGCCAGGCTGCCCAGAGGCAAGGAAAAGCTGTCCTCTGTGGGAGGTGTATCGTCTGTGTCCTCTGTATCCCCCCAGCCACGCACCAGTGATGGACATGAGCTGGTCTGGGTGCCACCCTGCTGTGAACATGGTTCCTCCTCCTCCTCCATCTCCTCCTCATCCTCCACCTCGTCATCCTCCAGAACTGTGCCCTTGCTGCCTGACAATTGTGTACCTGGCGCTTGTTGGTGCAGGAACCCACCCTCGTAGCCACTTGTAAATGACTGCCCTGAAAGCCTTGGAAATGAACCCTCTTCCTCCTCCTCATCCTGTGCCACATCCTCTTCAATCATCGCCTGAAGAGTTTTTTCAAGGAGGCATAGAACTGGGATAGTAATGCTGAGAACGGCGTCATCGGCACTGGCCATGTTGGTGGAGTACTCGAAACAGCGCAACAAGGCACACAGGTCTCGCATGGAGGCACAGTTATTGGTGGTGAAGTGGTGCTGTTCCGCAGAGCGACTCACGCGTGTGTGCTGCAGCTGAAACTCCACTATCGCCTGCTGCTGCTCGCACAGTCTGGCAAGCATGTGCAAGGTGGAGTTCCACCTTGTGGGCACGTCACATATGAGACTGTGAGCGGGGAAGCCGAAGTTACACTGCAGCGCTGACAGGCGAGCAGCAGCAGGGTGAGAACGCCGAAAGTGCGCACAGACGGCCCGCACTTTCTGCAGCAGCTCTGGCATATCGGGTAATTCTTAAGGAACCTCTGGACCACCAAGTTCAGCACATGCGCCAGGCAAGGGATGTGCGTCAAACCGGCAAAGCCCAGAGCTGCTACGAGATTTCGCCCATTATCGCACACCACCAGGCCGGGCTTGAGGCTCACTGCCACCAACCACTCATCGGTCTGTTGTTCCATGTCCCTCCACAACTCCTGCGCAGTGTGGGGTTTTTCCCCCAAACAGGAAAGTTTTAAAACTGCCTGCTGTCGTTTAGCCCTGGCTGTGCTGAAGTTGGTGGTGAAGGTGTTACGCTGACCGGATGAGGAGGCGGTAGAGGATGAGGAGGTGGAGTAAGAGGAGTTAGCAACAGGAGGCAAACTGAAGTGCCCTGCAATCCTCGGTGGTGGAAGGACATGCGCCAAAGTGCTATCCACCTCAGGCCCAGCCGCCACTACATTTACCCAGTGTGCTGTTAGGGAGTAGGGATGAGCCGAACACCCCCGGGTTCGGTTCGCACCAGAACCTTCGAACCGACCGAAAGTTCGTGCGAATTTTCGAACCCTATACGTTATAATGGACGCGAACGTTCGAAATCAAAAGTGCTAATTACAACGGCCAATATGCATGTTAATGTCATAAAACAGGTTTGGGGATCCGGGTCCTGCCCCAGGGACATATATCAATGCAAAAAGAACTTTTAAAAACTAACGTTTTTTCGGGAGCAGTCATTTTAATGATGCATAAAGTGAAAAAAAAAAAGTGAAATTTTCCTTTAAATATGGTACCTGGGGGGTGTCTAAAGTATGCCTGTGAAGTGGCATGTGTTTCCCGTGTTTAGAACTGTCCTTGCACAAAATGACATTTTTAAAGGAAAAAAAGAAGCCATTTAAAACCACTTGCGGCTTTAGGTTTGTTCTTAAGTAGAATCTGAACAGGTACATTATGAAGTGTAGCTCCATCCCAAAAAAAATCTATTTTTAAGCTTTTTGGAGAACATAGGGAGGGGTTATCACCCTGTAACATTTGCTGTCTTTGCACATCTGTTCAGAACATGTCACCTCACTTTCCGTCCCAATGACAAATGTTTTTGGAAAAAGTGGGGTTTTAATTGAAACAAGGATTGGTGATAAAGTATCAGTAGAGAGGAGATACCTTTTTCCCAAATTAAATCTAACAGGATAGAATTTCCCTTCCTAGGGGTAGATTTCCTCTCACTTCCTGTTTTCTCTTTCCATTTGCAAGTAGGAGTCGTTTGTAAGTTGGATGTTTGAAAGTAGGGGCCTGGCGTATATACTCTGCAGAAATTTGCCCTATTAGATGTTGGTGTAGCCACAAGACTGGTGGGCACAGGAATGGGCCCTGCTGTGAGTTAATAGATCAAGATTTGTAATTGCATGCACCTGTTGAACAGGGCAGAAAAATTGGGGGTGGTGGTGGTGGTGGACGGTGTTGCCACAAGACTGTAAGCTCTCACAGTTACTCTTGGTGGGCGCAGGAATGGGCCCTACTGTGAGTTATTAGATCAAGATTTGTAATTGCAAGCACCTGATGAACAGGGCAGAAAAATTGGGCCTTTGGCGGTGGTGGTGGACGGTGTTGCCACAAGACTGTAAGCTCTCACAGTTACTCTTGGTGGGCGCAAGAATGGGCCCTGCTGTGAGTTATTAGATCAAGATTTGTAATTGCAAGCACCTGATGAACAGGGCAGAAAAATTGGGCCTTTGGCGGTGGTGGTGGACGGTGTTGCCACAAGACTGTAAGCTCTCACAGTTACTCTTGGTGGGCGCAAGAATGGGCCCTGCTGTGAGTTATTAGATCAAGATTTGTAATTGCAAGCACCTGATGAACAGGGCAGAAAAATTGGGCCTTTGGCGGTGGTGGTGGACGGTGTTGCCACAAGACTGTAAGCTCTCACAGTTACTCTTGGTGGGCGCAGGAATGGGCCCTGCTGTGTGTTATTAGATCAAGATTTGTAATTGCAAGCACCTGATGAACTGGGCAGAAAAATTGGACCTTTGGCGGTGGTGGTGGACGGTGTTGCCACAAGACTGTAGGCCCTCATAGTTACTCTTGGTGGGCGCAGGAATGGGCCCTGCTGTGAACTATTAGATCAAGATTTGTAATTACCCGCCCCTGTTAAACAGGGGCTGAAAAATTGTGCCTTAGGCACTGGTGCTGGTGCCACAACACTGCAACCCCTCACAGATACTGTACTTGGAGCACAGCAGTCACACGTGTTGCAAAGCATTTTTTTTAAAAAATTGTAATTACCCGCCCCTGTTAAACAGGGGCTGAAAAATTGTGCCTTAGGCACTGGTGCTGGTGCCACAACACTGCAACCCCTCACAGATACTGTACTTGGAGCACAGCAGTCACACGTGTTGCGAAGCATTTTTTAAAAAAAATTTAAGTACACGCCCCTGTTAAACAGGGGCTGAAAAATTGTGCCTTAGGCACTGGTGCCACAACACTGCAACCCCTCACAGATACTGTACTTGGAGCACAGCAGTCACACGTGTTGCGAAGCATTTTTTTTAAAAAATTGTAATTACCCGCCCCTGTTAAACAGGGGCTGAAAAATTGTGCCTTAGGCACTGGTGCTGGTGCCACAACACTGCAACCCCTCACAGATACTGTACTTGGAGCACAGCAGTCACACGTGTTGCGAAGCATTTTTTAAAAAAAATTTAAGTACACGCCCCTGTTAAACAGGGGCTGAAAAATTGTGCCTTAGGCACTGGTGCTGGTGCCACAACACTGCAACCCCTCACAGATACTGTACTTGGAGCACAGCAGTCACACGTGTTGCGAAGCATTTTTTTATAAAAATTGTATGTACACGCCCCTGTTAAACAGGGGCTGAAAAATTGTGCCTTAGGCACTGGTGTGGTGGCATGGATCATTGAGGAGGAGGAAGAGGATAGTCAGTGAACATAAGAGGACAGTCACTCAGCATCAGCATAGGCAGTCTTGAAGGGATGTGATATTAAAAATTATTCGGTTATATCCGCCTCAGGTGCCTGGTAGCTGGTGGTGATCCAAGACTGATTCATTTTGATGAAGGTCAGTCGATCAACCGAGGCGGTGGACAGGCGCACCCTATGATCGGTGACAAATCCTCCAGCAGCACTGAATGTGCGTTCGGAAAAGAACGCTGGAGGCAGGACAGGCCAGTAGCTCAATTGCATACTGTGCAAGCTCTGGCCAGTGATCCATCCTCAGGACCCAGTAAGCCAGAGGATTTTCGGTGGGAAAGGTGTCCAAGTCTGACCTTGCCCCAAGGTATTCCTGCACCATGTATATCAGACGCTGGCGATGGTTGCTGGAACCGATCATACCTTGGGGCTGCGGACTAAAAAATTGTCTGAACGCATCGGTCAGACGTCCACCTTCCCCACCGCTCCTTCTGCTACTGACCGAAGCCTCAGCAACTCGTCGCCCAGGACCAGGAGTTTGTAGCCTCCCAGTTTCTGGGAACGCGTTGCACAGACCTTTCTGCAAGGCCTCCCTGAGATGTCTCATCCTCTGCTCCCTCTGCGACGGCAAGATAAGGTCCGCAACCTTACCCTTGTACCGCGGATCAAGGAGAGTGGCCAGCCAGTAATGGTCCCTCTCCTTGATCCGAAGAACACGAGGATCCTTCCGCAGGCTTTGCAGGATCAGGGAGGCCATGCAGCGTAGGTTAGCTGAGGCATTCGGTCCGGAGTCTTCTGGGTCACTGAGGATGACATGATCGCCAGCCACCTCCTCCCAGCCACGTACAAGTCCACTGGTTTGTTGGACTGTACATCATCCCTAAAAGACTGCTGCTGCTGATGCTGAGTGCCAGGCTCCACCTCCATGCTCACACAATCCTCCTCCTCCTCCTCCTCCTCCTCATCCTCTTCCTGTGTGATGGGTGGGACAGAAGGAACACTGTCCGGATAAAGGGGGCCTTGAGAGGCAAGGAAGTCCTCCTCTTCCTGCCTCTGTTCTGCCTCAAGTGCCCTGTCCATTATCCCACGCAGCGTATGCTCCAACAGGTGGACAAGAGGGACAGTGTCACTGATGCATGCACTGTCACTGCTCACCATCCTCGTGGCCTCCTCAAATGGTGAGAGGACAGTGCATGCATCCCTGATCATGCTCCACTGACGTGGGGAAAAAAAACCAAGCTCCCCTGACCCTGTCCTGGTGCCATAGTCGCAAAGGTACTCATTGATGGCCCTCTGCTGCGTGTGCAGTCGCTGCAGCATGGCCAACGTTGAGTTCCACCTGGTGGGCATGTCACATATTAGGCGGTTCTTGGGCAGGTTCAGCTCCTTTTGCAGCTCAGTCAGCCGAGCACTGGCATTATAAGATCGGCGGAAATGCACACAGACTTTCCTGGCCTGCCTCAGGACATCCTGTAAGCCTGGGAACCTGCCCAAGAACCGCTGCACCACCAGGTTGAGGACGTGAGCCATGCAGGGCACATGGGTGAGCTGCCCCTGTCGCAGGGCGGAGAGGAGGTTGGTGCCATTGTCAGAAACGACCATTCCTGGCTTAAGCTGACGTGGCGTCAACCACCTCTCGGCCTGCCCCTGCAGAGCTGCCAGAACCTCTGGCCCAGTGTGGCTCCTGTCCCCCAAACACACCAGCGCAAGCACGGCATGGCATCTTTTTGCCTGCGTACTTGCGTAGCCCCTTGTACGCCTACGGAGCACCGCTGGTTCCAAGGACAGAGCACTGGAGGAAGAAGAAGAGGAGGGGGTGGAGGAGAGAGGTGTGTCACAACCAGTAGCAGTAGTAGCGTTTTGGAGGCGTGGTGGCGGAACAACCTCCAACACTACTGCACCTTGTCCTGCATCCCTCCCAGCTGCCAATAGAGTGACCCAATGGGCCGTGAAAGAAAGGTACCGTCCCTGTCCATGCCTGCTGGACCATGAGTCAGCGGTAATATGCACCTTACCGCTGACCGCCCTGTCCAGCGAGGCATGGACATTGCCCTCCACATGCCGGTAGAGAGACGGAATCGCCTTCCGTGAGAAAAAGTGGCGTTTGGGAACCTGCCACTGAGGAACCGCACATTGAACAAACTCACGGAAGGGGGCCGAGTCTACCAACTGAAAAGGCAGCAGTTGAAGTGCTAGCAATTTAGCCAGGCTAGCATTCAACCGCTGGGCATGTGGATGGCTGGGAGTGTACTTCTTTCTACGGTCCAGCAGCTGGGGCAGGGAAATTTGCCTGCTGCAATCGGACGTCGGTGTACTGCAAGTACTTGGTTGTGACACACCTAATTCTACACCTTCAGTCCTCTCAGAGCAGCTTTCAGAGAGGACTGAAGGTGTAGTGGGGATGGAGATCCCAGCTGAGGAGGAGCAAGGAGAGGTCCGCTTAGTTCTTTGGTGTGGGTCTTTTATGTGTGCCTGCCAACGAGCTGCATGGCAGGTCGCCATATGTCTGGTCATGCTTGTGGTGCCCAAGCGGCTGATGTTTTGGCCACGCGAGATACGCTTGAGACAAATATTGCAAATAGCAGTGGTGCGATCTGATGCACTCGTCTCAAAAAAGGCCCACACCAAAGAACTTTTCTGATAACGTGCAGAGGCAGCGCCCTGCACAGGCGGAGCTCTGCGGTGTTGTACAGTTGCTGTGCTGGCCTCTACCTGGCCTCCAGGGGGCATCCTGCCTCGTTGGACATGTGACGCCGCATCCTCCTCCTCCTCGTCCTCCTCCTCATCCTCTCTCCCTTCAGGCACCCACGTGGAGTCAGTGACCTCATCATCCCCTCCCTCTTCACCACTAGAGCAAACCTGGCAGTAAGCTGCAGCTGGTGGAACAGTACTGCCAGATTCCTCAAGCTGGGTATCATCATCCGAGCCTTCGAATCGTTGGGCATCCTCCTGGAGCATGTACCCAACACTGTGCTCAAAGAGTTCGGGGGACTCCTCAGGAGGACATGGTGGGTCTAGGGAAGGGGTGGCTGATGATGCTCTGCCAGTACCCTGAGCCTGGGTGAGAGAGGATGAGGAGGATGAGGAGGGCTTGGTCATCCATTCTACCAAGCCTTCAGCATGATGCGGGTCCACATGTCCAGCTGCCGAAAACAAAGACGCGCGTGTCCCATGGCCACGTGCTGATGACGATGCATGACCACGTCCACGGCCACGGCCACGTCCACTAGAAACAGAGCCTGCCTGCCCTGTGTTCTTGGCTCTGCACGCTCTGCCTCCCCTTGGCGGTCTTCCAGCCATTGTAGTCGGTAGTCCTGTGGGTGCTGCTGAGAAGAATATATAGGAGCTCTGTGTGATGCCACTAACACACTAGAAGTCCTATGGGTGCTTCTGCAAAGAAAATAGAGGAGCTCTGTGTGATGCCACTAACACACTAGAAGTCCTATGGGTGCTGCTGAGAAGAAAATATAGGAGCTCTGTGTGATGCCACTAACACACTAGAAGTCCTATGGGTGCTTCTGCAAAGAAAATAGAGGAGCTCTGTGTGATGCCACTAACACACTAGAAGTCCTGTGGGTGCTTCTGCAAAGAAAATAGAGGAGCTCTGTGTGATGCCACTAACACACTAGAAGTCCTGTGGGTGCTGCTGAGAAGAAAATATAGGAGCTCTGTGTGATGCCACTAACACACTAGAAGTCCTATGGGTGCTTCTGCAAAGAAAATAGAGGAGCTCTGTGTGATGCCACTAACACACTAGAAGTCCTATGGGTGCTTCTGCAAAGAAAATAGAGGAGCTCTGTGTGATGCCACTAACACACTAGAAGTCCTGTGGGTGCTGCTGAGAAGAAAATATAGGAGCTCTGTGTGATGCCACTAACACACTAGAAGTCCTATGGGTGCTTCTGCAAAGAAAATAGAGGAGCTCTGTGTGATGCCACTAACACACTAGAAGTCCTGTGGGTGCTTCTGCAAAGAAAATAGAGGAGCTCTGTGTGATGCCACTAACACACTAGAAGTCCTGTGGGTGCTGCTGAGAAGAAAATAGAGGAGCTCTGTGTGATGCCACTAACACACTTCAAGTCCTATAGGTGCTTCTGGGAAGAAAATATAGGTCTGTGTGATGGGACTAACACACTTCAAGTCCTATAGGTGCTTCTGGGAACAAAATATAGGATCTCTGTGTGATGGGGACTAACACACTTCAAGTCCTATGGGTGCTTCTGGGAAGAAAATATAGGTCTGTGTGATGGGACTAACACACTTCAAGTCCTATAGGTGCTTCTGGGAACAAAATATAGGATCTCTGTGTGATGGGACTAACACACTTCAAGTCCTATAGGTGCTTCTGGGAACAAAATATATGATCTCTGTGTGATGGGACTAACACACTTCAAGTCCTATAGGTGCTTCTGGGAACAAAATATATGATCTCTGTGTGATAGGACTAACACACTTCAAGTCCTATAGGTGCTTCTGGGAACAAAATATAGGATCTCTGTGTGATGGGACTAACACACTTCAAGTCCTATAGGTGCTTCTGGGAACAAAATATAGGATCTCTGTGTGATGGGACTAACACACTTCAAGTCCTATAGGTGCTTCTGGGAACAAAATATATGATCTCTGTGTGATGGGACTAACACACTTCAAGTCCTATAGGTGCTTCTGGGAACAAAATATATGATCTCTGTGTGATGGGACTAACACACTTCAAGTCCTATAGGTGCTTCTGGGAACAAAATATATGATCTCTGTGTGATGGGACTAACACACTTCAAGTCCTATAGGTGCCTCTGGGAAGAAAATATAGGTCTGTGTGATGGGACTAACACACTTCAAGTCCTATAGGTGCTTCTGGGAACAAAATATAGGATCTCTGTGTGATGGGACTAACACACTTCAAGTCCTATAGGTGCTTCTGGGAACAAAATATATGATCTCTGTGTGATGGGACTAACACACTTCAAGTCCTATAGGTGCTTCTGGGAACAAAATATATGATCTCTGTGTGATGGGACTAACACACTTCAAGTCCTATAGGTGCTTCTGGGAACAAAATATATGATCTCTGTGTGATGGGACTAACACACTTCAAGTCCTATAGGTGCTTCTGGGAAGAAAATATAGGTCTGTGTGATGGGACTAACACACTTCAAGTCCTATAGGTGCTTCTGGGAACAAAATATATGATCTCTGTGTGATGGGACTAACACACTTCAAGTCCTATAGGTGCTTCTGGGAACAAAATATATGATCTCTGTGTGATGGGACTAACACACTTCAAGTCCTACAGGTGCTTCTGGGAACAAAATATATGATCTCTGTGTGATGGGACTAACACACTTCAAGTCCTATAGGTGCTTCTGGGAAGAAAATATAGGTCTGTGTGATGGGACTAACACACTTCAAGTCCTATAGGTGCTTCTGGGAACAAAATATAGGATCTCTGTGTGATGGGACTAACACACTTCAAGTCCTATGGGTGCTTCTGGGAAGAAAATGTAGGTCTGTGTGATGGGACTAACACACTTCAAGTCCTATAGGTGCTTCTGGGAACAAAATATATGATCTCTGTGTGATGGGACTAACACACTTCAAGTCCTATAGGTGCTTCTGGGAACAAAATATATGATCTCTGTGTGATGGGACTAACACACTTCAAGTCCTATAGGTGCTTCTGGGAACAAAATATATGATCTCTGTGTGATGGGACTAACACACTTCAAGTCCTATAGGTGCTTCTGGGAAGAAAATATAGGTCTGTGTGATGGGACTAACACACTTCAAGTCCTATAGGTGCTTCTGGGAACAAAATATATGATCTCTGTGTGATGGGACTAACACACTTCAAGTCCTATAGGAGCAAGCGAACGCCCGGTGCTCGATGCGAACGTGGGTTCGCATCGAGCACCGGGCCCATCCCTATTAGGGAGATATAACGTCCCTGACCGTGCTTACTGGTCCACGCATCAGTAGTTAGGTGGACCTTGCCACAGATGGCGTTGCGCAGTGCACACCTAAATTTGGCCCCCACTTGGTTGTGCAGGGAAGGGATAGCTCATCTGGAAAAGTAGTGGCGGCTGGGCACGACGTACTGTGGGACAGCCAATGACATCAGCCTTTTAAAACTCTGCGTCTCCACCAGATGGAATGACAGCATTTCAAAGGCGAGGAATTTTGAAATGCTGGCATTCAGGGCCAGGGATCGCGGGTGGCTAGGGGGGTACTTCCTCTTCCGCTCCAGTGTTTGGGAAATAGAGAGCTGAACGCTTTCATTGGACATTGTGGAGATGGTTGGAGACCCAGGTGGTAGTGTTGCTGGCAGATCCTCTGTTTGCGGGTTGGCAGGTGTCACTGTCACTACAGAGGTGGATGAAGAGGCAGAGACTGCAGCAGAAGAGGAAGCCGGAGGAGCCAGATACCTTTCTTGGTTTTTGAGGTGTCTACTCCACTGCATCTCGTGCTTTGCACTTAGATGCCTGGTCATGCAGGTTGTGCTCAGGTTGAGAACGTTTATGCCTCGCTTCAAGCTCTGATTGCACAGCGTGCAAACCACTCGTGTCTTGCCATCAGGACATGTCTGAAGAACTGCCACGCTAGGGAACTCCTTGCACCTGGCTTTGGTGTGCTCGGTCCCTTGCTGCGTTGGGCAGTAGCAGACGTACTGTCTAGGGGATGGACGCTCCGCTTTTGCACCCTGCTCCCTCTTCTGCTGTGCTGGTGGCTCTGTGCGACCACCACCTCTTCCTCTGAACTACACTGGTCACCTGCATGACATTGATTCCATGTGGGGTCAAGGACCTCATCGTCCTCCACATCATCTTCCACCCAGTCATCACCCCTGCCCTCCTTGTCGGTCTGCACAATGGCGAAAGCAGCAGCAGTTGGCACCTGTGTTTCGTCATCATCCGAGACGTGCTGCGATGGTCCTCCCATGTACTCATCATGAAACATAAGTGGTTGGGCATCGGTGCACACAATCTCTTCCACTTCTGGGGCAGGGCTAGGTGGATGGTCCTGGGAAACCCTGCTAACAGAGTCATCAAAAAGCAGAAGAGACTGCTGCATGATTTGGGGCTCAGACTGATTGGCTGATTTGCAAGGAGGTGAGGTGAAAGACTGATGGACATCGGCTGCAGGTGCCAACTCTGAACTTTCATCAGGAGACTTGGTGGGAGACAATGTGAAGGAACCGGAGGCACTGTCAGCAGCAACCCAATCTACTATCGCCTGTACTTGTCCTGGCCTCAACATTCGTACAGCCTCATTAGGCGCGCCAAAATACTGCTGCAGGCTCTGTCGCCTACTCGCACCTAAGGAAGGTGTTTCACTAGTGCGTGTAGCTGGCACAGATCGACCACGTCCTCTCCCTGCAACAGGAGCGCCACCAGCAGCACCACGACCCGGGCCACGTCCTCCCCCTTTTTGATGATCATATTTTCAAAATGTATGATCTCGCCCTAAATGGGTGTTTTTGTATATAGCAGAATACACGTACAGTGTCTAAAGTGTTTATGAAAACGCAGAAAATGCTATTGGGGAAAAAAAACACTGCAAAATTTAATTTTTTTGCAATGTTTTTCCAATATCAGAATACACGGACAGTATGTAAAGCGTTTATGAAAACGCAGAAAATGCTATTGGGGGAAAAAAAACACTGCAAAATTAAATTTATTTGCAATGTTTTTGCAATATCAGAATACACGGATAGTGTCTACAGCGTGTATGTATGAACACGCATAAAATGCTATTGGGGAAAAAAAAAAAACACAGCAAAATTAAAGTTTTTTGCAATGTTTTTGCAATATCAGAATACACGGATAGTGTCTACAGCATGTATGTATGATGTATGTATGAACACGCAGAAAATGCTATTGGGAAAAAAAAAAAAAAAAAAGCAAAATTAAATTTTTATGCAATGTTTTTCCAATAGCAGAATACACACAGACTATGGTGTATCTCTTAGTATATGCAGTGTTGGTCCTAATGGTGCACTGAGCTTGCAGGTAAAACTTTTATATTTTGTCTGGCACTGGCCTCATGTCACTGTTAAAAGACTGTGCACTGCACCCCAGCCAGAGTACAATTGATTTAGGAATCTCTTCAATAATTCTCTCTGCCTCTTTCTCTTCCTTAATCCTTACTAAAGAAACTCCCTACTCTATTCTAGCTATGCAGATCGCTCACTGATCTAACTAATTAGAAGCAAAGTTAAGGAATGCTGACTGCCTGACTGACTGAATCACACTAACTCCTAAAATTCTCTCAGCATCACAGGAACCTGTCTATAACAGAATGACGCTGTGTGCTGTGTGTGTGTACTATATATAGAGGCTGGGTCACATGCTGCACAGGCCAATCACAGCCATGCCATTAGTAGGCATGGCTGTGATGGCTTCTAAGGTCACACTAGTGAAACGATCGTCGATTGGCTGCCCTGCAGCTGTTAAAAAGGCGCCAATACAGCGCCGAACACCGGACCCGAACCCGAACTTACAGCCAATAGTTCGTGTTCGGGTCCCGAACACCCAAAAGTCCGGTACGGACCCGAACTTTACAGTTCGGGTTCGCTCAACCCTAATTATGATCTGACTTTCTCCAAAGACTCTAGCATCCCAAGGCATGCAGATTCATCCTCTCCTTTTCCCTTGGTGGCCATTGTCACTGAGGCAGAGAGTGATAGGAGATCCCAAATTTGACAAGAACAAAGATTTAAAAGAAAAAAATATATATTTTTCACTAGAACAAGAGGAGTGAAGGAAAATCTTCCAGGTGTGACATCTGTTCTTGTGACAAAAATTTTACAGTTGTCACCAGAACAAAATGTGAAGGAAAATCTTGCAATAGGGACAGCTGTTCTGTTGACAACTCTATGAGAGAGGGATTCTGCTCACTTTGTAGATACTTCTATTATTTATCCCCAGGACAGGAAGTGAAAGAAAATCTCCCCAATTGAAAACTGTGAAAACAAGCAGGGGTTTTAGCCATTATTTATGTATTCAAACATAAGAAGAAAATAAAGTTTTGGTTCTTCATACAACAATAACAATATGGATAGCTAATTTTGAGAGTTCTCATTCCCCCCCAAATTTTGGAGAAAATTAGGAGACATCAGTGAGATTTAGCCTATTTGGAAATAATGCAGTTTTGGCAAAAAGCATTGGAATCAATGGGGAATAGAGTTGGGCAAACAGTTTGAGCGGAGCAAAGGTTCAAACCCAAAATCGCCTGTTCGCCCATCTGGCGAACACCCAAATTTGTGGGATGTTCGTCCACCGAGTGCCCCACAATGCATATTGAATAGCTGGTTGTTAAGGAACGGATGAGTCATCAGCTGTCAATTTGCTTCCCTGCTGACAGCCCTCAATCCCTCCTGTAGATCATATCCCATTGGACTGAACTGATAAAAAAAAAACTGTGGTGGGATGCAGAGGATCTCAAACAATATATAGCAGACTCTATGGTCCCCAGAGGGTTAAGAATCAAAAAGTTCCCGAAAACAACCTATTCAGACGAGTTTGTGACAGAATGATATAACTCTCTATCAAAGCGCTCCCTGGCTCTCATGAGGTTAATAGTTGCACAAGAGGAGAAGCTTCTAATTACGGTTAATGGTGAAATTGAATCCCACAGGGACTCTTTAAATGCATATAATACATTGGAAATTTATAAATCATTGGATTCGGAAGCACTTAAGGACCGCCTCCTGCACATTTACGTCGGCAGAATGGCACGGCTGGGCACATCAACGTACAGGTATGTTGATCTTTAAGAGCCCAGCCGCGGGTCGTGCGCGCGCCGCCGCCGGCGCGCTCGCGACCTGGTCCTGAGCTCCGTGACCGTGGCCACGAGACCCGCGGACCCGATCGCCGCTGGTGTCCCATGATTGGGTCACAGAGCTGAAGAACGGGGAGAGGTATGTGTAAACAAACCTCTCCCCGTGCTTCCTAGTGAGGCTGTCACTGATCGTCTGTTCCCTGTCATAGGGAAAGACAATCAGTGATGTCACAAGCCAAGCCACACCCCCCTACAGTAAAAAAACGCACACAGGTCACACTTAAACCCCTCCCCGCCCCCTAGTGGTTAACCCCTTCACTGCCAGTGTCATTTACACAGGAATCAGTGCATTTAAATAGCACTGATTGCTGTATAAATGACAATAGTCCCAAAAATGTGTCAAAAATCTCCGATGTGTCCGCCATAATGTCGCAGTCACAATAAAAATTGCTGATCGCCACCATTACTAGTAAAAAAAAAAATATTAATAAAAATGCTATAAAACTATCCCCTATTTTGTAAATGCTATAACTTTTGCGCAAACCAATCAATAATCGCTAATTGCAATTTTTTTAACCAAAAATATGTAGAAGAATAAGTATCGGCCTAAAGAAAAAAAATGTTTTTATATATTTTTTCGCGATATTTATCATAGCAAAAGTAAAAAAATATTACATTTTTTTCAAAATTGTCGCTCTATTTTTATGTTTATAGAGGTGATCAAATACCACCAAAAGAAAGCTCTATTTGTGGGAAAAAAAGGACGCCAATTTTGTTTGGGAGACACGTCGCATGACTGTGCAATTGTCAGTTAAAGCGACGCAGTGCCGAATCGCAAAAAGGGGCCTGGTCCTTTAGCTGCAAATTGGTCCAGGGCTTAAGTGGTTAAAGTGGTTGTAAACTTTCCCCACAACTTTGTCCCATGTAAATCAGCATAAAAACCCTAATAAACACTGCTTGTAGATATCTCCATACATGCCTAGTAATGTTGTAATCCTTTTTGTTCTTTAGAATGACGTCACTGAGCATGCCCAGATCTCCCCTGATTTATGGTACACTCTCTATGTGCTTATCTATCTGTTATCAGGACTTCCTACGGCACACAACACTTAAATCCCAGGAGACTGCATAATCACTCAGAGCTTCCTCCTACACCCCATGTGACCATGTGACATCACATGGAGTGTAAACCAGGGCATCGGACAGCATTACTGCAGTCTTAGCAGCTGAAGCTGATAAGACTGACAAAGGCAAACATTAGATAATCGGCACAAGTAAATACTATGAAATAAAACAAGTCAGCTATGAACAGGGAAGCAGGGTTACCATAGAAATGTTGGATTGAGAAGGAGGCTTGGTTAACAGTACAGGAAGTGCTTAATGTAAGGGCGGAAATACACTCCACTGTGGACTCAGAAAACAATACTTAAGATGGTGCTGCCTAAGTTTTTTAAAGTTTATTTAAACAGTAAGTAATATGCGATTTGGGCTGGATTAAAGTGGCTTTAGTTTGATAATTACTTATTATAATGGACTAAATGAAAAGAAGCATCAGAGTGGGAGAGTTTACTTCCTCTTTAAGGATCTTATAAATAAGACTGAACAAGGCATAATGGCAATAAAAATATAGACATTTCTAAGAGATTTGCAGGACTATCAAAATGGAGCAGTTTATGTAAAAAACAGGATGGAAAAAACATACTCTAGCTTAAAAAATAAAAGAAGAAAATGGAGACGAGGGGGCAAAGACATGTACATTTCAGCTCTCTGGAAGTCTCAGACTCACAACCAGAGCTCTGTGATACCACAGATGGGAGGTGCTTCAGTTACATCTAGAAGCTCAAATAGTTCTACGTTTTCTAAGGACTTGGCATGTGAAAAAGAACAATCAAAAAACTATTCAGCTACAAAGGACATTCAAGTGAAGAAAAAGGCAAAAGGAAAAGAAAAACCAGAAGAGGGAACCGAAGCACATCAAAGACGGCAATTTTTGAGACAAACAAGGGGCATTAGGAAACTATAGCGCAGGTGAAACGGAATATTGACAACATTCATAATGTGGTGAATCTTTCTCGTGTCCCCCTTTCGGATCCTGAACTATCTTTGCTTTCTAAAGGTCTCTCTTTTTCTCCCTCAATACACTTTGATATCTTTAAGACTCTATTGGATGTCAATCATTTTTTTAGAAATATAGTTTTGAAAAAAATAAAAATTCTGCATCTGACTCCCCATTGTCTCATCTGAAGGCGACCAGAGCAACATACAGGATACATGAAATAGAGGTGACTTTAATTTTCAGGATTTAATGATGAGGTCAGCTTTGGAGAGCCTTCATTCTGAGTCCATGGGTGGGTCTCATGGGTTAAATGAAAATGTTGAAGGAGGTGACAAATACTTTTATCCAGTGCATACACGTAGCAATGCAGTGGAAATGTTCCAACTACTTGTAGAACAAGATCTTGTTGCCCTTAATGAGATGGTAGGGAGAACTTCTTCTTTTCAATCAGATAACGTAACTAAAGCAGAAAGGCTGGCATTAAAAACCCTCAAAAATCATAAAGGAATAGTGATCAGGCAAGCAGACAAGGGTGAGTCAGTGGTGGTCATGAGTGCGGAGGATTATAGGAAAGCTTTATGCCAATTTACAGATTTGACAACCTAACGCACCCTGACTTCCAATCTGACCCCCCTTTTCAGGATTTTCAGAATTTATCTCACCTGCTAGATACAGGTGTAGAAATGGGAGTCATGTCCCCCAAGACAGAGGAGGATTTGTTGGTTCATGATCCAGTGGTCCTGGTCTTTCATCACCTACCAAAATTGCATAAAAGTACCCATACCATCCAGGATGAAGCTGGGCCACTGGATCGATCAATATCTACAACCGCTCATCCTAAGGTTACCGGGGTACATTGAAGACACTACAGCTGTTTTAGCTACCACTGAAAGTATGACATGGAATGACAGTTCCATTTGGGTCACAATGGATGGATGTAAAAGCATTATATTCCTACATTCCCCACAAATTAGCTCTTAATGCCCTCAGGTTTCATCTCCAATGCTATAGATCCTATAGTATGGAACTCATAGAGTTTATTATAATGACGGTTGATTTTCTGTTAAAGCACAATTTCTTTTCTTTTGACAATAAGTTTTATCTCCAATATAAAGGTGACTCTATGGGGGCTAAGTTTTCCCCCTCTTTAGCTAATTTATACATGGGGTGGTGGGAGGAAAAATTTATTTTTTCTTCCAATAATCCTTTTGTGAGACACAATAAATGGTCTGGTCGTTTCATAGATGATCTGCTATTTATATGGCAGGGCACCTCAGAGGACATCTTTCCATTTAACCAGTATCTTAATAATAATAATAATCTGAATCTGGAATTTAGTTGTGATTTTGATCAATCTAAAATACATTTTCTGGATATCAATTTGGAGGGTAATTCTACAAGTGGAACAGTATCTACTCATACTTACCGAAAGGTATGCGCCGGCAACTCGATTTTGCTGGCGACCAGTTGTCATCCTACACACACGATTAGACTGGTTCCACTGGGTGAATGTATAAGAGCTAAGAGAAATTGTTCCACTGAAAGAAGCTTTGTCCAGGAGTGTGACACAATAGCCTCTAGATTAGAAGCACACAAATATAACTCCAGGGATGTAAACAGAGCAATAGCCACAGCTGTAGACAGGGATAGCTCCACGTTATTAAAACACAAAACCCATAAAAAAGGCAAATCTGACGACCAAGATATTCTTACTTTTGCTACTACCTATTCAGGAGAATTTAATCAATTTAAGGATATCATGATAAAAAAATCTACCTATCTTGTCCACAGATTGTGATCTTTCTCCATTCCTAAAGAAAGGGTGTAAATTTTCCAGCCGTCAGGCTAAAACTTTAGGAGGAATGTTATCACCCAGCTTGTTTTTGTCCAAAGGTGTGGAGAGGACATGGTTAAGTGCCAATTGATCATATACCTGTGGCACTAACACATGTCTTTTCTGCAACAAACATAGCAAAAAATCGAAGACAGTACAATCTTGTGCTACAGGGAAGGAGTTTTTTTTTGCGGGACTACATAAACTGTGGTTCCTCCAAAGTAGTCTATGCAATAGAGTGTACTTTGTGCAGTCTGCAGTATGTGGGCTGCACAATTAGACCTCTCAGGACACCGGTGAGCGAACACTTTCATGGAGCTTCATATAAGAATGATAAGGGTTTATCGAATGTATCTAAACATTTAAAATATGTGCATCATGGTAATATGTCCTCCTTCACTTTTTATGGCATAGAGAGAGTAAACAATCCACCTGGGGGGGGGGCACCCACAGCAAGCTATTAGAGAGAGAAGTTTGGTGGATTTTTTACTTAAAAACAAGAATGCCGACAGGAATGAATTTTAGATATGATGTCGATGTATTTTTATGTTAATAACCACATCTAAAGCCCCATACACACGGTCGGACTTTTTCATCAATTTGGTCCGATCGGACAAGGTTGTTGAAAAATCAGACCGTGTGTATGCACCATCGGACAGTGTTCGTCGGTTTGTCCGTCGGACAAAGTCTTATCTCCTGCTGGAAAGATTTCCCGTCAACCCGGTCCGATCACACCAAATCCGAGCGTGTGTACGCTTGTCCGACGGACAAAGTGCTACGCATGCTCAGAAGAAATTCTGTGACGGAAGCGCTCGGTCAGGTAAAACTACCTTTCCTAATCGACACAGCACATTCGTCACGCTGCAATGTTAAAATGTCTTTAATGCAGCGCATTCTCTTTTTCTTTACAATGCAACAAGAATGACATCTTTTAGCTGCTCCTATTCACCCGCACTTCTCACAAACTTACTTCTTTATTACTTTGCAGCATTTATACACTACATGTTTATTTTTACTCAGATCGTAATACAATCTTTCTTATTTTTTTACCCAGATTTTTTTTTTTTTGGGGGAATACATATTTGAAGGAGGTTTTTTTTTTTTTTGGAGGGGGTTTGTATGTCTCAACTTAGCAAAACCACATTATTAACATTTGTATTTCTTGCTTACATTTACTAGGAGTTTGTTGGTTGTTGGTGCCCCTTGTTAATTCTACTTTAGGATTAGTGAAATGTACCTGCCTACTCAAAGAAAAACTGTCATTGTAGAAAAGTAAAACACAATAGTCAATGATTATTTCAAAGCAAAAAAACCTTTATTTAGGTCTCAGCAACAGACCAAAGAGGAACGCAGCCATGGTGAAACTTGGGGAATTTGCAAAGCCTTGGACACCCATGGCAACCATCATTTTACAGACTTAAACAATTGGGGGCATGAAGACTACCTATCTAAATAATAAGGGAGCGCAATCTGGTCCTGAAGTCCAAAACATCCGGAACTGCAGCAGATGCCATCTAGGTCCCCAGGCTCTGGTACTACGAGAGGCTCCATCTTCTCTCAGACCAGACTGAGTCCAGGTTGTCACTCTCTTGTCTTCCTTGTACGCTTCCTTCCACGCCGTGGTGCTGGTGCTGGTGGGGTGGCAGAAGGAGGAGGAGGAGGCGGAGCAAGGTCACTCTCGCAAACATGTGTGAGGGGAGTCATCTCCCCAGCCATCCCCTCATTTAGTATTTTGAGGATGACCTCCTCACACATGCTGCGTTGCCCCGCCTCCATACCCGTAAATTTACTTGTAACCAAGGAGGCAAAGGCCTCCTCGTAGGTGGGTGTGGCATAGAGGGAGGCTGAGGCATCTTTTATCAGCTGGAGCGCTGACTCTCCCACCTCCCCCATGTTTTTCGCCCTTCTGTAGGGAAGGCGGAGGGGAGAGACTTGGGAGACAGTCAGGCTCCTACGCCTACCCCCCTCTTGGCTGCCACTACCCCCTGCCTCCTCCTGACTGCCACCTTCCACAGCCACCTCCTGGCTGAGGTCTTCCTGTGTATGAAAAAGGGACATAGTTTCAGTTATTTGTTCATCAAACACACACAATTCTCATCTAGTGACTGTTGCAAAATGTTTTCAAATACAAAACCATACAATTCTCAGCCCTGCAGTTTAGATTCTTCCCAAAAATGTCTCCCACACCACTGTCTGTTGATATGTCAATCACGTTAGGAAATAAGCAATTGGGGATCCTGAATTAACTGAACATCATTCATTATTCAACAAACTGGTTCCAAAACTACTATACCTGGAACAAGCTGGGCACCTGCACATATTCCTGACTGGAAGGCCCAGGTTGGTCCTCGGAAGCCTCATCAGGGGTGGCGTGCGTGGAAGGACGCGTGCAAGGAAGAGTCGAGAGTGACTTCCTGACAGTAGCCTGGTCTTTGAGAAAGTGGAGCCTGTCATAGTACCAGAGCGTGGGGACATGGACATCAGCTGCTGCAGCTCCAGATGCTTGTGACTTCAGGACCTTATTGCGCTCCCGGAAATAGGTAGTCTTCATGTTGTTTATCTTCACTTTTAAGTTTGCGACGGTTGCCATGGGCAGGGTAGGCTTTACAAATGCCACCAGTTTCAGCAGGGCTGCGTACCTCTTTGGTCTGTTGCTATAATCCCTGTGTTTTGCCTGCCATAAGAGGGGGAATTGCCGGTATTTATCAATGAAGTGTGGGAGAAAGCTCACGTTGTAGAACGCCTCCATCACCTCTGCAAGACACAACGCCACACAAAACAATATAAATAATGTCAGCCTAAACTCTCCTAATCTTCTCCATAAAGAAGCCTCAAGTTCTAATCAGTCTAGGCTAGTTATGTACCAACGTCAAATTGTACCTTCGTTTGTAGCGATCGTCTCGTGCGTGAGCTTTCTCTCCCCTCGTCTCCCAGATCGTGGCTACGACACAGGCGTGTGACGTTTTATATACAGTGCGCATGCGTCAAACTCCGCCCGCCCCTGACGATCTTTCTCGTCTATTCCCCACCCCTTCTCTTTACGGCGCAGTGGGGAGAGCACATGGCGGGGACACAGCAGGTGCGCCCCAAATATCCCCCCAACGAGGAGGAGGACGAGGAAAGGCCGGAGGCAGAAACGTCCCGATCCCGGAGCCTGAAATTCAAGGCCTCCAATATGTCATTTGGAGAAATGTTGGAGATGGTGGACATATTAAAGAGGAGCGACTATGATGGGAAGTATGGGCCTTACCTCAACCCCAATGTCCGCAAGGCCAAGATCATGTCTAAAGTTGTGAGAAGGCTGTACAATCATTTTGGGGTACAACGATCCAAGGAGCAACTGAGGAAACGCTGGTCAGACCTGAAACTGAGGGAGGCCGATCAGTACAGAAAGATCAAGAGAATTCTTCAAAAAAGTAAGTAGTTGTGTTTTGTGTTTGATTTCTTGCTTGCATACTGCTCCATGTGGTTTGATTTTTACAAAGTTGTACATTCCAAAATGGCCACTTTCATGTTCGTCTGTGCATTCGATCGTACTCAGCCTCGATCTTTCTGCCACTGTCATGGTCGTGTGTGTGTCCATTCGATCGTACGCAACCTCGATCGTGCGGCCACTTATAATACGATGTTTGGTGTTTTTTTGGGGGAAAGGAAGTTTGTTCTCCCTAGAAATGTCATCCAGAATGTAAAGCCAATTTATTCAATGTAAAGGAGAGGTCACCCAGTAGCTGTTTACCCATCTGGACTCGAGAGCACTAGTGCTGGGACACCCAAACCCCCTTTTTATTAGCCTTTTCCACACATGTGCTCCAGTGGATACTAGAGGGGGGTCTCCATCACACAAACTTCTACCAAAAAGCTAGTCAGTTTAGCACCTTTACAAAGTGACTACATTCATGTAGTTGACATTTGTAACTGGCCAAACTAAAATAGTGTCCGTCACTTTCAAGCAATGTTTGTCATTTCCTATTTCTGCCCTCAATAGTTTGTGTTGCTAAATCTTCCTTTTGGACATTCTCATAGGGGAGCGAAAACTTGGGCCGTCTGAGGAAACCCCCAAACCAACACCTCCCAAAAAAGGGGAAAGAGCAGAAGCAGAGGAGGAGGAGGAGGAAGGAGAGATCATCGAACTTGGAGAAATTGTCACCACAACAGGTGAGTGTGGGAGAACACAGCTACTGGTAAGCTAATCCATGTATGGCTGCCTCATTTCCAACACCCCATTTTTGTTTGTTTGTGGTTTTTAGGTGACGTGGATGTTGTGGAAGAAAAATCGCACTTTACCACAGAGAGTGCCCACGTACTCATCGGAGAGATAATGGTCTGCAATCGAGATCTAGATTACATAAAGCAAAACATCAATGATGTTCAACAAAAATTGAAGAACATCATTGATGTTTTAGGAAAAATATGAAAACGCACCAAGTAATTAACACACATTTGTGCCTGCTTATGAACACATTTGCAACTTAAAAACTGTCTGAAATTTGGAACATGCACACATTGTGTCCACATGTGCTAGCTCCCACCATGGTGGATGAATGGCAACGTTTTTTTGGGGGTGCAAACACTTTACGAACTACGAAAGTGGTTGTGGTGAAGGGGTTGCACCCCAAAAAACGTCCATTCATCCCCATGATGGAAAATGGCACTTTTGAAGCTTCTAGGCATGTGTTTTCCCATCCAAATTGTGTGCATGTTCCAAATTTCCACTTTTCGGGGGTGACCCCCCCATGTGATGAAGGCAAGATCAAACACACTTTGAACATATAGTCATGTCTGATCTTGTCTTCACTTTACAAAGTTGAACTTTCCTACTTCATAGGTTCTGCTTAGCTCCATGCCTGGTTTTACCAATTGCGTAATCTTTGTAAATAATGTTGTAAATAACCAAGATGTTGTCAGTTTTGGCGTGAAGATTGTAAACGCACTTGTGAATGTTTTCCAAGTAAACTTTTTTATTTTTCAAAATGTGTGGCTTCCTTATTTAAATAAAACAATGCATTATGTATGTAAAATGTAAAGGATATGGGGGGCAATGGGTGTTATTTACTAAAGGCAAATCCACTTTGCACTGCAATTTCCTTTCCCAGGGAACTTTTTCAATGCACTTGTAGAGCATAGCGGATTTGACTTATGTAAATGACACCCACAGTGCTTTGTACGAAAACACGGAGCACAGCATTTTGGAGAATACACACATGTCAGACCTGGTGCTGAAAAGGAGTATTTTGGGTGTCAGTTATGCAGGACAAACCTTCTCTAGACCAAAGATTAGGTAGCAAACACACATGAGAATAATCTTTTGGGAAGAAGAGACTGTTACCTCCTTTTGCCCAGAAAGTGCATTCCCACTGTCGAAGGCAAAGGGAAAAAATGACAAAGTAAAATAAGCTAAAAAGAAGACTGAAATGACAAGAAATCAGAGGTTGGTTAAAATATCAGATTTATTAAAAAATGCCTCTCACACATCGTCAGGCAGAGCAATGGCCCCCCTACCCACAAAGTATTCCATATATTGGTCCCGGACCACGCGGGCATTGAGAGGGGGCAAGCCTGGACGTGCCACTCGAAGGGCTGTGAGGTCCGCATTTGGAGGGCCCTCCACATCTGGGCCAACGGGCACCACATAGTTCCTGTTATGTCTTTTGAGGAAGTTGTGCAATATGCAACAGGCAAGAACTATGTGGTTCAGTTTGTATTCCGCCAAGTTAAATGCCGTCAGGAACAGGCGGAAGCGGCTGGCCAGGATGCCAAAAGCGTTCTCCACCACTCTTCTGGCTCTGGACAGCCTGTAGTTGAAGACCCTCTGGTCCGGGGTGAGGGTCCTCATCGGGAACGGCCTCATCACATGGGGAGTCAGCGCAAACGCTTCATCTGCGACAAAGACGAAGGGGAGTCCTTCGGCATTCTCCTCTGGAGGTGGCAAGCACAGACTGCCACTTTGGAGACGCCAGTAGAACTCCGTGTGCGTAATGGCCCCACCATCCGATATCCGGCCGTTCATCCCCACGTCCACATACATAAACTCGTATGTTGCCGACACCACCGCCAACATCACTACACTATTAAACCCTTTATAATTATAATAGTAGGACCCCGAGTTGGGCGGTGGGACGATGCGGACGTGTTTCCCATCAATTGCCCCTCCGCAGTTAGGAAAGTCCCAACGGCTGGCAAAGTGGGAGGCCACAGTCTGCCATTCCTGTGGCGTGGAAGGGAACTGTGGAGTGAAACAAGAAAAAAAAATGAGTCACTTTGCACCTAAACATTGCAAGCAGATTAGACAATCAACATCTTGGAACAAGAGCATTGTATAAAATTGGAGGCTGGAAAGTATTTACACAGAAAAGTAGAGGCTCCCCTTCACAGATTACTCACCCCCCCATCAATCCCCCCACTTCTGATGGGACATTGGCAATAACTATGGTTTTGGGGGGGGGGGTGGTGGACAGGTAACCCTCTGCACTTCATTGATTGGCAAATGGCTCAATAATGTGGCCTAGTTTGGCCAGACCCTCTGTACTTAACACTATTGGCAGGCCACAGGAAAGATCAAATAACATTTCCCCCCCCCCCCCCAAAAAAGGCAGGCACAGTGTGACATTATTAAATTACCAAGCAAGCTAATAGGAGGGAAAGAAGACAAAAAAATAGGAAATGGAATGTATGGAGGCAGTCCCTTGCACTACATGCTTTGCTGAATTCATCCCTAAAGATGCGCACTATAAAGAGGTAGGTATATAGTGTGTATGGACCTTGGGAAAGCCAGCAGATAAAGGATTGGTACCATCTGACAGAGCAGTTGGGGGAGGGGGTTCCTAATGAGTTTGCCCCCCCCCCCCACCAAAAGAACAAAAAAAGGGGGCTCTACATGAAGTAAACCACACAGCAAACATTTGTGCATATTTTAGGGGGTGTTTTGGGGCAAACAATACTATGCAGCAGACAAAAGACATTGCTTAAGTGACTAGGCCATAGGTGTCTATTGGGGCAGAAGAGCATGCTGGGGAGGTAAGTTAAGGGAAAAATGCATGAAGGAGAAAAGGGGCACAGCATATTAGAACATATTGCAATCATGGTAATTAGGGAAGGAGGTCAAAAATACAAGTCATTAGCAAACAGAGCATACATAGAAGGGAATAGTAAAGTAGAAATGTTACCTTAATATAGTCCTCCTGCAGGACCTGAATGATGGCAGAACAGGTCTCTGGAATAATGATTCCCAGGGCCTGGGGAGAGATACCTGAAGAGAACTTCAAATCCTGAAGACTTCTCCCTGTCGCCAAGTACCTCAACGTGGCAACAAGCCTCTGCTCCGGAGTAATGGCTTGTCTCATGCAGGTATCCTGCCGGCTGATAAAGGGGGTCAGCAAAGCCAAAAGACGGTGAAAATCGGGGTCCGTCATCCTGAGAAAGTTCCTGAAATCATCAGGATTATTCTCCCGGATCTCACGAAGCAAAGGCATGTGCGAGAACTGGTCACGCTGAAGCAACCAATTCTTGGTCCACATACTCCTCGTCACTCTGTTCATGGACGGGTCTTGGGTCAAAGCTAAAAGCCCGACACCAATTCCGCGTACAGCACGAACTCGGCGACGAGTACGCACGGGAAACATCGCTCAGAAGGTCACAAAAGGTCGGCTGGTCAGAACGGACAAACAGAAAGCACCGATAAACAGCAAGGCCTGAAAGAACGAAGTGAATACCAGCAACGAGCAGACAATAAGCAGTGCAAATCAAAGCGTCCTATATCAAGATATAGGCCGCAATGACCAACAAATGCGAACTGACTACACGCACTAATAAACAGATACGCACGACAAGCACAAACTGAAGAGCAGTAACGATCTGAGTCAGAAAACTGAGAAGCGCGAATCTTAAGTCACCAAACTTCCACTAACTCTCGATAAACACGGGATCAGCAGAAGGAGCCCAACGGGTGCCTGACGTGGTGCTGAACTTCCCTTTTGTAATCTCGTGGACGACGACTTACGTCACGACGTTCTTCCGGACCGGATATTCCGACAACTTTGTCCGACCGTGTGTACGCAACGCCAACATCGGACAAAGTACGTCGGACAAAGTCCGACTGACCTGGTCCGCGGATTGTCCGAGCGTGTGTATGGGGCTTAACAGTTTGGATGCGTAATTTTGTTCATCTATGTTCATATGCCCTAATTTTCCCTCAATATCTCTCACTATGTCATTTACCAGTCAGCAATTTCTAATGCATTTTCTTTTGTAAATGCCACTTTTACTTGTGTACATCTTACAGGTCTACATTGTGCACACTGAATTCTGTACATCTTAAAGGTTTAGGGATTCCCCAGGCATATTATTAAAAAGAATAGAACCTTTTAATATTGCATATTAAGTATTATTAAAAGAGCTACTCACAACCAAATTATATTTTTTCAGATCCCCATGCTCTTTGTTTGACAATACCTTGTCTATTAGCCTTGTATGTGGAGAGATTGATTTACAAGATTTGCCTCCCATAGACTTCAATGGGGTTCACATTAAAGCTTGCAATTTGTGTTTGCTGAATCAAACCCATGCAGATTCATTAATCACTAGACACAACATGAAGTGAGAAGAAACCTCTCAAAAGTCAGGGAAATTCACTCTTATGCCGCGTGCACACGAGCAGAATTGGATGTTTTTTCCGACGGAATTCCGCTCAAGCTTGTCTTGCATACACACGGTCACACAAAAGTTCTCTGAACTTTCGACCGTCAAGAATGCGGTAACATACAACACTACCATGAGCCGAGAAAATTAAGTTCAATGCTTCTGAGCATGCGTCAAATTGTTTCCGAGCATACAGACGATTGCATTTTTGAATAGGAACTTTTCCCTACCGAAAAATAGAAAACATGCTCTCAATCTTTTGCTGGCTGGAATTCCACCAGCAAAAGACCGATGGAGCATACACAGTCGCATTTTTCGCCAAAAAGCTCTCATCTGAGTTTTGCTGGCGGCATTTCCGATCGTGTGTACGCGGCATTAGACAGTTATTGCCAGAACAAATGTCCCCATTGGAAGTATTACCCTCTATTTCTGTTCCAGTGACAATGCAACATTTTGAATTTTCCTTCACTTTCAGTCTCTGAAAGTGGTCAGCAAGATAAACAACAATTCCCCCTAGTATGAGCACAGTCAGCATTAAAAAAAAAATCCGTTCTTACCTTTTTTTTTTTATTTCTTTAAAAATAAGAAATCATTATTAACTGAGGCTGTCTGTGTGAATTGTATCTAT
This sequence comes from Lithobates sylvaticus, assembly GCA_028564925.1. NCBI lineage: Eukaryota > Metazoa > Chordata > Amphibia > Anura > Ranidae > Lithobates > Lithobates sylvaticus. The sequence continues at coordinate 576,066,356 of CM053027.1, forward strand.
TTCCAACCCAGCATAGCTTCATGTCAAGGTTCTAGTGGTATAGAGACAGCAAGGACAGTTTTTTCCTTGCATCTTGTGCTTTTTTACATCTGAAGCCATAGGGAAATGCAGATACCCAGAAGCAGAAATAGATTTGAGAGAGAGAAGGAGAGAGCAAGAAAGAGAGTGAGAGGGTCACATTTATTCACTAAAGACAAATAGGGTGCTCACTTTGCAAGGTCAGTTTCACTATGCATGGGAATTTTCCCTAGAGCTTAGTGAATGTGGTAAAATTTCACTTTGTAAAGAAAACCTGATGCTTGCACATGCTTGGATAGAAGTCAACTGAGTTTCACCCCATTCACTAAGCTCTGGGGAAAATTCCCTTGCAAAGTGAACAGCCTATTTGCCTTTAGTAAATCAGCCCCATGACCTTGAATGTGTATAAAACATTAGCAAGACTTCTTCTTGAACATGCAGTGGATTTTTGTGCATCAGTTCTAGAGATGGGAAGACCCGGAAAAAAAGAAGTGTGGAATATGTTCTTTTACAATGAAATAATATATTTTTCACATGGTATTTAAACCATATAACATGAAGATCTTAATGAAAGATTTCTGAGACTTTATGTATAGTCTCAAATTATTGAAAGTCCTCCCAGCTGAAGGAAAGCAAATCCTGGAATACAATTCAAGCAACACTGTACTCTCAAACAAGAGAAACATGCATTTCTGTTACTAGGGGGCATTGCGAGGAAAAGGTTTCAGTTTAGTTTGCTTATGGGCTCTGTGACAGAACCCACTGTCACTGTGTGTTTTGTAGGGGGTTGTCGGCTCGCCTCCTACCCACAGACTATGGCCCAGCAGAGAACATGAGATTTGGAGGGTTATTTGCCATCTCCCACCACCTGGAGAAGATACCACCTCCAGACATTTGTGTCCAGAGTCGCCAGTTCATCGGAACCGAGTGAATGCGGTATCTGTGGCTGGGCTAAATATATACTTTTATTCCACAAACAATGTACTTTTAGCTGATAAAGACATATACAAAATGGCACTGAGATAAGGTAATGTAATGCTGCATCCTTTCTCCCCCACCCCACCCCCCCCCCCCCCTTGTTGCTGTGTTTAATTGTGTTGGGTCATAGCATGTAGACAAAAGGTCTGGACTGGAGACACAGCTCAGCAGGGGATCTGTTAGGAGGGGCTTCCTGCTTATCATAATCCCTTCATGTGTTTCAATTGTAGTTGTTTGGATATACAAGTGTTGAGTTTCCATTGGTTCTTCCTTGCCCCCTACCCCCTCTATGACAAGGCTAAGGGGGGTGTCCCTAACTGTGTTTAAAAGTGTATGTTTGAAACTTAATAAACGGTTTATGCTCTGGATGTTTAACCCTCAACACCTGTGTGGCTTGTCTCGTGATTGAGGGGCTAAGGGCTGGTTATGGCGAATCTGCAGGCTGCGGGTGCCTTTGGAGGACAGGAGACACAGGTCTGGCGGAGATGCTCAGAAGAGGCATCCGAGATCCGTCACAGGCTCCATCTTGTACCTCCTACAGTCAGATGATTGTTGGGATACAGTAGATGGTATTTTCCGCCCGCTCAGCCCTTAATTGACAAGAGGATACTTTTGTCTGACAAATTAGTTTATCTTCATAACATGTAAATGCGTCCTATTAATAATCTCCACCATCACAGCATAATGTTTCCCTATAGTCTGGTAAGTAAATATGTTTTTCTTTTCCTCCTCTCAGTGAAATGATGAGACCAACATCTAGAGTTTGGAAACATTTCCATAGTGCAATTTCTGCTGAGAGCAAAGCGGCAATTTGCAAATATTGTGAGAAGAAATATTTTTTCCAATTGCTACAAGGATGACAAAAAAATCCTGGCATGCCAGAGGTGACCTAAAGACATTAAAAAATACTTTATTGAATGAAATGATGCGGACCAGAATGAAAGTGCGGGGAGCTTTTCCCTCCAGAGTTCTCATTCCAGAAACTCTCTCTGCTGCTTCTGGATCATCACAAAGTGTTTCTTTACCAGCAGCATCTTCAAGTAAGGAAGTGTTACAAACCACGGCCTCCCAGAAATACACAATCACTTCATCTATAGAGAAAATGACAACTGAAAATCAGGAGAACATTTATCAAGCTCCTCATAGAGCAATATATACTTCTGGATCAGCATTGTCAAAAACTGAAAATACATATTGGCAGGAAGCTTTTTACATTATTATGAGGGAAAGGATGGTGGATACCTGTTCTCATGTATAGGTGAAATGTTTTTATTATATACAGTCCTTGTTATTCCATTTGTAAAAAAAAAATACAATTTTAAAAATCAATTTTTTTTTTTTTTTACTGAGTAATATGTACTTTTATTTCAAGCATAAAACTTTTATATACACTGCTTTTCACCTTCCCAGTGTAACAAAATTACTTTCAATTTGAAAAACTACACTGAATTATTTAATTTTTTTTTCCAAAATTTCAACTTTTCTGGAACAAAAAAGTTTTTTTTACCATGGCTTCAAAATTTCCAAAAAAATTACATCTCTAATCAGTTCACAAAAAGGATTTTGTGGGAATGAAAATAGTGCAACTAAAGAGTAGGACAATTAAACTAGATGAGGGTCCTAGAAAACCTGAGCGATGAGGAAAGATTAACCAAACTACATGTATTCTCCCTTGGTTGATTTCTACCTATAGGTAAGCATAATAAGGCTACCTATAGGTACAGTAAATATCTCCTAAACCTACACTGTGTACTTGTGAATGGGTCGCGTGCATGTGTGGGAGTGAAGACATTGGGCTCGTCTAATTAAAGGACTAGAGCCCGCCAACCCGGAAGGAAGACCGGGTGAAGATGGAAGCCCTGTCAGTGGTGACAACACGCCGCTGAAGGGCTTTGTTTTAAGGTAAGTTTCACATAATGTGCTAGTATGCAAGGAGGAGTTTTTTTTTCTTTCTTTACTACCGCTTTAAGGAGAATATAATCAAAATGGTCAATGTAGTAAACTTGGTGCACATTTTTTAACTTTTAAGGTAATTGCAAATGACTAAAATCACTCCTTATGCCTCTAGAAAAAAGGATTAACCTCCACATAGTTTTTTTTTTTTTTTATAGTATGAGCTTTGAAAATGTGAAATAGACTTCTAATGAAGCCAGTTCTGGCCAACTCTATAGTTTGTTTTAAAAGACTGGATGTGTTTCTAAATGCAAAGAATCCAACTGGATTTGAATATTTCTAAGTAATATTTTATATATGATTGGTAATCCAGGGAGTACCCACTTGTTTTAGGGGATAGAAAGGAATTGTTTCATCACATGACAAGTAGACCAGGATCTCTGTAGGAACTATGCCATATCAAGGCCTCCTTCACACAGACATATCTATGCATACACCCATGCGAAGGGCCATCTTTACCCATGCAGGATGCACCGGTGTTCTGTGAATCCACGTGTGGGCAGTCCCATTTACAGTGGTGTGAAAAAGTGTTTGCCCCCTTCCTCATTTCCTGTTCATTTGCATGTTTGTCACACTTAAGTGTTTCGGAACATCAAACCAATTTAAACAATAGTCAAGGACAACACAAGTAAACACAAAATGCAATTTGTAAATTAAGGTGTTTATTATTAAAGGTGAAAAAAAATCCAAACCATCATGGCCCTGTGTGAAAAAGTGATTGCCCCCTAAACCTAATAACTGGTTGGGCCACCCTTAGCAGCAACAACTGCAACCAAGCGTTTGCGATAACTTGCAATGAGGCTTTTACAGCGTCCTGGAGGAATTTTGGCCCACTCATCTTTGCAGAATTGTCCTAATTCAGTTACATTAGAGGGTTTTCGAGCATGAACAGCCTTTTTAAGGTCATACCACAACATCTCAATAGGATTCAGGTCAGGACTTTGGCTAGGCCACTCCAAAGTCTTCATTTTGTTTTTCTTCAGCCATTCGGTGGTGGACTTGCTGGTGTGTTTAGGATCATTGTCCTGCTGCAGAACCCAAGTTTGTTTCAGCTTGAGTACACGAACAGATGGTCGGACATTCTCCTTCAGGATCTCTTGGTAGACAGCAGAATTCATAGTTCCTTTTATCACGGCAAGTCTTCCAGGTCCTGAAGCAGCAAAACAGCCCCAGACCATCACACTACCACCACCATATGTTACTGTTGGTATAATGTTCTTTTTCTGAAATGCAGTGTTCCTTCTATGCCAGATATACTTGGACACACACCTTCCAAAGAGTTCCACTTTTGTCTCATCGGTCCACAGAATGTTGTCCCAAAAGTCTTGGGGATCATCAAGATGTGTTGTGGAGAAATTGAGACGAGCTTTGATGTTCTTTTTGCTCAGCAGTGGTTTTCTCCTTGGAACTCTGCCATGCAGGCCATTTTTGCCCAGTCTTTTCCTGATGGTGGAGGCATGAACGCTGACCTTAACTGAGGCAAGTGAGGCCTGCAGTTCCTTGGACGTTGTTGTGGGGTCTTTTGTGACCTCTTGGATGAGTCGTCGCTGCGCTCTTGGGGTAATTTTGGGCGGCCGGCCACTCCTGGGAAGGTTCACCACTGTTCCATGTCTTCGCCATTTGTGGATAATGGCTCTCACTGTGGTTCGCTGGATTCCCAAAGCTTTGGAAATGGCTTTATAACCCTTTCCAGACTGATAGATCTCAATTACTTTCTTTCTCAATTGTTCCTGAATTTCTTTGGGTCTCGGCATGATGTGTAGCTTTTAAGGATCTTCTGGTGGACCTTACTGTGTCAAGCAGCTCCTATTTAAGTGATGCCTTGATTGTGAACAGGTGTGGCAATAATCAGGCCTGGGTGTGGCTAGAGAAATTGAACTCAGGTGTGGACAACCACAGTTATAGTATGTTTTAACAAGGGGGGCAATCACTTTTTCACACAGGGCCATGATGGTTTTGATTTTTTTTCACCTTTAATAATAAACACCTTCATTTACAAATTGCATTTTGTGTTTACTTGTGTTGTCCTTGACTATTGTTTAAATTGGTTTGATGTTCCGAAACACTTAAGTGTGACAAACATGCAAAGGAACAGGAAATGAGGAAGGGGGCAAACACTTTTTCACACCACTGTATGTCTATTGGGATGCAGTAGCTGCACAGATGCATTCGCAGGCCCCAATTTGCACCGGCACCTGCATAGCTGTCAAATGGGACCAACCGCTCTGTCCCAATAGACAAGAATAAAACTGCCCTCATGTGGTTGTACAGAACACCTCTGCATCCCATGTGGGCAAAGACAGGCATACAGATAGATAAGCCCATCTGAATCAGGCCTAGCAGTCCAGTTCTGAGATTAATCAGAAACATGAATTAGGCAACACCAAATTCTTCACATTAAAAACATAAAACAATAATATTTTTTGTAAATTACTTTACGAAGCTGAAAATGTCATGCACATTACTTCTGTTAGAATATAGTTTTTTTCGCTAAAAGTCCACTTGAAGAAGCTGTAATCAGAGCTCACACCTAATAATAAGTAAGAGAATAACAATCCATTAAAAACACAGCCACAACGCCATAAAGGAGGGTGCAAGAATCTTGATTATAGCACAATCAGTCAAGTTGCAAAGGTAGTTTTCCGTAATTTCTCAAAAAGTTTTGTGGTCAAAGGTTGGGTTGGCATGGTGATAGAAGTAGCATTTTAAAATAGCAGGGGGTGCCACTTAAATTTATTTTTTAAAGGTTACTTATACCACTGTCAGGGTTATTCATTCCTTGGCAGCTTTTAGTTTCATGTGCCTGAAAATAGGATCAAACAACTACGCAATATTTACATCAGCAAGTGTATATGGTAAGTGCTATGGAAATACCTGATAATATCACATAATTCTTTTCTCTTTTTAACTTGATAATGGTTCACTAAATTTTACAGAAGTAATTCTTACATTTTATAAAACTTTTATGATTGTACTAGAAGCACATGTTGCATTTTTGTTTGATCTGTTTTCTGCACAGCCCTGTCTGGCAGGCCAGGAGATTAGTTTTTTCTCTGCTGCAGTTAAAGCGTTTGTTACCCCATCACTCCATATGCCTTATATGTGCCTGCTGTACCATGTACTTGTATGAGAAAGTATCCTATTCTCTTTGAATTAGACATGTGCATTAGTCTGAATGCATTTTCGTCCGAATTTTGTGTATTTCCGTTATCGTTTTAACAAACGATAACGAACGTGCAGAATCCGAAAACCAAAAGATCCGACATGAACAAATGCTTTATTTTCATTTTCGTTGCAACAGTTCGATATAGATAGGAGATGTGACATGACGCTGACAATAGCGATCTGTGTCCATCGAACCTGTGGTCGAATGTGCCTAACCTTTGCTCTGTTAGTCCAAGATTATTCTACATAGAGAGAAAAGATTCGACATTATAGAGACAATAGCAAAAAAGGTTGAATGTGCCTAACCTAGCTCTATTAGTCCAAGATTATTCGACATTGAGAGAAAAGATTCGACATGAAGATTCGACGAAGCAGTCGCCGCGAGCAGACATTTATGGTCAAATGCTCTGTCCATAGGCTATAGATGTTGGTTGACTAGTAATAATAATTAATAAATATAATTATTACTAGTGTCATACAACATTAGAATTCTACTATAGCTTGTAAGCGGAACATTAGACCGTAAATATACGATTGTGGCGTCGTACAGTTTAGCTGCTCCGTCGAATCTTCTTAGAACATTCGACAGATACCATAAGCCTTCAATGACAGATTCGACCTTCATTATTTCGGATTTTCGGGCGAATGCATTTTTTAACGAAACAAAATAAATAAAAACAGCAATTATGCAGCTGAGAACAGAGGGAATGTGATCACTTATAAAAAAGGGTATTTATAATGTTTTTTTATATCTATACATATATGTTTTTCCTTTCATTTCTACTTTAAACTGTATGGGTTGTTTTACAAGGTGATCATTTGGAATCACTTTAAGTAACACTTACAATCTGCGAATGGGCGGTGAAGGAGAAGCAGCAGACTGACAAGCTCATCTCTCCTTCCATCTGCTCTCTCCTCCTATTAGCATACTCCTATCAGCATGCTCCTTGTCAACAAGACACATAACTAATTGGCTCTTTGTGTTGCTTCTTAACAGAACTAAGCTCTCTCAGTTAACATTAACTATTTTATTCATTATACTGCTAACATTATTCAGTAGATAAGAAAGTATATTTTATTTACTTCCTAACTTTTTTATTCCTTTTGTAGCTTCCTAGTTTTTGACCTTGGCCAAAATAATGTTCAGATCCCATAAGTCTTCTTTTTGTCATCTGGAGGAGGGGCTTTCTCAGCTAAGCACACCCTTCTGCCTGCATGTCTTTGCTAGGGGCAGATGGATCCCAGGAAGTAAAATGCTACATGAATTTTCTGCCCTTACTCAAGATGGTCATGGCCACAAATTCTAGTGGGGTGTTTTTCAAAGTGATTTCTCAACAAAATAAAAGCATGGGGACATGGGTGGATGAAGTGAGTTTGCTTTGAATATTAAAAATTAATTAAATAGCATTTTTAGTTTTGTGGGGCTCAGATACACTTTAGTTTGACTTTAATCACTCAGTCTAAACCAGTGTTTCTAAACCTTTCTTCATTCAAGGCACCCTCTAAAATTAAGGACTTATCCATAGGCAATGTGTAACAGCATGGAGTCTGACTTTTTGCCTTGTGTGTTCTCTCATGAGGTGTGTGCTCTACTCTTTTCCTCACATCTGTCTGTGAGAAATTTACTTAAAATAAAGAAAAAAAATATGGACAATCTCATCTCAAAGCACCCTATTCTAAAATGCAAAAGATTTCAACAACATTTACATAATGCAGCAGTATACACACATGTAGAACATCCAATGCTCAAGGTTATTTCTTCCCTGGCCAATATACCTTTGCACGCTGGTACTGGCTAGTATTCCAGTGTTTCTTTTCTCCCTCGATTTCTCTCCCTCACCTTGCTAATGTGATCCCAGTGGTGATGGAGAGGGGCAAATATGGACACTTGCATGTACCCAATGTCCTCCTTATCAACTGATGATGCCATTAGCTGTTAGGATGCCGGCTGCTAGAAGGTTGTAATAGTGCAAAATGAAAATCTGTGTCTTTATGGAACTAAAAGGCAGGCTTGATAAACCCGATGTATACAATTTTTTGGGCAATTTTTAGGCATTTTGCCATGTCACCCCTGAAGAAACTTGAAGGAATCTCAGGATGCCTGAGCACACTGGTTGAAAAAGGCTGGTCTAAATCATGCTGTTTGGAGACTGCAAGAAGCTAATACCAACTTAGTCAAATTCAGCTATTCACACTGCTTGCATTAAAAAAGTGTACAGAACTGCGTTCATTTGTGTCTTTCATGTGTGTTATTCATGGTATAGCCAATAAGGTATAACATGAATAACACACTGTGGATTTTGTTCTCATCGGTCTGTTCGTGGACTATACTCTGTATGACCCCTTCTAAATACATTTTTCAAGTCTACTGCAGAGCAGAAACATTGATTTACTGTTGGGTGAGATACAACATCATAATTGCTGAGATGCCTCTGCTTTTAGACTTTCTTGAAATAAAATGCTGGAAGCTATTTTTATACAAGTTCCAGAACCAAGTCCCATTCCTTGTAAACTCAACCTCATTTTGCCTTCTGTGTTGTGGCTGGTTCATCATCACTTTACATATGTAAAAACAAAAAGTGTCTGAACTCTCACTCATTGACTTATTTTGGGGGTGGGGGGGGGGGAGTAGGTTATTTCCATTAACATAATGAACTTACTTTCTATAGTCCAGCTAAGATTCATTAGTTTTAATCTTGTGATACTCTAACAAATGACCTCCATCAATTATAGAAATACCTTTATTGAAGTATTTTTTGCAGTTTATGAAAAAAAAACGCGAATGGCTTTTGCTTATCCCATCAGGCAGTATCTATATGTAGATTTGATTCCACATTCAAAGGAACTCAATCATTTTTAAAATGGACTGCTTGGTATTTAAAATAAGCGTTTGATAGGTTATAAATTAAACTTAGTAACTTTTAAAAAAAAGTTCTACAGCTCATTACAGATTCCAGACAGTGTACATTAACAGTTAACCTTAGATCATACTTATTTTAATGAATCTCATTGGGAATAGGTCTATATTTAAATAACTTGTTCTGTGATCAGTTAAATACCATTTCCCCATATTGGAGAAGTTTATATGGACTTTCAATTTTTTTTATATCAAATGCTAAAGGAAAGGCGCATGATTTAGAACTTGGAATAAAATTTCACAGAGCCCTTTTAAATAATTAGTACATCTTAAAAAGTCTGAAGGAAAGTTTTAAAGGGATGTAAGAAGTGATATGATATGTGATATGAGACGATAATAACAATTCCAGAGTCGGTGAAAATGAAAAGTTTGAAACTGCATCATGAACTTCCAATCCCCCATGAGGCCACTGTTGGAAGAACTTGTGTATGGTTACAGATGGTCCAACATTTACAAGCGTGGTTTCTGTTTGTAAACGCCGCCTGAAAATTCTGGGATGTTTCTGAATTATTGGGGTATTGGAAGAACTTTTAATCAAACAGAAACATTTATCCAAATTAAAGATTTAAAGGGGTATATGGTATCATGTGTCCACACTTTTAGGTATACCTCCCAACTGTCCCTCATTTGGAACCAAATCCCTCTGCCCCCCTTTCCTCCTTAGTTATCCCTCTTTTATTGGTTTGAGATACTGATATCTTCGAAAATGTACTATTTAACTACTAAAAGTGTCATTCTGCACTAAATCTTCATCCTATATCCTAATTATCTTGTTTGCAATTTTGAAAAGCCTGGATAAAGGAAAAGTAATGGTGTAAAAATAACAATTACGGATATAATCAATTATTTTTGGCATATAATGTCTGCATAACTTAGGGCATGACAAGAGTGTGTCCAGTGGGTAAATACATTGCATAGAAGGTGTTCCTCTTTCTCATCTCATAAAGTTGGGAGATATGGATTAGGGGCTTGTTTGAGGAAAGCATTTCCCACCTATAGTCATCTTCCTAGAGGTGCAACTGCTAATTTACTATGTAGACTAGAGCATCAGGGAAAAAAATGAATGATCCAGCAGATTTACACATTAAAGAGGCACTTTAAGAATACTGAAAGCTGCTAACAAGGATAAGGCGCCACCACCCAGAGGTGCACACACCCACTGCAGCTTTTAGCGTTCACTACTTTGCTTGATTGCTAGATGTGATCGGACAAAGCTTTATCAATTCTTCATAGTGCTGAAGCTTTCCCACCCCCTCCCTCCTCCCACACATTCCTATTGACCAGTAAGACAATCCATCTTAGTGATGGGCCAATAGGTGTGTGTGGAGGGTAGAATTTAGTGTCAAACTTTGACACTATCCAAAAGGATAGAAACTTTTCTTGTCAGAACCAACTCAATGTTTGGGAGAAGCAGAGGATACTGAATAGATCTCCAGGTTTGTCCAGAAATCTCTGGTCCCTTCACTTCACACCGTTCGGCAGCTTTCCATTTTCTTAAAGAGACCCTGTCACCAACTTAAAAAAATTACAGTTAAAAGCACAGACAAATCAAGTATTTAAAATGCTTATTTGCAGTGTTTTTTCTTTCTATAAACATTTGTTTTACTCATTTGCAATGTGCCTTTAACCGCTTCCCAACCGGCACATGACGATGTACGTCGGCAGAATGGCACGGACAGGCATAAGGGCATACAGGTACATCCTTTTAAATTTGCCGCTGTGCCATCACGTGTGCGCAGCCGGCGGCGCGCGCTGGTCGGGGCCTCCGTGAGTCCGATCGCGGGTCCCGCGGACTTGATACCTCACGGGAAGGAAGAACAGGGAGATGCTAAAGTAAACAAGCATCTCCCCGTTCTGTCTAGCAACAGTGACACTGATCTCTGCTCCCTGTGATTGGAGCAGAGATCAGTGATGTCTACAACACAGCCACGCCCCCCACAGTTTGCAACACGCCCCTAAGACACACTTAACCCCTACACTGCCACCTAGTGGTTAACCCCTTCACTGCCAGTGTCATTTACACAGGATTCAGTGCATTTAAATAGCACTGATTGCTGTATAAATGACAATTGTCCCAGAAATGTGTAAAAAATGTCCGATGTGTCCACCATAATGTCGCTGTCACAATAAAAATTGCTGGTCGCCGCCATTACAGGTAAAGAAAAAAATATTAATAAAAATGCCATAAAACTATCCCCTATTTTGTAAACGCTATAACTTTTGCGCAAACCAAACAATAATCGCTTATTGTGATTTTTTTTACCAAAAATATGTAGAGGAATACGTATCGGCCTAAACTGAGGAAAAAACATTTTTTTTTATATATTTTTGGGGGATATTTATTATAGCAAAAAGTAAAAAATAATGCGTTTTTTTCAAAATTGTCGCACTTTTTTTGCTTATAGCGCAAAAAATAAAAACTGCAGGGGTGATAAAATACCACTAAAAGAAATCTCTATTTGTGGGAAAAAAAAGGACGTCAATTTTGTTTGGGAGCCACATCGCATGACTGCACAATTGTCAGTTAAAGCGAAGCAGTGCCGAATCGCAAAAAGTTGTCTGGTCTTAAGCCAGCAAAATGGTCTGGTCTGAAAGTGGTTAAGCTTGGTAGGGAATTCAACCATGCCAGGAAGAATCTAGTCTGTAGCATAGCCACAGTTCTTCCAGGAAGTTACATAACTTACTCTCAGTTTTGTGGCAGCTGGCAGTCTGGTTTTGGAATGTGGGCAGTCACCTGGTGACAAGGTTGGACAATGTATTTAAAAAGGCCGTCCATCCCTGCAAGATTGCAAGACTGTTGAGTAAGGTAAGTATTACTGTTTGTGAATTCACCTTCTAGAAAAGCAAGCATTATATTCTTCAAAAGTGGCAATTGGTGGGGGGCATGCTCCCATGGACCTTTAGGGGTTTCAAAGATGAGAGGGATAGGTGGGCTCCCAGGTCACTGTGATTGTTTGTCACTGTGGTCACATTATTGAGAACCCCTTTCACTGGTTCCCAATCGTAAACCCTGACTGATGCATATATGCGTACAGCTGATGGTAAAGCCAACCTTTGTGCTGATGCCAATATTGTTTTCTGCACTCTGCAGAGGTGTGAAGCACAAGGATGAATAGTGGGTATGACCATATCCTGCCCAACAGTGGGAGAGGCTTAACAAGATTGGGTAAATAGAGTCTGAGTTTTCTAAATTTTTACACACCTACACTGCACCTGCAAAATAAAAATAAAAAATTTGGTTCGCCCCAGAACTTGCAAACAGACAAAAAATTTGTGCAAACATGTGAACACCGTTAAAGTCTATGGGACACAAACAGGAAAAATCAAAAGTGCTAATTGTAAAGACTTATATGCACATTATTGCCATAAAAAGTGTTTGGGGACCCGGATACTGCCCCAGGGGACATGTATCCATGCAAATAATTTTTTTTTAAATGGCCGTTATATTCAGGAGCAGTGATTTTAAGAATGCTTAAAGTGAAACAATAAAAATGAAATATTCCTTTAAATATTGTGCCTGAGGGTCCCTTTAGTCTGTCTGTAAAGTAGCACATTTTCCCCATGTTTATAAAAGTCCTGCAAAATTACATATTATATATTGTACACTGCACTATATACCCTGCACTGTTTTATATATACTACACTGAGGGCACTATATACTCTGAACTGCACTATATACTCTGCTGAAAAAGTGGGCCTTAGGTGTTGGTGGTAGCAGAACACGGTTACCCTTCACAGTTACTCTTGTTGGGCGCAGGAACGGTCCCTAATGTTAAATATTATTTTAGAGGCTGCTTGCCCTCTTTTAGTGGCCTGTGAGCATCTGCCTCTCCTTGGAGGCCTTACCGGACATGATGGGTATTTTTTTTTTTTTAACACCGCACTACACTGTATTATATACTGTGTACACCGCCTGAAGTTTATTTTAAACTGTACACACCTGCACTGTATTATCTACTGTACACCGCTGAATGCACTGTATATATAAGGTTTGCTGAATGCAGAGTGTACTAGTAGACTGTATATATATATATATATATATATATATATATATATATATATATATCAATCAATTATCTATACTGACTGAATATATCAAATACACTGAAATGTGTAATGCGTGTCACCGGCGCAAAAATATAAATCTATAAAAATGTGTAAATGTGTCTTTGAGTGGTGGATCTGCTGCAGTCAGATTCCCCACTAGTAATGTGAGGTGAAAAATATTACAATAAAAAAGGATAACTGCGCTAACCATAAATAATATAAATATCTTACCACATATCTAAAACAGTGAATAATATTTATCAATAATCCCTTAATAATTAATTATAAAATCAATCAAGTGCATATTTAGTGAACTACAATAATATAGTAAAAAACATTTTTCTTAATATAAAATATTGGTGAAAAAATGAAAATCATGTGTTTAACAAAAGGACAGTCCCAGTATTTCTCTTCAAGAACTGGTTATCCGAATCCAACGTGCATAAATCCACATCCGCGATTGGAAAACTTCCACCAATTCGTGAGACACCATCACCTTCTAAAATGAACACTCACTAAAAACAGAATAAAAAGACGCCTTTGGTTTATGCCTGGGTTAACCACTCCACTCATATGAATATATCTGAAGATTTCCAAAGGGTATGTCAATAATCACTTCATACATCTCCACATTGGTTGATCTCAGGATCTCATAGAAAGCAAACAGCCATCATTCACTCACAAATATAGTGCCTATAGAACCGGCACTGAGCCTTTTTATGGATACTTTTGGGGTTAACATGCGCCGTTCCATCTCCCTGGGTCGGCGTGCGATCCAAGCCTTGATATGGTGCGGGTTGGGGCAGGAAGTGACGTCGGCATTACCCAGAAGCCTCCCTCCCAGAAGGGAGGAAGAATTTTTTTAATTTTTTATTAATGGTATAAAGCATAATATGTTGCGCAATGATGGCTGTTTGCTTTCTATGAGATCCTGAGATCAACCAATGTGGAGATGTATGGAGTGATTACTAGCATACAGTTTGGAAATCTTCAGATATATTTATATGAGTGGAGTGGTTAACCCAGGCATGAATATATATATATATATATATATATATATATATATATATATATATATATATATATATATATATATATACACTAGTCTGACTGTATAGCTATATCAAATACACTGCCTGTACTGACTGAATATAGGGTTTACACTGTATATATATGCTACGCTGAATGCAGAGTATATATGTAGAGTTTACACTGTATATATAGGCTATGCTGAATGCAGAGTATATATATACAGTCAGGTCCATAAATATTGGGACATCGACACAATTCTAATCTTTTTGGCTCTATACACCACTACAATGGATGTGAAATGAAACCAACAAGATGTGTTTTAACTGCAGACTTTCAGCTTTAATTGGAGGGTATTTACATCCAAATCAGGTGAACGGTGTAGGAATTACAGCGGTTTGTATATGTGCCTCCCACTTTTTAAGGGACCAAATGTAATGGGACAGATTAACAATCATCCATAAAACTTTCACTTTTTAATGCTTGGTTGCAAATCCTTTGCAGTCAATTACAGCCTAAAGTCTGGAACGCATAGACATCACCAGACGCTGGGTTTCATCCCCTGGTGATGCTCTGCCAGGCCTCTACTGCAACTGTCTTCAGTCCCTGCTTGTTCTTGGGGCATTTTCCCTTCAGTTTTGTCTTCAGCAAGTGAAATGCATGCTCAATCGGATTCAGGTCAGGTGATTGACTTGGCCATTGCATAGCATTCCACTTCTTTCCCTTAATAAACTTTTTGTTTGCTTATGCAGTATGCTTCGGGTCATTGTCCATCTGCACTGTGAAGCGCCGTCCAATGAGTTCTGAAGCAGTTTGCTGAATATGAGCAGATCATTTTGCCCCAAACACACAGAATTCATCCTGCTGTTTTGTCAGCAGTCACATCATCAAATACAAGAGAAGCAGTTCCATTGGCAGCCATACATGCCCACGCCATGACACTACCACCACCATGCTTCACTGATGAGGTGGTATGCTTTGGATCATGAGCAGTTCCTTTCCTTCTCCATACTCTTCTCTTCCCATCACTCTGGTACAAGTTGATCTTGGTCTCATCTGTCCATAGGATGTTGTTCCAGAACTGTGAAGGCTTTTTTAGATGTTATTTGGCAAACTCTAATCTGGCCTTCCTGTTTTTGAGGCGCACCAATGGTTTACATCTTGTGGGGAACCCTCTGTATTCACTCTGGTGAAGTCTTCTCTTGATCGTTGACTTTGACACACATACACCTACCTCCTGGAGAGTGTTCTTGATCTGGCCACCTGTTGTGAAGGGTGTTTTCTTCACCAAGGAAAGAATTCTTCGGTCATCCACCAAAGTTGTTTTCCGTGGTCTTGTGGGTCTTTTGGTGTTGCTGAGCTCACCAGTGCGTTCTTTCTTTTTAAGGATGTTCCAAACAGTTGATTTGGCCTCACCTAATGTTTTTGCTATCTCTCTGATGGGTTTGTTTTGTTTTTTCAGCCTAATGATGGTTTGCTTCACCGATAGTGACAGCTCTTTGGATCCCATATTGAGAGTTGACAGCAACAAATTCCAAATGCAAATAGCACACTTGAAATTAACTCTGGACCTTTTATCTGCTCCTTGTAAATGGGGTAATGAGGGAATAACACACATCTGGCCATGGAACAGCTGAGCAGCCAATTGTCCCAGATAGAATCTGCGAGAAGGCTTTATTAATCATTAGGAGGCATCTACTTAAGAAGCATCTATTTAGAGACTCTATAAAGACATCTTTATTATTTATTATTTATTACCAGTTAAAGGATCAACACATGGACTCATTCATTTACATTTATATTTATTTATTCACCCTCATCTTTATCTAGTGTTTATATGAATTTCTTCTGGTTGTTTATTGCCTAGTTATTCACTTGATTTATTTATCACTCTTTTCACATATATATTTATGTTTGCTATATATTTTTTATGATACATCATACCATACCATATTTTATTAATTTAGGTGTGTGCTTTACACTGTTGCGCAAGATCACTTTCTTATACAATTGTCCCATTACTTTTGGTCCCTTAAAAAGTGGGAGGCACATATACAAACTGTTGTAATTCCTACACTGTTCACCTGATTTGGATGTAAATACCCTCAAATTAAAGCTGGAAGTCTGCAGTTAAAGCACATCTTGTTGGTTTCATTTCACATCCATTGTAGTGGTGTATAGAGCCAAAAAGATTAGAATTGTGTCGATGTCCCAATATTTACGGACCTGGCTGTAATATATATATATATATAAAATTAGTCAGACTGTATATATATATATATATATATATATATATATATATATATATATATATATATATATATATATATATATATAATTAGTCAGACTGTGTATATATATATATATATATATATATATATATATATATATATAAAAAAAATACACTGCCACTAACTAACCTGCCTGCCTCAATCTCTCTATCTCCCTCCACTATAACACACTATATGGGCACTGTATAAGCAGCCTTATATAGTGTGGGGCATGGACTTGGCCCCCCTGAGCCATGATTGGCCAAAGGCACCCTGCCTTTGACTGATTATGGCTATTGCTAAGGAGCATGCTGTGATTGGCCAAAGCATGCAGGTCAGGTGTATGCTTTGGCCAATCATCATACTGTAATGCACTGCGGTCTTGCAGTGTATTATGGGGCACGTGAACACCCGATGTTCGAGTCAAACTTACATTCGACTCAAACTCGAAGCTCATCCCTAATAAATTCCATGACAAAATTAAAACAATTTAAACAACTGTTCAGTTTTAAATTCTGCTTTATGTATTAACATACCCCCTTCTGTCTGTCCAGGCAATATGGTCACCTGCAGACTCAGCACCATCAACAGGCAGCTTAACTCTTCAATAAGACACAGAAGCTGAATCCAAAACTATTTACCTCAGATAATTGTATTGCAGAGAATGTTTTTGCATTTGTTTGAAGTTAAAGAATACAATAACTAGGCTCTGTCTCTTTGAAGAGCTGACATTGACTGAGGGAACACGGAAGAAACAGGGGGATCTAGCTCGGACTAAACGAACTAGCACTAAACAGGAGGGTAGGACAGAAGGAGAAGGTGAACAAGTTGTAGTGGACCAAAACTACCACTAGATGTCAGAATACAGAAAACAAAGATAACCTGATACAATGCAACACATAGGAAATACATAAAAGTGAAAAAGATGACCAACTATGAAAGAAAAAAAATCCAGCCTGTTCACTTCCTATCGGCATCATCACTGGTCTTCCGCAGCCTACTTATGCTATTGTTTATGCTTCTTACAGCTGATTATTTCTCTCAGAATGTTTGTATTTCGACCATTAAGGGAGGACTTGACCCAAAGGAGACTAGAGCTTTGTTCTTGGGAAAAGTTGTTCTTGAGTACAGTAGGAGCAAATTAAATGAATGTGGACTTAGAAAATCTTATGTTGGTAAATACAAAATCAGGGAGTTTAATGCTAAATGTCAAGGCTAGTTTTGCTTGCAAAAGTCAAAAACTGGTTTGCATGTCTGCCCTTTTCCCTTGTAAATATGTTCAGCAACTGAGAACATGTAAATTGTCCCAAGTGACAGACTAGCAGCACAACAGAACCTTCTGAAAGGTCTTCTGGGAGACCCGTTGTTAAAGGCCACAACCTTCTGAACGTACACAGATTTTTCTTTAACTCTAAAAGTAATTGGAAGTACATAACATCTTTTAAAAAACAGCACACCTAAGAAAAGTAATTATCAAACAATATGGTAACACTGACTGAACTGAAAGTCTTTTTATTGCATAATACACTTTTCAACATAGCAAAAGAGCACGTGTCAGGTAGGCACTGTGCCTAGGGTTGCCATCTGTCCGGGAATTACCTGGACAGTTCAGGTTTGGACTCACATCTGGGTTTCAAACGGCATGAAACCCGGACACATTATTCAGACTGGACTATGGCTTCATAGCAGGGTTGCTGGCTGCAGTTGTCTAAGCTGAGAGTGTCTGTTACACTCTCTTTCACACTATCCAAAGCCAGCACTAACAATCCCCCCTCCACTTGCCACACACACACAGATAGGAGAGGAGAGAGGGCTTAATCTGCTCCTCTTCCTTTCGCCCCCACTCCTCTGTGTCTGCCCACACTCCAATCCCTGGCGCTGTGTCTCAGAAAAGGAAAGTGGGGGCCGGAGCTTTGAAGTCCAGAAGCCTCAGATACATCTGGATGAGAGGTGCCAAGGGGTGGGTGAGCTCACCATCCATCCCTGTTTGTGACTGAAGTCTCGTCCCCACCCCATGACTCCAAAGACATGCTGGTAGGTTAATTAGATCCTGTCGATAAAATTGTCCAAATATGTGTATGTTGTATGTGTATGTGTTTGTAAGTGTGTCAGGACCCCACAGGGCAAGGACCGCACTATACCACAGATGGACACCAGTGGCAAAAAGCGCCCTGAGGCGATTCAGTTCGCATAGGTTGCGCTATACAAGTCATTCATTCATTCACCCCCGTTCTCTCTTCTGCCTCTGAGTAAGTAGGGAAATCATAGGTGCTCAGAGCACCCCTTACATCAGAGCTCCCCTTTACACCAGAAGCCACAGTGTTCCCCTTACATCAGAGTCCTCTCTGTGCATCAGAGTTCCCAGTGTTCCCTGAGCATCCCTTATGTCAGAGTCCCCCGAGTTCTCCCTTACATCAGAGTCTGCAGAGTCCCCCCTTACAGCGTAGGGGAACTCTGCGGGTTCAGACATAAAAGGGGTACTCTGCGGGTTCAGACGTAAAAGAGGAACTCTGCGGGTTCAGACGTAAAAGGGGAACTCTGCGGGTTCAGACATAAAAGGGGTACTCTGCGGGTTCCGACGTAAAAGGGGAACTCTGCGGGTTCCGATGTAAAAGGGGAACTCTGCTGGTTCAGACGTAAAAGGGGACTCTTGTGATTAACTTCATATGATTAGAAATGTTATTTAATTGCAAAATAAACAGTATGTATAGTTTATACTATAAAATAAATAAAACTTTCCCCGCTATCCCTATGTATAAACCACCTATTACTCAATTCTATATACTATAGGTAGCAACTAGCACCACTATGCATCCAAACACCTGTACAAAATGCAATAACTATATATAGTCACAAAACATTGCAGCGCTCTCCTTCAATAAAGTGCATTCAAATAATAGTGCATAAATAAATATCAAAGTAGTGTAAAAATCATCTATATATAATACATTTATGTGAGTCCATTATTTCTTTTAAATATATATACAGTGCATCAATAAATGATTCAATGTCCGTAAAAAAAGAGCAGTCCCATACATCAGAAACTCTTCAGTAATTGCCTCTAATCACCACAGTGCCCTTCACCCCACCTATGGGTGTCTTCTCACCTGCTTGAATGGGCCTCGCTAATTACAGGAGGTCTATATGTGCTTTGCAGTGTTATAAGTGGCACCGCTCCCACTGGCTGTACACTCCAAATCGGTGGCTCTCAGCAGCTCTCATGATTGACACCACGCTAAGAGCTGCTGAGAGTTGGTCACAGATAACACTGCTGAATCAAGCAAACATAGAGGTATCCAACACTTCCCAAGCTCCTGTAGACAGCTGACCAGGACTGTGGATCCTCCCACCGAGCTTGATGACATCCACCAAAGAGACTCCGCCTTACATGTTACGTCTTGAAAGATATTCAAGTTTTAAATAATACCCTTAAGAACTTGTCTATACATTATTTCTACATTACTTGACAAAAAAGTCCCAAAATGTCTAATGCAGTGCACTGCTGTCTTATAGGTGATTTGTTTTTTTATGTTATGCAATTTTTATAATGCAAAGTTCCACCTAAGAGCAGACCCCAATATGTCTGGTCACCTTTATATGCTAAAAAAGGCTATTCTGTTCCCCTCTCTAATTTAGTTTGCTTTTGTATCAGAGACAAACTATCCCAGACTTTGTGGCTAAGCCCTACAGTTGCACTTCCAAAAGGGTAAAAAGATTATTGGAGATTTGGGACTGTCTATGGTACATTCACAAAAGAAGAATAATTTCATAAAGATATAATAAAATTGCTTGTTTTATTAACAAAGAAAATATTTTTTTGAAAAAACAGAAAAATACATACAATATTAGACTCCATGTACAGCAGTATATGAATCATAGGGTTCAAAGGAATTACATACAGTTCCTAATAGAGCACCTATATTATCATACATTCAAAGTACACAGGTCGTGATACTTGTCCAATCACTCGACATGTTTCGCCTATAAAGGCTTCATCAGGAGACAAGGAGAAATATATTTGCAGATGGACGAGAGTTTTTTAGAGATTTTTCGTGTTCTATGGTATGTATACAAAACAATATATTGGTTAGTATATATAAAACAGTTGATAATCGTTAAAACATTATATATGCTGCATAGGATGTGCAGTGGCAGGGGTGTCTGGTGAAGTCAATTTACACATGCATGGTTCCCTACCTCCAATGTTATAGTGATCCTACGCATGGTCAGGCTTCCAAATAGAGATGCCAATGGTTGCACTGGAGCACCCCCCAAGAAGGGAACCCACACAAGGACGTACCCAGCGAGCACCACCTATCGTGGCTGGGGAGTTGTAGGGGGAGAGAGAAGTCCTATAACTTCATCCAATAAGGTATTTGTAGGGCCTGTGGAGTACAAATGTACTTATTAATCTCAATTATTTTCACATAAGCCATAATCATTCGTACGGTGGCAAGGTGGTGTGACCGTGCCCACTATCAGTTGTCACGCTTTACCTACCTCAACGAAAACTTGTAAAGATCTATGCTTGTAAGAGGCTCGGGTCGATCAGCCCCCCATACAAATAGAACCGAATGGGGGGAAAGCGAATGGGAACTGCTGGGTCTTAGTTTTGAGTGTTTATCCACTGAATCAGGACAATTTCTAAAAGGTAACAAAGCAAAAAGAGAAAAACCCCAGTGAAAATGCATAGGAATCATATCCAGTACATTTCATGGATCCCCAAACATGGGGGCGTTATATTCCCGTACCTTATCATAGAATATATATGGCATCAGAGCGTGTCATGCTTGATGGCTGGTCAACCCATATATTGCCCCTGGACGGGACTAGGTAAAGCATCCAAGGCCTATGAAAAGGACATTGAAGATAGTTGTAATAGTTTCATATAGTCGAGTTTGCGGTGGACAGAAAGTCCACCAGTTAAATAAGTTTGGTTGAGTCAATTTACCTGTTCTAGACCGTTCCCAAAGCGTCCCGAGCCTCACGTCCACCTCAGTCTGACACAGCGTCAGACTGGGTTTAAGTAGTCTCCCCCGTGGCGCCAAATGCGCACGGCGTGTGACGTCACGCCGTGCTGACGTCACGCGGACGTAGTGCGGAGATCAGGCGGCGCCTAACCCGGACCAGGTGACCGGAGTGTTTCCTGTGGGGAAACACTTCCGGTGCACAGTTCAGCTGGGACTGACCTGGCGTGCCCTGCTGACAGCAGCTAAGCTGTACTGTCAGTTAAGGGCACGATAGGGTCCCTGTAGATGGAGACCTCAAACTTCGTGGCCGGGTCAGGACTAGCAGCCGATCCCCGACCCGGAAGCGCGGCGGGCAGGAGACCACCCTAGGGTGGACAAAACCAACCACGCCACGCAACCGGATAAGTCCATACAATTCCCCAAAGCCCTGGGGCGATCGCCAAATGGGGCACTCCCCGTGCATTGTCCCCTGGGGCCTGCGCCAGCGCAAAGTCCACCGGAATCAATATGAACTTGTGAAAAGAAAAGAAAAAGGGAGAAAAGGAAAACAGAAAAAGGAAGATTAAAAAGGACACCCTGCATATACACCTTCACTGCAGCATATAATTCTTATTCTTTTTTTATTATGTAATTATTGTTGTACATGTAGTTTTTTAACACAAAAATAAACATATTTACAAGACAAAAACCATATTAATTAACACTTTCACCCCCACATAAAGGGGGGGGCGAAATATTACATGAGCAAGCACGTCTCAGCACACACAGATCGAGGCCAGATTCGGGCCCTATATGGCCCTCGTATAAAGCCTGGCGGTGCTCAGCTGCTCCTGCTGGCAAGGAGAGGGAAAGGGAAGGGACGTGGGAAAGGAAGGGAAGGGGAAGGGACCGGAAGGAGGGGGATGGGGGAAGAGAGGAGGGGGAGGGAAAGGGACAACGATGGGAAAAATACAGCTGGCGAGAGAGTGAAAAGCAGAAGGCGAGGCATAAGGAACCACATATTAAAGGAAGGGTTTAAAACTAATTCCTTCGTTGAGGCCCGGATATCGGGTAGCCCCCAACAAATAAATCCATCTAGTTTCGATCTGTAAAAGTTTCTTGTCTAGATCACCCCCTCGTTCCTGTTGGGGGAGGTGCTCAAGGCTATAGAAACCAATGAATTTAAGATCAAAATTGTGATATAGGCCTACATGGCGGCTAATTGGTGTCTCCATTTTGCGTTTACATATTAGTGATACATGATCCCTCATACGACAGAAAAGTGGGCGTTTTGTTTTTCCCACATAGAATGCTCCACATAGGCATTTCATCAAATATACTGATCCTATTGATTGGCAGTTAGTGCGATGTTTTGGAGTCCATATTCTGCCATCTGGCAGACCTATGTTCTTTCCTTCCAAGATAAAGCGGCAAAATTTGCATTTACCACATTTGTATGTACCTGGGACTTGTTTCTTATTGTTCTGATCGCTCGAGTAATGGCTACTTACCAAAGTGTCACGTAGTGAACGTGACCTTTTGTATGTAATTTCTGGATAAGGTTTGATATATTTGGATATTTTCTCATCAGTAGATAATAAATACCAAAATTTTTTGTATATGTTGCGTACCTTCTTATGTTGTCGGTTGTATTTAGTAACAACTCGTGTACTCTCCTGGGTCTTAGCCCGTCTAGGTTTGTATAGTAGGAGTTGTCTGTTCATGTTCGCTACCTGATTGTAGGCTTTCCTGAGACATGTTTTACTGTACCCTTGCAGTAGGAGACGTTCACGCAGAAGATTCGCCTCTCGCTGAAAATCATCGAGGTGCGTACAATTTCGCTTTATCCTTAAAAATTGGCTGTAAGGGATGCTTTTGATTAACTTCTCAGGGTGGGAGCTGCTCGCGTGCAACATGCTGTTGCCTGCTGAGGCTTTTCTATAGAGGGTAGAACACAATGTCCCTTTCTCATCAACAAAAAGTTCGACGTCCAAGAAGGTAATCCTTTTCTGGTCGTAATTAAAGGTAAATTTTAGATTGTATTCATTATTTTGTAATTCGTCCAGAAATGCAATAAGGTCCTCCTTCGATCCCGACCATATCATGAGGACGTCATCAATGTAACGACTCCATGATAAGTGAACCTGTATCTGGGGGGATGGGAGCGAGACTTATTCTCTGATGAGAGTAAAAGCCTATCGATCGGTCAGATCTTATCATGGAGTCGTTACATTGATGACGTCCTCATGATATGGTCGGGATCGAAGGAGGACCTTATTGCATTTCTGGACGAATTACAAAATAATGAATACAATCTAAAATTTACCTTTAATTACGACCAGAAAAGGATTACCTTCTTGGACGTCGAACTTTTTGTTGATGAGAAAGGGACATTGTGTTCTACCCTCTATAGAAAAGCCTCAGCAGGCAACAGCATGTTGCACGCGAGCAGCTCCCACCCTGAGAAGTTAATCAAAAGCATCCCTTACAGCCAATTTTTAAGGATAAAGCGAAATTGTACGCACCTCGATGATTTTCAGCGAGAGGCGAATCTTCTGCGTGAACGTCTCCTACTGCGAGGGTACAGTAAAACATGTCTCAGGAAAGCCTACAATCAGGTAGCGAACATGAACAGACAACTCCTACTATACAAACCTAGACGGGCTAAGACCCAGGAGAGTACACGAGTTGTTACTAAATACAACCGACAACATAAGAAGGTACGCAACATATACAAAAAATTTTGGTATTTATTATCTACTGATGAGAAAATATCCAAATATATCAAACCTTATCCAGAAATTACATACAAAAGGTCACGTTCACTACGTGACACTTTGGTAAGTAGCCATTACTCGAGCGATCAGAACAATAAGAAACAAGTCCCAGGTACATACAAATGTGGTAAATGCAAATTTTGCCGCTTTATCTTGGAAGGAAAGAACATAGGTCTGCCAGATGGCAGAATATGGACTCCAAAACATCGCACTAACTGCCAATCAATAGGATCAGTATATTTGATGAAATGCCTATGTGGAGCATTCTATGTGGGAAAAACAAAACGCCCACTTTTCTGTCGTATGAGGGATCATGTATCACTAATATGTAAACGCAAAATGGAGACACCAATTAGCCGCCATGTAGGCCTATATCACAATTTTGATCTTAAATTCATTGGTTTCTATAGCCTTGAGCACCTCCCCCAACAGGAACGAGGGGGTGATCTAGACAAGAAACTTTTACAGATCGAAACTAGATGGATTTATTTGTTGGGGGCTACCCGATATCCGGGCCTCAACGAAGGAATTAGTTTTAAACCCTTCCTTTAATATGTGGTTCCTTATGCCTCGCCTTCTGCTTTTCACTCTCTCGCCAGCTGTATTTTTCCCATCGTTGTCCCTTTCCCTCCCCCTCCTCTCTTCCCCCATCCCCCTCCTTCCCGTCCCTTCCCCTTCCCTTCCTTTCCCACGTCCCTTCCCTTTCCCTCTCCTTGCCAGCAGGAGCAGCTGAGCACCGCCAGGCTTTATACGAGGGCCATATAGGGCCCGAATCTGGCCTCGATCTGTGTGTGCTGAGACGTGCTTGCTCATGTAATATTTCGCCCCCCCCTTTATGTGGGGGTGAAAGTGTTAATTAATATGGTTTTTGTCTTGTAAATATGTTTATTTTTGTGTTAAAAAACTACATGTACAACAATAATTACATAATAAAAAAAGAATAAGAATTATATGCTGCAGTGAAGGTGTATATGCAGGGTGTCCTTTTTAATCTTCCTTTTTCTGTTTTCCTTTTCTCCCTTTTTCTTTTCTTTTCACAAGTTCATATTGATTCCGGTGGACTTTGCGCTGGCGCAGGCCCCAGGGGACAATGCACGGGGAGTGCCCCATTTGGCGATCGCCCCAGGGCTTTGGGGAATTGTATGGACTTATCCGGTTGCGTGGCGTGGTTGGTTTTGTCCACCCTAGGGTGGTCTCCTGCCCGCCGCGCTTCCGGGTCGGGGATCGGCTGCTAGTCCTGACCCGGCCACGAAGTTTGAGGTCTCCATCTACAGGGACCCTATCGTGCCCTTAACTGACAGTACAGCTTAGCTGCTGTCAGCAGGGCACGCCAGGTCAGTCCCAGCTGAACTGTGCACCGGAAGTGTTTCCCCACAGGAAACACTCCGGTCACCTGGTCCGGGTTAGGCGCCGCCTGATCTCCGCACTACGTCCGCGTGACGTCAGCACGGCGTGACGTCACACGCCGTGCGCATTTGGCGCCACGGGGGGAGACTACTTAAACCCAGTCTGACGCTGTGTCAGACTGAGGTGGACGTGAGGCTCGGGACGCTTTGGGAACGGTCTAGAACAGGTAAATTGACTCAACCAAACTTATTTAACTGGTGGACTTTCTGTCCACCGCAAACTCGACTATATGAAACTATTACAACTATCTTCAATGTCCTTTTCATAGGCCTTGGATGCTTTACCTAGTCCCGTCCAGGGGCAATATATGGGTTGACCAGCCATCAAGCATGACACGCTCTGATGCCATATATATTCTATGATAAGGTACGGGAATATAACGCCCCCATGTTTGGGGATCCATGAAATGTACTGGATATGATTCCTATGCATTTTCACTGGGGTTTTTCTCTTTTTGCTTTGTTACCTTTTAGAAATTGTCCTGATTCAGTGGATAAACACTCAAAACTAAGACCCAGCAGTTCCCATTCGCTTTCCCCCCATTCGGTTCTATTTGTATGGGGGGCTGATCGACCCGAGCCTCTTACAAGCATAGATCTTTACAAGTTTTCGTTGAGGTAGGTAAAGCGTGACAACTGATAGTGGGCACGGTCACACCACCTTGCCACCGTACGAATGATTATGGCTTATGTGAAAATAATTGAGATTAATAAGTACATTTGTACTCCACAGGCCCTACAAATACCTTATTGGATGAAGTTATAGGACTTCTCTCTCCCCCTACAACTCCCCAGCCACGATAGGTGGTGCTCGCTGGGTACGTCCTTGTGTGGGTTCCCTTCTTGGGGGGTGCTCCAGTGCAACCATTGGCATCTCTATTTGGAAGCCTGACCATGCGTAGGATCACTATAACATTGGAGGTAGGGAACCATGCATGTGTAAATTGACTTCACCAGACACCCCTGCCACTGCACATCCTATGCAGCATATATAATGTTTTAACGATTATCAACTGTTTTATATATACTAACCAATATATTGTTTTGTATACATACCATAGAACACGAAAAATCTCTAAAAAACTCTCGTCCATCTGCAAATATATTTCTCCTTGTCTCCTGATGAAGCCTTTATAGGCGAAACATGTCGAGTGATTGGACAAGTATCACGACCTGTGTACTTTGAATGTATGATAATATAGGTGCTCTATTAGGAACTGTATGTAATTCCTTTGAACCCTATGATTCATATACTGCTGTACATGGAGTCTAATATTGTATGTATTTTTCTGTTTTTTCAAAAAAAAATTTTCTTTGTTAATAAAACAAGCAATTTTATTATATCTTTATGAAATTATTCTTCTTTTGTGAATGTACCATAGACAGTCCCAAATCTCCAATAATCTTTTTATTGCATATTAATCAGGGATGATAGTACATTATCTATGTAAAATCTTGGGAGAACACTCCAGTCTAGTGAGCTCTGAAAACTTCCAAAAGGGTATTAATGATCTTAGTGGCCAGTAAAAGTACTCACGTTGGATATGGGGGTGGTAACTGTTGAAGTCATCGAAAGTTAGGACCCAGTAGCATTGTAAAACGAAATCAGGAAGGGGTCGTTTTTTTCTGCTAAAAGGAATATACCACCCCCTCCCTTTAGAATGTAAGTTCTACGAGCAGGGCCCTCCTGTCCCTTCTTTATTGAACTGTATTGTAATTGTGTTGTCCCCCCTCTACATTGTAAGGCGCTGCGTAAACTGTTGGCGCTATATAAATCGTGTATAATAATAATAATAATATCAGCAGGCATTGCATGGTGTCTGCTCTTAAGCTGGCCATATACTAGAAGAATTTCATTTGAAAACTTTCACTTCAGGAACATACGTACATTTTATTCTCAAATGGTTAGTGGAGCAAAGGCATCATTTATTTTTGATGGAAAATTTGAAGGAGCAAAATAGAAAATATTTCTAGAATAAACACATTTCTAACAGTAAATGTGGAAAATTTGAAAAATGGAGGTGGGACTTTACATGAAGCATGTCGATGTGATTGATGAAAGTTTAAACATAATTGATTTTAATAGTGGGGTAGTCCATGATGTTTATAATCATAATGAAAGAATAAATGATATAAATAATATATCATTTGAAATATAATCATGAAAAAATATTAACATGATATTGATAATAATAATAATAATAATACGTTTATTGCACAATACATGGACATAATTGATACGACAAATACAGAAAAAAATCTAAATCAAAATGCAGATCATAGATTACATATTAGATATACAGACAATTAATAATGTTATTCTTGAAATTCATGATTGAAGTAAAAATATCTGGGCACCATAAGTTGTTAACCCAACGCGTTTCATGGCTTCATGCTGCCAATCATCAGGGGTAAGATGCATGTATGTACTGAAAGATAAAAACAAATAAAGTAACTACTAACGAACATAGCCCTCAAATGTAGAAAAAATATAAATAACAGAGAACACCGGCTTCCAAAAAAAAAATACTCACAGACAGATCTGTAAGTAATACCTAGCTCCAGTATGGGAATAACATGGTGGTCTGGAGATAATTGTCTCAGGAGGGGTTGAGGCAGGATACCAACCGCCCTCGGGGAAAAGATGACCGGAGAAGGGACCAGGGGGACAGCAGCCGCGGAGGGCAAAGACAGCAACACCACATGTCCAATAAATAATTGGTGTACATGTTTAACCAAAACCTGTGAATAAATGTGAAAGTACAAAGAAATGTATATGCATGGACCATAAACTAAGAATGAGAAAAGTGTGGTGTGACTAAACTAAAACCTGTGTATGTTCACATGGAGGGGTTGTGTATGTGTGTGTGTGAGGAGGTGTGCATAAAATGAATGAAACAAAATAGAATATAAAGAATTTGCAAGTAAGCAACAAGAGCCCAAAAACATATGAAAAACGAAATTGATGAAGAGACTAACACACCCTTAATGGTGTGTATGTGAACAGAAAATGCATAGAAAGAGAAAAGTGTGTCACTGTAAAACTTGAGTAAACCTACCATTGCCTGTGTAGAGAGTGTATCTCATGGTGATCCCTTCCCTGTGAGAGTTTTAAACTATATGTTTTTTGTTCAGGAAATGACATGCGTTCCAAAATGAAATGCTAAAATGAAACAAAATTTTAAAGTACTTTCAAACAACTTTTGTTAAAGTGGAAGTAAATCCATAGATTTAACAGTTTCAAAAAACAGTTATATTTCCGACACATGCCAGGAATGTAACTGCACATTCAATGTGCTCTCAACCTGGCTGGTCTCATAACTAATCACATGTGTAGCACCATGGTAGTTGAAAATTAAACAGAGGCCAAGATGGCAGCTTCCTTGGCTGATAATGATAGGCGGGTTTACTTCCACTTTAACCTCTCAGCACCGGCCATTTTACACCCTTCCTTACCAGAGCACTTTTTGCGATTCGGCACTGCGTCGCTTTAACTAACAATTGCGCGGTCGTGCGACGTTACACCCAAACAAAATTGACGTCCTTTTTTTCACACAAATAGAGCTTTCTTTTGGTGGTATTTGATCACCTCTGCGGTTTTTATTTTTTGCGCTATAAACAAAAGAAGAGCAACAATTTTGAAAAAAAACACAATATTTTTAACTTTTTGCTATAATAAATATCCCATTTTTTAAAAAAAAAACTATTTTTTCCTCAGTTTAGGCCGATACGTATTCTAAATATTTTTGGTAAAAAAAAATTGCAATAAGCGTATATAGATCGGTTTGCGCAAAAGTTATAGCGTCTACAAAATAGGGGATAGATTTATTGCATTTTTTATTTTTATTTTTTTACTAGTAATGGCGGCGATCTGCATTTTTTTTTCGTGACTGCGACATTGCGGCGGACACTTCGGACACTTTTGACACATTTTTGGGACCATTCACATTTACACAGCGATCGTTGCTATAAAATTGCAGTGATTACAATGTGACATTCATATTTTTACATGCTTGTTCTTCCATATTTTTGTTATTGTATTAAATTGTTTGTAAAGTCACTGTCATGAAGATCCTGCCAGAAACCTGAACCCTGGCCGTCCTGGCCCACAGGCGCCACTGCGCATGCGCGCCGGGGCGCGTGCACGTGTGCGGCCGCGCACAGGCGCGCGCACAAGGAGACAGGTGCGCGCTCTGGTTAGCGCCAGTTAGCCTATTTAAACCTGGCCTTAGCAGACGGTCCCCGCTGTCTGCTCTACAGCGTTGTGGTGTATGTAACCTGATCCTGATACCTCTGTCCTGTTGACCCGGCTTACCTGTGACTACCCAGCTATCTGCCTGTACCCGACCTCGGCTTGTTGTGACCATCCTCCTGCCTCATCCCCTTGTACCTTGATGCCAGTCTGATTCCTGACCTGACCTATTCTGATGGACTTGATCACCTGTATTGCTTCGGTCCGGTCTGAAGTTCTGTTCCCTGTGATGAACCTGATCACCTGTATTGCTCCAGTCCGTTCTGAGGTTCTGTTTCCTGTGCCAAGCCTGATCACCTGTATTGATCCAGTCCGTTCCAAGGTCCTGCTTCCTGTTTGCTTGTTGAAGCAGTTTACCGGTCCAGTTCCGGCCTGCTCTGCAATCCAGTCTGCCAAGCTGTCCATCCAGACTCAGCCTGCTCTGCTATCCAGTCTGCTAAGCTGTCTGTCCAGATCCAGCCTGCTCTGCTACCCTGTTTGCTTGCTGAACCAGCTTACCTGTCCAGTTCTGGCCTGCTCTGCTATCCAGTCTGCTAAGCTGTCCATCCAGACCCAGCCTGCTCTGCTATCCAGTCTGCTAAGCTGTCCATCCAGACCCAGCCTGCTCTGCTATCCAGTCTGCTAAGCTGTCCATCCAGACCCAGCCTGCTCTGCTATCCAGCCTGCTAAGCTGTCTGTCCAGATCCAGCCTGCTCTGCTATCCTGTTTGCTTGCTGAACCAGCTTACCTGTCCAGTTCCGGCCTGCTCTGCTATCCAGTCTGCTAAGCTGTCCATCCAGATCCATCCTGCTCTGCTATCCCACCTGCTAGACCGAACCAGCTCATCTGTCCAGATCCAGTCTACTCTACTATCCAGATCTCCCACCTTGTCCGCTGAGTTGACCTTGTCACTCCACCGGTCTGTTGATCCTGCCAGGCACCCGTGCTCCTCCTCACTCCTGGGTCTCCTGTCCCCCTACCAGGGAACCAGGAGTGGGAGACGCAAGGGAGGTCTCTCTCTGCAATTTCGGGCTCGCACCACCAGGTACGTGACAGTCACATTGTGACTTTGCTAGTATCCCCTCTGGTTTATGCCTCCCCTCCCTCCCTGCCTGTCATGTGAGAGTCGATCGCCTCCCCACCCCTCCCACCACTATTCCACTGCAATATGCAGCAAAAATACTTGTATCCCCTCTAGTTTATACCATTATAACTACAATGTTAGTGTTTTTTTTTTTTTTAATTGACAAGGCTAAATACCTTTTCTCACACCACAGCTGTGTGGTCATGTGATCCCCCTCAGCTCTCCTTCCCTGATCTAAGTTGAGCAGCAGAAGGGGCTGAGATTTCCCTCTAACATCAGCCAGACAGCAGAGGGAAGTCACATGATCGCACAGTGGCGGTGTGAGAAAAGGTATTAAGCCATGTCATTAAAAAAAAAAAAAAAACACAAACACACTGTAGTTAATAACTGTATAATCCAGACCAGAAGGGATACAAGTATTTTTGCTTCATTTTGCAGTGAAGTTGGACAGGCAGGGAGGGAGGAGGAGAGGGGAGAGAGAGCAGGATGATGGAGGCATGTAAACTGACCACGGTATCATGGCTCAGCAAGCAGGATTACTGTGGTCAGCACACACAGGGGGACATAGGAACAGGCAGGATCAACCAGGTATATTACAATATAGGAAGGGACAAATTACAGAGAACAAACACTATATATGCTATAGATCATGCCTTAATGAAACAGGATCTTTTTTTTTTTTTTTTAGGGTTACAACCACTTTAAATGTGTTTGATTAGCAATTAGTGAAAGAGTATATTAACTATTAGAACGTTTTGACTTTTTACTATTTTGACATTTTAACATTTTAACTATCTTTTCAAAAATGATCAAAAATGTTTCAAAAATTGTTTGTGAGTGTATATATGTCCATTGGAGGGGTAATTAGAGTCCCATTACACACAATTTTGCCTTATCTCATATACAGTGCATCCAGAAAGTATTCACAGCGCTTCACTTTTTCTACATTTTTTTATGGTACAGCTTTATTCCAAAAGGGATTAAATTCATTATTTTTCTCAAAATTCTACAAACAATACCCCATAATGCCAACATGAAAGAAGTTTGTTTATAATCTTTGCAAATTTATAACAAAGAAAAAACAAAAAATTCACAGTCTTTGCTCAATACTTTGTTGAAGCACCTTTAGCACCAATTGCAGCCTCAGGTATTTTTGAGTATGATTCTGCAAGCGTGACACACCTATATTTGGGCGGTTTCTCCCATTCTTCTTTGTAGGACCTCTCAAGCTCCATGAGGTTGAATAGAGAGCATCGGTGGACAGACATTTTCTTTTTTTTTTTTTTCATATTTTAAGTTTTTTATTTTAATTAAGGGTGGTACAGAATGCATTGACAAACAAAGATACATATATGTTACATACACATGGTTTACTAACAGTGGAAGGATTGCATTCTCTCTATTAATAAACAAACATAAACTACGTATATCCCCCAATAACATTGCTTTCCTCATCCGCTTTATTCAGGACATTTTAGACCAGTCTTCCTCTATGGTCTGTGTTCCCCTTTGCATTCCTACCCCCTCCTTTTTAATCCCCTTATAAAACAACCCCCTTCCCCCTCCTCCTGTGCTGTCCAGGGGGGAGGGAAGAAAAAAAAAAAAAAATATCAGGTCTCTTCCATAGATGTCCAATCAGGTTCAAGTCTGGGCTTGAACATTTTGGAATAAAGCTGTAACATAAGAAAATGTGGAAAAAGTGAAGCCCTGTGAATACTTTCAGGATGCATACTCCAATGGCATTAGTAATCATCTAGCACCACTCCCATATACTTAATACTTTAACTATTACAACATTCTTTTTAAATGCTTAACATCTCTTGAGATACAATGTTGGCTACATGCGGAGGGAATTGTTTTTAGTGAGTTGGCCAACTCAAAGACTTGCATTACAAGGAGGAGAAGTAAAACACAACCATTGTGTAGCACTATACAGTAGTAAGTGTTGCCTTAATATCTAATAAGAAAATATGGCCTCCCCTTTTTACACATATTTTTTACACATTTACAAATTATATAATGTAAAACATTAACCACCTGAGATCCGCACCATAGCCGAATGACGGCTACAGCGCGGATCTGGTGTGCCGGGACTGCGTCTATTGACGTCGTCCTGGCAACGAGCTGCCTGCGCGCCCCCTGAAGGGCGCACGTGGCGCGCTCTGTGATCCGCGAGTCTGTGAGACTTGCTGGATCACAGATCTGAGTAAGGGGTCGATCCCGACCCCTTACCACGTGATCAGCTGTCAGCCAATGACAGCTGATCATGTGATAATAACCGAGCCGGTAATCAGATTTTTTTCCTGCTCGCGCTGACAGCGCGAGGAGAAAAAAAAAGCCGATCACCGGCGGCAGTGAGAGGGACATCAGTCATTGCCCACAGTGCCATCTGTCAGTGCCCACAGTGCCAGTGCTGCACATTCAGTGTCACCTACCAGTGCTCACCAGTGTCCCCTACCAGTGCTCATCAGTGTCCCCTACCAGTGCCCATCAGTGCCACCTATTAGTGCCCATCAGTGCCACCTATCAGTGCCCATCAGTGCCATCTATCAGTGCCACCTATCAGTGCCATCTATCAGTGCCCATCAGTGCCATCTATCAGTGCCATCCACCAGTGCCCATCGGTGCCACCCATCTGTGCCACCCATCCGTGCCACCCATCCGTGCCCATCAGTGCCATCTTTGCTGTGCCCATGAGTACCGACTTATCTGTCCCCACCAGTGCAGCCTATCAGTGCCCACCAGTACAGCCTATCAGTGCCCAGCAGTGCAGCTTATCAGTGCCCACCAGTGCAGCCTATCAGTGCCCACCAGTGCCGCCTCATCAGTGCATATCAATGAAGCAGAAAAATTACCTGTTTGCAAAATTTTATAACAAACTATTAAACATGATTTTATTTTTATTTTTAATTTTCCATCTTTTTTAATTTGTTTAGCAAAAAATAAAAACCCCAGCTGTGATTAAATACCACCAAAAGAAAGCTCTATTTGTGGGAAAAAAATGGTAAAAATTTAATTTGGGTACAGTGTTGTATGACCGCGCAATTGTCATTCCAAGTGCGTCAGCGCCGAAAGCTGAAAATTGGTCTGGTCACGAGGGGGGTTTAAGTGCAAAGTAATCAGGTGGTTAAATATACATTAAATATACATGCTTAGAATACACGATATGCCCCCTTTAAACTAAGATAGTTACATAAAATATACAGTATTAAAAAAATATATACCTTTAAGGTATCAGTTATAACACATTGCAATTCTAAATGGTGTAAAAAAAAAACCCTATCATGTTTAATTTGATGTTGTGTATTCAAACATCCTCATTAATGCTACAGCTTTTATATACATGTGTTTTATCTCTTTTTAGCTCTATATATAAATCGTTTTTTCTAGGTTTGCCAGTCATATTTGGTTGTGATTTGTTTTTATAATCCTTCATAAAGTGAAGCCCAGATTCACAAACTTGATTAATGGATTTAACCTCGCCAGGCAGATGACATCATTTGCTACGCTTGGGCGATCTATTACCTGTCTGTACAAAAATGCTGATGATGAAAAAACTACCATCATAATCAACAGACATACAAATAAGAATATTACCTCCTATTGATAAAATATAGGATGATGTCTGGTGCTTCACTGCCAAGCCGCAAACTTACCAGCATTATTTGTGGAAATATGTTGGATGGTCTGAACACAGCGTTCGCACTACACTCTAGAGTACATAAAAATATCTTAGCCTCGGATTATATGTCTTATTTTAAGAGGAAGGCAATTTCTTTTCTTTCATGTGTTGTCAATGTTATTTAATGTCTTGTCTTTGCTTTACTTTGCAGAATCTGACATAAATCCCCGTAGATAGTTAAAAAAATCTTGAAGATGTTTTTATTATTATTATTATATTTTCAATTATAGAAACTTACCATTTTTTTCTGGTTTCTATTTAAGTCTCTCTAATTCTATTTTACTTTATTTCCTTCTAATGCCTGTTTTAGGAGTTAATGAATACATTAAGTGCTATTGAAACACGTAGACAGCTCTCTCCTAAGCCATAGTCCTTTATAACCATTATTTATTTAGTAGTGTTATAAGTAGTAGTAGTATTTCCCTAATTTTATTTTTAATTTCAGTTTCCATTTGTATTGGTGCCATTCTGATTAGTAATACACATTGCACACATTATATGGAAGTGTATTGTAGGGGATTTAGCATTAGATATATTTTTTTATCTTAAAGAGACCCTTAAAGCATAACTCAATTTTTGTTGAGCAAAAAACATTCCCCTCTGGGCGAACTATTTACATTACAAGGATTTAACAAAGTATGTTGCAGATTCCTACCTTTTGCTATTCTGAAGAACTCACTGTTTGTTCCTCTGTGCCCATGTGCTGAGTGAATTTAATGGGAGTGGTTTCACAATCATCAATCAGCTGTGCACCTGCAGGGCTCTAACGAGGAAAGCTGCTGGCCTGCATTCCTTTAGCAGTGATTTCCTATTGAAAGTATCTCACAAAAAATGAAATTTTTGTTGCAGTGGATGCCGGAAATCTGACTTGTATCTTAGGGCAGAATTCTGGGAAAATTGGTGAGCCAATCACACAAGCAGAACTAGATGTTTATGGGGGGAATTGTGTACACATTCTGTGTATAGAACACCTCCAGGTAGCCATATTGCATTTTCAGAAAATTACAGAGCTGAAGATTACAAAGGAAAGTTCATTTTTAATAACATTCAATTACAATATGATTCGTGTCACAATTGTATAGGCTATGATATTTTTTCTTTATTTGCTATATTTTTTCCCCAGGCAAGTGCAATTACCCTTTAAGTATAAACTTTGAGCAAACCATATACCTGTAAAGAAGAAGAAATAATGCTTACCTCTCCTGACGCTTCCTCAAACTGTCATTCACGCCATTACAAGAAATAGTAGTGATGCTGTAGTCAGCAGGAGGAACCAGTGGGAGTTGTGGGATACCTAAGAGATTTTGGTTTCCCAACAGACTTTGAAAAATGTTGGTTCCCCAGCAGACCTCAGAATTGGTGGGCAGGGTTCAGCCTACTTGGTATTTGCTTGGGTTGCTCAAAATTTTTACGTAACTTGAAGAGTTCATGCATGCTAAGTAATTGGCAAGTGTAATGCCGCGTACACACAAGCGGTTTTGCCGTCGGAATAAACTCTGAAGGTTTCTCCGACGGCATTCCGATGAAATTCTGCTCAAGCTGTCTTGTATACACACGGTCACACCAAAGTCCGACCGTAAAGAACGTGGTGACATACAACACGTATGACGGGACTAGAAAACGAAGTTCAATAGTCAGTAGCCAAGAGCTTCCATCTCGTACTTGCTTCAGAGCATGCGTTGTTTTTGGTGCGTCGGAACAGCATACAGACGAGCGGTTTATCCGATAGTAATTAGTTCCGTCGGAAAAATATAGAACATGTGTCACGTACCTGGTGGAGACTGAGCTGTAGAGAGGGCTTCTCTTGCACCTCCTGTCTAGCACCCCTGGTAGAGATGACAGGGAGTGAAAGACACAGAGTGGCACAAGGGCCAATGTAGCAGGTGGCTCAGGTCAGGTCTTGGCAGGAACCCGATAGCTGCAGATCACCGGATGGGCACGAGGACTGGAATTCTGTGTTGCTGGATCAGCAGGCAGAGTCGTGGTCGGAACATAAGCCAGGAGGTCATCAACAGCCGAGCAGAGCAGGTACCGGAACGTGAGACAGAATCAAAGACAGGATACAGGCCAGGTTCGGTACACAGTCGGGCAGCGCAGTACAGGAGCATGAAGCAAGAACGAGGTCAAACACAAGCCAATGTCATAGGAAGGCAGGCAGAAGTCAACGGGAAGGTTCAGGTACAAGCCGGGTCAAACACAGGAACACTGGAACAGATCAGATACAGGTAACAGGTACTAGCTGAAAGACCACTCAGCAAGGCTCATGTGTCAGTGTTTAGTTTAAATAAACTTACTTGGCGCCCAGACGTGCGCGGGTGCGCGCACGTGTGCGAATCGGCGCACATCTGTGTGCGCATTGGCGTGTATCTGTGTGCATCTGTGCTCACGCATTGGCGAACATGTGTGTGTGCGCGCGTTGGCATGTGTGGCGCGCGCATGCGCCAATACACACTGGTGTGCCCGTGCTTGTGTGCAGGTGCACATCTGTTAGCCAAACTTCCCTTACAACATGTTTGCCATGTACACACGGTCAGACATTCTGACAAAAAAAGTCTGATGGGAGCTTTTCATCGTATATTCCGACCATGTGTATGCCCCATCGGACTTTTTCTGTTGAAAATTCAGACGGACTTAGATAGAGAACTTGTTCTATATTTTTCCAACGGAACTAATTACTATCAGATAAACCGTTTGTCTGTATGCTGTTCCGACGCACCAAAAACGACGCATGCTCTGAAGCAAGTACAAGATGGAAGCTATTGGCAACTGGCTATTGAACTTCCATTTTCTAGTCCCATCGTACGTGTTGTACGTCACTGAGTTCTTGACGGTCGGACTTTGGTGTGACTGTGTGTATGCAAGACAGCTTGAGCGGAATTCCATTGGAGAAACCTTCAGAGTTTATTCCGACGGCAAAACCGCTTGTGTGTACGTGGCAGTTCTCTATCTAAGTCCGTCTGAATTTTCTACGGAAAAAGTCAGATGGGGCATACACACGGTTGGAATATGCGATAAAAAGCTCTCATCTGACTTTTTCTGTCGGAATGTCTGACCGTGTGTACACGGCATAACACTTTCAGGTATTTACCTTATACATATATTACATTACTCCTCTTGATAATGTTTTTTTTTTCTTCCACTGCAGAAGGAAGGCACCAACTTTGTTCAGGCTCTTTTTTGGAAAACTTTGCCAAACAGCAAAATGTCATTGAAAAAAAAAAAAAGCCTAAACTTTTGACTTTCTGCATTGCTAGGCATAATTGGCTAATGCAAAAAAAGTCCCCCATCATTGCACATTCCCTGTCCCTCTGTGGCATGGATTTGTTTATAAACAAAGTCATGCCAGATCCCATCACTGTTTGCTGAAATGTCTGCAAAGCGAAAATTCCCAATTTCATGTTAGGTAAGGGGAAGTGGGTAAAAGTCAATAATCATGGCATTGGTCCAACATTTGTTAACAAAATAGCTCACTATACACAGGTCAATAATACAGAAAATCTATATGCAGAAAATGACACCCAGGGAGGAAAAGTTTCTGGAAATTACCATTCTGTTAACAAACAAGCACCTAAGTGACTTTGGGCTCCATTACCGTTTTCTGATTGGTTGTCTGTTTAAGTAAACTGGTAAAAAGTAATTTCATATGACAAAGCTGCTCACCTCTAATTAATAAGGAATGACCTGGAGCTTTAAGTCTTGTCTGATTTCTTACTCCGTAACAATTCCTTCTCACTAAATGATGATGTCTGTTTAATATTATTCTGATATGTTTTCCGGGCAAGCTTCTATTTACTGTCTTCAAGCACATTAAATTTAAAATCACTTTTGATTAGTACCTTTCCTTTCCTTTGCCATCCAATTAGTTTAGTATATTGGAAATGGGAATTATCTGTCAACTATTGTATTTCAGTGTTTTTACAATGCAGAGAGAGGAGGTCCATTAAAAAAATAGATTTGGTTTTATTTTAGTTGTTTTAAGTTATTCTTCTGTGATGGCAGAGGTATATTCATACATATTTGCACAGAATAATTATCTTGTGCGGCTGATCTTTCTGTCCACCCCGTGGCACCTGGAACTTACATTAGTCCGCTGTCAAACAAAGCGTAATGGAGTGTAAAAAAAAAAAAAAAAAAAGTGGAAGAAAGATTAAACAAACAAAAACTTGCATGTGCCCAGCAATGATAATGAGCTGCTCATTTCTTGGCAGAAAATGAATTTTGATTTTAAAAAGACTTTCCGTTTAAAGCATAAATTCACCTTTACACTTTGACAAAAAGAAAAAGTCATAGTTGCACCATTGTTGATGCAATTAATTAAAATACTAGCATAATTCCAAACATTACTTATTATTTAAATGGCCCTGTGGGGACCCACAGTGGTAAGGAGAACTGGCAGCGGGCAGACAGTGCTGGACTCCAGGTACTGGTAAATACTTGATTTTTAAAAGTCAGCAGTTACAATATGTGTAGCTGATGACTATAAAGAAAACAGGCTGAAATTCCTCTTTAGGAACATGAGTTTACAAAAGGAGGCCTGTTGACTTTTTTTTATATATTAAAGCCAATCTGGACAGTATAAAAAAAAAAAGGAATGGTTGCAATACTTAAAGTAGAACTATAGACAAAACATTTATTTTTTCATCTTAAATAGAGTAAAGGTCCCTATGGCGCCACCACTCCACATCAGATTGTTTCCTTGACAACTTATAGACTTGAAGTAATGTTTAGGAGGTACTCACAAATAGGAAAAACTATAGACTTATCTACCACTGATAGACATGAGTGGAGCTGCCCCCCCCCCCTATCTCCCTTACCGGGACTACCCCTCTCCAACCCACTCATCACTTCCCTCCAGTTGACAGAGGTATATATATAGGTCAAAATCTGTGCGGTGACCGTAGAAAGATGGCACCGCACAGAGACAAGTACGCTTATTGAAGGAATCTGCTCCTACATTACAAATGTGTTCAATATTGCATTTTGATGAGTATGCACTTTAAAAGGGATGGTTTGTAACCCCTTCCCATTTTTGCTTCCCTTTACCCTCACCCCATCCCACTCCCACCTCCCTTCTGAGTCCCCCCCCATCCCATGTTTATATGTCTATGTTATAAAGACTTGGTTATACAGACAAAATTTACTTGTTGTGTATGTACGAAAATAATAATAAAAATATATTCAACCTTAAATAGAGTAAAGGATGGTTGTAATCCCTGTCAGTATTTTTTGCATCCGTGTCTCGTATTTCTTGCCATCTGTGTCTCATTGGGGAGATTTTCCTTCACTTACTGTCCCCCTGCTAAATAGAGATGGGCTTGGGTGTGTTTGAGTCCCCTATTCCCAACCCAAATACCCGATTCCGCCAAGAAGCCGACACGGCACACTGCTAATCACAGGCAGTAAGACATTTCCTGGTCTGTGCAGCTGCGGACCGGGAAATGTCTCAATACCTGTGATTAGCAGTGTGCAGTTCAGCTACTTGGTGGAATCGGGCAGGGGGGTTGGGACTAGGAACCCAAACACGCCTGAGCCCATCTCTACAGCTAACTCAGAAAGTGAGAAAAATCCCTGCAAATTGAGGGAATCTCCAGGTCACTGGAACTAGTATCCCCATCGAAAAATTCCCCCTATATTACTTTTCTGGGGACAACCCAACATTTTGGCTTTCCTTTTACTTTCAATGCTAATGGTATAAACAGGACAAATGGAGAGGGTTAATCTCCCAAACAGGGGCACAAACAGCAATACAAATCTAATAGGTCTTCTAATCAATCTCCTCTCTATCCAAAACAAAAAAAGTTTTGCCTTTAGTTACACTTAAACTTAAATCCAGAGCTGGCCCTACAGTATCTTTTTTTCCACAAAACATATCCTTGGTCTTCTGGTCTGAACCATCAGTGCAACATCATCAGAGAAGGCCATCTCTGGTATGGGGATATGACTCGTTTGCCAGGTACACAGTTTAAACAGACGGGTGATAATCTCACAGATTTAGATGGAGTCATCCATCAGCACTGAGAACAACCACGGTGATAGGTCATCTTTCTGTCTCACTCCTCCTGTTGTGAAGACCTCTGTGGACTAGTGATGAGCGAATCTGCCCAGTTTGTTTTGCACCAAGTGTTTGGCGGATCACGTTTTGGTGACTGTGGCTGAAGCCTCTGTTAGCTTACCAGTGGATGTGGTTGACCTATGTGGTGTGGGCTCCCTAATTTTTCTATTGTGATTGTTCCATGGAGTGAGACAAGCTCCTAGAGGGGCTGGCACTCACTGTAGAAGGAGAACCGACAGAAAGAATGAACAAGAGCCACGGTTTCCACGGTTTGACGGATGCTCTTAGAAATTCAGTGAACTCAAACTTTGTGGCAAATCCTTTTGAAGTTTATGGAGGACAAGTCCATAGAGTTTATGGAGGACAAAAAAAGTTTATGGAGGACAAGTCCATAGAGTTTATGGAGGACAAAAAAAAAAAAGCATGGAGGGCCGGAAACTACTATGGGAGCTAAAAGTGTATCAATGGCAGACAAATTTTAAGAAAAAAGATCCTTTTCATGTGATGACGAAGGTAC
This sequence comes from Lithobates sylvaticus, assembly GCA_028564925.1. Lineage (NCBI taxonomy): Eukaryota > Metazoa > Chordata > Amphibia > Anura > Ranidae > Lithobates > Lithobates sylvaticus. Next base: position 576,107,431 of record CM053027.1, read on the forward strand.
ATGGAAAGTACACAAATCTTTTAAATTATAGGTTTGTGGATTGCTTAAAGTCCCTGTAATGGCAGGGACGAGTTGCGCAGCGACTTATATAGGGATAAGGGGCGGGGTCACTGGGTGATGGCACATGGTGACCCCTCCCCTTATGATGTCACAGTCCTGGGGGATGCTGTGAGTACGATGTACACCCCCTCACAGCAGAGGAGCCCGGCTTTCTCCTTTCACCACCGCCGTCCGGGGGTCTTCTTCCGGCTTCGGGGGTCTTGTCCCGCTCTTCGTTTCTTCTGCCGGGCTTCCGCTATCTTCTTACAGCTCTTTTACTAGCGTTGGCCCGGTCTTCTGGTTCATCGCTGTCGCCGCCTTGTTCTTCTTCTTCCTTCTTCTTCTCTTCTTCAGATGTTAACACAGCGCTCTCTCCGCCTGTAATGGCCGGGACGCGTTGCGCGGCAAATTATATAGGGATAAGGGGCGGGTTCACCGGGTGATGTCACATGGGGCGGGTTCATCTGGTGATGTCACATGGTGACCCCTCCCCTTACAATGTCACAGTCCCGGGGGATGCTGTGAGTACGATATTTAGCAAATGTACACTGTTATACAAGCTGTACACTCACTACTTTATATTGTAGCAGTGTAATTTCTTCAGTGTTGTCACATGAAAAGATATAATAAAATATTTACAAAAATGTGTGGGGTGTACTCACTTTTGTGAGATACTGTAAATTGATGAGCTGCTTGACATTTGTTTTCTCTTTTCAACGTCAGAATGGAATAGTCATACAATTTTTTTTATGTATAAGATATGAGCAACCCTGTTTTATGTTTCACAAGGGCCCTGCTGCTATTAACTACACCTTTGGTGTGAGGAAAGAATATCTCTAAATCAAAACTGAACTATTTGATGTTTTTCAGAGAGAAAAACACAGTACCGTTACAGCAATTTAGCAATTTATTTTTGCTATCGATGATCCGCAATGTAAAATAAAATTTTATTATTGGCATCAATTTGTTAGAAATAATTTGATACATCATATCACATCACGTCTTTATATATCAGAAGTGTTGTTTCATTTCCTCAGTAAATGACATTTGTGCCAGATACTCCCATTCCTCTACTTAGAAGGAAAACCATTACAGTGTGTTTCGCCTCTCACACACTCTCTGCTATTCCATTATTTTGTCTTTTATAAAATTGTGTAAATCCTTAAAGTACATTCTCTAATCCTTGGGCTGTAGTTTCTCTTGGCTGCCTTTGAAAAGCTTCCAGTCTCTATGCAATGACACCATTAGGCGCAGCAGAAAAGAGGATTGAGAAGTTCCAAGAACTGTGCAAAGTAAATATTGGAGTTTTTTTCAGCACTAACAGATATAGGAATTTAAACCAAGCAAAAAAGAAAAGGAATAGAAATTGATGCATTATCTTTTTACTTTGGTAATACAAATATGCTGTTTGATATATGATGCTGCTATGTTTGTACATTGGTGTGAACTTCAGTTTACAGTAAAACTGTAATGAGATTAACCACTTGCTGACCGCTGCACGCAGATATACGTCGGCATAATGTCAGAGGTGGGCAAATGAGCATACCTGTACATCCCCTTTAAGAGGAGGGGATAGCAGGCGCGCCGTGTACAGTGTGACCGTGCCCGCGGGACCGGCCGACTCGATGTCCGCCGGTCTCCCGGCGATCGTGTCACGGAGCCGCAAAACGGGAAAGTGCCTATGTAAACAAGGCATTTCCCAGTTCTGCCTTGTGTCATGACAGAGATCACTGCTCCCTGTCATCTGGAGCAGTGATCGCTGTCATGTGAGTTGAAGCCCACCCCCCGCAGTTAGAATCACTCCCTAGGACACACTTAACCCCATTCCTCACCCCCTAGTGGTTAACCCTTTCCCAGCCAGTGTCATTTACACAGTAATCAGTGCATTTTTATAGCACTGATTGCTGTATAAATGACAATGGTCCCAAAATAGTGTCAAAAGTGTCCGATGTATCCACCATAATGTCGCAGTCCTGATCGCAGATCGCCGCCATTACTAATAAAAAAAAGGAATAATAAAAATACCATAAAACGATCCCCTATTTTGTAGACGCTATAACTTTTGCGCAAACCAATCAATATACGCTTATTGCGATTTTTGCATGCTTGGCCAATCATCAGCCAGCAATGCACTGCGACTGGCGCAGTGCATTGCGGGCCGCTCGCATCACACGAATTTGATGCGCCCGATGTTCGATTTGAACATGAGTTTGAATCGAACACCGGGCCCATCCCTAGTATTGAGGCATTTTAGCCCTTTACTTTATATTTGAGTTGAGCTTTTTATAGCCTTATGTTGTTTTTTCATTTTACAGTATTTATGAGGCTTCCGCTTTAGCCCTCTACAGCCATATATTGGCAGTGTGGGGTTGTCGTCCTGTTGACAGTAGACCACATTCTCCTTGCACCGAAGGGGTTCCATGGTATGTGTGGGTGATTTTCTGTGATTGCAGGGCTTAGTTTCCACCATATGGCATTCCATCTGGGGGATGGGTTGTCTGGGAGGGGATCGGACTTGCTTTGCCATGCCGCACAATCGTCTAGTGATGCGCACAGTGTTGTTGATTTATTCCTAACAATTTATATATACAGTAGCTCACAAAAGTGAGTACACCCCTCACATTTTTGTAAATATTTTATGATATCTTTACATGTGACAACATTGAGGAAATTACACTTTGCTACAAGGTAAAGTAGTGAGTATACAGCTTGTATAACAGTGTAAATTAGCTGTCCTCTCAAAATAACTCAACACAGCCATTAATGTCCACACATGTCCATATCCACATTGAGCCCAAAGTATAAATTTTTTGTGTGGCCACCATTATTTTCCAGCACTGCCTTAATCCTCTTGGGTATGGAGTTCACCAGAGCATCACAGGTTGCCAGTGGAGTTCTCTTCCACTACTCCATGACAAGATCACCGAGCTGTTGGATGTTAGAGACCTTGCGCTCATCCACCTTCCGTTAAGGATGCCCCACAGATGCTCAATAGGGCTTACGTCTGGAGACATGCTTGGCCAGTCTATCACCTTTACCTGCAGCTTCTTTAGCAAGGAGGTGTGTTTGGGGCCGTTATCATGTTTGAATACTACCCTGCGGCCCAGTCTCCAAAGGGAGGGGATCATGCTCTGCTTCAGTATGTCACAGTACATGTTGGCATTCATGGTTCCCTCAATGAACTGTAGCTCCCCAGTGAAGGCAGCACTCATGCAGCCCCAGACCATGACACTACCACCACCATGCCTGACTGTAGTCAAGACACACTTGTCTTTTTACTGCTTTGGGAGGAGGGGAGGAGGGAATACTACCCTGCGGCCCAGTCTCCAAAGGGAGGGGATCATGCTCTGCTTCAGTATGTCACAGTACATGTTGGCATTCATGGTTCCCTCAATGAACTGTAGCTCCCCAGTGAAGGCAGCACTCATGCAGCCCCAGACCATGACACTACCACCACTATGCCTGACTGTAGTCAAGACACACTGGTCTTTGTACTCCTCACCTGATTGTCGCCACACACACTTGACACCATCTGAACCAAATAAGTTTATCTTGGTCTCATCAGCCATGCAGACCAATTGTATGCAGTGTGGGGCGTATGGTCTGAGCACTGACAGGCTGACCCCCCCTACCCCTTCAACCTCTGCAGCAATGCTGGCAGCACTCATACGTCTATTTCCCAAAGCCAACCTCTGCATATGACGCTGAGCACGTGCACTCAACTTCTTTGGCCTCCCATGCTGCTCCCCTGCACACCCCCTCTCCCGACATCCACCAACCATTTTGACAGCTGTCATCCTCGTGTGCAGCCTAGAACGCCGCCGCTTTGAGAGGGCTGGGTCCCTGTCATCCTCGGTCACTGTTTGCTCAGTGATGCCTACAGCCTCATACTGATTGGTTCCCTATCCATGCTGTTTCATGCTAACTTCAATGTAAGTGTGCTGCTTATTTTAATAAAGTATTTTTTATTTGATACTGACCTCAGCGCCCTGCTGTTCGTTATCTTCTAAAAAGAGAAGCAGCAGAATGACTCAAGTCTTTGCTCACTTTTCTCTCTTTTTCTATCAGTATGCTGTATTCCAGGGGTCTTCAAACTACGGCCCTCCAGTTGTTCAGGAACTACAATTCCCATCATGCCTAGTCATGTCTGTGAATGTCAGAGTTTTACAATGCCTCATGGGATGTGTAGTTCTGCAACAGCTGGAGGGCCATAGTTTGAGGATCCCTGCTGTATTCAGAAAACCTGACTGGCTCTGTGTGCTTCCCCTCCCTCTCTAATGCCCCGTGCACACGATCGGATTTTCCGACAACAAAACCGTGTATTTTTTTCCGAAGGATGTTGGCTCAAACTTGTTTTGCATACACACGGTCACACAAATCTTGGCCAAAAATTCAGAACGTGGGAACACGCTGACATATAAGACATATAACGAGCTGATAAAAAGGAAGTTCAATAGCCAGTGTGGCTCCTTCTGCTTGATTCCGAGCATCCGTGAACTTTTGTGCGACGGACTTGTGTACACACGATCAGACTTTCCGACAACAAGTTTTGTTGTCAGAAAATTTGAGAACCTGCTCTCAAACATTTGTGTGCAGAAATTCCGACAGCAAATGTTCGCTAGAGCATACACATGGTCGGACTTTCCGACAACAAGCTTACATCGAACATTTCCTGTCGGAAAATCCGACCGTGTATACACGGCATTAGTCTGAGTTCTGTTGTACCAAGAATTGGCTGAATCTGATATCAAACGCAGGAATCTATACTGTTTGCTTTCAAAAAAATACATTTAATGGTGTATTAATACAAAGACATTCATTTGTGTCTTTTATATGTCCTCGGAGTTCAGCTTCAAGTAATTTTGAATAGTGTAGGAGAGGAATTAAAGAATAAGATAAAAGTTGGTGTTCTCCTTTAGATAGGGCTGTAATGGAATAGCTGACTTTAAATTATAAGAAAGGAAAAAGGAACCAACACTTTAATTTTAAAATGTAATAAAAGCTAATCTAATCTAATTTCACTTCAGATTTTTGAGACTTTCTTTTAATTATATTTTTCTCGGCATACCTGTCAGTTTCTAATACAACATTAACATACAAGTTAATGAAGAAGCAAAAACTGCCATCATGCATCTGCAATGTGAAGTGAGGATATTTTTAGCTTGAATGTAATATGTATCTGTTCTCATAGTGTGAAACTGTCACATTCTACACCATGCATTCTATTATATGTTAATTATCTATTTTGATGTGTATAATCAGTAATGTACTGTACATCATTTGCTTAGCTTTTAGTGCTGTTGTCATGATAACAACAATACAAGACACGAGCAAATTTTCTGGCTCTTAACAAGAACATTGTGATCTTTTTTTATTTCTCTGCCAAGGTAGTAAAACTAATCTTGCTGCATTTTTCATAATGCAAAAATAAATTAAGTAGAAGTTAATGGCTAGAAAATCAAGCTCAGAGATCTCATCATTGGATCCCTCTAGACTAGAGACAGGTGACACTGTTGTCACGCGTTGAAACTTGAAGAATCTAGGTGCACCTTTTGTTACCTTTTTGATAGTCAGGATTTCAAAAATTATGCCAGCCCAAGAATATTAGAGAGCAGTCAGAAATGCAAGCAGTAAACAATCACAGAGTGTCCCAACTCCTGAGCATAGTAGAGTTCTTCATAAACTTGAAAGTTTAGGTCAATGAAGGGGAAATGTAGGGCGGAAGAGTCAGGGAGTGTGATAGGCAGATGCCGCAAATCTAATGACATGTGCACACTAAAATATTTTGTTTCGGAATTTCGTTTTTGTCCGAAAAATACATTTATTTAGTTACTCCCGAAATTCGTTTTTATTTATTTTGTTTTGTTAAAAAATGCATTCGTCCGAAAATCCGAAATAATTAAGGTCCGAATCTGTCATTGAAGGCTTAATGTGTCTGTCGAATGTTCTAATAAGATTCGACGGAGCAGCTAAACTGTACGACGCCGCAATCGTACATTTCCAGTTAAATGTTCCACCTACAAGCTATAGTAGAATTCTAATGTTGTATGACACTAGTAATAATTAGTCGAATCTTCATGTGGAATCTTTTCTCTCTATGTCGAATAATCTTGGACTAATAGAGTTAGGTTAGGCACATTCAACCTTTTTTGCTATTGTCTCTATAATGTCGAATCTTTTCTCTCTATGTCAAATCTTTTCTCTCTATGTCAAATCTTTTCTCTCTATGTAGAATAATCTTGGACTAATAGAGCTAAGGTTAGGCATATTCGACCACAGGTTCGATGGACAAAGATCACTATTGTCAGCTTCATGTCGAATCTCCTATCTATATCGAACTGTTGCAACGAAAACGAAAATAAAGCATTTGTTTATGTCGGATCTTTCGGTTTTCGGATTCTGCACGTTCGTTATATTTTTGTTATCGTTTTAACAAACGATAACGAAAATACCTGAAATTCGGACGAAAAAGGAATTCGGACGAAAACGAATGCACATGTCTAAAATCTTACCAATTTATGATCTCTTGCACAGCTCTTGGCCACCATATATATAAGACTGCTACATATTTGCTCAAAATGGCTAGACTGGCCAATTTTCATCTACGGGCATCTCCTGTAAAATACAGTATATAACCTTACTTAATATAAGCCAGAGGGAAATATGATAAGAAAATTGCAGCAAATGCCGACTTCAGACACTTTTCTTCTCACGTGTCATATAGATTTGTCTAAATGCTCTTAGAAGTGATCATACGGATGTCTTCAGCTCATTTACTGCAGAATTTGTTATTTTGCGCTCTCATGTCTTACCAAACTGTAACAATACCATTTGTTGATTGAAGGAGGCACTTTACCCAAGTAGACATAAACCCAATCACTTAAATATAACATAATCATTATCATGATAATGTCATTTCAAAAAGTTCCTCTATATATATATATATATATATATATATATATATACACAGTTATGCTCATTACATACCCTGGCAGAATTTATGATTTCTTAGCCATTTTTCAGAGAATACGAATGATAACACAAAAACATTTTTCACTCGTGGTTAGTGTTTGTCTGAAGCCATTTATTATCAATCAACTGTGTTTACTCTTTTTAAATCATAATGGCAACAGAAACTACCCAAATGATCTGTTTGCTTGTAATTAGTGTGTGTGTATAAAAGGTCAATGCGTTTCTGGACTCCTGACAGACCCTTGCATCTTTCATCCAGTGCTGCACTGACATTTCTGGATTCTGAGTCATGGGGAAAGCAAAAGAATTGTCAAAGGATCTGTGGGAAAAGGTAGTTGAACTGTATAAAACAGGAGAGGGTAATAAAAAGATATTCAAGAAATTGAGAATGCCAATCAGCAGTGTTCAAACTCTAATCAAGAAGGGGAAAATGAGGGGTTCTGTTGAAACCAAACCACGGTCAGGTAGACCAACTAAAATTGTAGCCACCACCGCCAGGAAAATTGTTCGGGATGCAAAGAAAACCCCACAAATAACTTCAGGTGAAATACAGGACTCTCTGAAAACATGTGGTGTGGCTGTTTCCAGATGCACAATAAGGAGGGACTTGAAGAAAGATGGGCTGCATGGTTGAGTCGTCAGAAGAAAACCATTACTACGCAAATGCCACAAAGTATCCCGCTTACAATATGCCAAACAGCACAGAGGCAAGCCTTAAACATTCTGGCAAAAAGTTATTTGGAGCGATGAGACCAAAATGTAGCTTTTTGGCCATTAACATAAACGCTACATTTGGAGAGGAGTCAACAAGGCCTATGATGAAAGGTACGGAAGTGGATCGCTAATATTTTGGGGATGTGTGAGCTAAGAACTGGGGTATGTAAATTTTTGATCAGGGTAATTTGGGTAGTTTCTGTTGCCATTATGATTTAAAAAGAGTAAACACAGTTGATTGATAATAAATGGCTTCAGCCAAACACTGACCATGATTAAAAGAAAAGTTTTTGTGTTATCATTCATATTCTCTGAAAAATGGCCAAGAAATCATAAATTCTGCCAGGGTGTGAAAACTTATGAGCACAATATATATATATATATATATATATATATATATATATATATATATATATATATATATATATATATATAATGTGTGTTTAATAAAAGTGATGAGGCACATTTTCTGTGCAAGGGGTGTACCAGGAGGTGACCAACAGGCGTCACACTGTCCAAATATAGTTAATCAAAGAAAGTTACTGCACTTCAAAATGATTCTTGCTCAATGTTTGAAGTTTCTTTTCTTTTCAATATACATTCTTTTGCATATTCTTATTCTTTGCATGTGCATTAGCACAACAGTTTCAAGCTTCCTCAAACCTTCACCAGGTGCACATTTAACTGATGAGCTAGGAAAGTACAGTTAAAGGGTTTGTTACATTTCATATTCACATTCATATTCACATTTCATATTCCTGATATGTGACTTCTGTACTGTGTACTTGTATGAAAATGTATCCTATTCTCTTTGTATTGCTTCCTTTGTGTGTAATCCCTGGTGTACCTGCCAGTGAACAGGGGGGATGTGATCACTTATAAAAAAAAAAGGGGGAAAAAAAGGTATTTATAATGATTTCTATATCTGTACATATCTGTACACAAATGTTTTGCCTTTCATTTCTGATTTAAACGGAATGGGCTGTTTTACAAGGTGATCGTTTACAATTACTTTCTGTAACAACTGTGCACAGTTAGCCACCTAGCTGTGGTAAATTAAGATCCACCCTTCAAGTTTTGCATTCATTTAGAAATCAATTAAATCACTAACACGCCTTGTACTGTTGCTAATGTTTGATGCCATCAAACATTGTAAGTACATATCACACAAAATAGGAAACACAGTAGTTACATTAAATGTTTTTAATTTTTGTATTTATTATTTTCCATTTAGTATTGTTAGTTGTTATGTCTTTATTATTATTATTATTATTATTATTATTATTATTATTATTATGTATTTATTATTTGTATATTTATCATTATTTTATATTCTTCATATCACATAACATACAGTACCTTCTTCATATTACATTGAGGCCGAGATGAAAGGGCGGAGTGAGGCCCCTGAAACGCATTGGATATTGAGTTTGCCATATGATTGGAATAAAACCTCCCATTTGGATTTGAACATTTAAAAGAAAATCTTTGATCCAACCAATATACCTATTTCCTGAAATTTTCCATGGAGGTTTCTCAGTATTTGGAAGCAGCCTGTACATTACCCAGATGACCCACTGGGATAATATTAGTAGAATTTTTTGACAATACAGAGACAATACATAGATACTGAGTGCCATTCAAGCCACTATCTCAAGTACACAGTAGTTACATGTCAGACACAGATAATCATAAGGTTTTTCCTAATGTATTTTTATCTAAAAAAAAAAAACAGGAAGTGTGGTGAATACACAGTCATTGAAGTCATTCCACTCTGAAGGGCTAAATAGGGATTATGATTTATTTTCATTTACAAAGCAAAAGACATTTTGACAAAAAAATATCTTTTGTTTATGCCCGAGAACCAGAAGTGACGTCAGAGGTCGTTCTGGTCCTCGAAGGGCATTGAGCAAAGTGGGGGCCATCTTGCCCTCACTCGACTTCCTGCCCAGCAAACGGCCACATCGGATCATTTCCGGGCTTAACGAATGGCTCCAGTAAGTTTTAAAACGACCAGGAAGAGGCAGGAGGGGGCACCTCTGCCGCCGCCTATAAAAATGATCTAGTGCCATATCCTCCACTGGGATCACTTTTATCGGAAAGCTGGCCACCTAAGGGAAAAACGATACCGGGTTTATGGCATCTAACTGCAGCCATAACCCCGGTATTTAACATCAAATTCATGATGTACATTCCCAGTTAGGCGGTTGGCAAGTAACTTTCCTAGCTGGTCAATTATACATGTACCTAATAAAGAACAGGGGGTTCTTGAAACTGTTGTGCAAATGAACAGGTATTGAAGAGACTCTCTTTCTCTCCCTCTCTATCTATATTGTGAAGAAACAAAATATAGTCGGTAGTACCCTGCCACTCCATCACCATTATAAATACCAATGCAGAGTTTTTTCCATTGGGACTTTAGATGAGGCTCCTCATCTCCCAAATGGGCAAAACTTTGCATTTGTATCTCTATCTATATATATAAAAAAACACTTCAACATGTACACACCAAATGTTATAATTTATCAGAAAGGATTATCAGAAACAATAAGACTCATATATATCTTTAAAATAATAGGTAATCTATCAAAGGCTCATGTGGGAATTAACATGCAGGTTACAAAACCGGTGCAAAGTTATTTTCAATAATGCAATACAGGTTTAGGATGACAAAGAGCATACATACAGTCCAAAATAATACAAAACACTTCATGAAAGTTGCACAAACATTTTCACAGCTGTCTCTGTGACTTAATCAGAATAATGTGTCAATATAAGACTCTACACTACAGCAACAGACAGAAAAGCTGTGAATCACTAATTCAGTAAAACAGAACACAACACTAAGGCCCCTTGCAGATGGGGCGGACTTCGCCAAGCAGATCCGCCTGCTCAGTGGGGGATTTGTCCGCTGATCTCCGATAAGAAGGTCCGTGTCCGCTCTGCTATGTAGAACTGACACGGCACACCCTGCTCTTCTCTGTGGGATGGTCGGATGGAAACGGTCTGCTTGTCTGTTTACATCCAACTGTCATCTGATCTGTCATCTGATCCGATCCCCATCTGTCTGGTTTTAGCAGACCAGATCGGATGCCGGCAGGTGTCAGTGGACACATGTCCGCTCTATAGAGAGCTATGGATGAAAAACTGACAAGTGGACCCGATCGGTCCGTCAGTGTGAAAGGGGCTTAACAGCAACTTGTGATTGTACTCAGAAACAGCACTTCTATCAGTGAAGTCTAAGGTAGCTCTGGTAACGCAGGTAAACCACTGGAGAGATTTAAGAACCAACATCCCCTGGAACCGCCGTACTCTTCCAAAGAAGCTGTGTGCTATTAGACTTCCATACGGCAGTGCATCAAAAAGACTCGTAATACTGGATTCCCGGTGATGAGATGATACCAGGCTGGATGGTAGCACAGGGACTGCAACTCCAATCCACTCGAGGTCGGATGATGGTTCCAAAGCGATGGTTCCAAAACAGTCAACGACCGGACCGATCCAAAAATTATGGTAATCAGAGGATGGTCATCAGTGCTCAATCATGGGGGAAAAAAGAGGAAAGAAGCTCCACATGGCGCATGTCAACCACAATTTGGTTTATTAAAGATAAAAGGTACCATACAATGGATTGCAGGTAAAAATCCCAAAAATAGAATAAAAGCAATATGGGAAGCAGGAGGTGCATAGCTTCCTGACTCCAAAGAGTCATCAGTCCTGATGCAAGCAGTGGGATGCCTATTGGGAGGAGTTATGTAAATATTTCAATGCTTTGATGGGCGGATGGTAGTCTGAAGGAGGGGATAATCCCAGGCAAACTGCATTTACATGCAACCAAGTGTGATTCTGAGCTTCCATGATTGAAATCAAATGAATAACCAGAACAGGGCAGTCAGGGTTTATTTATTACAGGTACTTATATACTTGAACTTTCTACTGTCGAGAATGAGCTGACGTAAAATACTATGACGAGCCGAGAAAACGAAGTTCAATGCTTCCGAGCATGCGTCAAATTGTTTCCGAGCATACGTAGGAATTTTGCGCGTCGGAATTGGTACAGACGATCGGAATTTCCGATCAGAACTTTCTCCAACCGAAAAATTGAGAACCTGCTCTCAATCTTTTGCTGGCTGGAATTCCGCCAGCAAAAGTCGGATGGAACATACACACGGTCGCATTTTCCGACCAAAAGCTCTCATCTGACTTTTGAATGAATGAATTAATGATTTGTATAGCGCTGCAACTGCGAACTGAATCGCCTCAAGGCGCTTGATCCGACGTGCGTTGATTCCTTCTTAGAAGAGGTGGGTCTTGAGTTTTTTCCTAAAGGCCCGATGGTTTTCTTCCAAGCGGATGTTCGTAGGTAGAGCGTTCCTGACGGAATTTTCAATCGTGTGTACGGGGCATTAGTCTTGCTTTTCTCTATGTGCAAGTCAGCTTAGAAGTTGATGCAGGTCAGAAGTGGTATTCAGAAATTAAAGTAAAAATATTGTTGATTTGCATTTGCTCTGTTTTAATGATCAAAGTGGTGATCTACATATGACTTCAGCTCAAGCAACCTTGCAAGTAAGGATCAAGCCTGCAGGTGTGCCACAATAGTTTCCTATAGTGGCACACCAAGAAGAGGAGGAGCCAGGAGCATCGGTGGGGGACCCGAGAAGAGGAGGATCAAAGCTGCTCTGTGCAAAACCATTACATAGAGCGGGTAAGTATAACATGTTTATTATTATTATTAAAAAAAAAACTTTACAGTCACTTTAAATAACTCATTTCCTAATGTTTGCCATTGGTGCACAAAGGCTTTATAGAGTGTATGACTCTGTCCATAGCACTGCTGTTCAGCAGATTTCTGCCTTCTCTATCTCTGCTGTCCACAGTATTTTGGTATTATGGTGACAGAGCAGTAGACCACTTTTGAAACTTCTTCAATAAGCATGGACTGTTACAGTGCATGTCAAGGGCACCCCACAGAGTGACACTGCATAAAGTGGTGACAGCCCAGAAGATGGCACATTATAAGAAGCTGCCTACTAACAAATGATAGTGATGGACATGTGGCTACACGCTGTCCTTCATAACTCTGCTGTCCGTACACCTCAGCCTATATGGCCAGTGCTGGAATTTAGCCCTATGTGTTTGATACTCCTCTAGCTATGAGGCCAAAAGGTAGACTTATTGAACCATCATAGCTACCTTAGGTTAACAAAAACATGTGTCCATCAAGCTCAACATTTTACATATCCGGTGGCTTTGATACCTAGGAAGGCAAAACAATACAAAAACTTTCCAACTTTGCAATTTCTTACATGTCCACCATTGAACCTTCTTTTAAAGCTTCTTTTACACGATTTCCTTTTTTACAGAATGACACCAAAAACTGCCCCTATATTCCATATCTAGCCCTATACATCTTATATACTGGGGTGATAGGGTAATACTATTTTAGCTTCACATCCTCTCATCTAATTTTTTTATACATTTTTTTACAAGATTTTTTTTTTATTTCTTTTTACTTTTGTATTTGCCATAGTGGTACAACTAGTTGTATTCCATTAAAGTGTATCTATAGCCAAAACTTTTTTTTCTAGATTTCCATAGAGTGGGGAAGGATTAGAAATTGTGTCAGAGTTTCTGGAATATTGTAGAGATTCCTTTACTTCCTGTCTGGTAAAAAGGTTGTCCCTAGGACAGGAAGTGAGGAGATCTCCCTCTTAATAACACAGACTGAATTTTGTTTTATTTTTATTTTTTTTAGGGGATGCTAAAACAATTGCCAGCTATTTATTGTTGTCTGTTTCTCTATTGTAGATTTCCCCCTCAGTTAATTTCTATTAAACCATTATCCGAAGAAAAGAAAGGGGAAATCTCTCTAATGGAGCCCTGGATAGCAGCAAAACCTGACAGGGGGTCTAATCCTTCTCCACCCCAAAATACGAATACGTTTTGGGTATAGATACAATTTAATGTATACAGGGCAAAAGCATAGGTGCATGGCATTACTTTTTTCAACACAAAATTGATCATGTTGCATTTATTTTTTCATTTATGTAACTAATTATCCTGTTGAGTTTTAAGAACTTTAGATAAATATGTGTCATCAGCAAAACTGGTCGCATTACTCCTTTTCACCCAACAGACTGTTTTGTTATACCAGTGCTGATTTAGACCATCTGGAATATATTTTTTTGACAACCACTGTATGTTTTCTGCTTTTTCACCATCCGTCTACAGACATTCCTCTTTAGTTCTTGCAACATCAACTTCTACACCAAGCAATTATGAGAAACAATAGCAAATAGTTTTGGGATATTTACATCACATTTTCAACATTAAGATCCAAACTTGACGCCTAATACTGGTCTACAAGGAGAAAGCCTCGGAAAAAAAAGTAGCTACATTATCTGCATTGTCTACACAGTTTCAAGGCATCTTGGCTTCTAATGTCGCATACACACGACCGTTTTTTCCGTCGGAATTTAAAAAATTGGAAAATTTAAAGTGGTTGTAAACCCTTTTTGCTACAGGTAAGATAGATATCTCTTAAACCTGCAGGTTGTTCTACCATACTTAGTCGAGAAGTTACGAGCAGGGCCAGCGCCAGCATAATGCAGCTAAGGCAGCCGCCTGAGGGTGCCAGGAGAGGGGAGGGTGCTAAAGTTGTGGGTCTCGCAAGTGTTAATGCTGGAGCTGCCCTGCTAGGGCAGAAGACAGCAGATCCGTGTCAGGCAGCACAGCGATGAGCGCTGTTAACTTCAGCTGCTCCCGCCACAATTTCACTCTCCCATCCCCTCCTCCTCCTCCTCTCTCCCTGGTGAAAGGCATATGATGGCCTTTCATTTATGCACAATGGTCCCTCTCTGCTTCTCGTCGATAGAATCCCCTCCCATGTGGGTGGTAACAGAACCGCCTCCAGTCCAGCACACTTGTCGGTGAACTGGAGGTGAGTGAGAGGAGGGGGAGGAGCTGAGTGAGGCCAGGGGGAGGTGCCTGCAGGCACAGTACAAGGAATGACACAGATCCTCAGTTGAAAGTAGGGGCAAAGTGCTTTATCATGTCTGACTGTCCTACACAGCCTGCTGCATGTACAGATACAGCATGTGAACCATCTAGAGATAGAGGATGAATAGATGGAGACAGAGAAGGGGACAGAAGGACATGGCAAGGGAAAAAGAGAGATGGGGTAGTTAGAGAGTACATGGGGAAGACAGAGCAGAGGAGATGGGACACAACAAGACATCAACAATAAGGCCCCTTTCACATGGGACAGACTCTGCTTTGCTCAGCAGGGGATTCAACTGCTGATCCCCACTGAGCAGAGCAGAAGAATGCAGAGCGCACACAGACACAGCCCACTCTACTGACCCATTTGGGCTGGCGGCTGATGTCACAGAGCCAGTCCAGGCTGGGGAAAGATAACAACCATATGGTCAGGATCCACCCATATGCCTGGACAGGCACCCAGCTCAGCCTCTTAGCGAGCCATTTAGAGCCTGAGCCGGCCACTCCCACCCCCTCCACAGCCCAGTGTTACAGTGAGTGCAGGGGGCAGAACAGAGAGCCTGAGACTAACAGTCACCAGCTCTCTGCTCAGGAAGCACTGAGAACTGAGTGATCGGCGATGTTTGATTACTCGGTTCTGTCAGGAACCATGAAATCAGACCGAGAAACAAGTACAGTTAAATCACACTTGTTAAATAATAGGGAGGCGGAGATGAACGTAGTAAAACAGCAAGCAGTATCTGGAGCCAGGAGGGATATCAGCCAAGCAAGTCTTTTAACAGGAATACAGGAGAGCGTCTCTGTGATGAAGGCGAAGGCAGAGATCCTCTGGGCTGGGTGGCTTAAGTAGGCAGGGCTGATGAGCATGGATATCATCAACAACTGAGTAACTGTGGAGAAATAAGAGCTGGCAATTAGCCGACAGCTGAGTGGCCAGCTTAGAGAAGGAAGGGCTGAGCCCAGCCCTGACAGGTTCTCAGCCTGAGAGTGGGCGGGGGACTAATGCAGCATCCACCTAGGTAAGTATGATTTAAATAAAAAATAAAAAATCCCATACCTCTTTTAATTACCCAACATCTCCTCGTTCCTGCTACCTGGCCCACATGACAATTAGGCCTCATTCACATGGAGCATATGCGTCCATGCCCAGTGTGATATTAGTGAAGCTCTCTGGTGGATGTAGATGCAGCAAAAAGTGTCTCAGCATCTGTCTGAATGAGCCTGGGGAATTTATCAATTGGCTATCACAGCCAGTGAGCCAATCAGGAGACGGAGTGGGCGGGGGCGAGCCACTGCTCCATGTGTGACTGGACACACAGAGCTGCAGATGTGCTAGCTACGCCGCTGTATAGGACCATATACTGGCCAAGAATAAGTGACTCAGGGACAATTGTTTCTCTTGTTGGTCCACACACCTTCTCAATTGTTACCAATGGTACTGTTTGTTGAACTGCTTACAGTGCTAAATAACCTTCAGAGCCAATGCCTGGCTGTGTTGAAACACTTATTATATCAGGTATATGTGATGTTACTGGAATTGCTGTAATACATTATGGTCACTCCAATAGAATCTTCACTTAAGCTACATCCTTCCTCTATTCTTTAAGGGACCTCCTATTTTACATATACAAACTTCACAGTATATCTAATTAGTGTGTCCAGCCTG
The DNA here is from genome assembly GCA_028564925.1 of Lithobates sylvaticus. Classification (NCBI taxonomy): domain Eukaryota; kingdom Metazoa; phylum Chordata; class Amphibia; order Anura; family Ranidae; genus Lithobates; species Lithobates sylvaticus. The sequence goes on from CM053027.1 coordinate 576,123,821, forward strand.
GATTTTGGACCCCCTTGGGCTACACTGGGACAAAGGGATCAATCTAAAGACAGGTATTATAAATATCTAAAACTTGCGCTATAGAATTGTGACAAGTAAACCTCTACCTCTGTTGCTGCTTTTCAAAGTGTAAACAACCTTATACAATTCATTATACAATAAATCACAGCGCATAACAGTGACTGATCAAAATTCATCAAACTAAAAATAAAATTTCATATTAACTGCAGGTGATAAAAATATAGTCAGTGAAATGTTCTGTGGGTATGACGGGTATATAAGGAGCTAGGATACCGGAACTTCCTGTCTTTGATAACACCCCGTGGGAAGGGCAAAACGGGTCAATGGAATTTCTGGTACCTTAGTGACGTCAGGTCATGTACCAGTGGAATGCACGTAAAGCCGCGGCGAACCAGGAGGACGAGCGAGTCTTGTTGACGGTTCTACATCTGTGTCTTGCAACTAGCGGTTACCCATCTTGCACATTGTAAGTGTGTTTTTATACTTTTTTATTGAATAAACTAAACTTACTACACTATAAGAGTTCTCCCCATCTATTAAAAAAAACAAGGAGAGAGGCACCTATGGGTGTAGACGTTTAAAACGTTTAATGGTGCATAAGGTCAAAAACTTACATTTGAGTAGAAATGACAGGCATGTAGGTCCCAGCAAGGGTAAGTCCTGGTGTGGACGGTTCTGCTATTCCTGGTCCTTCACGCTCGGGCGCTGACTGAGTGGAGTCCACCGCTGTAGAGGAAGAGCTGGCTCGGATGGCGGGACTCAAAACGGGGCGTGAGGCACAA